>JAMRYC010000002.1:10000000-10678248 GCA_024447225.1 Panagrellus sp. LJ2284
AAAATCAATTTTAAGTATGCTTTTGTCTTTTAATGTTTCAATTTGTTCATTTTGAAATTAAATGATCTGACATATGGATAAATGCAAGATTGATGGCCCCATGGTTTAATTGTGCACGAGATGATTTGATTTAACATCATGCACATACCCATCAAACAAACAACGAAAATCATGCGGTAGAAAAATGCATCCTGATTAACTACTCTCATGTGAAAAAAAAACAAAAAACAGAAAAATAGTCTACGGATTGGTAAAGTAAAAATCAGGAGTTATCAATCAGTCTTATGAATTTTTATCAGGCTTAATGAGTCTAAATCGCTTTTGGCGTCGAGAGACTCCTCTGATCGTTCGATGTGAAAAGTGATCTGACTCACCAGCAGAAAGTTTGTGCGGCATCAGGTGGGGCCTTATCGTCGATCGATGCATAGGATCCGACCTCTGGTGATGGTGGCACTTGTTGGGGACGTTCTTTGTGGCGTCCCCGATCAGATCACGTTCGATTGCTTCTCGCCTCAATAGCCTGATTGCAGCAGCTAGCTTCGAATCACAATAGTATTATCTGGTTTTGCCTCTGTTTGAAAGATACGACAGCTTTCGGTACCGTACTCTACAAAAATAAAGGTAAACTTTAAGGATAAAAAAGAACACGCAAATCAGTTTAATTAATTGCGATCAAAAAAGATTCCACGCTTGACATGCAATAACGGATTAAGTATACAGTCGTTACACGATGGAGATATAATTGAAAACCTCTTTTGCATGCGCCCTCCCCCTCAAGCTATTTCCCCCCGGGAGAGTCGTAAAAGCCACCCAGGGTGGTCCTTCTTCACGTTATGGCACCCCGGGCCTTTAGTGTGTGTGTCTCGCGCATGCGGGGGGCTACAGGACAGCCGGAATTCTGAATAAGGCGGCTCTGAGGGAGGATGCAGATGTAAACAAAAGCACGAGCCGGCGGACCACACGAGGCCGCCCGCCAGCACAATGCATCCGTCGACTGAATTGCTTTGAACGGTGCAACCACTCTACGACAGAGCCCCTCGTACCCGCCTTTGGCGTTGAAGGGTACGCACCCGACCCATCGTCGAAGCAGGGGACCCCGCCTTAGGGACACACATCTACGCCGGCTGGTGGCAACGCTGGAGGTTACACACAGTGTTGAAGCGTGGCTGGTGCGCTCTTCACAGCGGAGATAGGGATGTGTCGTTTGAAGAGGGCGTTTTGAGCTTTAGCTGTAACAGCGTTTTCCCGCGTTGGCTCGCTGCCAAATGACGAAAAAAATGGGGACATTCGAGTAACTTGAACGGCAAGTGGCGGCTTGTGTGGCCTTGGCGGGCTGCCCGCGGCCAAATGCCATTGGCGCGCGTGTTTTTCACAAAGTTGAGTGATTCACGTGGTTGGAAAAGCCCTTGCAAGTCGTCAGTCAGCTGCATGCGTTGACTTAGCTTCTGCAAGCTCGCAGCCTAGCCGTTCGAAGTTGTATCTACCGAGGCTTTGAAGCCCAAAGAAGAGCAAAGGCTTAAAAGGCCCTACCGCCCCTACCGATAAGGCGGACTTCCAAAGTCCCACTTTTTTCAGGATTGACCATGAGAGCGGCTTTCAGCGCCTACTTCCCACTTTTTATCGTGCCAAAGTACGTACATTTGGTCATGATGATGCATCTGCCTGCAATTCCAACCGTAGGAATTTCTTTCTCGACTTAAAGACGAACGGATGGGAGGCAGACGATGAACCACCTGCGGTTGCTCAGCTGGTCCTGTTAAACCAAAGCATGTTCCTTGAATACGTAAATCCCGAAAGAATGCCTCTGCGTTCACTCCGCCTTGTCCGCCTGACTGCCGCCATCCGAATGACGTCGCTGGCGACTCAAATGAGACTCTTTATCGGACACAAAAAACTTTTGAACATACGCTCACTCGCACGCAGACAGTTTTTACTCTCCATCGAACTATATTAAATTCAGATTCTTTGTACGATTTGGTTTTCGTCACATGGAGGCAAAAATTATTCGCAAACTGGATCAGTGGTCGTTGTCACCAAAAAATAGGTGGCAAAACAGATTTGTGTCAGGGAGGCGTCAAACCAAGAATTTTAAAATTGTGTGCGCAATCAACGTGCAGAGTTTTTTTTCGCACGTGGATTTGCGTTTTGGGCGCGCATTGGAATTTGCGATAATTTGAAATTACAGAAGAACAGAAACCAAAAAAGCGCACCAGGAAGTTTGTGTTATGGATAAAGAAGCACAACTCCAATGTCATGGGGATGGTAGGAGGAGTGGAAGGAGGAGGAGGAAACTAGTCTTCTGGCGCCGACACAAACACGTGAACGCCTCTCGAGGAGGTTATCAGCATCGAATAGAACAACATCATGCAGATGCAGCTAACCTGTGTTTCCGGTTGCACGCGGGTCCTAGCTACAAACAGTGAGTCAGATCACTGTGAACTGACGCCATGGTGGCATCCGTCACAATGATGATGATGTTGGGCTGTGGTTGGCGCCACCCAGTTACCGTAGCTCAGGTGTGTTGTTTGAATGGAGGAGTGGGGGTTGTAAAAATAATCAGTGAGAAGGAAAAAACCTTGATAATATGAGGTATGTATTTGATCTACGGTATGACCATTCTTATATATGAGGTACATATTTGATCCACGGTATGACCACTCTAACCACGCACCACGGAGGTATAAAACACATGAGCTCAAATCGGCTGAACGCCGATCTGCGCAGAAACCGTAAAAGTGCAACTCGAGTGATTGAATTCGCACCCAAATTTCCAACGCCCGAACACTGGTATGAGGTCTTTCGCAACCGGGGTATTCCATATTGCAGGAGCAGGATGAGGAGGGTGGGCAGCGAATCATAAAAATGGAGGCGACAGCCGAAACGTGTCCTCCGTGGTTGGTGACAACCCAAGTTTGCGGTCCAGGTATGGAGCGGTTTACTTGCGCAGGAATGCACCCTCTTTTGCCGCCTACGCATAGCTGTGAGCGCTCAGCTTGATTCTTTAGAATCAGGATCTGATCCCCATGACCAGTGGCCGTATATGGGTAGGCGGGTTAATCTTTACAAACGGGCGGAACGACCGTAATCGTATCCGGACCCGGATTTATGACTGACGGCCCGACACGGATTGCAAAAGGGGGCCAGGTGCAATGGGTGAAAAAAACAAAACCCTCGATCGGTTCGATCACGATCCCGACAGCTAGAGCCGTCTATCTCCCCCGGACGCCCTCAGGACACCCCGACTATGAATCATCAAATGTCGGCAATCATTCAGCTGAAAACCGAGACATCTGGCACATGTTGCTGGCTAACCGGAATACACCAATAGACGGACTTGTTACATATCAGGAAAAAAGGATGCGGCTGTCGAGTTTTTCGCAATGGCAGCCGTTTTTTAAACGATGCAAATCCTATTTTATATGTTTCATCGACAACTACGTACCATGAGTGCCAAAAAACACGTGTAAACAGAACAGTCCGACTCCCTAGTGGCACATTTATTGTCATCGAAAATGCGAATAAGATGATTCCAGCGCTCCCTCCTCTCTTAACCGCAAATGTGGAACACGCAATCGAATTTAACTGACACTCAATCACTTGTGCGCGACTTTGGGGATGGGGAAACTCATCTGACGTCATTTCAATTTTGAAATCAGCTGTGCTTTGCAGTCGTTGGAATTTTAGAATAGGGACCGGGTTTAGCGTTTTATTATGCGTTAAAAAACGACTGGGGGTTTTCGAGTGGAAAGCCAATACATTTAAGTAGAAGCCACTTCCTGTGTTACAAGTTCCACATGACCTTTTTTCTATGCGACACAGACGTTTTTTCGCGTGGACGAACGGCTTTGGCCTTTTACGGAATTTCTCAGAAAGCCGCCGTTGGCACGTGCAAAACGGAGCAGGGCCTTCACGGACGAACGTCACCCTGTTGCGGTGTTTTTTGTCACGCTACTTTAAAGGGCACTTGGCACAATGCCCGCGAAGGAGTGCCAAATTTTGTGTTTAATTTTTGAAAGTTTGAAAACGCGGGTAACAGGTTTTACATTAGTCATCTGGAATGACTGGGGAGATTGTAATTACAATTAAATGAGTTTTGCTATTGAACAAACATGATGTTCGCTACGAGGTCCGCGCTTTCGAAAGACAAACTTGTTGCGCTGGATTGCACAACTTACAGTTCCGCACCCCCGCCCCAAGTTTCACAGGTTCGATGATGCTAATGTCGCCCCCCAAAGCTAAGTAAGCAAGCTGCTTTTGGGCACTGACTAAGAGAGAAATCACTGTCAACAGACGGCACCGGATAGGGAACCCGACTGTACTCCCCAAGGGCCATGGATAAACAATGACCCACTCCACCGAAGCCGACGACTGCTTTCCGCGTTTCGGCAGGGATCGCACCAGGCAACCATGGCCCGTTTCGATTGGCTGACTGACCTGACTAAAAGCATCCCCCCGAATGGATAGCATACTGACAAGAGGGGAGGCGCCTCTTGCCATCGTGGAGCCAGGTTTTTTTTGCACACGTTTTTTGAAACTCTATTTGTTGGCTCCGCCCACTCTCCGGAGTAAGTATGTTCTATGCCGCCGAGTGATTTTTTGAATGGTTTTTCGGACGAACGTGACAGACATAAGGCGGGAATGACAATCGAGAATCACGGTGGCACCGACATACAATTAATCACTGAAGAAAACACCCGGGTGATTTGAAGATAAGGTTTTTTTCACGTGAAAAATAAGTCTGATATGAAAGATGTAATAAAAATTGACGACGAATTTTAATAGATCAGGAAGTTAACATCAGCTTGCGCTTAAACGCGTAAAAAACCGATCAAATAAAAATTAAAAAATTTCAAGACTAATGTCATTCATTTTTATTGAACGACAACACGGGGCAAAACGGTGGTATTCTTTGTTGGACAACTTAAAATATTGTGTTTTCCAAAAGCGCAAAATTCGATAACATTGAAGAATACAGTTAACGAAATTTAGAATTTTTGATAAATTATTTTGCAAAGGAAGAATTTTTTCATTGTTGAAATGCCTTTCAATTGCAACAAAAACGATTCTTCAAGCTTCAATATGGCATCCTAACACAACATGGGAACCTAATGAAAAATTAGCGCAAATTGCAGATGACGCAACTTTCGTACATTTTGTCACCCTTAAGAATGAAAATATCACGCCTATTGCAATTTACATTGTTTTAGTCATAAAACATGATTCCTATAATTATTGTTAGCATGGACCACGATTTAAAGTAGTACAATGGTTATATTTGCAGCGCGAGGCAAACTTGCTTCTTCCAGCTTTTGCAAAGCGTGAGATATTTGCATCAACCGTAACATTTGACAGAACATAAATATAAATATATGTTATTTGTGGTGTTTAATTTGGCTTTACAGCAATCCCACTGGGACTTCTATGCCTCATTAACCTATGAGTACTATGTGCGTTGTTATTTGCTTTATTTAGAAGTAAACACAATATTAACCTTTGGAACTATTTTCCTTTTGAAATAATAAAGAACGCTTTACGAAAAAAATTATCCCTTCCATTTGAGATGGACCAAAATTTTAATTGTATTACGGGACATCCCTCAGACGCCTTATTAAACCATATTATATTTATTGTTCGCATTTAGCACGTTTTATTTAATGTTCGCAAAATGTATTAGGGTTCTGTGTCATGTGACGTATTTAATATGGTAAAGAAAAAACGAAAATGTAATGGAGGTCCTCAGGCAATCTTTTTCTATCGTCACTTATTGCCTTTAGGGCCGCGTTCTCGAAGATTAGGCTAATGCTGCAAAACCATGATGCCAGCCTTCTGTTGAAACCCCAACCTTTTTACGATGGGTGCGATGGCATAATGAGTTTACAAATTTTGTGGGTCGTCGTGGGTTTTAAGACGATTCTTCACACAATGAAAAGGGGGTCTACCGAATTTGGGCCAAAGTCAAATGGAAAACCTTATTCGTTTTCGAGGGCATTGAAAGCGAATGTATAGCCTCCCGAAATATGGCCCTGATGGATGTGCAGTGCACTAAAAGCGTGTACGAGTTGGCACAACCTTTGCAGATAGCATTGTGGTCGTGTTCTCGCCTAATGTAATGGCCACAGGCGATGGCTCAATGTTTTTGGTACACGTTGTACGCAAGTGGAGACCAGATCAAAGCCAACCGGTCTGCGGGGGCGAGCGAGCTTGATCCTGATCATTATGACTCACAATAAACGACGACATCGCGTCCAATGTATGCGGGCTCTATTCCAAAACAAAGAACATTCCTTGGTTATTGAATCACATTTGATTTAAGTCGAAACTGAAGTGCATTGCTTCCAAATGTTGGGGCCTTTACGTTGAAGATCGAAAAAATGTGCATTACAGTAGGGTATAACTAGATTTTAAGTCATAAGTTGCCAGGGTGACAAAAAGGTTCAACATTCGACATAGCTTCATGCACGTGTTTTACCGTATGCATCCAATTCATGAACATCGTACAGTTTTATTAATGACTATCAAGCTTCCTAGCAACCGATTAACAAAAAACATCTAAAAAAGCCATTAAAGCCAAAGTTATCGTATCCTCTTGCCTTAATGGAAGCCGCCATAATGCCATTTTATCTATCGCTAAGGACATTCCGCGCACAAGCCATGGGTTCCTATGGGAGATGGCATTATATGAGCATGTCCTCGATGTCGTTCGGAAGCTCGCATCGAAAGATTCAATTTATCTTTATTGGTCGCAGCCGCGGCCCGTATCCATCCCCCCTAAAGTGACCAACTTAGCCTAGCCAACATCAGCGAACGCCTCGGTCATTGATGACGTACTTTTGGGAGGCTTGAGTTGCTTGTTGTCACCCTCATATTTGTGGTTCGTACCAATAGGTTAAACCGCTTAAGTGCGCAGAAAAACATAGTTTTTATAAGTTAGGGGCATCAAGAGTTACCTATTTCGAAAAACAAACAAAGTTTTACCCACAAGCAGATGCGAGCGTGTTTGCGGTTGTAATACAGATTACTTCGCGGAAAATATGACATCTTTAGGGACAATTGGTAGCAACTAGCAACTATAAGGTACAAAACACTGTAGACGAACTACAACAAAATGACAGCGATTGTAAACAATTTTTTATCCACAGAATGGCATGCAAAACTCCTCAAAATAACACAAAAGGCAAATTTGTACTCCAAGGTTCTTGCCTAGTGTTCATTCTCATTATCGCTTTTGTGCAAAGGTTGAGGCTATAAAATAATTTTATAGCTATGCGTAGCGAACAATCCTATTCCGCACGTTCAAAGAAAGGGGTGAAGAATGATCATAATTAAAAAGGGTTAATTTACAGACACCTGGGTGGCCACAGCACGCAACATTCGTTGAAAGAAAATGTGTTTACTTCGAGGAAGGCTCATTACCCAAAAGACTTGCCTTTGTTTTGCGGTTTATTGTTCATTCACTTTACCCAAGATGCTGACATTTACGATCCCACACGCGATTTCTCCCTCAGGCATCGTGTACTGTGGCTGGCTGTCGCAGACGCGTAAATCACGCTTAGAAGTGTGAAACATCCGGAATAGATGGCAAACTCTTGTCTGGCCAGATGTCAGACAGGATGTGTTTCAGTTCGGTCGCACTAAATTGGGGATCATGTGTCTGCTTGAACGAAAGACCAAACTCGATCGTGCATTCCGTCTATTCAAACTGCAGGGAATGCCGAAAAAGGCAAAAATAACAAAAAAAAACTCGCTCAATTTGTTTTTTGTTACTACTTAAGGTGCTTCTTCGCACCAGGCCGAGGCCGGGGCACGGCTCTACTGTTTTTTGCGATGGGTAAAAAAAAGAAGTACAATGAACGAGCGTTCGTTTCGCTGCAGTCGGGTCAGCCACCAAGTACCCGTTGAGTTTGGCGCCCGACATCCCATAAAAGATAAGTACCAATGGTAGTCTGTTAGCGAACGCTTTCAACGGTGTTCCAAAGACGACACCCCGGAAGCAGACGGAACAACTGCCAAAAAAGGTCACCTCTTCGAAATCAGTAAAAAGGATGTGTTTGTTCAGATGTCCATGTTCGTTTCCAAGGTATAGGTTGTCAAATAAAATAAAACAACAAAGACAAAATTCCCACAGTGTAAAAAGAAAAATATTCAAAAAAGTTTTAAAAAAAAGAATGCATAAAACGACAAAAACATTTATTTATTAATTAAGTTTGTAATATGATTGATTTTTAAATAGTTTATATAAAACGATCTATGTAAGCGCAAAATTTTATAAAAGTTTTAAAAACACATAATTTGCAGCTTAAACCTTTTAGTAGCCAAAAACACCTGTGTACCGTCTTCAAAAAAAACCGTCAATACAGCTTCATCAAAAACAGAATCAAAAAAGCCAGAACGGATTTACTGCAACATTCGTAGTAAATTCGTTCTGATAACTTTTTCAAGCTCGTTTGTTTCTTTTGCTTGTTTTAGCCGTATTTTGCTTGTTTTATCTGATTTTTTGAATCAAATTTGGTAAATGTGACACGCAGAATCCGAAAATACTAGTTTGGACACAATTCGGGGGATTCTAAGGATTCTGGAGCACGGATTCTGAGTTTTTTCAAGAACCGTCCAAAACGAGGGATTTCGAAAAGCGTGCGTGTCTTTCAAGCCGGCGCTGGACCATCAGTTGTCCATGGAAGTCATCCCAGACCGAAAGGGTTCTTCAATGGACATCACTGGCTCTAAACCAAACTTTAAAGAGGCAACACGCCCACACAAAACGAGGGATTTGTTCATGATTTCGAAGGGCGTGCGCGCATTTTGAGCCGGCGCTGGGCCATCATTCGACCAGGATCACCCATCGAATAGTCATCCCAGATCGAAAAGGACTCTCGATGGACATTCGCGGCTTTAAACCAAACTACAAAGACGAACTACGCCCACACAAAACGAGGGATTTGCTTTTGATTTCAAAGAACGTGCGTGCATTTTGAGCCGATGATGGGCCATCATTCGACCAGGATCACCCATTGAAAAGTCATCCCAGACCGAAAAGAACTCCTCGATGGACATCCACGGCTCTAAACCAAACTACAAAAAGGCAACACGCCCACACAAAACGAGGGATTTGCTCTTGATTTCGAAGGGCGTGCGTGCCTTTTGAGCCGGCGCTGGGCCATCATTCGACCAGGATCACCCATCGAATAGTCATCCCAGATCGAAAAGGACTCTCGATGGACATTCGCGGCTTTAAACCAAACTACAAAGAGGAAACACGCCCACACAAAACGAGGGATTTGTTCATGATTTCGGGGAGCGTGCGCTCTTTTCGAGCCAGCGTTGAGCCATCAATCGGCCGGGATCACCCATTGGATAGTCATCCCAGACCGAAAAGGACTCCTCGATGGACATCCACGGCTCTAAACCAAACTACAAAAGAGCAACACGCCCACACAAAACGAGGGATTTGTTCATGATTTCGGGAAGCGTGCGCTCTTTTCGAGCCAGCGTTGAGCCATCAATCGGCCGGGATCACCCCTTGGATAGTCATCCCAGACCGAAAAGGACTCCTCGATGGACATCACTGGCTCTAAACCAAACTACAAAGAGGCAACACGCCCACACAAAACGAGGGATTTGTTCATGATTTCGAAGGGCGTGCGTGCCTTTTGAGCCGGCGCTGGGCCATCATTCGACCAGGATCACCCATTGAAAAGTCATCCCAGACCGAAAAGGGTTCTTCGATGGACATCATCGGCTCAAAACCAAACTACAAAAAGGCAACACGCCCACACAAAACGAGGGATTTGTTCATGATTTCGGGGAGCGTGCGCTCTTTTCGAGCCAGCGTTGAGCCATCAATCGGCCGGGATCACCCATTGGATAGTCATCCCAGACCGAAAAGGACTCCTCGATGGACATCCACGGCTCTAAACCAACTACAAAAAGGCAACACGCCCACACAAAACGAGGGATTTGTTCATGATTTCGAAGGGCGTGCGTGCCCTTTGAGCCGGCGCTGGGCCATCATTCGACCAGGATCACCCATCGAATAGTCATCCCAGACCGAAAAGGACTCTTGATGGACATTCGCGGCTTTTAACCAAACTACAAAGAGGAAACACGCCCACACAAAACGAGGGATTTGTTCATGATTTCGGGAAGCGTGCGCTCTTTTCGAGCCAGCGCTGGGCCATCAATCGGCCGGGATCACCCATTGGATAGTCATCCCAGACCGAAAAGGACTCCTCGATGGACATCCACGGCTCTAAACCAAACTACAAAAAGGCAACACGCCCCCACAAAACGAGGGATTTGCTCTTGATTTCGAAGGGCGTGCGTGCCTTTTGAGCCGGCGCTGGGCCATCAGTGTCCAAGATCGCCCATTGAAAAGTCATCCCAGACCGAAAGGGTTCTTCGATGGACATCACTGGCTCAAAACCAAACCACAAAGACGAACTACGCCCACACAAAACGAGGGATTTGCTTTTGATTTCAAAGAACGTGCGTGCATTTTGAGCCGATGATGGGCCATCAGTTGTCCAAGATCGCCCATTGAAAAGTCATCCCAGACCGAAAAGGGTTCTTCGATGGACATCATCGGCTCAAAACCAAACTACAAAGAGGGTACACGCCCCCACAAAACGAGGGATTTGCAGTTTGGACACGATTCAAAAGATTCTGGGGATTCCGGAGCACGGATTTTGAAATTTACAAGAACCGTCCAAAAACTTGCAATTTTCGACCAAGTTGGGAGCCAATTTTAATAAATTTGATAACACAGTCAGTCAGAGAGTGTCCTGCACTAACGATTCTTCAACTATCGCTTAATTTTCGGCGAAAAACGGGCAAAAGTGCTCTACATCGTCGCCATTCAGAATCCTTGGCCAGAATCCGATGCCTCCGTTTATTCCTGCAACCTAGAGTGTTCTAAGATGATCCGTAATTGTTACTTATATGTTTGACCCAGAAAAAACTGCATGAAAGCTGCGAAAAATCCGCCGATTTTGAGACTTGACTTGGTCAGGTTCAGAATCCTGTCTCAGAATCCGCTAGAAGCATCGAAACTGTTTCCTAATAGATGTAACAAGTCGGCCTTGGACTATTCTAACAATTTCTGCTTTTGGAATGGTCAAAAACGGTGAAGAAAGCGCTAAAAACGGCAAAGATCAAATCTGTGTTAAAAATTATACCAGAACGGATTTACTGCAACAATCGCAGTAAATCCGTTCTGGTACCTTTTTCAAGCCCGTTTGTTTCTTTTGCATGTTTTAGCCGTATTTTGCTTGTTTTATCTGGTTTTTTGAATCAAATTTAGTAAATGAGACACGCAGAATCCGAAAATACTAGTTTGGACACAATTCGGAGGATTCTAAGGATTCTGGAGCACGGATTCTGAGTTTTTTCAAGAACCGTCCAAAAACTTGCGATTTTCAATCAAAATGAGGGTCGGTTTCAATTAATTTGATGAAACAGTCAGTCAGAAAAGGTCCGGCACTGACGATTCTTTAACATTCAATCAATTTTCGGCAATAATCGCCCTAACATGCTCTACATCGTCGCTATTCAGAATCCAAGCTCAGAATCCGATGTCTTTGTCAATTATAGTATCCTGAAGCGGCCTGAGACGGTCTATAGGGTTGAATTTTGTAATTTAACGAGCCAAAACTGCACGAAAGGTGCGAAAATCCGCGGATTTTGAGACTTGACTTGGTCAGGTTCAGAATCCTGTCTCAGAATCCGCTAGAAGCATCGAAACTGTTTCCTAATAGATGTCACAAGTCGGCCTTGGACTATTCTAACAATTTCTGCTTTTGGAATGGTCAAAAACGGTGAAGAAAGCGCTAAAAACGGCAAAGATCAAATCTGTGTTAAAAATCATACCAGAACGGATTTACTGCAACAGTCGCAGTAAATCCGTTCTGGTACCTTTTTCAAGCCCGTTTGTTTCTTTTGCATGTTTTAGCCGTATTTTGCTTGTTTTATCTGGTTTTTTGAATCAAATTTGGTAAATGTGACACGCAGAATCCGAAAATACTAGTTTGGACACAATTCGGGGATTCTAAGGACCAGGATCACCCATTGAAAAGTCATCCCAGACCGAAAAGGGTTCTTCGATGGACATATCCGGCTCTAAACCAAACTACAAAAGAGCAACACGCCCACACAAAACGAGGGATTTGTTCATGATTTCGAAGGGCGTGCGTGCCCTTTGAGCCGGCGCTGGGCCATCAATCGGCCGGGATCACCCATTGGATAGTCATCCCAGACCGAAAAGGACTCCTCGATGGACATCCACGGCTCTAAACCAAACTACAAAAAGGCAACACGCCCACACAAAACGAAGGATTTGTTCATGATTTCGAAGGGCGTGCGTGCCTTTTGAGCCGGCGCTGGGCCATCATTCGACCAGGATCACCCATTGAAAAGTCATCCCAGACCGAAAAGGGTTCTTCGATGGACATATCCGGCTCTAAACCAAACTACAAAAGAGCAACACGCCCACACAAAACGAGGGATTTGTTCATGATTTCGGGAAGCGTGCGCTCTTTTCGAGCCAGCGTTGAGCCATCAATCGGCCGGGATCACCCCTTGGATAGTCATCCCAGACCGAAAAGGACTCCTCGATGGACATCACTGGCTCTAAACCAAACTACAAAGAGGCAACACGCCCACACAAAACGAGGGATTTGTTCATGATTTCGAAGGGCGTGCGTGCCTTTTGAGCCGGCGCTGGGCCATCATTCGACCAGGATCACCCATTGAAAAGTCATCCCAGACCGAAAAGGGTTCTTCGATGGACATCATCGGCTCAAAACCAAACTACAAAAAGGCAACACGCCCACACAAAACGAGGGATTTGTTCATGATTTCGGGGAGCGTGCGCTCTTTTCGAGCCAGCGTTGAGCCATCAATCGGCCGGGATCACCCATTGGATAGTCATCCCAGACCGAAAAGGACTCCTCGATGGACATCCACGGCTCTAAACCAACTACAAAAAGGCAACACGCCCACACAAAACGAGGGATTTGTTCATGATTTCGAAGGGCGTGCGTGCCCTTTGAGCCGGCGCTGGGCCATCATTCGACCAGGATCACCCATCGAATAGTCATCCCAGACCGAAAAGGACTCTTGATGGACATTCGCGGCTTTTAACCAAACTACAAAGAGGAAACACGCCCACACAAAACGAGGGATTTGTTCATGATTTCGGGAAGCGTGCGCTCTTTTCGAGCCAGCGTTGAGCCATCAATCGGCCGGGATCACCCCTTGGATAGTCATCCCAGACCGAAAAGGACTCCTCGATGGACATCACTGGCTCTAAACCAAACTACAAAGAGGCAACACGCCCACACAAAACGAGGGATTTGTTCATGATTTCGGGAAGCGTGCGCTCGTTTCGAGCCAGCGTTGGGCCATCAATCGGCCGGGATCACCCATTGGATAGTCATCCCAGACCGAAAAGGACTCCTCGATGGACATCCACGGCTCTAAACCAAACTACAAAAAGGCAACACGCCCACACAAAACGAGGGATTTGTTCATGATTTCGAAGGGCGTGCGTGCCCTTTGAGCCGGCGCTGGGCCATCAATCGGCCGGGATCACCCATTGGATAGTCATCCCAGACCGAAAAGGACTCCTCGATGGACATCCACGGCTCTAAACCAACTACAAAAAGGCAACACGCCCACACAAAACGAGGGATTTGTTCATGATTTCGAAGGGCGTGCGTGCCCTTTGAGCCGGCGCTGGGCCATCATTCGACCAGGATCACCCATCGAATAGTCATCCCAGACCGAAAAGGGTTCTTCGATGGACATCATCGGCTCAAAACCAAACTACAAAAAGGCAACACGCCCACACAAAACGAGGGATTTGTTCATGATTTCGGGAAGCGTGCGCTCTTTTCGAGCCAGCGTTGGGCCATCAATCGGCCGGGATCACCCATTGGATAGTCATCCCAGACCGAAAAGGACTCCTCGATGGACATCCACGGCTCTAAACCAAACTACAAAAAGGCAACACGCCCACACAAAACGAGGGATTTGTTCATGATTTCGGGAAGCGTGCGCTCTTTTCGAGCCAGCGTTGAGCCATCAATCGGCCGGGATCACCCATTGGATAGTCATCCCAGACCGAAAAGGACTCCTCGATGGACATCCACGGCTCTAAACCAAACTACAAAAAGGCAACACGCCCACACAAAACGAGGGATTTGTTCATGATTTCGGGAAGCGTGCGCTCTTTTCGAGCCAGCGCTGGGCCATCAATCGGCCGGGATCACCCATTGGATAGTCATCCCAGACCGAAAAGGACTCCTCGATGGACATCCACGGCTCTAAACCAAACTACAAAAAGGCAACACGCCCACACAAAACGAGGGATTTGTTCATGATTTCGAAGGGCGTGCGTGCCCTTTGAGCCGGCGCTGGGCCATCATTCGACCAGGATCACCCATTGAAAAGTCATCCCAGACCGAAAAGGACTCTTGATGGACATTCGCGGCTTTTAACCAAACTACAAAGAGGAAACACGCCCACACAAAACGAGGGATTTGTTCATGATTTCGAAGGGCGTGCGTGCCTTTTGAGCCGGCGCTGGGCCATCATTTGACCAGGATCACCCATTGAAAAGTCATCCCAGGCCGAAAAGGGTTCTTCGATGGACATCATCGGCTCAAAACCAAACTACAAAGAGGAAACACGCCCACACAAAACGAGGGATTTGTTCATGATTTCGAAGGGCGTGCGTGCCTTTTGAGCCGGCGCTGGGCCATCATTTGACCAGGATCGCCCATTGAAAAGTCATCCCAGACCGAAAGGGTTCTTCGATGGACATATCCGGCTCTAAACCAAACTACAAAAGAGCAACACGCCCACACAAAACGAGGGATTTGTTCATGATTTCAGGAAGCGTGCGCTCTTTTCGAGCCAGCGTTGAGCCATCAATCGGCCGGGATCACCCATTGGATAGTCATCCCAGACCGAAAAGGACTCCTCGATGGACATCCACGGCTCTAAACCAAACTACAAAAAGGCAACACGCCCCCACAAAACGAGGGATTTGCTCTTGATTTCGAAGGGCGTGCGTGCCTTTTGAGCCGGCGCTGGGCCATCAGTGTCCAAGATCGCCCATTGAAAAGTCATCCCAGACCGAAAGGGTTCTTCGATGGACATCACTGGCTCAAAACCAAACCACAAAGACGAACTACGCCCACACAAAACGAGGGATTTGCTTTTGATTTCAAAGAACGTGCGTGCATTTTGAGCCGATGATGGGCCATCAGTTGTCCAAGATCGCCCATTGAAAAGTCATCCCAGACCGAAAAGGGTTCTTCGATGGACATCATCGGCTCAAAACCAAACTACAAAGAGGGTACACGCCCCCACAAAACGAGGGATTTGCAGTTTGGACACGATTCAAAAGATTCTGGGGATTCCGGAGCACGGATTTTGAAATTTACAAGAACCGTCCAAAAACTTGCAATTTTCGACCAAGTTGGGAGCCAATTTTAATAAATTTGATAACACAGTCAGTCAGAGAGTGTCCTGCACTAACGATTCTTCAACTATCGCTTAATTTTCGGCGAAAAACGGGCAAAAGTGCTCTACATCGTCGCCATTCAGAATCCTTGGCCAGAATCCGATGCCTCCGTTTATTCCTGCAACCTAGAGTGTTCTAAGATGATCCGTAATTGTTACTTATATGTTTGACCCAGAAAAAACTGCATGAAAGCTGCGAAAAATCCGCCGATTTTGAGACTTGACTTGGTCAGGTTCAGAATCCTGTCTCAGAATCCGCTAGAAGCATCGAAACTGTTTCCTAATAGATGTCACAAGTCGGCCTTGGACTATTCTAACAATTTCTGCTTTTGGAATGGTCAAAAACGGTGAAGAAAGCGCTAAAAACGGCAAAGAATAAATCTGTGTTAAAAATCATACCAGAACGGATTTACTGCAACAGTCGCAGTAAATCCGTTCTGGTACCTTTTTCAAGCCCGTTTGTTTCTTTTGCTTGTTTTAGCCGTATTTTGCTTGTTTTATCTGGTTTTTTGAATCAAATTTGGTAAATGTGACACGCAGAATCCGAAAATACTAGTTTGGACACAATTCGGGGGATTCTAAGGATTCTGGAGCACAAATTCTGAGTTTTTTCAAGAACCGTCCAAAAACTTGCGATTTTCGATCAAAATGAGGGTCGGTTTCAATTAATTTGATGAAACAGTCAGTCAGAAAAGGTCCGGCACTGACGATTCTTTAACATTCAATCAATTTTCGGCAATAATCGCCCTAACATGCTCTACATCGTCGCTATTCAGATTCCAAGCTCAGAATCCGATGTCTTTGTCAATTATAGTATCCTGAAGCGGCCTGAGACGGTCTATAGGGTTGAATTTTGTGATTTAACAAGCCAAAACTGCACAAAAGGTGCGAAAATCCGCCGATTTTGAGACTTGACTTGGTCAGGTTCAGAATCCTGTCTCAGAATCCGCTAGAAGCATCGAAACTGTTTCCTAATAGATGTCACAAGTCGGCCTTAGACTATTCTAACAATTTCTGCTTTTGGAATGGTCAAAAACGGTGAAGAAAGCGCTAAAAACGGCAAAGATCAAATCTGTGTTAAAAATCATACCAGAACGGATTTACTGCAACAGTCGCAGTAAATCCGTTCTGGTACCTTTTTCAAGCCCGTTTGTTTCTTTTGCTTGTTTTAGCCGTATTTTGCTTGTTTTATCTGGTTTTTTGAATCAAATTTAGTAAATGAGACTCGCAGAATCCGAAAATACTAGTTTGGACACAATTCGGAGGATTCTAAGGATTCTGGAGCCCGGATTCTGAGTTTTTTCAAGAACCGTCCAAAAACTTGCGATTTTCGATCAAAATGAGGGTCGGTTTCAATTAATTTGATGAAACAGTCAGTCAGAAAAGGTCCGGCACTGACGATTCTTTAACATTCAATCAATTTTCGGCAATAATCGCCCTAACATGCTCTACATCGTCGCTATTCAGATTCCAAGCTCAGAATCCGATGTCTTTGTCAATTATAGTATCCTGAAGCGGCCTGAGACGGTCTATAAGGTTGAATTTTGTGATTTAACGAGCCAAAACTGCATGAAAGCTGCAAAAAATCCGCCGATTTTGAGACTTGACTTGGTCAGGTTCAGAATCCTGTCTCAGAATCCGCTAGAAGCATCGAAACTGTTTCCTAATAGATGTCACAAGTCGGCCATGGACTATTCTAACAATTTCTGTTTTTTGAATGGTCAAAAACGGTGAAGAAAGCGCTAAAAACGGCAAAGATTAAATCTGTGTTAAAAATCATACCAGAACGGATTTACTGCAACAGTCGCAGTAAATCCGTTCTGGTACCTTTTTCAAGCCCGTTTGTTTCTTTTGCTTGTTTTAGCCGTATTTTGCTTGTTTTATCTGGTTTTTTGAATCAAATTTGGTAAATGTGACACGCAGAATCCGAAAATACTAGTTTGGACACAATTCGGGGGATTCTAAGGATTCTGGAGCACGGATTCTGAGTTTTTTCAAGAACCGTCCAAAACGAGGGATTTCGAAAAGCGTGCGTGTCTTTCAAGCCGGCGCTGGACCATCAGTTGTCCAGGATCGTTCTTGGAAGTCATCCCAGACTGAAAGGGTTCTTCAATGGACATCACTGGCTCTAAACCAAACTTTAAAGAGGCAACACGCCCACACAAAACGAGGGATTTGTTCATGATTTCGAAGGGCGTGCGTGCCCTTTGAGCCGGCGCAGGGCCATCATTCGACCAGGATCACCCATTGAAAAGTCATCCCAGACCGAAAAGGGTTCTTCGATGGACATCATCGGCTCAAAACCAAACTACAAAGACGAACTACGCCCACACAAAACGAGGGATTTGCTCTTGATTTCAAAGAACGTGCGTGCATTTTGAGCCGATGATGGGCCATCAGTTGTCCAAGATCGCCCATTGAAAAGTCATCCCAGACCGAAAAGGGTTCTTCGATGGACATCATCGGCTCAAAACCAAACTACAATGAGGGTACACGCCCCCACAAAACGAGGGATTTGCTCTTGATTTCAAAGAACGTGCGTGCATTTTGAGCCGATGATGGGCCATCAGTGTCCAAGATCGCCCATTGAAAAGTCATCCCAGACCGAAAGGGTTCTTCGATGGACATCACTGGCTCAAAACCAAACCACAAAGACGAACTACGCCCACACAAAACGAGGGATTTGCTTTTGATTTCAAAGAACGTGCGTGCATTTTGAGCCGATGATGGGCCATCAGTTGTCCAAGATCGCCCATTGAAAAGTCATCCCAGACCGAAAAGGGTTCTTCGATGGACATCATCGGCTCAAAACCAAACTACAAAGAGGGTACACGCCCCCACAAAACGAGGGATTTGCAGTTTGGACACGATTCAAAAGATTCTGGGGATTCTGGAGCACGGATTTTGAAATTTACAAGAACCGTCCAAAAACTTGCGATTTTCGATCAAAATGAGGGTCGGTTTCAACTAATTTGATGAAACAGTCAGTCAGAAAAGGTCCGGCACTGACGATTCTTTAACATTCAATCAATTTTCGGCAATAATCGCCCTAACATGCTCTACATCGTCGCTATTCAGAATCCAAGCTCAGAATCCGATGTCTTTGTCAATTATAGTATCCTGAAGCGGCCTGAGACGGTCTATAGGGTTGAATTTTGTGATTTAACGAGCCAAAACTGCATGAAAGCTGCGAAAAATCCGCCGATTTTGAGACTTGACTTGGTCAGGTTCAGAATCCTGTCTCAGAATCCGCTAGAAGCATCGAAACTGTTTCCTAATAGATGTCACAAGTCGGCCATGGACTATTCTAACAATTTCTGTTTTTCGAATGGTCAAAAACGGTGAAGAAAGCGCTAAAAACGGCAAAGAATAAATCTGTGTTAAAAATCATACCAGAACGGATTTACTGCAACAGTCGCAGTAAATCCGTTCTGGTACCTTTTTCAAGCCCGTTTGTTTCTTTTGCATGTTTTAGCCGTATTTTGCTTGTTTTATCTGGTTTTTTAAATCAAATTTAGTAAATGAGACTCGCAGAATCCGAAAATACTAGTTTGGACACAATTCGGAGGATTCTAAGGATTCTGGAGCCCGGATTCTGAGTTTTTTCAAGAACCGTCCAAAAACTTGCGATTTTCGATCAAAATGAGGGTCGGTTTCAATTAATTTGATGAAACAGTCAGTCAGAAAAGGTCCGGCACTGACGATTCTTTAACATTCAATCAATTTTCGGCAATAATCGCCCTAACATGCTCTACATCGTCGCTATTCAGATTCCAAGCTCAGAATCCGATGTCTTTGTCAATTATAGTATCCTGAAGCGGCCTGAGACGGTCTATAGGGTTGAATTTTGTGATTTAACGAGCCAAAACTGCATGAAAGCTGCGAAAAATCCGCCGATTTTGAGACTTGACTTGGTCAGGTTCAGAATCCTGTCTCAGAATCCGCTAGAAGCATCGAAACTGTTTCCTAATAGATGTCACAAGTCGGCCATGGACTATTCTAACAATTTCTGTTTTTTGAATGGTCAAAAACGGTGAAGAAAGCGCTAAAAACGGCAAAGATTAAATCTGTGTTAAAAATCATACCAGAACGGATTTACTGCAACAGTCGCAGTAAATCCGTTCTGGTACCTTTTTCAAGCCCGTTTGTTTCTTTTGCTTGTTTTAGCCGTATTTTGCTTGTTTTATCTGGTTTTTTGAATCAAATTTGGTAAATGTGACACGCAGAATCCGAAAATACTAGTTTGGACACAATTCGGGGGATTCTAAGGATTCTGGAGCACGGATTCTGAGTTTTTTCAAGAACCGTCCAAAACGAGGGATTTCGAAAAGCGTGCGTGTCTTTCAAGCCGGCGCTGGACCATCAGTTGTCCAGGATCGTTCATGGAAGTCATCCCAGACTGAAAGGGTTCTTCAATGGACATCACTGGCTCTAAACCAAACTTTAAAGAGGCAACACGCCCACACAAAACGAGGGATTTGTTCATGATTTCGAAGGGCGTGCGTGCCCTTTGAGCCGGCGCAGGGCCATCATTCGACCAGGATCACCCATTGAAAAGTCATCCCAGACCGAAAAGGGTTCTTCGATGGACATCACCGGCTCAAAACCAAACTACAAAGACGAACTACGCCCACACAAAACGAGGGATTTGCTCTTGATTTCAAAGAACGTGCGTGCATTTTGAGCCGATGATGGGCCATCAGTTGTCCAAGATCGCCCATTGAAAAGTCATCCCAGACCGAAAAGGGTTCTTCGATGGACATCATCGGCTCAAAACCAAACTACAATGAGGGTACACGCCCCCACAAAACGAGGGATTTGCTCTTGATTTCAAAGAACGTGCGTGCATTTTGAGCCGATGATGGGCCATCAGTGTCCAAGATCGCCCATTGAAAAGTCATCCCAGACCGAAAGGGTTCTTCGATGGACATCACTGGCTCAAAACCAAACCACAAAGACGAACTACGCCCACACAAAACGAGGGATTTGCTCTTGATTTCAAAGAACGTGCGTGCATTTTGAGCCGATGATGGGCCATCAGTGTCCAAGATCGCCCATTGAAAAGTCATCCCAGACCGAAAAGGGTTCTTCGATGGACATCATCGGCTCAAAACCAAACTACAAAGACGAACTACGCCCACACAAAACGAGGGATTTGCTCTTGATTTCAAAGAACGTGCGTGCATTTTGAGCCGATGATGGGCCATCAGTGTCCAAGATCGCCCATTGAAAAGTCATCCCAGACCGAAAAGGGTTCTTCGATGGACATCCACGGCTCTAAACCAAACTACAAAAAGGCAACACGCCCACACAAAACGAGGGATTTGTTCATGATTTCGAAGGGCGTGCGTGCCTTTTGAGCCGGCGCTGGGCCATCATTCGACCAGGATCACCCATTGAAAAGTCATCCCAGACCGAAAGGGTTCTTCGATGGACATCACCGGCTCAAAACCAAACTACAAAGAGGGTACACGCCCCCACAAAACGAGGGATTTGCAGTTTGGACACGATTCAAAAGATTCTGGGGATTCCGGAGCACGGATTTTGAAATTTACAAGAACCGTCCAAAAACTTGCAATTTTCGACCAAGTTGGGAGCCAATTTTAATAAATTTGATAACACAGTCAGTCAGAGAGTGTCCTGCACTAACGATTCTTCAACTATCGCTTAATTTTCGGCGAAAAACGGGCAAAAGTGCTCTACATCGTCGCCATTCAGAATCCTTGGCCAGAATCCGATGCCTCCGTTTATTCCTGCAACCTAGAGTGTTCTAAGATGATCCGTAATTGTTACTTATATGTTTGACCCAGAAAAAACTGCACAAAAGGTGCGAAAATCCGCCGATTTTGAGACTTGACTTGGTCAGGTTCAGAATCCTGTCTCAGAATCCGCTAGAAGCATCGAAACTGTTTCCTAATAGATGTCACAAGTCGGCCATGGACTATTCTAACAATTTCTGCTTTTGGAATGGTCAAAAACGGTGAAGAAAGCGCTAAAAACGGCAAAGATCAAATCTGTGTTAAAAATCATACCAGAACGGATTTACTGCAACAGTCGCAGTAAATCCGTTCTGGTACCTTTTTCAAGCCCGTTTGTTTCTTTTGCTTGTTTTAGCCGTATTTTGCTTGTTTTATCTGGTTTTTTGAATCAAATTTAGTAAATGAGACACGCAGAATCCGAAAATACTAGTTTGGACACAATTCGGAGGATTCTAAGGATTCTGAAGCACGGATTCTGAGTTTTTTCAAGAACCGTCTAAAAACTTGCGATTTTCGACCAAAATGAGAGTCGGTTTCAATTAATTTGATGAAACAGTCAGTCAGAAAAGGTCCGGCACTGACGATTCTTTAACATTCAATTTATTTTCGGCAATAATCGCCCAAAAATGCTCTTCATCGTCGCTATTCAGAATCCAAGCTTGGAATCCGATGTCTTTGTCAATTATAGTTTCCTGAAATGACGGTTTATAGGGTTGAATTTTGTGGTTTAACAAGCCAAAACTGCATTAAAACCATGAAAAATTTGCATTTTTTGTGGCATGCCAACGTGCTTGACGGGTTTGTAATTATCGTTGTTTTTCAGGCAAAAATGTTCTACATCGTCACCAAAAAGTCCTGGGCCAGAATCCGATGTCATGTAACTTTTTCCTTCCCCCATTGACCTTGGATTTGCAAATCATTAGATGTTTTTTTAATGGCGACACTGAAGATCCTGGGGACGTAGGACCGCGTTAGTCGCAGGAAAGACCCTGATTTTGCATAACGGTTTATTAGTTGACGCCGCCAGTAGAAACCTATTTTCGTGCCGTATTTTTATTGGTTCAGAGCCAGATTTTTGGAGGACCTTCTGGAATGGCATAAAAGGGGCAATCAGACCCGTCTTTTGTCAGTCATACAATCATCAACAACGCGATGCACCCGCTTTTAATTCTGGTCCCCGCCGTCGCCGTTTTCCTGCTTCTGACGATGCTCGTCCTTTTTGTCGCCGCGCTTCCGCCTGCCCTGGTCCTCGTCGTTGCCACTGCCGTCTTTCCGAATCTCCAGGTCCGGGCCCATTTCAACGTCCGCCGCCTTCTACTACGAGGACTTCAAGTCTGTCGATGCAAGTCCCGACGCCACTGGATTTGCGAGGATTACGTTGAAGCCGAGCCGACACCCTACTCAAGCCAGTTCGCCCCGTTCCTCATCTTGCCGAGGTCTTTGATTCATCCAAATCGACGTGGAACAACCTTCTTCGATGCTTGGCGGCCTTTAAGATGGCGATGAAGAATTCAAGAGACCCGAGATGCTGGATGATCTGAACGCTGATCGTGGCAAGCGCGAAATCAAGCTACCACTTGCTTGGCCGACTGTTCGCGAGTCTTCTCGTGCCATACGCAGCTTTTCACTTTGTTTGATTCTTTGATTTTGATTTCATTATTTTTTAAATACAATTTTTTTTCGCTGATTGAATAAAATTTTTCTTTACAAATTTACTTTGTTTCCGAGCTTGAACATAAAAAACCAAAACTGCTTTGCATCGTCGCCATTCAGAATCATAGGCCAGAATCCGATGTCATGTAACCTTTTGTATAGTCCAACGTTATTCGATCTTGCATCAATCGGAATGTGAACGTTGTTTCAGAATCTGCTGAAAGCATCAAAACTGTATTTTAATTAATTTCACAAATCAGCATTGAACTAATCTTGACATCTTTTTGTTGAAATCTTTAAGACCCAGTAAATCAAAGTTTGTGTATTTTGTTAAAATTTTACGGCTTATGAGCGACGGATTTTAAGTGATTCTGTCGGTAGCGTCATTGATCTTAACGGTTTTTTCTTGCTAGCAGCATATTTTCGCAACATTCTGTGTTTTGGTCAAAAAAATGATAACGGTATTAACTAATGAATGGTTTATCTAGAATCCAACTTAAAACTAAAGTGCAGAAAATAAAAGTGTTTTATGTTTTACCTTTCGGTTAACTTTCCGCCAAGCTTAGGGCTTTGTTACGTTTTTCAAGTTTTACTACACATTTACAGTTACATCCACATCGCATATCGACCAAAACATAGAATGCGTCGAGGTTTATACAGCTTAGTTTTTTTACATCAGTTATGTCACATACGCACTTTTCTGACTCATTTACGGTTATTTTCTGACCGGATTTTGGCGGTTGCAGTTAATCACCGCATTTATCGCCATTTATCCACACACCATGAGGCTGCGAAGTAGTAAGTTCAAATATTCATAATACATTTTATATGTTGATTAAGCGATATTTTAGGGTTTGTGATAAAAACGCATTTGTTGAATTTGCTTGTAATAGTTACTATTTTATCTACTTTTATTTCTTTGTTGTTTCATGCAAATACGTTTGACGTTAAGAAGTCAAGTTCCAGGTAATTAATTTACTTTGATGCGATAAGATATAGTTTTAAGTATACTTCAGTTTTTCCGATGATCTGAATCAAATAGTTCCACCCTTCGTGCCTTTTGATACGAAACTGCGAACTGCAGAACAATATAACATAACCGCATGTGTCATTGAAAAAAGTATGTCTACAGTTGTTGCTGCCATAATGTGTTACCTTCATAATGAAACTGAATTTATTAAAGCTAATCGGTCTCTGACTGAAGACATGTATGAAAATCGGTAAGGTTTTTATTCCCTTTTATAAACACCGAACTCTTTGCAGCTTTTGCAAGTCCCAAAACGAAGCTTCAACCATAGACAGCGTTCTATCCAAAAATAAAGCTAATATCAATCAATGGAAGCTGCTTGCGGTTGTCCGTGATCCTGTAGAACGCTTCCTATCAGGTTTTGTCGACAAATGTATATTGTTCGTCACATTGAATCTCGAAATAAAATTTGATCCGCCTCGTTTTCCAGGGAACAAAAACGAAGCAACCTACCCTCCCGATGCTATGGCTGCAAAAACAATATGACTTGTTTTCTCGAGAAACAGCTTCTTCGCGCTCACCAGAAGGCTCTTGGAAAAAAAGTGTCCGTAACTTATGAAGATGTCCATTTTTTGCCTCAGAATTGGTTCGTTTTCAAAGAAGAACTTTATCCATGCGATCTATCAAAACCTTTCGAAGTAAAGAGAACACGATTCCTTTCAGGCATTGCAAATTCAACGCCTACTTTGGGCGTTACAATGTGATTAAGTACCGATCGGAGCCGGGAAAGGGCCAAAAACAGATGGTTGATGACATCGTGCGTGTTCTCCAGAAAGCGAATGTCCCGAAATCTGTGTCGCAGTTTATTGTAGATGAACTCTCATCGGTGCGCAAAACCAAGCATGCCACTTCATCGTCGCCCGAACGTGCTTACTACGGCGACGCTTTACGTTCAAACCCTTATGCGATGAAGTTACTCGTTCGCTTGTTTTACTTTGATTTCATACTCTTCGGTTTTCCCTTGCCTGAAGTTGAACCCAATTAGGGTTAAGTGTTGTTACAAGTATAAATTTGTTTGCTTTTAAGTGAAAGTCTATATTTAACCTCTGTGTTAACACATTCGTTTTACGAGTTACGAACACTGCAAAGTGAGTTTTTTGTTGAAAATCCTCACTGATCAAAATGTTCAAACACCTGTAGTCGCCGAAAATGGACGTCACTCAGCCACGACAGGGGTGACAAGACCCTTGAGGCGAGTACCCACAGGTCAAAAAAACACGGGAAGACAATTTGGGAGAATAACTGGCAAAGCTTGGTCTAGTCCTCGAGTATTACCTCAACGTGAATGCTCGCGCACCGGTCAAACCCGCGCTTCTCAATTGTATACAAGGTGAAGGGTTGAGATGGGGGAAGCGAGACATAAGCTTAAGAGTGGACCGTGCACCTCCCTAAGGGAGGCTTCGGCTGGCTAAGGTGAGGCAAACAAAACCGTGGTCAGCGTGAG
Source organism: Panagrellus sp. LJ2284 (assembly GCA_024447225.1). Taxonomy (NCBI): domain Eukaryota; kingdom Metazoa; phylum Nematoda; class Chromadorea; order Rhabditida; family Panagrolaimidae; genus Panagrellus; species Panagrellus sp. LJ2284. Next base: position 10,025,406 of record JAMRYC010000002.1, read on the forward strand.
GGGGCCACGCGGGATACGAGCAAGGCCAAGCAGTCAGTCCGCAACCCCAGTTAGTCCCTCGCGGTCTTAAGCGCTACTTACCACAAACTTCGCGCAGTGGGAGGAGGTCAGTGAATCGATTGTTGCAATGTGAAATTATCATTTTTCGGTAATTAAGGTTGTTAGAAAGGGCCATTCGGGTGTTTCAGTCTTTCGAATCTATTACCGTATTATATCGTATTCAACTGCGTTTTGCAGTGTATCGCGATCACTTTGTTTTATCAGTTCCCCGGTTTAACTAAGGTTATGCATGTTTTAATACTTATAGTTGTCTTTAAATGGCAGCAAGATAGCAATTTATTAATTTTGTATGCATCACGTTCCCAGCCACAGAAAGGTCATTGTTTGCCGATCTGCTCATTACCGACCCCCGCTAGTAACCAATCCCACTGACCGAAACAATCTTTATTCTCTGTCTTCCCCCTTGCACACGTTTTCTGCAAGAAGATTCTCCCCCAGCTCAAATCCATTCAAACCATCTTCGTCACTATTGTTGTAATGAACCTTCCTGGCACATGTCAACTTCATTCTTCGAATCAATAACAACAACTAACCGGCCAATATTCGGGTCATTGGCGCAATCAGAAGCCCCTTTGCTCTGGAGTCGTCCTTGTCTCTCAGTCTCGCCTTCCCTATTCTCGAGCGAAAACACGCCCGAGAATGCGCGAAATACCAAGATTTCGGGTGTGTTCCGTTCCTTCAGTCCGGACAGTCTCCACCCCAGGAGCTGGAAGGGCGAATACCGCACCTGATTCCTATCGTTCGATTGCGCCGACCGATTACCATCCCACCAACATCCGTCGCCAGCGGCGTACAGTTTTGCCGTCGCTTTATGGGCACCCGCCATTCCCCCGGAACCTCATAAACGTGATTTCATTTGTTATTTTGACTTTGACCGACTGTCCTGTATTTTGTAGACTTGTTACCATATCGCGTTATTGACGTTTTATAAACTGAAGCTTAAAGCTTTCACTTATCTTTTTATCGCCGACTTTTGTTAGTTGCTTCTAAAAGTTTTCAAATTTAACTTTTACAGCACGCGTGTCTCCCACCCATAGCTCTTTTTCAAATGGGTTCCCCGGCCGCAATGGCCCCCGCCCTTATAGTGGCGGCATTGCTGGTCACCTCAGGTTTAGCTCAGGTAAACGCTTACCCTTATCACTAATTATTGTCATTTACTATATTTGTGTTTTTAGTACTCTCAACGGGTACCCCTCTATAACTCCAGTGAAGCCAGGTCAATTCTATCAGATATTTCTATGCAATGCCCAGAAGGCTGGGAACGCGAAGGCTCTAAATGCTTCAAAGTGTATCATATTGAGAGATCCTGGCCTCAAGCACTTATTTTCTGTGGTCGCTATGGCAGCACTCTCGCACGAATCGAATCCCAGAAACAGAATTCGTTTGTAACTAAACTTTTGAATCGTCCTCAGCGATCGGCGAGTTCTACTGTTAAGACTGAGTTTTGGATTGGTATGTGTTTAACTCGCAATTTTAATAGTATTTACTAATGTCGTATTGCTGTTTATAGGCTTGCTAAGCCAACAAGACGGTGACAACGATGCCATGTTCCTCTGGTCCGATGGTTCTTCCGTTTCTCGCTATGTCGGTTTCTGGGGCAAAGGTCAGCCCGACTACAGAACCGGCTCCTGTGCCAAGGCTTCTACCACGAACGAAATCGGAGCACCCGTTACAAGCGTCAATTGGCAGCTTGAAATGTGCAACATGCTTTTGCCCTTTGTCTGCGAACTTCCAGCCTGCACTCAAGGTAACCATTCAATCGATATATCCATTGATAAACAGATTTTGTTTATACGAGCATGCATGCTCGTATTTATCACTCTCTCTTTCGATAACTGTGACAGTTTACAAAGTGGTATCAGCAGCACTTGACGCGCGCGCACACGTTCCTGACACTGGTGACCTTGTTTTGGCGTTCTGCAGGCTCTCAGTCTCGTCGGGTCTTGATACTTTTTCGGCGGGTTCTAGGCATTTCCAGGACGCAACCTTGAACCGAAGCATGTAGATGATCTTACTCTCGTCGGTAGAGTTTGTACGCATTGGCTATTCAACACCTCGGGGAAAGTCCGCCTACCACCTGTAGAACCTAATTGGCCGACAAAAAAGTCGATCCATCGTCAAATTTTTTACGAATCGGGGTCAAGGCATTTTTTGTCGCTAATATTGATTTAAACGTGCTGATAAGAACGGAGGTTAACGTTTTATGTTGAGAGCGACATGCTTTTTTGAGAGATGAGGAAAGTGAGATTAAATTTTTGTACCGGACATTACATTAGTCACTACTCATTTTTCAAAGTGACCGACAAGTGCAAAAAAGTAGAAGTAGACAAAGTGCTAAATATAGGGCAAATCAATCAATTGAAACAACTTTTAGGTTCATTCTTCTGTCACAATGGAGCATGTGTGCCGGAATCAGCTCACTGTAATGGCGTTGATGATTGCGGTGACCTCAGTGATGAGCTCAACTGCCCGGCTTCACACGCTGAACTGGCCTGTTTGAAATATGAACGAGGAGAATCTGGCAAGATTCAATCACCGAACTATCCTAGCAGCTACCGAGCCAACTCCAACTGCCGATGGGTTGTTGAGGGTCCGATCAATTCACGCATTCAAGTAATAATTTTGAACTTTAATTGCATGAAAAAGCTAACAATGACAATTTTCAGCTTATCTTTGAATCCTTTGAAACCGAAGACAACCAAGATATCGTAACTATCACTGATGGCGGCCCAGCTGAGAACGCATCTGTCGCCATTGACATTGTCTCCGGCACACCTAAACTCGACAGACTCGCTTACACTTCCAGCACTAACATGCTTGTCGTCCGATTCCGATCAGATTCTGCTATTCAAGCGCGTGGTTTCCAAGCCTCGTGGCGAGCAGGTAAGAATTTTACTTTTTTTACATTCTTAAAAGTTCAAACTTCACGCTTCACGCTAAAGTCGACAATCACTTAAAAGTACATCGATTTTTTTGGTTCTTGTTACATTTTTTTGAAATAACGATTGCTTTTTCAGTCTCATTCACGTGCGGTGGTCGATTAAAGGCCCAGCTCTACACGCAAGCCTTTTCGAGTCCTGAGTATCCCCGAGATTATCCAAATGGACTCGAGTGCGTGTGGCGGATTGACGCCCCTGAGGGACACTTGATTTCACTCACTGTGAGTTTTAGTTCAGCTCTCGACTCTCGTATTTCCAAAAACTGTTGAAGCATGAAAGCACGGTCATTGACATTTTAGATTGACAACTTTGATCTCGAGGATCAGCGCGATTTCGTAGTTATCTATGATGGCGCTAAATCGAATGCACCCGTGTTGAGCCGTCTGACTGGTCGACAAAACAATGAATCCGCCTACGAACCGCAACTGCTGATTTCGAGCCAGAATCACATTTACGTTTACTTCTACTCAAATTATGCAATCTCTGGAAAGGGCTTCGCTATCAGCTACAAACGTGGTTGCGATAACATTATTAGGCAATCACATGGACAACTTCTGTCGCCTGGACATACACGCGTACCATATGCGGGATCCCAGATTTGCAAATACACTGTTGAACTTCCGGAATCACGGGATGATCAGCCTGTCAGTCTGGCTATCAACCACTTTGACGTCCCAGATGATGATTTCCTTCAAGTCTATGAAGGTGGCGAATACGGCAGGCCACTTCATGAAGGCGAAGGATTCAATGAAAACACACGTCCACCGAAGGTGATCTACGCGAAACAAAGCAAGGTTCAGCTCGTCTTCCAGACGAATTCAGTGCGAAACTCGCTTGGTTGGAATATCACATTCTCGACCAATTGCCCAACATTAGAAGTCCCTGATAGTGTTTCCATTTCAACACACAACACGGCATTCAGCACTAAAGTTAGCGTATCCTGCTCTGAACGCGGTTATGAGTTCATCTCTGGCCGTGGACGGATGTTTGAAGTTCAGTGCTTGTTGGGTGGAAAATGGACTGAGAATAGAATTCCGGCTTGTCAACGTTAGTTTTAAACTTCATTGATTCAATTTTTAATAATGATGATTTCAGCCGTTTATTGTTCCCCCGTCCCACAAATCGCTAACGGTTATGCAGTTTCTGCAACGAATGTCTCCTTCGGCGGTATTGCCAAATACAGCTGCTACGACGGATTCTCGTTCTCGACAGGCCGCAAAACCGAGGAAATCACTTGCTCCGAAAACGGTCAATGGTCAATCACACCTGAGTGCAAAACCTCATCGTGCCCCGCTTTGATCCCATTCACAAGTGGCGAGCGTAAGCTTCTTTACGGCGACGGCACCGGTTTTGGTACTGTTTACTCTTTTGAGTGTGATGCCGGATATCGACGCAAGGGTGCGGCCACCATCTTGTGTCAACCCAATGGAGAATGGTCTACGGAACAACCGAGATGTGAAAGTAAGCAATATTGAGGTCTCTAATGCAGATAAAATCAATCAATTTTATAATTTCAGAGTTGTTGTGCGCCAATTTGCCCGAAGTCAAACACGGCAAACTCATCTCCACCATTCCCAATCAACTCGCATTCGACGATGTAGCCCAAGTTCAATGTGTCCCGGGATACCGTACTGATGGAGTCGATGAAGTCAAATGCCTGGCTAATCAGACACTAAGCACAATTCCTAAATGCGTTGACGTTGATGAATGCGCGGAACAAATTGCGACATGCTCCGCCAAGAGTACGAAATGCGTTAATCTTCCTGGAGGCTACTTCTGCGAGTGCAAACAAGGCTTTAAGCCACAAACAGGTACTATCTCAATCAATAAGAGCAATTCTAAACGTAAAACAAAACATAATTTAGCTTGCCAAAACGCCGGACCACTTTCATGGAGCAGTGTTGAAACATCTTCCGAAGGCCCGTCATTCCCCGGTGCCAAGCATTCCACCAATGGTTGGTGTGCGCTTCAAGACGATAATCGTCGTACGATCACATTTACTTTCCCGTCACCGAAGGTTGTTGAGCGTCTTCGCGTTGAGAAAACTGCCGGTGCCGCTTTCCCTACGCTGATTCGTGTCAATTATGCCATGGAAGATGGTGTCAAGCTTCTTACTGATTCTCGTCTGATGAACATTACCTTGAAGAATGTTGGCATTGCTGGCAGTGAACTCATTTTGTTCGACCCTCCGGTTGAAGCTAAAGTTCTTCAACTCGTTATTGAACAGTACAAGGAAGCACCGTGCATTAAGGTTGAGATGTTGGGTTGTCAGAAGACAAGCTGTTCTGGTATGTTTTACATTTCTTACGTCCGTTTAGTTCTAATTTCATGATTTCAGATATCAATGAATGCGAAACCAAAAACGGCCGCTGTGAACATCACTGTATCAACATGCTCGGTTCATACCGTTGCTCTTGCGATGACGGTTTCGATCTTTTCACGTTCAACGGCCAAAACGGTGTCAGCGTGAAGGAAGGCGAAACTGGTGAAGAAGATTTGGACGCGGTTCGATTCAATAAGAGCTGTGTTCCCCGACAATGCTCTGCTCTGAAGGTTCCTGAGAATGGAGAGCTTCTGGCCACAACTGAATTGTTCCATTATCCTACCATTGTTGAATTCCGTTGTGATTTTGGATTCCAAATGATGGGCCCAAGTCATCTGAAGTGTCAAGTTGATGGCAATTGGAATGGAACCTCGCCGTTCTGCATCCGTATGTTTACAACTTTTTGAATTACAATTACTTTAATGTAAATTTTTAGCCGCCGTTTGCCAAGGCGCCCAAAACAACACCGCCATTGGTCTTTTCATCGCCCCCGAAGGACCCATTCCCTACGGCAACAACATTTCTATTGTGTGCAGTCAACAAAATCGCCCAGGATCTGTATCACCTCTAGCTGGTTTCCGTCAATGTATCTATGACCCTCAGCCTGAAGGTCTTGAATACTGGCTATCGGGTCCGCAAATTTTCTGCCCTCTCGTTGATTGTGGTCCGCCTCCAGTGCTCGCCGGCGTCTATTATGAAGGCGATGACAACAGCTTTAAGGTCGGCAGCACTTTCGCTTTCAACTGCCGCGCTCCCTATGCTCTTGTTGGAAAGTCTTCCTACGATGATCGTATGGTCCGATGCAACGTCGATGGCACCTGGGATCTTGGAAATCTCCGCTGTGAAGGCCCTGTTTGTGTTGACCCTGGATACCCTGATGATGGAACTACTGAGTTGGAATCCGTCGAAGAAGGAGCCGTTGCTCGTTTTACCTGCAACCGACCTGGATTCGCGCCGTTCCCTGCACCAGCAATCAATTGTACCCTTGGAACTGCCTGTGTTCTTAGTGAAGATGTCGGAATCTCGTCCGGATTCATTCCTGATGGAGCTTTTGCTGATAACTCTGATTCTACCAGCTACGGCTATGAACCTCATAAGGCTCGTCTTTCATCCACCGGCTGGTGTGGTTCAAAGGATGCTTTCATCTTCCTGTCTGTCGACCTGCAGCGTATCTACACATTGACAACCTTGCGAATGGCTGGTGTTGCAAACTCTGGTTATCTGAAAGGTCATGTTACCAAAATGCAGCTGTTCTACAAGGTCCAATTCAGTCAGAACTATGACACTTACCCGCTTGAGTTTGAAACCCCATCCGGAAACCACAACAAGATGTATCAGTTCGAATTGAATCCTCCCATGCGCGCTCGTTACGTGTTGCTCGGAATCACTGAATACGAAACCAACCCATGTCTTCGTTTCGATATGATGGGATGTCTGGCTCCGCTTTCCGCCGCCCATGAAATTCCAACACACCTTCAAGTCGGATGGAACTCAAGTGTGCCACAATGTATTGATGCTGAGCCACCAGTTTTCCACAACTGCCCTCAGAACCCCATTTTCATCTTCTCCGATGAGTTTGGACAGCTGATGCCAGCTAATTACGACATCCCGACGGCGACTGATAACTCTGGATCAGTGGCTTACATTCGCGTCCAGCCGGCTAACTTCATTCCTCCAAGGCCTATCACTACTGATATGGATGTTGTCTACACTGCCTTCGATGAAGCCGGAAACTCCGCTGAATGTGTTGTCAGAATCCGCATTCCGGATACGCAACCGCCTGTGTTGAAGTGCCCCGATTCATATGCTCTTTCCGCAGAACAGGGTGAATCTGAACGCACCGTATTCTTCAACGAAACTTCGGTCGAACTTGCCGTCCAAGACATGTCGAACATCACTGAAATCACTTTCGAGCCGGCAATGTCAACCATCAAGCTTGGCGGATACGTCACCGTAGAAGCCACCGCTACCGACGAGCATTCGAACCGCAACAAGTGCAAGTTCCAAGTTTCACTAATGCCTCAACCATGCAGCGAATGGGCGCTAGCATCTGATTCCAACCTCGTTAAGGAATGCACTCAAGCTGGAACCTCAAGCGTTTGCAATGTTGTCTGCGCAACTGGATTCCGATTTGTTGATGCCACCAAAGTTGCAACAAAATTCACCTGCAACAACGGCACATGGTCTCCGTCTGACAATCCGCCCGCGTGCGTTCCGATTGCTCAAGAACCCGCACGCTATGAGTTGAATGTGGCTATCAAGTATTCCGCGCCTACACCTGTCGGTGAAGAATGTCTGAAGTCCTACACCGATCTTGTCGCTAACTACTTCGAAACCATGGACACTGTCCTGAGTCAACGTTGTTCAAGCTCTGTGCAAGTGTTTGTGCGGTTCTTGAATGTCAAATTCACTGCTGATGGAAATGATGTCGTCGGTAACTACAGCATCCAGATTCTTCCTACAGTGTTGCAAGACGTTTTCTACGAACTGTGTGGTTTGACAATGAGGACTATTTTCGATCTCCGAATTCCTGGTGCAACTACTCCGATTCGGTCATTGTTGATGATTTCTGGTGATTCTGTGGCCACTAACGGTGTTGGTTGCCCTTCGATCAATGCTTCGATCACAACGGTGACACAAGGTTTTGGATGCGCCGATGGTGAGGTTCTTCGAGATGGGCCTGATAAGGATAGCTTGCCGGAATGCTGTAAGTTAACTGATTATTTTTCATGTTTTTATAATTATAATTTTAGTCCCATGTGCCAAGGGTACCGTCTACGTCAACAACACCTGCGTCACTTGCCCAGTTGGAACATACCAAGATCAAACTGGTCAACTCAGCTGCAAGAGCTGTCCCGCATCAACATTCACTCAGTTTGCTGGAGCTCAGGGCGTTGAACAGTGTTTAGCTGTCTGTGGAAACGGCATGTTCAGCAAATCTGGTCTCGTCCCCTGTCAACTTTGCCCTCGCCACACCTTCGCTGGTCCGCCAATCCTCGGTGGCTACAAGCAATGTGAATCCTGTCCAGAAGGCAGCTACACCGCCAAACTTGGAGCTACTGGTCCGAGCTACTGTAAACAGCCTTGCCAACCTGGATTCTTCTCGACTACTGGATTAGAGCCATGCTCACCATGCCCGCTGAACTTCTACCAGCCAAGTCTTGGTCAGCAACGTTGTGTCGAATGCAGCAATGACACTTACACGAAAGAAACAGGCCGTTCGCTCGAATCTCACTGTGAATCAATCGATTGCTCAACGACCCAATGCCAAAACCGTGGAAGTTGCGCTGTCAACAACCACAAAGCAGAATGCGAATGCCGCCCCGGCTACACTGGTCAATTCTGTGAGGAGCAAGTGCCATTATGTGACACACAACCGTGCCTCAACAATGGCATTTGTGAAGCTACAGCCGGAACTTTCCGTTGCATTTGTCCGCAAAGTACGTTGACAATTCGATTAGTTTTCTACTTCAGAAGAAAAAACATATTCCTATCCTTAATTAATTTCAGACTTTACGGGCGCTCGGTGCCAATTCGGTCCTGATGAGTGTATCGGCATCAACTGTCCCAATGGTGGCGTTTGCCAGGACCTTCCCGGCCTCGGCACAAGCAAATGCATCTGTCGCACCGGATTCACGGGCCCAGATTGTTCCCAAATTGCTGATCCATGTCTCATGGACTCACCGTGCCGTAATGGAGCCGATTGTATCCCACTTCAGCTCGGTCGATACAAGTGCAAGTGTCTTCCTGGCTGGAACGGGCCCAACTGTGAGCATAACATCGGTGAGTTGATAATTTATTTACAATCAAAAAATTCAAACAATGTGCCGCACAACATAACGTAAACAACAATCTCAACTTTCTTAAATTTACAATTTACATCGAAATCGGATTTAAATTATGACGTAGAAAAAGCTCATCAACGGATTTAAAACATAATTACATCCGTTACTGGTAAAAAAAATGAGCATCGCAAAACCGGCATTGCATTGGGAGGGAATTAGATTTGGATGGAATCACAAAAAATGCCTGGGTATTTATAAATAGAGGTCGGCAAGGTTAAAACGCTGTTAGCAGAGGTTAGTGAAAGTTGCACAGGGATCACGAGATTAAGTAAATACATTAGACTTTGCCAAAGGCGGGATTAAACGCGGGCTGTCCTCCGGCAACAGCAGGCTCAGTCGGAACACGTCGGAAGGAAGGGTCATGGCAGAGGTCGTTGTAATACTTCAACGTGATTTTCATGGCGAAACCGAGGTAGCTGATGACGAGGAACATAATAACGGTGAAAACCAATGCAACCTTGAAGAAGTCACCGTGGAGCTCCTGCTGCTCTTTGTAATCGAATTCTTCGTTCATGATAAACTGAAATTCAAATGGCCTTTAGTTATGCTTTGCTCGATAATCCTTTCTTTTTCGCTTCATGTGTTGCTGTACAAAGCAATAACAACCGTTTCCAAAAGCCGCAATTATACCCATGCTTTGCATTTTCAGTCATGGATGCGAAACGACTGCTGACAGCGGTTAGCGAAATGCGCTTTTATTTTAAAAAAAAGAGTGCACTGAAAAACGGCCTCGGGCAACAAACAAAAAAGATGTTGACGAACTGGGTGGAGGCATCCATCCACATATGTATTTTGATGTTGCCAAACCGAGGAAAGCGCATGCACTCTTTTTTTGAATGTTTGTCTCCGGGGCAAAAAGTGACTCAATTTTCAACGCATGCTTTTAAGATTGATTTTGTCATCTTTGCTGTCTTATAGTCCGTAGAGCGAGATAGGGAGACAAATTATGTGGTTGAATTTGTTCGGAAAACAATTAACCATACAAACAGCAATATTTCACTCACCTCGACGATGGTTACAAGGAATTGGTTGAGCATCTGGCGGCCGAAGAAGAGGTAGAAGAGGAGGAGGACAAATGTCACCAAGCTGAACAACCCGTATAGAGCAATAAAGGCAAGACGAATCCACAGAAGATGCGGGATCTTTTTCCAATGAGCCAGGGCCATCATGACAAGTCCCGCGAAGCTGGCGATGCAGAAGACGGCAAAGTAGAGGGTGACCATTCCATCGCGGAATTCCCTGTAAACACACTCATGTTAAGTTCATGTAACGTGACATGTTCTCCCTCAATTACAAGAAGTGCTAGCTTTAGCTCTATCAATAAAATTGTAGTTTTTGTTTGCGCAAGTTTTGTCCGTGGCTGCGCATACGAATTTTTTCGCATGCCTTCCTTGTGTGTTATAAAGTTCCCCCAAGTCTTAGAAACTGTAACAATGGGAAGGAGGTGAAAACATTTCTCGTTTTCTTGTTGTGAACACGAAGTTAGTTTTGTCTTGCCTCCTGAGGCGCCCTAGATGAACAAGAAAAAGAAAAGACATTACAGCTCGTCAGTTTTGATAACCTTGGCGACGTGGTTGACACTGTCGAAGAAGTAGTACACGCCGACGATGAGCTCGATGACAGCGATGCTGAAGGCGCATTTAAACGCCGGCAAACACGAGATGAAGCAACACATCCTGGCAAGTTTGGTTGTTTGTTGTAGCAGGTCACGGAGATTGTACGGCCGATCACTTGATGTTGTTAGTTCTGGAATAGTCAACGTGTAGGACGGGGATGGATTCACGGCAATGGTCGGCGCCGGAGGCCTTGGGGGTGCGCAGGAACGCGATTTGCCGATCTCCACCACGGAAACCGACTGCTCTCCGACGCTACTCGGTGAAAACGGCGCTGGCCGTAAGACTGGAGGTGCCGGTCGACGGGGCGGCTTGGTCGGGGGTAGAAGAGAAGGCGGAGCCTGTAGCATGGCCACGGTCGCGGCGTCGTTTTCGCAACGGTTGTGGTCGATGTCGTTCGCTTCTTTTTTTTTCGTTTGCCTTCGGAGTCCGGCCTTCCGTCACCGAGACGGACCTCAATTGGTGAGCCCTGAAAAAAGAGAAGAAGTGAAGAGACGAGCAACAACACGCTTGGAGACTCGAGTAAAGAAGCAAGACCGAAGCTCGAAGACGCATGACTTCAAGTAGAGTGCCAATCTCGAAGCGTCTTGTGCCATATTTTCCGCGACTGTTAAGGGTCAGACTTGTTTATGAAAAGGGCGTCCACGAATGACAGTATGGGCAAAAAACAAGCATAATTTGCATTGATGGTTTTCATTTCCGGACTTTATGGCTAACGCTTGCATGGCTGGGGTCGCTTGATAAAAAAAAAGCAAACCAGGACCGGGGGCGCCCAGTGGCAGAGGTGTGATGATGGCCATTTAGATTGACAGCCAGAATACATAGCAGCTGTTCACAACTATAATGGCTGAGTCCTCTCGGGTCTGTCTTATAGCCATCGGCTTTCATCTTAATTAAACGTTCGATTTCAAAAGGGGAAATGTATCTGACATCTTGGAGTGGTTTGGTACTCAAAGTCAAAAAACACCCAACACCTCTTTATACAAACTCACATTTTAAAGGAGATCGGTCGAAAAAAGAGTTGCCCGCCCTGCGGGAGGTAAAAAAATGAATCACGACAAAAAGGAAATCAAATGATGTTCGACGTCATTGAAATGCTTCCGAGGACGGAAAAAGTGATAAAAAGGAACAGAACTCGGTTATTTACTTATGTATTTCCATTTGAGGTGTTGAAATGACAATGTTATTCTCAAAGTGATATGAGCTTTTATCATTTGACTCATCGCGTAATCACTAAGGCAAACATTCAACATTACAATTAGGTCCCATTATCCACGTGATGGCTGTCGTTAAACGCAAAAAGCATTACCCGAAAATGGTTTACATGGTCGTCCTTGATGACAAACATGCAATTATTGACCTCCGGAATGTGAACGCGAATGAGCAAACGCGAACTGAAAGTTTTTATCGAGGTTTTTTAAGACGCAAAACACCCTGAGGCTAGGGGGCGCTTCCTTTGAGTTATCTTACGTCTGTTTGCAAGTGCATCTCGGGTGCAGGCAAGTGATCGCTGATAGCTTGTGATCGCTGATAGATTATTGTTTCCAAAATAAAAGAATTACAAAATTTGGAAACAATAATATGAATTCAATCATGCGCGCAAAGTTGCAATTACGGAAAAGTTTTGCATTTTGGTTGTTTGAAAAAAGAATGCTTTTAATCCAATTGGCGAACAAACTTTACGTGATGTTCAATTTGAAAGTTTTAAAACAAGGGCATGGAAGCGGGTAGCGCTTTGAAAGAGGTTTGGAAAGTGCTTTAAGCAATGTTAATCAATGAAAATCAAAAAGATAGAAACCACTAAACAAAGTAATCCTCCTACCATCACTTCGTTTCTTTCAGATGACTGCGCCGAAAACCCATGTGCCTTGGGGGCAACTTGCCACGACCTCGTCAACGATTTCGAATGCGAATGTCCTCATGGTTTTAGCGGTAAACGTTGCCACATTAAGGACGACCTTTGCAACCCCAATCCGTGTGCTAATGGCAAGTGTATCGACACGTTGTTTGATCGCCAATGTATCTGCAAGGCTGGCTGGACTGGTCCGTACTGTGACGTCAACATTGATGACTGTGCAACGCAGCCGTGTAAGAATGGCGCTTCGTGTCGTGATTTGGTATGTTTTTACACAAATTTCATTTTCTTTGACTTGTTGAAAACAAGCACATTTCAGGAGAATGGCTATGAATGTCAATGTGCGCCAGGGTTCCGCGGTTCCGAATGCCAACACATGGTCGACCATTGCGCAACCGATCCTTGCCGAAACAATGCCACTTGTTTGAATCAGGGTGCGAAGTATGAATGTCAATGCAGACTCGGTTTTGAGGGTACTCATTGTGAACATAACATCAATGAGTGCGAAGTTGTTGAAAACGGCTGTGATCCTCATGGAACTGAGTTATGCGAAGACCTGATCAACGATTTCTATTGCCAATGCCGCCCTGGATACAACGGAAAAACGTGTGATCAACACGTTGACCAATGTGCCGGCGAGCCATGCCACAACAATGGAAGCTGCACTGATCTCGGTGCGTCATATCGGTGTGATTGCGCCCCAGGCTGGACAGGTGAACGTTGCGAAAAACAAGCCGGCAAATGTGCTCAAAATCCGTGTCAAAATGATGGACAATGCGTCAATCTTGCATCGGCAGATTATTTCTGTGTTTGCCCTGAGGGTGTTAGCGGCAAGAACTGCGAAATTGCGCCGAACCGCTGCATTGGCGAGCCTTGCCACAATGGCGGTGTCTGTGGCGATTTCGGATCACACTTGGAATGTACGTGTGCACGTGGTTACGTCGGAGATGGCTGCCAATACGAGTTGGATGCTTGCCACGCTAGCAAATGCAAAAACGGAGCAATGTGCATGCAAGACGGAATTGGATACAAATGCAAATGTTCCCCCGGATTCACTGGGCCAAATTGCGAAACTAACATTGATGATTGCTCGCCTTCACCATGCTCATTGGCAGCTACTTGCATTGATCAAATCAATGGTTATCACTGCCAGTGTCCGTTCAACATGACTGGTTCTAACTGTGATAAGAAGATCGACCCTGATTACGATATCCATTTCTTCGACAGTATCCTGCCAGCTCAAGCTGCTTTAGACATTCCCTTCAAGTTGTCCTCAGGTGCTTTGACATTGTCCCTCTGGGTTAAATTCGACATTGCCCTATCCAAGGGTACCGTTTTTACGCTTTACAACAGCGCGTAAGTTTTACAATCCTCTCTAAAAGCATCAAAATTTACGATTATTACTTCAGAACATCAAATTACCCCAACAATGTCACCGAACTTATCCAAGTTACCGCAGATTCCGTTAAGCTATCCCTCTTCAATGATGAAACTGCTTTGAACTTACACTTCCCAAGCAACCAACGTCTCAATGACGGTAATTGGAATAACTTGGTCGTCACTTGGACTTCGCGTGAAGGCAGTTACTCCCTCATTTGGAATGCAGTAAGATTGTATGCCGATAAGGGTTATGGTAAAAACAAGCAGATTGATGTCAAGTAAGTTCTTTTTTTAACTCTTTTGTCTTTCGAATGATTAATGACTCGACGCAATTTTAGTGCCTGGGTTTCGCTCGGTCATCCTTTGGGCGCGTCCGACATGGATCCTAAATTTGTCGGTTCTGTAACTCGCGTCAACATGTGGACTCACGTTCTCGACTTTTCGACAGAAATTCCTGAGCTTGTTCACAAGTGTCAAGGCCCACAGACTTTGTTCAATGGGTTGGTGCTTCGATTTGCGGGATACAACCGCCTCCATGGCAAGGTTGAGAAGATCGTCAAGAGCACGTGTGGCCGTGAAACATGTTCTGAAGGCAAATGCACACTCCTTGGCAAAAAGCGGGAGGAGAACTCTATCAATGTTCTTTCATGCCCTGAGGACGTTTATGTTGTGACACCCTTGAAGGAAGTAAACGTTTCCTGGAGCGAGCCTGTGTTCATGTCGGCGAATCCGATTGAACGAATTGAGCAGAATCTTAAATCTGGACAAGTCTTTACTTGGGGTGAATTCATGGTTCTCTACGTTGCTCATGATAACGCTTCGAATACTGAGCAATGCAGCTTCAAGGTTCACGTCAATCAAGAATTCTGCCCTGATCTCGCTGATCCGGTTCATGGTGTTCAAGCTTGTGAAAACTGGGGACCTGGATTGAAATACCGCGCTTGCTCGATCCAATGTGAAGGCGGATTTGAATTCTCGACGCCGCCAGCTGTCTTCTACACCTGTGCTGCCGATGGTGTTTGGCGCCCTCGCCACGACAATTCTTACTCATTCAGATATCCGCAATGCTCTAAAGCTACACCTGCTGAACGTGTTGCCCACTTAAACATCAACTACCCTGCTGTTTCGATCTGCAATGCAGCTTCTAAGAACACGCTCGCTGAAAAACTGTTGCTCAAGATTCACCAACTCAACGCCAAATGGGATATCTGCGCTTCCAAGTCAGAATTTGGTTGTGGTAATGTCAACGTCAGCGTCTCGTGCTCCGATGATAACGCCAGATTGCGTCGTCAACCAAGCTCGGCTTCGGCTAAACAGATCTTTAACGTCAAGGTTGAGATTCCAGTCAAACGCGAACACGTCATCGACACCAAGACCAACCGTCGCATCGATGTCATCAACATCATCCAAGACGAAGCCTTGTTGCGTGATCTGTTCAACCTCGAACAAGTACTGCCCAACGGCCGCCCTGACTTGAAATCCTTTGAAGTAGATGACCGTTTCAACTGCCAACCCGGAAGCGTCGTTGTTGATGACATGTGTGTCCTCTGCGCACCTGGTTCATACTACAACCGTGAATCCGACAAATGCGTCCTCTGCAGCATCGGCGAATTCCAACCATCCTCTGGTGAATTCAGTTGCCAACGCTGCCCAGAAAACACAGTCACCACCGGACCTGGTGCCGTCGCAGTTTCTGAATGCTTTGCTCAATGCAAGGCTGGTAACTTCTTCAACCTCCACACCCAACTGTGCGAGCCTTGCGGTTTCGGATTCTATCAATCTTCGTCCGGTAGCTTCGCATGCAACCCTTGTGGTGTCGGTAAAACAACGCTTACAAACACGGCAACTGCTGAAGATGACTGCCGTGATGAATGCCCTGACGGCGAATACCTCACTCAATCTGGTAACTGCCAGGCTTGCCCATTGGGTACATACCGTGCCAAGGGTGTTCATAAGCAATGTGTGGAATGTCCTCCGGGTACGACAACTGAAACAGTTCGATCATCAAAGAGGGTTCAATGTAATACGCCGAAGTGTGTTGCTGGTCAATTCTTGGTCACTTCTACGTAAGTTTTTTTCATTGAATGTCATGGAAGTTTTATCAAAATAACTTTTTCAGTAAGCAATGCCAATTCTGCCCTCGAGGTACCTACCAAGACGACTCCCTCCAAACAACTTGCAAGATCTGTCCCACTGACCACACCACCGCCGCTCACGGTGCCACTCATGAAAGCCAATGCTATTCAACGAATCAGTGCGCTACTGGTGAAGATGATTGTAGCTGGAATGCTGTTTGCATTGACCTCCCTGATGAGAATGACGTTCCGTCTTGGCAATGCAAGTGCAAACCCGGATATCGTGGTAACGGCACTGTCTGCATTGGTATGTTTTACTTTCCAGTCGGATGAGTTCACGCTAATCGATTCGATTTCAGACGCTTGCCAAAACTTCTGCCTCAACGACGGTAAATGCAAGAAGAACCCCATCGGCTTCGTTGAATGTCTCTGCAAGGAGCAATTTAGTGGTGAACGTTGTGAAATTCGATTCAAGCCCCGAGGCAACCAAGTTATGCTGATTATCATGGCTATTATTGCCGTAGTTGTTGTACTCATTGCTTTGGTTGCTGTCATCTGGATGATCAGTTATCGCAGCAACCGTGATGACTTTTCTGGTGAGTTTCCTGAATCTTGAGTTCTTCCAAATTACATTTCTTTTTGCAGTTCACGAACAAGAAAAGCCACAAATAGGCATGGAAGGAGCCCTCAGCACCAACTTCCTGTACGGCCGTGGCGGTCCATCTGAACCGGGCGCCATGTCACTTGCTGGTGGCAATGGAACCCAAGGCCCCGTTCGACCCATTGGCTTCTACTACGAAGATGACGATGAATACGAAGTTAAATCGATGTTTGTTGGAGCTGATTCGCGTCCTGAAGACAACGATAACGAGTCCTTGAAAGATGCCAATCTCCAAGCAGAATTACAAGATCGGCTGAGACACGTTCAACATCACATGTATCATCCCAGTGGTGATTATATGCACCATGAGTAACGACCAAAACTTATTTCTTACCCATTTTCACTTTGTTTCGGTGCTTTGGTCACCGTTTTATCATGCTTATCCGGCCATAGACCAAACGAATACTTCGCCAAAAAACATTCCGCGTTCTGCTCACTTGCAAATTTTTTATTTTCTTTCTAATTTAACTTTTTTACCAAAATGACATTTACTTCGTGCACGGGCTTTGTCACTTTATTTAATATATTTATTTGTTATTTTATCAATGTCCTTGCTCTCCTTCATTTTTGTACAAAATAAAATATTTATAAGACATACATTAGTTTGCAATTGCAAATGAAGCCCGTGAAACAGTATGGCGACAAAAAACCAAAATGACTTCTAAGTCATTTTGTGACCTATTGTTTTACAAAACTAGAAAAACAGCAAAAACAGCTTGCATGTATTTCCTCATTGTTTGTAAAAGTATCACCATTGGTTTTCAAATTCACATCTTCGTTCAACTTTCACCCTGATTAGATCACAATTTTTTAAAAAGGGTACTTTGTATTGCATGTAATTATCGTTGGCGCCGCATTGATGCCGTCCCATAAGATGGTATCGGAATCTGAAGCGATCCTGGGTTGATGGCTTGCCAGTCTTTCTGTGGTCAGTCATTCACTTGCATTGCACTAACTTGTATAAGTATTTATTTGTCGGATTTACTATTTTATTTGGCGCTTCGGTTTTGGTGCATCGGCCGGGAATATTGTAAGCTCAGCGGGGACACATGACGCCCTCTCAGCTGAGTAAGTCACTTTTTTTGTGGTTGTGGTTAACTTTATTGCAATTATAGACCCACAATGATGCAGAAATCAGATGTGCGGTCATCAGCAACTCATTCTGTACAGCGTTTATGACAGCGCCTTGTTTGACCAGATCCAAGCCTGGCAGCTTCGTAGAGGGGTAAAAATTCGTTACACCTTGCCAATATTTCTTGTATGACCATTTATGTATCGGATTTATTGTTATTAAATGAAATAGTAAAATAAAATCACTTCGGGGCAAAATGCGGATAATAATCGGGTAACAATAAAATCAAAGATTGTTTTAAAAGTATGATTAATGTATAAATGGTATAGCGAAATTTAGTAAGATGGCCCTGGATACGGTAAGGAGTATTTCACTGTGTGAAGAATAGCTAGCGAAAGTACAGTCATAAATAACAGACAAAATACGTAAGTGGCAACAAGAACTGAACTGAATAGTGTGAAGTAATTATTGTGGTCAGTTTGTATAAATGTGAAAAAAGAGCTATATGGAATAGGGCTATGCTTGTGCGCGTAATGCGGGGATGTCCGATATGTACAAACGAACAGAACGAGTAAATACTATAGAAAAAAAAGATCGAAAAGTGGAAGCCATTGCTAGGCAAAAGTAAATCAATCACTAGACATTGGGTTAGTAAAGTTTCTTATGTTGGGGTTAGTTGGATAAAATTGGCGAGGCCGATTAATATTGAACAATGGTTTGGTCATTTAGTACTTTTTAGACAGTTTAAAAATAACGGATGCGCTTTGAGGCAGCAGCACGACGAGGAAGGAAGTCACTGGCAGTGTACGACTTGCTCTGCTGATCGGGTTCCGTTTCAGCGACGGGAGCATCAACGCCTGAGTCCGGAGACGCTTCTTCAACCGGGGATTGCGAACGGGCACGTCCGCGCTTTCGACGGGTCACCGGGGGATTGGACGTGGTAGCGGCAGTGGAGGTGGAAGCAGCAGCAGCACCGCGGCGCGTTTTCGTAGCCTTTGCTGGAGCGGGAGCAGGCGTAGATTCCACGGCAGCTGAAGATGCTTTGGCCTTCTTCGCTGCTTCCGGTGTCGGTGAAGGCACGCGAGGTGGTGGCGTGTGTTCACGAGGCTTCTGAGGTAGTTCACTTGGTGGCGCGACAGGGAGCCCAAGTCGACGACTAGCGCGCAGTGCGCGTGAGGACGTGCTAATTTCGGGTGTTGGGACACGCTGAGGAACGCCTTGGGCGATTCGGAGGTCTCGATTTTCTTCCCTAAAATGAGTTTATGTTTAGCAAGGTTCATCAAACGCTGTGAAGTTTAACACTTACTGTAGGTCTTTGACATCCCGCTTCAGTTTCTCACAACTGCTCATGTGCACAGCCAAGCTGAGTTCCGTCTGTTGCATACGGTTGAAGAGACGGTTGTAGTCCTCTTCCAGCTTCTCAAAGCGGCGCTTGGTACCGTAACCGCGAGTTTTCTCTTGACCGTAGACCTTTTGCAAAAGCAAGATCTCTTCGATCAAGTCCGTAGGATCGTGGTTACCAGCATTCCTTTGGGCAGCAAGTTCCTTGAGCCTGACAGCGATGTCATCAACCTTCTTGTCGGTTCCCTTCTTTCCCTTTTGGTCCTTTACAACCACCGCTGTCTTCTTGGCAGCAGGCTCTTTCTTTGATGCTTCCTTTTTCGGAGATTCTGACTTAGTCTTCTTTGGCGATTTCGCCTTTGCTGCCTTCGTGGCCTTTGTAAGCGTCTTCTGGCTGGGGTCCAGATCTTCGAAATCTGAATCGTCAAAGTTCGCAAGTGCGTTATCCTTTTTGACGGCCTTACGTCGACGTTTAGGCGCAGTAGCAGAGGATGGTCCAGGAACATCAGCAGGGTCTACGGCAGCCGGAGCAGCAGCAGCAGGAGCTCGTCTAGCTGGAGCCGGCGCTGGGGGCGGAGCCGCCACAGGTGCGGGAACTTGTTGGACAGCAACCGGAGTCGGGATTGGAGCATGTGCCGGAGCTGGAGGCTGTTGCTGGATGATGTACTGCGTAGGCTGGGTCGGCGAGTGTTGCGCAGGCACGACCTGAGTGTACGTTGGCGCCGGAGATTGGTCAGGTTGTACAAACGTAGCCCCGGGGGGAATTGGCATTCCCGGTTGTAAAGTTACCACTTTCGTCAGGTGCCCAGTCTGGAAAAAGGGAATGTTAAGAATCGTAAAGCTGGGCTGAATCATGGACAAAGTGCGCGAGCTGTACACCACGCTGATGGTTTAATTACCACGAGTGTGTACGCCACTATTAGCGGTTGCCATGACGTCGCATACTTTAATGATGCTAACTGGAGCTGTCATTTGTATTTTACAACCATGCGCACCCGTAAATATACACTATACAACTACAGTAAAAGTTAAAAGGAGTCCATGTAATTACCAAGAACTTCTAGTTGCTACCGTACCCCTAATAAATACAAGATAAAAATAGCCTAATGCAAAATTTAGCGCGATTTTGTTTACTTTTTGAAAGTTTAGATAGCAAAAAAAAAAACTCACTGGAGTGCCGACGTTGTTGCGCAGATATTCATTGAGGTTGTTAGTGTAAACATATTGCGGTACACCATTAGAAGCAGGGCCAGGAGTATAGCTGACAGGGATTTGTTGATACGTCTGACGCGATTGATTTTGACCGGGTTGCATGACGACAACTTGTTGGGGACCAGACGATGGGGCGCCGCGATACACATTTCCAGGTTGGTTCGGATTGTATACAGACACCGGGATCGAGCTTTGAGGCACTGGGGACGGATAACCATTTACATCATTGTTACCTTGCGCGGCAGCGGCTGCTTGTAGCGCCTTCTGCTTCTTTGTCATTCGCTTCTTCGCAGGTGGTGGAGCAGGAATAGTAGCTTGCACCTGAATCTGCTGCGGTGGTTGTTGTTGCTGGATATGTTGCGGCGCTGGGACAGAAATTGTTTGAGGTTGTGGTCCCATCGGATAGGTGACGTGGTCATCCTGGAGCACGAAGAAGGTTTGCATTGGACCTGTCGACGGTGGTGGACCTGCCGACGGTGGAGGAGCAATTGGCCATTGTATTTGCTGGTTGGGAGCCGGGATCATAGGATTGAAATTACCCTCGAAGGGAACGTTGTGGATGACTTTCTGCAACACGGATTCGACGGAGGCGTTTATCCTGGCAGATTGTTCCAGCTCGTAACTCGCAGAAAACGGCAGCGTAATATGAATTGGACCTGAGACTGAAGTCGCTACTGCCGCTGCGGCCGCATTGCCATTCTTTTTACGGGACCGCTTCGGCTTGGGGGCGGGCGCAGGAGCCGAGGTAGAGGAGGCGGAGGCTGCTTCGAACTCACTCGCGGCCTTACGCAGGATGTCCTCAATAACGGAATCGGTCTTGGAGTATCCTGAGAGTTAATGCATTATAATTTTATAAAGACAGGCAAGGTAGTCTCACCGGGCGGAAGATGGCCATTTTGAGTTTGAGGGATGCTCGTGCTCGAACACGGTTCCTCGTCTTCACTTAAGAGTGTGTCCACATTCAGCATAGTTTCGACATTAAGAATTGCATTTGTATTTGACGTGGGAACTGAATTCTGGACGGTAGATGCAAGCGATGGCGGTGCGGAAACGACAATAGCCTCGGGATTGGTAGCTGCATCCGCGGTGGCAGATACTATTCTGGCATTCGGAGGCGGTTCCATGTCGTTGCCCGGGTTAGCTATTGAATTAAATTCTTTAGAAAGGAAAGTTGTGGCATCGTCGGCTCGCGATAGCAAAGTTTCATGGGTCACTTTCAATTTACGAACTCGATCGCGGAATCGCCTAATTGGGAAAATTGGCTCAGCGCTTTCCTTGGATACTTTCCATCCGCGCAACTTAAGGACCGCACACCAAGCATCGTGGATGCCAAATTGGTTAACAAGGTCAAGAACCGTACCATTTGTGATTGTAATGGGCGGGCCACCGTAGTCAAAATTTACGGCAGTTAGCGGCTTGTTGGGGATGACCGGTGTGCTGCTGGTTGCGGTCGAGGAAGCGGGCGGGTCTTCCTCAGTGGACTGGGCGGGGTCATGGTTATCAACAACATCAATTTCAACGTCTTTGGCGGCAACTGGGGTATCACTAGTGACGGCGACATCAGCTGAGGACGTCGCAGGTTCAGCTGAAGACGTCGCAACCGGTGGAGTTGAAGACGTTTCCACCGGAACAGCTGAGGATGTCGCCACCGGTGTATCCTCTGCAGGGACCACTTCAGCAGGTACCGGAGCCGTCGGCGACGTAGAGGACTCTGCGACCGTGGCCGTTACGGCGATCTT
This sequence comes from Panagrellus sp. LJ2284, assembly GCA_024447225.1. Classification (NCBI taxonomy): domain Eukaryota; kingdom Metazoa; phylum Nematoda; class Chromadorea; order Rhabditida; family Panagrolaimidae; genus Panagrellus; species Panagrellus sp. LJ2284. The sequence goes on from JAMRYC010000002.1 coordinate 10,047,521, forward strand.
GGGCTCGGCAGCTACGGACGCCAGGATTGTTTTCAAGAGTGGCACGGGAGAAGAGTGGATCAAAAACAAAGCAAAACCAGACGGGCCGGAAGGGCAGACGATCGCGTAAGGTGTGGTAGGTGGAGCTGTCTAAAAAGTTCATTCGCAATGAAAGCGAACCTATAGGTAAAATGGACGTCATTGTCCTTGAGTATCGAAATGGTAATGGGGGTTTCGTTATCAAAGAGTTTAATCACGCGCCACAATTTGCAAAAATTGACGAATTGACGGCACCATCACTCATTTGATTAGTGTCATAGAGTGCGACGCCACGGGCCCCATAAATTTGAACTTCAAATAAAGACGGAAGGTGTGGTTGCGGTCATCGGTCCGTCGCGAGCAACGTAAAAAATGAAATCAAAAAAAAAAGCGAACGGAGCGCGTTAGTTTACTGACACTTCTGCCAGAGTATTGCCGCCAACCACGATGATCACTAATGGACGGCTACTCGGCAGTGGCGCATCAAGACTTTATTGGTCGTGTCCTCGCTACAGTAATTTTTATCACCTAGGCGCGCACTGGATGGTTATTGTTCCAAGTGCTCCTCCCCCCAAGCGTTCCCTTCTTAGTGCTTCTTCCCGCCACTCAGTCTCGGTGATAAATCTATTCTCGGGTAAGACTAAAAAGCGCACCATAGCGAAAGGATGTGCGATGATCATTAATTAATGCCACCCGCCATGCAGCAGTAAATGCCACCGGCCAGCGGCTGCATAGTTGCATGGATCTACTTCTTGGCATTGTGCCAGCGGACGCGGGGCATTTTTTGGTCAAGGAAAGACCTTCCCGAATAAACAAAAAAACAAATGCGAGCGGAAACGTGAACCATAACCTGTTTAGCTTGTTTCGGGGAATACGAGTATGAGTGGCAGGTCATGAACTACACCTTCAATTAATCAAACCCCAAGGATAGTTGACCAAAAATGGGCACTTCACACCTATGAGCTCCCGGGCGAAAATTAATTGATGTAGCGAGAGGCAGTAATAGTCCGGTGACTGTACGGCAGGAGCGCCCCCACTCGTTGTCACAGAATACCCTTTTGGTCGAATGAAAACGCAAGTATAAAGCGACTCGTTTCGACTTGCTGATAAATTGAAGGCCGCGTCAAATAATCTTATAGGTACCCAACTTGCATTCACGTTGTTGCACACGTAGGAAAGAAAAAAGTGCTATGAACGCGGTGTTCGTTGGCTACCGTGTTATCAGTGATACCGCGAGAGATGATCGTCCCCTACATAAAAACATCATGGAAAGCTCCTCCTTTTTTATGAAGGTGATTGACCGTAAACAGGCCACTTCCCCTTAACTGCCCCCCACAATGACATGTTCCGTATGAATAGACAATGTCGGCCAAGTCAAAAGTAGACCGTCGTCGTGCTTATGGAATTGTATGGACTAGGAAAAGCGATACCGTATCATTATAATATGTCTATTACGAAATTAGTTTTAACGAATCAACAAACAACAACAATTTGCTCTGGCAATACTTGTAGTCCGGTTTTAATTCACGTGCACTTTGGAGAATGAATGACTACGTTATGATAATGCGATTATGTAATTCTCACGCAAAAAAACTCCAGAAGGGGATAGACGCCCGACACGCTGGTCTCCAGTGGCCACTTATAAATGAACAGCTGACCGGCGACACTCGGGATTAAACTGGCAAACGACCAAAAAGAACACACATACTTACTTACAACACACATACTAAGACCACCCGAGCGTGTATTTGAGACAATACAGGCGCTAAAGGATGGCTGGCAGCTATACGCACATTTCGTTTGTTCAACGTATGCATGCGCATTCTGTTAGTGTACTCCCCCTTCGGCTTTCCACGTGTTGAGAAGCTTTTTTCCGTTCTGCTTCATCTCGAAAACATGCATAACACGCTGGGAAGAAGACTGGGCCCCTGGGTTCAAGACGGGCAAGTGGGTCGGGTAGACGCTTTTTAGTTCGTTGATAATGATCACCAGACGTGAGGGAAGCGCCTATTAGGAAGTTTGGCCGGGGTCAAATCCGTCTAACTTATGAGTGCATGCAAAAAGCAAAGTCAATTTTGCGTTATTCTAGAGTTGTGGTTGAAAATACCACAAATGCACGCCTTTTTTCGTGACGCGGACTCAAAAATAACAGCGCAACTGACGTTCAGTATCGGAAGCGGTGTTGTGTGGCCGCACCTCTACTGCGGATCCTGAGGCTGGCCTGGGGGCTTTTTTTGCTATCGGCTCCAGTAAGCCAGTCAGTCAGTCGACGCCGACCGACTCACGATAGAACAGCATGCGCGCGTCCGTCAAACTCGCAAATTTTGCGCGGCCGTCCATTCGGGCGCTGCCCGAGGCAGTGTGGCCGGGCGGACATGCTCCCACTTGTTTGTCCCAATCCTGCCGCCCCCTGTAGCAATGCCCCCATCATGCGGTGCGGCCAGTCGGCTGGTTGGAAGGGAGTTTCTGTTGTTGCTTTTGGCGAAGGAAGACGGAAGATGCCTGGACGCACGCTGCCTGTCAACTTGCCTATCTTCAGTCACGCTGTTGGGTCCCGGCAGCAAGCCCCCTTGCAGCCACCCGGCTGGCAGCCAGCAAGGGCAAGGAAGAAAGACTGGATGGGTTGGCGCCGCTCCAACCAACCCTGCTTGCCTTAGGTCCACGAGCGCTAGAGGGAACAAACAACAACACAAAAAGGACCCGCATTTCGTGCGTGGAAGAGCGGACGACGCCCGGCAAGCCATGAGAAACTGAGGACCGCCACCGGAGAGAAATTGGGCAACGAGCACATAGAATCCCGTGACCGCAGGCGACTGTGCGTATGCCATCAACCAGCGCGTTGCCTACCCGCGGGACACCCTGAGGCGGTCGTGCGCGCCCATCTTATGTCAGTGCACGCTCAATCGTTTGGTACCAATACTGAAGAAAAACGACGTCGTTGCCAAAAACATAGCCTCGACTGACAATGCCTGTCTGTTATCGTTGTCATTGCGCACTTGAGGTGTTGCTCCGCGAAATCGGGACGACGCAACAGTTTAAAATTACATCGCAAATGTGTTTGGCTGCCTGGCACTTCGTTGCCTGAGTAGGGCGTTTACGCAAACTGTGCAATCTTACGGCAGAAAACGGGTTTAATTACGTCGAAACACAACAAATCGTCAAATCGCTCGTCAACCTTGTCTTTTTTTCGCTTTATTTTCCTTCAGGGCAGATTGTTGCGACTCTCGTCAGGCACAGCACATGTCGATGACGAAGTGCATAGAAAAGAACATGCAATGCGATAATACACCAACTTAATGAACAAATAACGAAGAGTGTGTTTTGTCAATGCTAGTTGTGATCTTCTCGCAAAGTAGCTGAGCTTATCGACACCTTTTCGACTATTGAATTTGCACCAATGCAAAATGGTTGATAATTTCGGTGCTTCGTGTTTCTGCATCGTCACCCTTCTGCCAATTAATTTTTTTACTCGACGTTTTTGACGGGAGGCGTATATTTGGATCATTCTGTATGTTGGGTGGTAAATGATGAGAAGGCGGAGTCGAGACAACCCAAGGAGCTATCGGGTAGTCGGGAGCATGGACTGCGTCCATTTGTGAGTTTCTGAACTCTCACGAGATGTTCCATGGCGCAGTGGTCTGCGTGCCGCTCGGGTTCGTCCGAGGTATCTTCAGTCGCTTTCTGTCCGTGTCGGGGAAGCTTTATCGGCTCTCCCGCAGCTAATGTAAGGTGTACCCATAATTTGGCCCCGATGCGTCACCCCCCTCTGCGATCATGAAACATTGTCTGTCTCCGCCATCTCCGCCCCAACGGACGAGCACAACTACGACGGCGTAGAGAGGTATCCTACCTAAACTTCCGCCTAAAGTCGACCGTCGTCAGTCGGTATCGGCCGGTATCGACTAAAACGAGGCTGCATTACCTTGCCGATGCAGTCTATCTTCCCTCGCAATCGACGTGAACGCCGTCTGCCAATGGCTGTTATCAATGTTAACATCATGGGCGAACGCTAGGTTATCTCCTGCCTCGAACTGTATACGCGTTGGCATAAAAGAGTACTGTTCCACGGTCATTCGTCCAGTTTGCTCGCCAAATATGGTTATTATTTCAAAATTAATGTGTTCTGGAATTTGCTCGGTAGAAGAAAAGCAGCCTCAATGGTGGCAAATGTTTTAAATGATTCATTTGCGACTGTTAATCTGCTTTCCTTTGGCCTTGCACATCGACGTGATGTCAGTCCATGAAGTTTCCGCTGAAGGTCAAGAGCTGTTCATTCGTCCTGCGTCCATCGGCTCTTCAATGAAAACAATGAGGTAAGTGAGGAATACCCTAAGGTCGATTCGGGTCACTTTGCACTTTGATGCGGGAATTGCAACACCGACTGTTTACTCAATCGACGCTGTCAACATGATGGCCTCCTCATAGCTGGGATGTCTGGTCTGTTTGCCAAAGAATCCCGTCATGAACGTGAATTCAGTGAGCAGCAAAACCGTTGTTGAAACAGTACGCTTGAGTGAAGCCGTCGAAGCCACGACGAGTCAGTCAGCTATAGGTTTTTTGCGCTTGCCACACAGTTGATTACGTAAAGTCAACCAGCGTTTTGGCCGTGCTTTATCGCTTCGACGCGAGTCAAAGAGGTGCGTCTTCCGTGGTTCTTATCGAGGTCGTCCCCCAGGACAATTTAATAGTTTTGTCCCGGTGAAGCTGGAAGTAACTCCAGTGTGTAGCAAAGCTGCGTGAACATGGATCACGAAAAATATGAACGTCCGCCGAAAGAGGTTTCTTTCATGCCCGAGACGAACGAAGTAAATCCCTATCCAGATCCCACGCGACCAAATGTTCTCCCTATTTTGAGGATTGAAACCGATGATGCGTTGACGGGGAAACCACTTTCACCCCTTTCACCTGCATCATCAGGTCTTGTAAGTTTCATTTATCACCCCTCCACATACCATTTGATCCATTGTCAACTTCATAGACATCACCGAGCGTAAAAATGCAGCTCTATTACGCGAAAAAGAAGTATTCTACCGGTGATGACGACCTTCGGTTACAAGAAACCGTTGTTTTTGACAAGGCAAGTTTGTTTCCGTCCTTCTTAAAGTCCTCTTCGACGACTTTTTGCTTTCTTTTGTATTCGAACAAAACAAAATAATCATGATTCACGGTTTCTATCGTTGCCTTCTTTCGAAGGCCTTGCATTTTGCCTTTTGCTTCCATTTTTGTTGATAGCGGTTTCTGCTAGCTATACTGCTATAGCTTTGAAGCATGATTCCCGATTCCAACACGACACCCGAATCGAATTCCGATTTTGACTTTCAGCGTGAAATCCGGCAAAAGAAAAAGGGCCCCAGTTCACCTACAACTGTGTTAACAATGGCGGGTTTATTTGTTTGTGGCGTGACTTTAATGCTCAGTGGCTTGATCGTCCTTTGTCAGGTGTGTTTGACTAACTGCTGGGCTCAGGCTTCTTTACCTTGATCTCATGAGCCACGAAATTTTTGACGTTGTTTTTTCTTGCAGCAAAACGAACGCGCTTTCATTATTACCGGTGCTGTTTTTCTAGCAGTTGGTGGATTTATGGTTATTGTTTGCGGAATTTTACAACGCAAAAATGTGATAAAATACATGGTGGACATGAACCGAGATTTGTACTTCCTCAAAATGAGCGATAGTTACATGTGGAAGCTCATGTTTAAGGATGAGGATTCGACTCTTCCAAAACCTCCGCCTTATGAATGATTCAAGCAATTTGAACTTTTAACGTCAGCTTTTTTTCCTTGCTTTTAATAACGCTGTCAGAAGTGTACTTTTACGGGTGACAGCAACTTTAACCTTCGAAACAAACATATCTATTCGTGTCTTCAGGCAATAATATTATTTACAACCTCTTTTTACCTTATAAAAAGGTGCTAGTTAACTGCGAATAAAACTAATTGAAAACTGTTTACGTTTAAGTGTGAATGTGAATCAATCGCATGGCAATTTCGATTTTATCGCCGTTAATTGGGTATACGATCGCTGTCTGCACTTTCCCCTTCAAGAAAAACAGATGGTCGCTCTCTAGGTGTGATCTTTGCGTCCCATTTAGAGTTCTTAACGACCCCGCAAATAACAAAGAGATGGACATTATGTTGGCCACTTTCCGGAAACATTGTTCCGCTGGTTAGCACACGACCAACAAGTGGAACAAAGAAGGCACCGCGCGAAGTGGTGCGCTCAGTTACCTACCGTAAAACCTAATTAGCATATTAGCAAAACACGGTCGTCAACAAGATTGTCGGAAGTGAAACGAAAGTGGTCGCTAATTGACGCAACTTTTGAATTTTCAAGGGACTGGCTATAAAATATTAGCAGTACAAAAAGTGGAAGCAGACTTTTTAGATTTTCGATCTTAAATACAAAAACAGTGTTGCGTGTTGCACGCACTTTTTTAACAACAATGGATGTCCTGACGTAAAGGTTGCATTGATACATTTTTACGCTTCGAGGAACTGTAAAATTACTATTTTGGTACCAAGGGCGCAGGTTTATGACTCATCGAAATGGGTATTTTGTTGCTTGACGCATCAATAAATACAAACTACATTTCACGCAGTGTCAACATAAATTTTTCGAAACACACCTTTTTATGACCCACGTCACCGGGTACTTTTCAAACTTTTTTCATGTACAAATATGGATCTTACTTCGAGGGAAGAAATTCAAAATAAACATGTCTCGGAAGTTTGAGAAAGTCATAGAATCTTTATTATTGTACTCTGTCAACGTCAACAATTTCTAAAATTTGTAACAAAAATACATGTATAATTGCGAACTTTTATATCATAATCTTTGCAATAGAAGTTTTTTTGTAGATGGTTTTAGTTATAAGGTAAAACTTCGGTTTTGTGGCGGTTTAGGTATTTTTGGAAAGTCTGAAAGGTGTTTGAATTGAGTAACTTTTATTTTGGTAAGGGCTTACTTTTTCTTTGAACACAATGCAGAACATGATGACCAGAACAAAGATAGATATTGCTAAAGCACTTCCGACGGCGATGATAGGCACTCGTAAGTCCCAATCCTTGGATGTGATTTCAACGGCGGAAACGACCTTAAAAGTATTGTTTGAACAACCTCGTTTCTATGTTAGTTTGCATGTACTTACTTCTTGTTTGATATTGTCGCTCAGAACCTCATGGCCGAACGCATTCAGCTTCGACGCGAGGAACGGCAAATCGTTGAAGTAGTCTTGCCGGTCAACGTAGAACTTTATCGTTGCTATTTCTGGGTCTATCGATGATCTCTCTACGTCATGAATGCGGACGTTAGCATCGTTGACGATGGTCCGTTTGAATCGAGTCGGTGAATCTTCCGTCGACAGAGCACTTTTTATGAGTGTTGTGAGACCCAATTCAATGGCGTCCATGAAATCATCGCTTTCTATGGAGACGCTACGACCGACTCGCACATTCACTTTCATCATGTCCGTGTTCTCGGCAACTCCATTGTCTCGCAATATGCGCAGCGGCGTCGACGTCGAGATGAGGAATATGGCGGTCGAATTTTTGGGGGAAATGGTGGATGGGGGTCGAGGGAAGTCATCTGTAAACGATGCTCGTTCCTCTCTGAGTTCTATATTAGAAATAGTTGCAAAAATTGGAAAACCCTCTATAGTCGGTGTCGTGGCTTCAGTGCCGTACTGCCCGATGATGAACGTGTCGGTGGTGGCAGGAGTGTCGTCACTTCCATCAACATTATGTCCCGGGATAATTGGTAGGTCGCTTGGGCGAGGGAAACTAGGCTCAATTGATGTGCCGTCATCATTTTGTGATGGTGTTAAGTTTGGGGAAATAGTAGTATCACCGCCGGTGTTTTGGGTTGGGTTAGTGTTAATTGGGTTAGTTGAAGAAGCTTGGTTTGCATTACTCGCTTCGGTAGTGCTTTGTGCTTCGTCTGTATTAGATTCGCCTGTGCTCAAGCCAGAAGCTGTGGTTCCCGCATTGGGTGATGGTGTAGTTGGCCTTAAGCTCGTGTTCTCGCCAGTTGTGAAACTCCCGGAACCAGCTCCATTGTCAATGGGTTCACTGGTCCCGGGTTCAACGTTTCCCGGAACAGTATTGCCGCCGGGTCCGACAGTGCTTCCTGGATTGCCTGTTTGTGTATTTCCACCACTTCCATCTGTCGTTCCAGCTCCGTTATTGCCACTCTCATTTGGATTTACAGTATTAACTTCGACTGAAGTTTCGCCATTTCCATTTCCGATGCCACTTGATGACGAAATGGATTCATCATCTGTCATAGGCATGCCTATTGGACCTGCATACGACTCATTGCCGTAGGGACCTAAAGTGCATTATAAACCAGCATTAATCTCCTCATTATATTTTCACGCTCGGCGACTTACCTATGGCACCAAATTGATCTCCGGGCATTACAAATGGTGGCATAAGCGTCACCGCCGTTAACCCTTCAGTGTGTCCCTCAATCTCTAGAGAAATATTGCCCGTAGTTAGCAGTAAATGCGGCATGCCCCCAAGGATTTGTACCAAGTGGTGCCCGGCTGTCAGCGCGACCTGTAATTTGGATGTACTAAAAATAATGTTAACTACTTCGCGAAACAGGGGGCCGGCGGAAATATTAATATTTAATTTAAACGTACCCGTGTCACATTTGTTTGCATTGTGAGTCGAGAGTTGGTTGAATTAGAGCGGATTTCGGCGACTTGATTGTTGTTATCACTTTCACTGGATATCAAGTTCAGTAATAGTTCCTTTGAATCGAGTTCGAGTAATTCAGCTTGAGCAGTTGAAACATTTGCACCTTGAAGCATCAGTCCACTGTCACCAAATCTGTCCATAGTTAACTGTGACAACTGATGAACAGTAATATCAACATTAGATGAATTCGGTTGAATTTGCAATACAGTGTTATCATCAGGAGCTCGGATGACTAAATTCTCTTCAGTAATAGTCAAATCGAACGGAGATGTCACAGTTTTCAACGTGACTTTGTGTGATTCCGTCGTCAATACCAAACTGCGATAGTCCGGTGCAATGTCAAGTCGAACTTGGCCATAAAGCAGGCCAACTTTTGCACCGTCTAATGTAATGACGACGTTATACTCCGTCGAGACAGATGTTATTACTAATGTGCGCAATAAGTCGTGCAGTATGCTGGATTCTAATGTTAGTTTTCGGGGCACCTCGTTATTCCAGCTGTTCGCTACGATTGCTGCTTTATTACCATTGACAGCCTCAACTCGGGTTACGGTGGTTGTATCAGAGAGACTTAGGTTAACATTATTTAATAGATTAATCACAAGTTGGGTTTCTTTGTCTGTTTGACGATTTGTTACTTCGCTTAGCTGTAAAATAAAAGTTTTAAATAGCATATTGTTCGATTATATAAATTACTTACTTCGAACAACTCCGCAAAAGAATGAAATAAGGCAGAATTAAGATTAAATCGAGCAATGGATTGTTGTGCAGTGAGATTAACATACTCGTCGTTAGGATTGAAATGAAGGAAAGACGATTGGGACCAAATATTTGCACCATAATGAGTTTCAATAAGTTCTATTCGTGATGCGGATGAGCGTACGTTAACTTCTTCCTCTATTGTGATGTTGGAATCGTAGGAATGTACCTGAAAGTAGTTGATTGTTTGGAGAAAATGGCATTTTTACATACCTGCACATTATCGAATGGCAAAGCTTGTCGTTTCCACCTTCTCCGATGACCCCAGGAAGGTGTGAATAAGCTGATTGCAATGATTATCGCTGCGAAAATCCACAGCTGAGCCATGGTAAGTTGAGTTTATCACGGATGAGCTTTGATTATCCTGGCATTCCGCGACGGTTGTTTTCGCGCAATTCGTGCCCTCGGGCTGCAAAAAGTGCACACCTTATGGACAGACTGGCAGTTTTATTGCTGTTTCGAAGAAGTGAGTGACCACAGAAATGCCCTTATGAATGGCAACGGTCGACCGGGCAAAAAGTCTGCAAAAGAGCTTTCTTCATACGGAACGAAACGCGCTGTCCTTATTCGTATCCATGACGACTACAACCGAAACGACTTCGACAACTAGGGACTCGAATTGGGCAGTCTACACGGAAAAAGGACAACCAAATGAGATAGCCCTCGATACACCGGTTGGCCTAGCTTTTATAGGACCCCCGAACTCGATGAAACTGGACCGAGAACTACTTTGCAACGGCAATGATCGAGCTCATGAATGAAATGGGACAATTTGATAGGCCCGGTTGGGATATGTATTTGCATGGCACGTAGAGGGGCGTTAACGACGCACTGGGTTAAGTGAATGGACAATATTCGAATTGGACCTGATCCGTGTCGGACTCGACACGTACTTTACGGAACTTCGATGAGTGTCGAAACTGGGTCCTTAAAAAGGATACCGATACACAGATGGCCTTGTACATGACAAACTTCATGAACTCTAAGCTCTATTAATGCAAGAGCACGCTAAAACTCGACAAGAAGGTCATTCATTCAGAAAAGTATCCGGATAGCATTATATACGTAGACAATCGGCATGAAGTGAATAAAAGGTCCTCGACATACATTGTTTTTAGCTAAAGTTCGATAAATAAAAGCAAACTTTAACAATGGAATCCGTTTTGAATCGCTTCTGAACAATGTGGAGTTTGAAGAACTCTTTAGAATATTATATTCAACCGTCAAACTAGATATGTACTGATAAAACTAAAACGTTAACAACAGGTTCAAAACCATATGCCATAAACAAGTTTCAATGTATGCAGACATTGCGTTTGAGTAAATTTTTAGACATTTTCACACGACGATGAATACATTTATGCTGTAGTGTCCCACGATAACTCAAAATGACGCACTTTCAGTTAAAAAACGGCTAAAAGTAAAAAATATGTAGCTACAGTATCTCTGGTTTAAACAAAATTGTCGTTTCATATTTTAGTAAGTTATACATTTATCTTGTACTTGTTTTACGTTTCAATGATAGCAAACACTTTTATTTTTTGAATGATAAAAGATGTTGCGTCTGTAGTTTTCTTTTATATGATTTTGTTTTCTATTACACCAAAGCCTTTTTTCAATCATTTCCGATAGGCATGTTGGTGGACTTCCAACGCTACTAGCTGTATTGGGCGCCAAATAGTCTAGCCAAAACAATGACCAATTGATGAATACCTGAGTTGTGTGGACCTGTTCCAACTTCCGTGTTACCATGTACATCAATTCCAATGATACTGCTGTCAAATGTTTTACGTTTTGTGGAATTGCCCCCGTAAAATTCATGCGTATATGATAATAATTGTACACAGAGCTCGTGCAATCCGTGTATTTTAAAGTATGCTGCAATCACATCTGATTTCGTATGTTTGCGACATTGCAATGTGTACGTCTCCGTCACGTTTTTCTGTGTCTTACTTATTGTCTGTCATGATTGCTTCTTGTAACCCTTTGTAAACCAACCCCCATTGCATAAACGTTCTATATTAAATAAATGATTTATTAAAAACGGTGCAAATCTGAACCAAATCATATGAGATTCGCCAAATCGCAAGATAGGAAGAGCGGACCAACATCAGCGCAGAGAAAAAGCCAAAGATTGAGAGATGTTCAGTGTCGACAGAGAAAGGGCGGTTGTCGGACACTTTCAAATCAGTGGATTCTGATGGAAAAACAAAAAAGGCATTCAAAAAGAGTAGGAAAGTGGGACACAAAATCGGACGATTCAAATCTATGAAGAGATTGCGACGGATATAGAAAAAAGCACGACTATATAATAAACCAATAGTAAAATATAACAGCATAAACTTAATATAAAAAACAATACCATAAAAAACAAAAAGCATAGATAGAAACACTCTGTATATTATTGATATACGCCAATCTCTTGACCAGTGTTTAAAACAACCCAGGATCAGATATCGGAGACCCAAGATGGGTTGAGTGCATGCATAAAAAACCTATAGATAAGACAGAAAAGACAGAAGCATACTGACAAAGTATAAAATGAGAAATAGACAAACTGAATCTACTTGAATCCCAATGATTCAGATGAAAAGTCTTCGGCATCGGTGGGCCAGACAGGCTGCTGACGACGGTTGGAGCCGATGGCGCCTGTGGTGGCTGGCGGCGGGCTGCTGTCATTGTTCAAGTAGGCGACGGACGGATCAGTGGAATTCGAGCCAAAGTTGCCGAGAGACCAACGGGAGGGGCCGCCGACGGTGGAGAAGTAGTCGTTGTAGGTGTTGAGGGGATCGTACCAGGGAGTCGAGTTGTTGCCATTGCGGTTGGAAGTGGAGTTGAGGGAGAACAAGTCGTGGCTGTTGTTGCTGTTGATGTTGTTGAAGCCGTTGGGTGGCGACAAGTTGAGACCACGGACAGCAGGACTGGTCATGCCATTCGAAGAAGCAGCGGAAAGCATGGCAGCGGCACTGTCAATGTTGTCCTTCATGAGTGGCTGCTGCATGGACATGATACCATTCTTGTTGGTGTAGTTATCCGGACGACTGCCTATGGGCAGCGGAAGGTTGCCTGGCTTCGGTGACTGCGGGATGCCAACGGTCGAGTTCGGACGGCCGTGACCACCGAGGAATGGAGTCGACGCTGACGGCATACCACGGTAAGGAGGCTGCGGAGTGACGGAACCACGGGGCTTCTGCTGCGAAGGACTGATCATCGGCAAGGTATCGCGGTACTGACCAGGCAGACCATAGTTCGGTGGTGGAACCATGATTTGCGGCGAAGTACGACGCTGGGAGCCGATCGGCAGCTGCTGAGGAGGATTCAACGGAGCAAGGCTGGCTGGAGGTTGAATCGGCGTCGGAGCAGGCATCTGGTGGAGGACAGGGTGCGGAGGAGGCTTGGGAACAGTGAACTTCGGCAGAGAGCTGAGTAGTTTGCCCTTCTTGATCTCGTTCATCATGTTCTGGGCTTCAGCCTTCGATGTGGTGATAAGCGCCTTGATTTCCTCGGCCTTCTTCGTCCATTCATCGACGTTCTTCTTGGTGATGTCGATTTCAGTCTCAGTCGGGTTGGCAATCTTACCAAGATGGTTCTCGATAAGCTTGATCTGGAGCTTGCAGTCCTCACGAGCACGTTCAAGAATCTTGAGACCGAGTTCAAGAATGTTCTCAACCTGAGCACATTCAGCCTTGTTAGCGCGTTCCTTCTCAGCCTTAATGTTAGCTTGAGCTTGGCGACGTTCCTGGAAAATGTTTTTATAAACACTGTCAACAATCATAAAAGTATAAACTTACAGTGCCAAGTTGCTGCTCGAGTTTGCGATTGCTCGCCTTCAGGTCTTCAATCGTGTTCTTAAGCGACTTGACTTCGCTATCAAGATTCTGCTTCTCCTTGACAAGATTGTTCTTGGTATCCTGCGACGACTGCTTCTCACGAGCGTGCTGGGCAATCATTTCGGTGTGCTTACTATTCAACTCGGTAAGCTTGCGTTCAGACACCGCAAGGGCCTCCGTCAAGGTCTTCACATCTTCCGAGGAATCGACGATTCCCTTCAGCTTCTTCTCCTGTCGCTTGATCTCTTTCTTGGCTTCGCGCAACTGCTTCTGGAGCTCATTCAACTTCTCCTTGTCGCTGTTGTTCGAGTTGCGAATCTCACTGACTTCGACGTTCTTCTTTTCCTCCAGCTGACGTATGGTAGAGCGGCTCGCTTGATCCTGCAGCATCAAACTGTTGTTCTGTTGACGCAGCTCATTGATCAATGTGATGGCATGGTGGACAGTGTCAGCATACTCAAAGTTGCTGTACATGGACACGACAGTGCGGCATTCGTTCGACATGAATTCACAGAGACGACGGTAGGACTTCTCGAGGGTGTAGTCGCTGTCGTTGGGTTCAGCGAGATCGGCGACCTCAGCGAACAAGTCTAAAACTAAAAAAAGGATAAAATAGATTCATAAACTTAAAAAATCAATAACAACATACCTCTAGAGTCATTGATCGGGACCGGCTGGTAGTTCGGAAGCTCGTGGATAGCGCAATTCAGCTCGCCAACGGCATTGCTGAAGGCAGTGGCTTTGCCAGAAACATTGAGCAGCGTGAAGAACTTGAAGATACGCGTAACGCAGGCAGAGAAGTTCAGGCAGTTGACCGACACAATGTTCAACGCGTTCTGGGCAAGACGCTGATTGAATTCCGAGTTGGAGTGAGCCGAGTATCCCGGGAAGCCACGAATCGTCGCCGTCTCCGCCGTGTTGTTCAGCGAGTGACCATTCTTATTGGTACCATGGAATTCACGCACGAGGTGGTTGATGTTCTGCTTCAATATCAGATCTATATAAGTCATGGAGGGTTCAATCTGTGATTGTCCTTCTTCGTCATCGTCAGCATCAATCGATGGAGGAGTGTTCATCTGGAAGGCCAAACCCATCGGTGGAGCACTGAAGTAGCGTGGCTTGATCTGATCATTCGTGCCTTCGTCGTAATCCACAATGACATTGTCCTGAGCATCCAAGCTGATGTTGTCGGAATATGGCACAGACGCGTAGGTGCCAGGAGAACCGGGTTCTTGGGAAACATCAATTTTGCCGGCAAAGTTGGCGTCGTCATTGCGGTTCTTGGGCTCGCTTTCAACAGAGTTGGTGTCGTCGGGCTTGCGGTTCTTGCGGACACGCTTGACCTTGCGCATCTTTTCGTCGGATGAAGTAGCTGTGGTCTTGGAGGCAGCATCCACTATGGCAGATTCGGTGACAAGAACAAGGTCGTCTTCAACGTTGTCGGTCTGGACAGAGGTGTCGCGCAGCTCGTTCGGGTTGACCGGGTTGTATGTCAGCTCTTCTATGAACGCGTCTTCTTCGTTGTAGCCGATGCCGGCAGGATTCTTAAACTAACAAATATTATTTTAGTCTTATGACTTCAGAATAGCAAACCATACCTGGAAGCTTTTCTGAATGACATGTGAGAACTCAGGATTGAAGTTCTTCAAAGTGTTCATTACCTTAGTAAAGTTGATCTTCGTTTCTGAACCGTCTTCAGATGCCGTCACTTTGATGTCGATTTGATCTTGGGAAATGCTTTCGCCGCCAGCTTCGCTGATATTGTCGCCGCTGGCATCAGAGGGTTCCTCGACCTCTGGCAACGAGCCATTGATAACGCGACGGAAGTTGGACTTGGTCGGCGAACAAACAGACTCGTTAAAATGGCCAGTCGCAACGAGGGTCTGAGCCTTGTGAACTGGAGGAGGACCTGAACGACGCGCCAGCGGAATAGCATTAGCTGGCCGGGTCGATAGGGCAATGCGGGTACGCTCGCCCGGGGCTTTCGTCAGACGCTCCTCACGGTTCGCCTTCTGAGCCCGGAAATGAGCCTTCGCCATTTGGAGATCCTTCTTGCACGCTTCTACGTCTTTTGAAGCCTTGCTAGTTTTTGGGAGTTTCTGCGCACGTGCAGTCAAGCCACCGCCCATGGCTTGACGCAACGCATTCATGTTGGAGGTGCCATCGTCTTCAACGGTCCTGGTGGATGAACCTTTCTCGATGCGCTCTATAGACTGTTTCAACTTCATGTCTATGAGGCGCTGCAGCTGGGCTTCGAGTTCAGACTTGCACTGTGGATCCTTGTCTTTGCAGAATTTGGTCGCACTGGTATTTACTTCAATCGCTTTGTCGATAAATCCCCGTTGGGCCTGAACATCAGCTAGACGAATGTACTCGCGTACTTTCTTCTGGAACTGCGCCAAATCCAATATGTTTTTGGGTGGGTCCGCGCGGACGTGGACTTCAACTTTCACCGTATTATCCTTGATGTAGCCTTGACCTTCATCCAAGATGTCCTGAAAAGTATAATTTTAATATAAATTTCAAACAAAGACGTTAAAAATATAAACTTACAGCCCAGGTCATGAAGCAAGAATAACCCCAATCGTTTTCCTTGGCAGTGTAGCTATGACTAGTCTTGCGTGTGAAATTCGGAACATCCTGTTTTTGAGAGATCAGCCGCAACTCCGCGTTTGCTTGGCAGGACCAGGAACTGAAAACAAATCGATAAGTTAGCATATAAACAGCAGCTTTAGGGTGTAAATAAACTCACTCTGAGTACGCCGTAGGACAACACTGCAAAAAGAACCCTAGGCATTTTTGCGTGCCTTTCTTTTGTACAACGTGCTGGCGTGGCATCACCATTATGCGCCACGGCACACCACGAATACCCATCACAGGACCACGCATTGTCTCGGTCATTTGGCTAAAGTTGCGAATGACCAGTGGTAACACGCCTTCATGGACCTCCGATGTCGTTGCGATGTCGGCAAATGAGCTATTGACTGAAAGGAGCTCACCATTATCGTCCATCGCCTCAGCTTAAATCTCCACACTTCATTTCACAACGTTCAAACAAAACTAACCAATCGTCGGATTCTTCATGATTGCCAAGGGCGGAAAGTCCGCATCCGGATCCGTCTGACTGCTGACGTGGTTCGTCGATATCAGGTGTCTCAATCGGCTCAGCTGCTCCGGATTCATCGTGTGCTTGAAGTAGTCCTTCAGACTCGACATTGCGTTGTCGGTTATGAGCATGTCACCGCTAAAACTAAATCATGAATTTGAATTGTATCCCAAAAAAAGGCTGAAGAAAGCACAAGTTTTTTTCGAATGATCGTCAATTTCCCGCTCTGGTACTACTGAGGAAGTGGGCTGGCTGCCTCAGTCCAGCAGCGCTTGCCTGCGCCCAGTTGGTTGGTTTCGAATGGAAAAACATTGATCGTGTCAACGTGCGCTGTGTCGAAAAAAAGAAGATTTCGAAGCACGTGGTAGGTTTTTTTTTGAGTAGTACTGCGAAATGCTAAAGCTTGCAAGAAAAACTTCTAACCCAAATTAGAAAGCTGAATGACCCTCAAAAAACAACAATATCGATTTCGTTAAAACGCATTTGTCCGAAAAATCTTGAAAAACAGCCAAGAAAACTTTGATCATTAGCAAATTTGTTGTTTTTTCCGCGTTTTTACCCTCTGGCCTAAAAACAGAAGCAACATGATACACTGCCGCTGAATAGCTAACACTAACTGCCACGAAGCAAAAAAATCGGAACAGTTTATGTGACGTGGCCGAGGGCAACGGCTGGTTGGGGGCAATAAACGTCAGAAGGACGTAAAAGGAGCGTGCCACCCACAAGCTGGTTAACGACAGTCTCAGAAGCATAAAAGTTACATCGAAGCGATCATGATGCTTAATTTCGAGGGGGTCCAGACGCAGAGAAACGATCGCTCCAGGCGGAATCACGACGATGAACGCCATTAACTTTCGCCATCGCCCCAGTGAATCATCAGAGGATATATAAAATATATATGCATGTGCTCCGGAAATATAACCAGCTTGGAGAGGGGTTTTTTGGTCGGGTCGTTCTACCCCATTGTCTGTGATAATGGTCACAAAAACTTGACAGACACGCATATCAGAAGGGGGCAATCATGTGCAAGACAGGAAGGAAGAAAAGAAGAAGAATAAAAAATATACATACTTGTTGGCTGTCACCAGTATGTTTAGAAGCTGGCGGTTGACGTCGCCATCGACAGAGTCTTCTGAAAGAGGTCATTTTATAATCTTAGAAGGGAAAAGAATATATAAAGATGGGCACATACCTTGGGTATCCTCAGGGCTAGAGTTGCACTCATCTCGGCTTACCGAACACCGACCAGCGCACTCGTCGCTCGTAGAGCCCGAGTTTGACGAATTACTTCTTCCGGGCGAAGAAGTGCCCGAACCAGAAGATTCATCTTTTTGGTAGGCTCGACTACTGCTCGATCCATGCGAACATCCAATCTCAGGTGGAGCCGTCAGACGACCTTCCATCGGAACTCGGTTCATCAGTTGATACACGCAACAGGTACAAGTTTAAAACTTGGGGTCGGAAAATCGCTTCTAAAATATATATAAATATATATTTATAAAAATAACACATAATCTTTAAAGTGCTCTGATGACACATTCACGTCGCGGCCACTATCACGGGGGATTCACGATGCAAGAAGAATTTTTTCACACATTTGTGTGGCGCGTGTAAGCGTTCCAACGCTTGGGCAGCGCAGCTAAGGAACGAGCACTTTCCCCCCTCCCAAAATGACGACCGACTGCCGACGGCTGCAATCGATGCAGTGTCTACGGTAGGGCGCGTGTTTGAAAACTGAGTGGCTGCTGACTGCATCGGCCGCCTGTCGCGCAAAAGTGCTAGCGGCTGCAAAAAAAGTGAAAGCGAACGTTTAATAAACTAAATCCCATCCGATTTTTTTCTTCGCTATTAGGCTCGCTTTTATTGTATCGTTCTCCTTCGCGCTTGGTAGGAGCGCCTGATGGTGCAAAAGCCCATAACAAGCTATCGAAAAGAGAGTCAGTCGCCATTCCCCTTGCCTTGTGGGCAAAAGGCATCCATCTTTTGCTTGTTTTATTTTTGGACTAATCAGTGCGGAAAAAGGTTTTGCATTATTCCTCGCATCTCTAATCACTTTTTGGTTGTATAAAGCATTGCCGAAATTAGATTGTTCACGAGTAATGCCTGCCCTTGGTGGTCTGACAGGTCGTTTTCTCGAGAATCGCATCGAAAATGGCGCCTTCGCGAAATGAAATTGAAGCCTTGATATGGAAATAGCCGGACAAAGTGCAAAAAAGAAAAGAAAAAGCGTTCGCGAGGCATCTTTACGTGGCCATTTCCATTGTTATTGCCGATGCCGATATTTGCACTGTACACGCTAACACTTCAATCACGCGCGTCATTTACGTGGAATCGTTGACGGGGGCGATTTAGAAGGCTTTAGTGATAAAGAGAAGCGAAGAGGAAAACAAAACACGATAGCGTTTAGCGTGCTTTAAAGTTCACGAGACTGCAGTGTTGTAGACTGACCAAGCGAAACCGGCTAGCACTATGACCTATGTGATTCGCCTACACGTAGAAAAAAGCTGACTACCGCTCTTATTCATAACATGATTCACCATAGCAATAGTGTGGACACGTGCGGTTGCTATCATAACATTATGGGAACCCATAACGATTGGAGCGGGGGCAGACAAGACTGTAGACAACAATAATTTTGCGCTCAAATGACGAAAAGGATGGTTTTGTTCGTCTGAGACTAGGCTTTTGGCCCGATACAGTCACTTGGCCCATCGATAAAGGAAATGACCGCGTAGAACAATGGGTGCGTACCTGTGTTGGACGTCTTGGCAGTCGGGGGTGCTGTCTACCGGACAAGATTAGCCGTTCGGGGACGGTATGCTGGGCAGGTATGGTACGCGTTAGCTCATGTGCCGTCGGCAAGCTGCTTGCTATCTACAGTGTCTGGACTGCTTGCTGGGCGCAGGACGGTAAAGCCAGGCATTTCGATTATCTTACGCCGTTACATGGTCGATGGGTTTGCGGTCAATATGGTTTGGGAGGGAGGTGTAAGCTCATGATGGTCCATGTTAATGTGCTGGGGGGTATGAGGACAGGGTTCATGCGCGTGATCGATTACACATGTTATACGTAAGGGAGTATATTGGGAAAATATAGTATTGAAATGTGAAAAAAACACGGACAAAGGATCAATAACGGGATAAAAAGATTTTGTAATATGCCTGAGGCAAAAAAAGAACGTTGGAACACAGATGGGTAATGTCATCAAAATCGAGGACCACCCTTGAGACAGTCGATGACAATAGGGAAGGGTGTATTCCTGACTACAATCATCAAAAAAATGGAGTCATGTACGACTATTAGTGAGATGCCCTGAGGGCAGTTGATGACAACCCGTCTGACCCCCGGTCAATGTCATCAAAATCATCACTCCCCGTTATAGACAGCCATTTACTACCAGACATGAGAGCAAGTAAGCACGTGACCAAAGTCACGTCAGCAAACTATCTGCAATCAGAGCCGACCCTACAGCAAAGACGGAAAGCATCATCGCTTCCAAAAACATCCCCGGATCCCAATCGCGAGTCTCTCCACTCCGGCGAAAGTGCCAGTCGTTCCCCACTGCGGATCGCCATCGCCGGTGAAATGAACGGTTTCAATTTCAACCAGCCGAACTGCCACTGACTCTCGGGTGTGGGTGGAGCGAGGCATCCCCAACATGGCCGGCAGCGACCAAAAAAAGAAGCGGCCCGACCGCCCTTTCGATTTTTTGGTACCCCGGGCCATCATATATCAGACACGTGGCTGCCCTTTAAAGAAATTTAAACTAGCCTGCGGTCAAAATAAATTGCGGGCCGGCCCGCAAAGTGTAAAGTTGTTCAATCTCTGGGCAAAAAAAGGATGGAACAGAGTGACCAAAACACAAAATCTATTCATGATCAAAACTATCCCCAATTTTGTTTCCTCATTTTGGCAGATGATTAAAAAGGCTAATAAATCGAAAAGGAGATGAATGCGACTATTTTTACCCTCCGCAGCGTAATGGACAATTTTGCCAGGTCTGACGCTGGAATATTACGAATTGTCCTTTTGCGTTGTCAGTGCCGTAGCCGTGCCACTGGCCAGAACGAGAGCGTGATAATGGGTTTTAGTGGCATTTCATCAGGCATCCAAGTATGACACAAAAGTCAAAGTACTATTTATTTGGTGAGGGATGGAAAAAAAATGGATTACTTTTTTGTAGAACTTTGAGGTCGTGATAGCGCTGGTCAAATCTTGTTTTCGATGACTCTTCAACTTTACTAAACTTCTAAAAATTGCATGTATGCACTTTGCAATGGCTTTTTGCAGCGAAAATGGTGAAAATTTGGAATTTTTCAAAGTTATAATCTTAAGCCAAAGAAGATTTTAAAACACTATTGTCGCATTTTAGAAGCTTTTCGATCGGATTGAATCCGAATTTTGTATAGTAACATTTCACCGAATGGCGTACTTTCAAAACCAAAAAAAGATATATTTCAGAGCTGCAAAGAAATGGGATTCACATCCCCGAACGGAAAACCATAAAGATGAAGTGATTCATTCTTATTCAGTCCGTGTAGCTTGATAGACCCAAGTTCCTGGTTAAACGGACTCCCTGACAGTTTGGGCCAGATCCAGGGGCGTGGCAATGCCACTTTTTTCTTACTTTGGTCCGAAAAATCACGAAAAAAGAGGCGGGATTTCGGTAGTCCGGTCCGTTAAACTGAGGGTGGGCCACAAGCCGAAATAAACTGACGTAATGTTTAAATCATGACCGGTCTGGGCCACGGACCGGTCCGGATTGTCACAACCTTGGAGCCTTCGAACAGTGAATCACGGCATAAGATTGCAGTTGACGGAACTGATCTTTACCCTTGATCTTCGGACAAGAGTGAAACCACAGATGCTCGGTTGAACACAGACAACATAATTACGCAAAAATTGTAAGACAACGAGAGAATCAGTTTTAAACGAGCAAAAGAAAACTAAAAGTTTGACCCTGAGTTATGGAAGACAACCGGCTGCCATCGCATCTCAATTGACTAATAAAAAATGGCGATAACTACCGGTGGCAGACTCAAGTCATGGTCAAAATATTCGTTTTTCTGCCATTTTAATAACATTTTTTTGCCGAGGTTGACGATGCGTGGTTTTTTTAACCCGACCAATTAGAAGTTGTAAGGTTTGACAGTTCAATTCCCTACATGTTTATGTTTTATAATGCTTTCGCGTAATTTCGCTTTTGACGTTGTAAAAAACAATACAGTTACCAAATATAGCTCAAAAGTAGCTGTTAATACTACAACTTGTCACAATGCCGACAAGTTTACTTATTAAAAAGCTAATAGTTGCAACTGCACGCGATTATGACGAAGTTTTTTTGGGTGACTTGACTAAAGTTTGTCTGACTTCGGTAAGAAGATACCGTAACAGTTCTTGGTCCTTTAGGAAAATGAAGTGTGTGAAGAATAAGTATGCAAAATAAGGGGAAATTGCAGGCTTTTGGAAAGGAAGTTACCACGCGTCAGAAACAAAGAAACTATCGATATCTCGAGGATGTAGACACGCGCTGTTTAGAAGTTTTTTGGAACCCAAACTGGCCAAATTTCGTTGTTTTACAAAAGGACCTACACAATGACCAAATTTTCACACGTAAAAGTGCAAAAAGTGTATCCGGGTTTGGTTTTGGGTTTTTAAAAAGAGTACAAATTTCTTTTGGGTGATGTGTTTTTGGAGGGTTTTTTTGATTTGGCACATGTTTTGGTAAACTAACAAGGTAACTTGTTCAACTATGTATTCCGAAACTTCAAAAGTAGAAATCGAAATGAAATCAAATTCGAAACTCACGAAAAACGTAAGAAACTGTCATTCAAAACCAATCATAGCAGCAGATCGATACAATTTTCCGATGATGATGTGATTCAGCTAATAAACCGAGATGAAATGTGTGCCCTTTCAAAAAACAACAAGAAGGGAGCGTCTATCCCCAAGGACGCAAAAAAAGTCTGCCGTCGGGTCCGGCTTCCAACATTACGGCCGAAAAAGAAACAGCCGTTTCAAAAGTCAACGGTACGAAAGGCAAATAAGGCTATCGTTCAGGTGTTTTTTTTTGCAATGGAGAGGTACACCTTGGCACATGTTCTATTAAGAATGCGGATGTTCGCCTCGCGCGTTGTTTGCAACGTAATAACATTTTCGACCCAAAAGTGGCCAAAAATGCATAAGAATGCTGGGAAAAGCCAGCTAGGGAAAAAACGAAGCTCCGACATTACGAGGGTTTCAGAAACACAACAAAAAAGACCTTTCGGGGGCAGCGTGAGAGCCTTGGCAGGCTGGGCTTCATGTCGGACACCTCTTATTTCATGAAATCAATTGAAATGGGCAGACCTGCCGTGAGAGTGAGAGGACCGCAGTGAAAGAGAACACCACAGGGCAATCAATTTCGATGTTGTTCTTCGGCAAGAGAAAAAAAAGACAGCTTCTTCTTGGCTGGCCACACTCAATAATGATCGGATTTGTCACAAACTCACGCACACAAGCCACCAGCCGCTGGCACTTTCGACAGCCTTGAGGACGATCCACCCGCAAATGCATAAAGTGAAGAGGACCCTCTGCGACGATGGGTCGTGCCGAGAGTGAAATTGGATTTAGCATTTCACATTACGCTTTTATGGCCCCAAAAAATGGAATGAAAAAGTACGATGCCGGTCGCGATGCAATATCCGTTACTCTGTGAGGTATTTATTTAAATGTATATTTTCTCTTTCTTTCTTTTTTTAAAAATAAATAGCACCAATCGATACAAAAATATGTAAAACAAAAACTGTAAAAAAGTAAGGTAAAAGGTGAAGTAAATATAAAAATAAGGCATAAGTATAGTTAATTTGACAAGCGATCTTCCTGATTACGCGTATTGCGACTATTAATTGAAGCGAATAGGCTCACAATTACGGCAAGAACTGTGATGCGACTTTTCCAATCGTATTTACAAATCGTTTTGTTGGACTTTACGCCAAAGGGCGACATAATCGTTGATTAACTAAAAGGTCATCGGTTACTGGTTGGTTTTGAAAAGTCAAATGACTTACTTTTTTCTGCCATGAACGACGATTCATGCAATGTGCAATGACACCTTCAACGGATAACTCGGGACGGAGGGTGCTGACGTTTTCGAGCTACAAATGTTTAATTTAAGCTTAATAAGTGACGAGCTTTGTACGTACCATTTCCTCGCAGTAACGAAGAGTTGTAAACTTCATGTGGTGTAGTCTGTGGTACATGAGGGACAAATGAGAGCATTGGTTGCAGAGATAGAATTCCTATAAGTACAATATGTCATTACGGCTTGGTAAGTGTAAGTCAAACATACAATAGCAACGAGGGGCGGTTCACCATCCATGTCCGGAAGCTTTTCGACTTCCAAACTGTCATAATTGTAGCCCCAGTTGGCAAATAGCTGCAGACCTTTCGTAGCTGGTTTCTTCGCGCACCCCTGGCAATTCTGATCGTCGTAAAGACATTCCGATGACAACGCATTCGGGTAGACTGTTAGCATCACTTCGAAACGTTGACCCCATTTAACCCGATCGTTAATTCGTTGTTTTCCGAGAGCGGTCATGCTTTCGACTTCTCGAAGGGCGCACATGTAGCTCCAATCGTTGCATTCTTTCACCGTCTGAAGGAAGCCCAGCGTAGCGGCGTGTTTGAGCATGGCATGGGTGAATGTTTTCATGTGATCGCGAACGGCGTCTTTCGCGGCTGTGGTGAAGTTTTCAACAACATCGTCAGCTTCTGTGTCTTCCGGTTGGCCAAATGCGTCTTGCCCGGTAACCGTAACCGCCATGGCGGGAATGAGATCGATGATGGGTACCTCGGGTTCGACGATTGTTTCATTGCGTGAGTGTTTGTGGTATTTGACTTTCACGGTAATGTAGCCAGCAGCGACTTGGTCACACCATCCGGAATACTGTAAAGGATTGCCTTTATCTTTTAAGAATGAAAACAAAAATAGTGACTTACCGTTGAGCTGTTTTTGTACCGCAAAACCTTCTTTTTCCCAACAGTCGTAATGATTTGCGGATATTTTTGAAGAAGGTTCTGGTTATCGACCTTCCAAAGAGGGCAGTCTGATTTCAACGCATCCTGTTTACAAACCACAAACGTGCCCTTGGGGGAGTCGCCAGACGGTTTGCTCAAGCATTCTAATCGCTTTTTGACAAATTCGATAGCTTCATTTTCAGCGTTCTCTACCGCCTTGATTGGAGTAGCTATGATCGGTTTCTCCAGAACTTCCGGATTAGGTTTAATAACAGTCAAAGTCGGGGGTGCAACAGTAGCTGTCGGCTCTTTATCGACGCTTCGTTGACGAATCTTGTTACCGTCAGCATCACGCTTATGTTTGTGCTTTCTCTTTTTATGTTGCTTCTCCGGCGGTTCCCAGTCTTCATCAGGCTCTCCTCGGTGTTTCTTGTGCTTCTTCTTTTTCTTCGGCACAGGTGATTGAACACTATCCCGTCGCGGCAATCGGATGACTAATTTCGGGATGACAGGTCGAGGTGGTGCTTCGTCATCACTGAAATATTGTTTTCAATACACATCTTGTTTGCGATCATTGAGGGGGTTTCAAAACAATATACTCACATTTCTTGCTTAATAACAACAGCTTTTGGTTGTTCGATATCCATCTTCTCATCAGAGACCGATGGATTTGGTTCATTGGGCGGTAAAACAGGTGGGCTCACTGATGGTGACGATGAAGCAGACTGTTTAATAGGTTCTTTTTCGTTGGCATCAATAACCTCCTCTTTTGGTTTCAAAGGTGCGATCGCTGTCTCAGCTGGTTTCACATCTTCGACGCTGTCCTTCTTCTCCGGTTGGTTTACGGTAATCGCGTCATCGTTGCCATCATCAAGAATTTCGCAAAAAGCCAACACATGGGGCAAGTCTCTCGCTAATTCGTACCGCTTCTTGATGATTTTCGCCAAGTTATTGAAAACAACTTCCGTCTGGGTCGTGTCTCCTTGTCGGTCTTCTTTTGCAGCTGTCGATGGCGCCGCAGCAGATGCACGCTTCTTCGTGGGACTGCTTTCAACCGGATCTACCGCGATTACGGGCTTCACATCTTCAGCTGCGCTTGATTTTTTGATGTCTTCATCGCTCGTGTCCAATGCTGTTAGTGGCAGAGGGGTCGGTTTTAAAATATCGTCGTCTTCATCGTCGGTGAAACTGTAAAGATCGGTGTTTTCTGAAAAGTGTGTTACGTTTAGCGATGTTTTAATCTATTTGTGAATGACTTACTTTTTTTGGTGACTTTGCTCAACACTTTTTCCAAGTCAAGGCAACTTGATTTAGATTCAAATGTCTTCCTCTTGTAAATTGGAATGCGCTCATTGTCCTTCGAATCCTTGGACTTTGGCAATAAGAAGGCCGAGGGATCAATGATAGGAAGTTTTGGTGCAGGTTCGGGTTTTCGTGATTCCGATGGTCCTGGTAGATTGCCATTGTTGACTAGTGATGGTTCTTTTGATTTCGTTGGAAGTTTGTCGTTGTTTAGCATCGCAGATCTTGCAGGGGCCGTTTTTGGCGTTTCATGAGTTGGCGAGTCAGGGGGAGTGAACTGTAACAACCCGTCTTATGAACTGTTTCTTTCTATTTCAAACTTACCATAATAGGATCTAAACTAAAACCCGTAGTTTCTGTAGTAAACAAATCCATGTTATCCGCTGGCACATCACCAAAGTTTGACAGAGGACTTCCATGTTGATCATGTTCGTCATCCGGCAAATTCCCGCCTACAGCTAATGACAACCAGTGATTGAGTTCTTTATCGGAATCCATTTCACGATTCTTAGGAGGAGGTTGTGGAGGCGGAGGCTTCGGTGCAGGGGGTGGTTGTGCCAAGCTTGAACTCGATGAAGATTGAGTTATTGGCTGTTGGGTAATAGGCTGCGGGAATATACTGTTCTCCGATGAGACAGCGGTTTCTTTGAACGGAAAAATATCTCTCAGACTGTACAGGTCATCGAGTGTTACGTCCTTCGTGTTGCTTGTCGAAGGCTGAAACGTCTTCGTTGAAATGATGCGAGACTTGGGGGAGTGGGCAATGCAATGCTAGTATGTTTTCATTTCTAATTCTGCCTTTTTATATACAAAAGGGCGCGAGAAGCCCCATTTAATTTTTTCGCCTGGGAAAATAAAATCTTTGTTTTGAAAACTTACCAGTGAATGTACATGAGTCGTTATCGTCTGGTCTGGCAGGGGAGTATGCTGTTGTTGTAATTGTACAGGTTGTTGCGGTGCCGTTTGATGTGTCTGGCTCGCCGACATCGCGTGGTTTTGGGTCTGATTCATAGAATGTTGGACCAAGTTCAAGTTATCCAGTAACTTAGTCGAACACGGAACGGGGGAGAACATCTTCTCAGACTGCTGTTGTAAATGCTGTTGTTGGGGGTGATAGCTTAATAAGTCTGTGACCTTAAATGCGTCCATCGCCGAACTCTTTGATGGCGCTGGCGTTATCACATTCATAAAATGAGCATTTGACGTGGATGGTTGAGTCATTGAACTCATAGAGGATGAAGCACCCATCGACGAAGATGGCGCGAACAGCGAATTTGAAAAGTTGTCGTTGGAGTTAAATGCACTGCCTGATGTTCCCAATCCATTCATATTCATATTCATGTTAACATTCATGTTTGTGTTGACAGTAGGAAAACTTGTCATTGGAGCAGTTGTAATAGCTTCCGGGACAGGAACACTGTTAAAGATAGACTTCGACATGTTCGGAAGTGGATTCGCCGCAGCCGCCACCACTGCTGCCATAATGGGATCAGTAGCATGGGTAAATGCGTTGACATTAGCGTGTTGGGTGGCCAAATTAAGTGCCGACGAAAGCGAAGGTGGTGCACGAGCTGCTGCAGCTGCAGCTTTGAAGCTTTGCTCCATAATGTCGTACTGGCGCTCGCTAAAAATAGATTATAAACTTTTCTGCAAACTATATTTTGTCTACTTACTTCACTGTAGACTGCAGCATAGAATTGTACATAGCCATTTTCGCCTAAAAATAATAATAATACAAAATTATTATAATTAAGCTGCTTAAAAAGACACATGCCTGGTCGAGCCATGCTGATGTTTGACTGTTATTCCAATTTGAAAAGTCGTTAGTAAGCGGTGTATTTAATGACGGTTGCGGCTGTAATAAACCCGTATTTGTAGAAAGTCCCAGTTGTTGTAGTGTTGACAGTAACGGATTGTTGCTAACATTGCTACCTGCATTATGTAATCCGGCTGAAACGTGCTTATGACCATATTATCTGAGGCTTTAGCTTACGAAATTATGGTATTTACCTGTTAACTGCGTCGGAAAGCCAGTTGTTGCCGACGCAAAATTAGGGGGTATCAATGGATGGGATGATGTATTATGCTGATCCATGTATTATCACCCGATTCGAGCATCGAAGAGGCCCTCAAGGTTTGAAGTGCTCACGAGCGGGATTACATATAGATAGCGGACCCGCCGCTGATGACTATAAAACAAACATTAAACATGACAAAACAAGTGATAAAAACAAGTCATAACAGTCACACGCTTAATATGGAAGTTAATCCCGTAACAAGGCAGCTTACAACTTTTTCCCTTGTTTTGAGAATATATAAATTAAGCACGTCCCCGACATTCGGCAATGCAAGTTTTTCTCTTCAGTTGGTTGTCGTCGTTGCTCGTTGGTTCTGCGATATAGCGAAGCGTAACGCCGTAGGCGTGCGTCCGCTTTTTTTCGATATGCACTTCGAGGGACACACCACAAAGCAACATTGCGCGGGAACATGAGGAAACGGGAGAGACGAGACGGTGAGAGTATTGAGAGAGAGCGGGTTTCAGTAAATGTGGTTCGGGAAGTAGACCCGACGGAGTGTACGGTTGGCTGAGACGACCGCAGGACTGCCGTCAACGGCGTGCTGGATGATGGAAGTGTGTCAAGTTGGTGCGCGAATCGCGCATATTCGATTGCCGATGTTGGATGTGAAGAAAGGGGAATCCTTTTCTTATTGTCATCCGTATATCGCAATTTGGAACGACGGAAATGAACTTGTAATTGATACTTGTAAGTTGTAGCAACAAATATAAAACAACATTACGGTAGTTAAAAAATTTATTTAAAAGTACAATTTGTAAAGTCAGCAGTTTTGACTTGACCGACTAAATCGAAACACATTGTTCAGTATGTCTTTCACACCTTTTTGTGACTCAGGCTTAGCAAACAAGCCTGTTTTTCACTCTTCATGCAGCAAAACATAAGCCACGCTTGGCCTCTAGCATGTTGCGCGCACCAAGGAAGCAAGCCAGGTGGCTGTCGGGAAGCGAGTGACGGTGCATCGTCCACTTCCTCTAAAACGGATATTCTGGGAAAACCGAAAGAGTCACTGAACTTCAAAATTTCAAAGTTATTTGTTTTTGACGAAAACTTTTGATAAGGCTAATGTGAAGCCCCAAATGACAAAATTTTATTAAGTTTTTGAAATGGACGCCTTCTGAATCCGCTAGGCTCCAGAATCCGCCTCGGGTAATTGATCAAACGGAATCAGATCGTGCGCTATACCAATCGATTGCCCACATCAAGACAATCATTTTGACCTATACATTGACGGTAATTGGTTCACGTAGAAAAAAGTTATTACACGTCAAAGTCGAAAAAAACGACGAGATAGCCTTCTGAGGCTTCTAGCAAAAAATTTTTCTAGGTTGTCCGACGAGATAATGGCAAATATCGATAGAGCTTTTAAAACCCATCATTTCATTCCTTAGAATCATCTTTACCACACCCAGGGAAAGATGTCAAATTACGGTAATAAGATTTTACCAACAATTAATTTACAAATATAAAAGCCATTTTGTGCAAACAACAAAATCCGTCTTTGTGACAACTAGGTTTTACCATTATTGTTGTGTACGGAAAATTATTTTACGATATCTTAAGTATTTAATGCACACTTTACAATTAAAATTTTTTCCTTATGCCCCTTATGTGCAAGCGTTGCAGAGCAGGTCCGGTTTCATCCAGCGTCCAAAAACTGCTGGTTCGAGACCGGTGAGCAGTTTCTTTTTTTCTTCATGTAAATTACCCTTTTTTTAATGATAATTAATAATTTTAAATATTTTTACAAAATTATCATCCGTCAAAAAAATTTTAATAACAAAAATTACAAAAAGTCAATAAATTGTAAAATTTACTTCGAATACGCAACATCAGCTAATGGTGTTTTATCAACATCAAGAACAACTCAAAACTAAATATTTACGAAGACGGATTTTGTTGTTTGCACAAAATGGCTTTTATATTTGTAAATTAATTGTTGGTAAAATCTTATTACCGTAATTTGACATCTTTCCCTGGGTGTGGTAAAGATGATTCTAAGGAATGAAATGATGGTTTTTGAAAGCTCTATCGATATTTACCATTATCTCGTCGGACAACCTAGAAAAATTTTTTGCTAGAAGCCTCAGAAGGCTATCTCGTCGTTTTTTTCGACTTTGACGTGTAATAACTTTTTTCTACGTGAACCAATTACCGTCAATGTATAGGTCAAAATGATTGTCTTGATGTGGGCAATCGATTGGTATAGCGCACGATCTGATTCCGTTTTATGAGTGACCTCAGAATCCTACAGGATTCTGAAGGCATCGCCCATAAAAAATTGATACAAATTCGTTATCTGCGTCCTAAAATTAGTCAGATCACCAAGTTTGAGCAAATTTTATACACTTTGAAATTTTGAAGTTCAGTAGGAGCTCGCATTTGCTCGGTTTTCCCAGAAAATCTGTTCTAAACCATCCGAAGCATCAAGAAAAACATCGATCCGTTGGCCACTGTTCACTTTTCTTCGACATATTGACGCTGTCCGTTCGCAATGATGAGACGAAATAAAATAAAGAAAGAATACCGTCCCATGGAAAATGAAATTTCCGCTGATTATGTATCCGATGGTCAGCGAGAAGATGATGGTGGTTTTGATGCTAAACAGGTAGACATTTCCTTTTTTATTAAGTCGATTTGTACTGTTTCTTTCTAGTTTCAAGTACCAATCAACCCAGAGGTGCCATGGGCAGCCTTACTTCTCGCGGTATCATTGACCTTAATTGGCAGTTTTTTGTTGATCGTGTTCACCAATTCGTACTTATATGGTGGCGACAAGGTTTGTTTTGATATAAATTATCAAATTAAGATCAATGAAGTTTTATTTTCAGGCAGAAACTGTTTCAATTAGCGTGTTTCTCATTGGATGGATCGCCTTTATCCCGGGTTTCTATCACCTGGTCATCGCCTACTACGCCTATCACAAGGTTCCCGGCTACAGTTATGCCGATATTCCTAACTTTGATTAACTTTGTCCATGTCCAGTTTTTGATTAACTGTAAAAAATAAATGTTACGGGTCTTGTCCATCATTTTTGTCCGTTTTGTGTGGCTAACATTACGTTTACACGTAATAACTGAATTGTCAGTGTCGAAAAACGAACACCTATATACAAGATCATGTGCACTTAACATAAGGTCAAACGAAAACGGAAACCGATAAGGAAAAAAGTCCGACCGCCGCCGACGCGTGTGTCCACCGACCCCTTTCCTTGCACATGCTAATTATGCACGCAAGCTGCATGCGACATATTCGTTGCGAAAAGCTCAGCTGTTCGCTCAGCTGAGAGCAACTTATTATAGCGCGCTTTCACGTGATTCAGTATTTGATCTGCACGAACTGAGACTAACGGCGGGTACGGGTCTCACTCTGTCCAATCCAAAATGGCCGATTCCTCTGAAAAAGATCCTGAATACACTCTTTTCTGCCAGTATGCGCGGAACTTCTCGACTCGGGTTATCCATTCGATAGTCCAAGCTCGCATGGGCGAAACCGTCTCCCACGCTTGTGTTGTGACGCCGAATCCACGTACATGGTTCAGCGTTGAGGTCGACGAGATTGGCGAGACGTCTGCCTACTTAAAGAGTCATGTTAAACAGTAAGTGGTTTTGCTTAATCGGGCTTGAAATATATATAAATTGTTACAGATATCCGCCCTTCGTCAAGTCCCTCAACATCGACTTCATCCTCTACCTCCCCAGCGGCGAAGTGCTCCCGCTCGAAACATGGTCGATTGCTATGGGCCCTCCCGATAAAGACGATCTTGGCAGCTACATGCAGAATCAAACTTATTTCGCGTTGAGCCAGCTTCTGCGATCGGCAGTTGCTGCTTCTCGTGTTACCCCGGCCTATCGGTATTATGTCAAGGACCAAAGTGCCGATAACTATGTTATTACTTACCGCGTAAGTTATTCCTATCTTTAGTTTTGCTTTTCAAAGCGTTTTATTTTGAAGGTTTACTCCGGCGAACCCGATTTGACCCTTCTTGGTCAGGGATCCAAGTCGATCACCCTCGGCGAAGTCAATACCAAATTCGGCACCATCATGCTTAACTTGAACTACCGCACGAATATGGAGCTTAACCCTATTCCCTATGATAACGTTTACAGTCAATCTGTTTCTTGTGTTAATCCTGGTAGGTCTTTCCAATTACAAATTTTGACCTATTTCATCCTTTTCAGCCGGTGAGGCCAACATCATGCGTCGTCACTCAACCATGCCTGTCATGGGTACTCGTCAGGATTCGTGCCATAAGCTAAGTCCAACGTCACCTGGCGTCCCTCAGTTTAGCACTAGCCCCGGAAGTCAGGTTAGTTTTTACTACTTTTGCTTTGCTTTTAGCTTAAATGTAAACTGATCCTCTCCTCCTCGCACCTGGTTAGGTACCTATATAATCTCGTCATTTGCAGGAGTTTCCTTTCGGCAGTCAAGAGTCGCAAGGCAAACTTGGCCGTTCACCTTCCTCCTCCGTCAGTTCGACGACGTCTGCCCAAACTGCCCTTAAATCGAGTAAGAGCAGTCCCCAAGCCTCAAGCAGCTTCCCGCAACGAAATAGCCGCAGGGCACGTCTACGCAACAACTCTTTCCCTTTTGCGTCGTTGTTGTATGACTCTCAATACTCGGACGACGAGCGACTCCCGAAAGTCGATGAAGATGCCGGTTCGTTTTTTTCTCGAGATTCTTTTGATATCCCTTTCACTTTTGTTTTACTTACTTTCGACACGGAACGCGTTCCTTTTACTTTAATCTGTTTCCGTTCCACTATTACGTCCTGTCACTTTCACTCTCTTACGTCGACCCATTTATAGATCTCGGGAATATTGGCGGCTTAAGACATCGGAGCTCGCCCGCCGGCGGCAACACCAAGTTGCGCACCTCGCCAAGTGCCCCCGGGTTTATCGATGAAGTTACGGAGAACATGTCAATTAAAGAAAGCAAGTCGTCTGCATCTTTGGCGTCAAGCAAGAGATCGATAGAAAATGTTATTGAGGAGAAGGATGAGACCCCCGAGGCCGAGACGGAAGTTGAATCCGAGGCCACGGTCAAGTCTGAGAAGCCTGAAGAGGCTAAGGATCCGGGTAGTGAGGACGATATGGAGTCAAGTGACGATTCCTATGTCAAGGTAATTGCTAGAAATGAAACTGTATCGATGCAATTGTGAACTTTTTAGGTGTATTCATACAGTCCCAGCGAAGACCTCGGCGAAGACCTCACCGAATTCGTCAAGGAAGTCCGCATTGCTCCGACTGATTTGGGTTCATTCACGAATGCACAGACCAGTGCTCTGAAGGACCAGGTAGGTGTTCTTTGGACCCAATAATCATCTGACCCTGTTAATCAATATGCGTATCTTTCAGCTGAACGTCTTCAAAGAACGCGCTGTCGAGTTTGATACGTTTATTGCCCGCTTGAAAGACAGCGATGATGTCTGCTAATTTTGGTCCACATCGATTCCTCCTCCGACCTGTATACATGTACTAACAATTTGCTCGTATTGCGTTTGTGTGTCTAATGTCTGCGTTTTTTCGTTAAAGCTGATTGTTTTTTTTGTTTTTATCTGTCCGCAATTTGTAGAAAGTGTAAATAAATGAATCTCGCATTTGTATTTCTTGTTTTAGAAGTTAAACATGGTGAAGGCCTGGTTTATGCCGAATACGGTCACTAACCCCCGTGACGAAAATCAGCTGAATCCGCCCGAGCCGGCCACGCTCGAGCAACTTTCCAAGATCGGCGTCTTGTACTATTACAGCGAGAAGCGTGATGGACTCGAAAAAATCGCGAAGGAGCGCGGTTACGACAACAATGATGAAGTTGTCATCAGCAAAAACACATTACCCAACTATGAAGACAAGGTTAAAGCCTTCTTCGAAGAACATCTCCACACTGACGAGGAGATCCGGTACATCGCCGATGGCTATGGCTACTTTGACGTCCGTGATGGCGAGGTAATCCGATGTTTTGTTTTTATTCTTTCTATGTTGATTGACATGTCGATCGACTTGATCCAATCAGATGAAACTGCAATTTCTGCATGCTACTTTGCACATTTTTTTAAGAATGGCGTCTTTCAGGACCGATGGATTCGCATTCTGAGCGAGCCGGGCGATTTGCTTATCCTGCCAGCTGGCATCTATCACCGATTCGCGCCGCGTCACGACGATTACGTTCATGCGGTTCGCATGTTCCGCGGCCTCCCCAAATGGGAAGCTCACAACCGCTCCGAGGAAGCCGACACTCTTCCCGAACGTGTTCAATACACTAAAGAGGTTCTATCTCAATAGGGGGTGTTTTATTTTAGAATCGAACATACATTTATGGGATCTTTTAATAAGGATAGTTTTTAACCTTTCTAAACATCTTTTTAAACTGTGATATTCTGTTGTCGGGAAACAGCTTCGCAACGGTCATTTCAAGGAATTGACCGGATCGTTTGAATCGGCGTGTTGCCTGAAAAGTATCATTTCTGTAAGAATTTAATAAATAGTGAAATAAACATACACCAAGTGGAAGAATTTCATTGTTCATCATGGGATGGACCTGCATGTAGCTAATATTAAGTGTGACTGCGTGATTGTTCAATGTTCCAAGTTCAACCATGTTGAGACCCTCATTGCTGGAGCTTAGAATTGCAACTTCTGGCGGGTTAGAATTAGGCTTAATCGTCAAGAATCCATGAGTAATCCGAACATCATCACCTTCCCAGGCTGTGCAGGTCAAATTAAGTGATGGTGCGCCGAACATTGGGACTTCAGCTGGCATTACGTCAAGAATTTCTTCATACTCGTTTCCTGCCATGTCTGTCGGGTAGCGAAGGCCTTTAACCGCTTGCGAATACCATTTACCCATCATAAATTGCAATGGTTCCAATGCTGGAGGCAGCGGGATTGGACTGAGTCCTGCAACGAAAACATATCGTATCTTTTTGCTTCAAACTTT
The DNA here is from genome assembly GCA_024447225.1 of Panagrellus sp. LJ2284. NCBI lineage: Eukaryota > Metazoa > Nematoda > Chromadorea > Rhabditida > Panagrolaimidae > Panagrellus > Panagrellus sp. LJ2284. Next base: position 10,082,244 of record JAMRYC010000002.1, read on the forward strand.
AAATTAAACTCACTGATACTCGGATCAGCTGTGCACATCTTGCAACTAACGGCACAATTAATATCAAAAAAGTTTGTTTGCGTTCTGACGACCTCGCATTTTTCCTCCATTGCCCATCGATCGCAGCTCTGATAGATGTTTCTGCATCGTCCTGCAAAGCCGGAATTCAATTATGGCTTGTGAATTGATGTTGATGTCGTCACAGTACAGATCACCGCACATTCCCTTTGGATCATCAAGACAGACGCAAACACGTCCATCAGTATCAAATCCAGTTTTAAGGAAAGCGCAATTGACCGATAGAAAGTCGCCTTTGTTCGATGCCGCAGGCGCATTTCGAAGAAGAAACAGTGGCATGGTTAAAAAAGGGACTTACGGTGACAGTAGCGGCCCATCCAGCCGAGTGGGCATTCACATGCTATCTTGCCAGGGATGCATTTTCCGCCATTAAGACATGGATTGAATCTGCACTGTTCTTTGGAAAACCGTCTGATAATTACTTGACCCGGAGTGGCTGAAATGGAAATTCTATGAATTCAAATTTGTAAATAGATGGTACTTACCACAAAATACACTAATAACACCTAATACTGCTATAAATAAAACGGATCGATAGAAGACAGACATAAGTTATGGCCAATTATATTAAATGGTGCCTTGGATGCGACTAAATTGTTAGCCGCTGGCACCGGAGGAATTTAAACACTGCGAATACACTGATCACGCTTCGAAAAAAGGCTGGATGGACGATGGCTAACCTGTCGCCTTATGCAAACCAGAGTTGACTGAATTGGGTGGACGCTGGAGAGAGCTGCCTCAGGGCATACCAGCAGCCGCAAGCACGTTTCTGGATCTGAGCGATGGGGAGGCGGAGAGGGCATCAATACCTTAGCGGGGGCGAAAGCAGACATGTGTTTGTGGAAGCAGGCAGTGTTTCCGCGTAAGTGAGACGTGACAAATCATGCATGTTTACAAGGAGGTGTTTTGTGATGAATGAATATAGGCGTTTTTTTAAAGTGCAGAAAAGTGTTTCTGATATAATGCTTCTGGCTATATCCATTCTGAATCGACCTAGTTAGCATTATAAAAAGTAAATATTTACTTAGTAACACGGAAGCAAGTAATAATTTGTGAAACTTTTCTTCCGGATTTGTTTCAAACATCAAAGAATCCCGTCAAAAGTGACGCGAACTTAAAAAAATAGAAAAAGTTACATAACTTTACATTATACCCCGAAAAATAAGGGAATAGTCTTTAAAGTTACCGACCAAAGAGCCCTTCCATGTATCGTATTACTATAAAAAGGAAAGCCCTAAGGCGGAGTAGGCACACATGCCGTTTGGGCTGATTAAGACTGACTGCGCTTGATTTCATTACACGTCTGTGTTTTCTTGAATTTTGAGGACGCGGAGGGTGTCAGTCATGAAGCATCCAACTTTGATAATGCTATTCAAAGTAGTTCGAGAACGGCATCATCATGCTACCGCTTTCGGAATCCGCCTAAATCTTGTGTAACATAGTACGCATGGCTGCTGGTGGGTATGAAATCGAGGCGTCCCATTGTTCGTGCAGTTCTGTTTGTAGTACGGCTCCAGAAGTTGGTCGCAACACATCACGCTTTCACCATGCCAGGACAAAGGACGCATGCCGGCCGTGGCCGTGGACGGAGACATAGTCGTGGCGATAATCTGGACCGTGATCGACGGAATTCTCCGAGTTGCCCTCCACATATGCAGGGCAACGGTGGAACGGCTTTGTTTTTCCAACGAAATCCGACTAAATTGAAAAGGTGGGAATTAGAAAATCTTACCCGGAATTTGTTAATATTTAAAAGTTAAATGTTATTTTACAGGTGTGAATCAACTCGACACCGACATCATGCAACTCCTGCCAGTCGACTTTTCGCAAAACATCGAAACAGTGCCCCGACAACACTGTTTCTCAGATCCCCTACACCTCATATTGAGATTACAGAAGTCGAGGAAATTACCTTTGGTTGGTTTGATCTTTTCAATCCCTCCGTTCCTTTTATTTTAATCGCTCCTTGTCGGTTGTTGTTCCACGAACACCTGCATCGTCAATTAAGAGCCGCTGGTCATCCATTCATGGGCTCTTTCTACCCAGTCAGCTGTGACTTATCACACTTTTATCCCTTTACGCTTCATCTCTCATTTTCTCGACTCATTCGGCACTTTATTAAACTGTGGCTTTTTAATGGACAGCCAAGGCAAGGCCATGGATCACTTGCTGCTCAGCTTCAGCTCGAAGCTCCCAAAAAGCTCGCCCTCGCAAATTTCCGGCGCTTTACGCAAATGTCTTCTTTTCAATTTTTTCAGTGTATCATTATGCCGCGTCTGTTTGTGCATAATGAGTTCATTTTCTTATTTTCCTTATCTGCCGCGGGATTCTGCTTTCCATTCGATGCCGAATGCTTTTGTTTGAGCATTAAAGGGGGTAAAGCTGGAAAAAAACGCCTACCGAGGGAAAATGCCCGAAGATGTGTTGGGGTTTTCGCCGGATTAGTGACACCAGCTAGCCTTCATAATTGTAACCTTTTTGCTTCAGCTTACTGGTCTCCGAATACGCAAGTGCCTCGTTTTCGTATTGACACTGTGCCCATAGCTACCTACCTGCAGGTGGTTGCAAAAGGTGCGCAAGCAAACTAGCTTATCATAACTTAACTTAACCCCCTCCCTTTTCGACAATGTCTGGTCAATTCCATTGACTAACCACGAAAAAATAAAGATTGCAAGTACTGGGGTGTTCTTATCTCAATCATTTCCACAGGCTTCGCACAATACGGAAGCGCACGGAAAGCGCATTATTTTTGCCCCTAGACTTTTTAGGAATGTCAGCTTTTTGCTTGATTTGTGTGCGGGGTTGAACGGTCAAAATAAAGTTGATCATTCTCAATAAACCTCTTACATCATACACTCTTGATTTGTTCCATTTGTACCGCTGGATTTGGTCTCAAATGTCTCGGCCTATTGTTGTCACGCGTTTTGAATGACACCTCAGTTCAGAAGATTCGAGTTGAACGCCTCCGTTTTTTGAGGGGATACAACAAATCCGACTGACCACTGACCGTGCACTCTTTGTACTCGCCTTGCAGTGTATTTGGGTCTCACTTTTTTAAATGTCTTCTAAATGGAACTTAACTTGTCCCAATCCAGAATTTTAATTCAATGCATTGCCTTTACTTTTTCATTAGAGGTTCAATTAGGCCTTTCAACATCAAAGAGTGCTTGCACAACACAACATTACGCGTATTCTGGCCTGTCTCATGCTTTCTTTTCCAAAGTTTCAACAACTGAGCCCATGAGACGATGATATTTTGTTTAATGTACGACGTAATTTTTTGTTTTTTGATATGATGCTGTCTATGATTTGCTATTACACGCGATCTTTGAAAACAAGTGTATCGTTGAACTGAAGCTGCATCATTGTTTTATGGGCGCTTGCTTCCGCACACCCATTGACGTTGCGGAAAGAGCAAACTTTTGCCAACCGTAAAACCTTCAAAAGGGCTGATAGCAGCTAATTACCTCAGGCCATATTTCAAGCGTTGTGACTTACTAGGGATAACGCGTTGACTTTTATAGTTGTACAAGGGTACAAAGCTTGTAAAATGTATTTTAACAGGCATTGTTCTGGGTTCAAAACCATTTTTAGTTGGATTAGTTGTATGTTCTATCTGATTGACAGTTAGTTGTGATATACTTCACACAAATTCTTGAGAAAAGTACTGTTCTGTCACCTTATAAGCTTTTTTTAACTATAGTATTTGTTGATGACCTTTTATCTCCTTTCGTTCAGGTGATAAACTATCGGAGACAGCTAGGAACGCGTCCTTTTTGAGAGAAATGTTATTATTCAATCATTAAAAGTTTCGTGCCTTTTTTAGCAACGTACACAAACATGGTCCAACCGTACACACTACGTCTGGAACGGGCTGGATCAGGCGGAAAGACTCAACTCAGCGTCGGACATACTATGGCACATCATCTGGCGTCAAAGATCCTCCTCCAAAAACAGCCCAGTTTGGACGATCGCCGCTCAATGTAAGTGATAGCTACTTAGACGGCCTAATAATGGAAAGACTAGTGTAAAAAGAAGAAAACAGAGCGTAAAAACAAAAGCCAATGTAGTTCAAAAGTTTTGTGGAAGAACTGTCACGCACGCGGTATTATCATTCACGCCATTTGCCAAAAGCAACGTGCAATGTTCTAGCGTAGGCGAAGGGTGGGTTAATTGAAGACAATGAATGTTTCCTTGTCACTCAATCATGGAATCCTGGCGCGGTGAATTAAACCGGAAGACGTGCAAATGTCTGCGGGTGTCGTCTTCATTCATTGCCCCGCACGGCTTTACGCCGTTTTTGGAAGTTTTTCAACCACCGGTGCCAATAGGGGTCCACTTGACTCCAATTTTGGTCACTTTCCAAGAAACAGGAGCCCCGCACGTCCGCCGCTCCACCACTTAGAGCTTTCCCGCCACATGTTACGATGTAATGAACATGACCATCACGGTTCAGGACTCAGGTTCGTACCTAAGGCGAAACCCTGTACCGATTTGAAGAACATTATTTCCTGCCAGCCGACGACTTAGGTTTGTCCGGTTTCGGAGAACTGCCATCCTGCGCACGGAAGACAATTTTGCATTTTTTGCGTGGCGCATCTCGGCTGTTGTACTTGGGGCTGTCCGCGCGGTAGTCAGATAGATCGCTGCCGCAACCACTGCATTTTGATGGTTTACATGCCCTTGCAATCCCAATTGCAATCGACAGTCGTAATTTCTTGGATTCTTGCTTGGCATCCGATCGATAGTTAAAATTTACAATGTGTCGTTTATGTTGAACGCTAAAATGTGACGAATTGTTTCAGATATACGGAAAACAGTGGTTCCGAACCCGGTGCTTCTGACGGGCTTAGCAGATTTGGTAAGCGTGAGTGAATTTGCTTCCATTTTCCGACTCTACTTTGCTTTGATCCCGTCTTTAACCCGTATTTTACAACTTTCATGAACCTATTTTTATCCAATCCAAAAATTATGTCGTTAACCAACTTTTTTTAACACTTCCAAACGTTCGATCATGGACACCTTGTAAAACATAAGTCACGCGAGACCGCCCTGCTTTAATGATTTCCCGTTTCAAACTGCTTTTTTTTTTGCTATAGTTAAAACTGGGAGGCCTCGAATGAAAAATGATGTTTATTGTAACTGTTCAACTTTGGCTTTATCTATGAGGTGCCATAATGTATGATGAAAAAATTAAGACGAATATTTACAGTTCGCCGTCAAGGCAGTGTGGAGTGTACCGAGAAGAAGCGTGCCCCTGCTTTTGGTCAGTTGGAATCCACACTTAAGCGTAAGATCAAAAATACCATGATCAGCGTGTATGGTAAGTAATTTTGTTTAAAATGAGAAACGGAGGTGGAAATTGTAACACTTTTTATCCATTTAAAGTCGACCTTAATGTCATACCTCGTAAGTAGTATAATGACAGGCGCCTATGACCCATTCAGGATTGATTGTTGACCACACATTGAACTAATAAAACACTCATCAAGCCCACGTGATGGGTTTTTAACTGCGGATTTCATAGCGTAAGGCCTACCACACACTTGACAACCGCGCAATCGAAATCCCCACCTCCGTTTCACATTATCTCATTCGCGAAGGCGAAAAAAACCAAACCAGTTAACTGCAATCGGAAGACGCAATTGTTGTTGCTTTCCAGGAGCTCTCACCGCCATTGAACAAGATGATCTTGATTCATTGCGTATGATATTGTCTAAAAACAGTGTGCCTATCAACGAATCTCTGCTTGAAAGCCCGCTATACAGCTTATTTCCGTGTAAAGTTACGTTATTAGACGTGGCTTTGATGCTGGGTCGTCGTGGCGCCGCCGCGTTGCTTCTTCAACACGAGGCAACCGAAAACACCGAACGTGAGTCTGTTTGTGAATCATTTCGCTTAAATAACGACCCTTCCTCGGAGACTTTTGCGGTCTGAATTGCACAAGTCGAACGGCTAGCTGCTATGGTGATCATGTAATGGATTGCATGGATACACAAAGAAAAAAAGCGAAAAATAGACACCCCCGCAAACCGTTACAAATCTAATCGCCTTAAGCTGTTTGTTTTCTTTGTTTGGATGCTTATTGTACATTCCTTGCAGTTTCGGATCTCCAAAAACGAAGACAGGTCGTCAGTGAGGTGCTGCTTGAGTACGAAGCGCGCTATCGCCAGGCCAGGGACAGTGAAACGCCTACAAAGGTGAGTGAACGACCCCCGCACTTGACTGTGGGAATTCGGTTTAAATAATCACATACGACTCTCACACCCCACCGGCTTTTCCTTCACCGTCTACCCGTTCCGTTTCAAACTTCAGGATGAAGAAAAGCGACTTCGGGCAATGGATCACCATTTAAATTCGCTCAAAATGATGTCTGCTATTTTGGAACGACCAGAACTTCCGGGTCCCCCGAGCGAAGTGCGTGTCCATGTTACGTCGTCTTCCACGGCTTCCGTCGAATATAGCGCCGCTGGCTCGACGGATAGTGCGGCGATTATCACAAAATACAAAAGTGGGTGGCGTTTTCGGAAACAAAAACATCCTTTTTCTTACGTTTTGTTCTTTTTTTCCAGTCGAATGGAGCACGTCACCGACTTTTGACGTCGTAGACGGCGAACACATTGTTTTTGATGTTCGCGAATCGTCGGCAACTATCCGCGATCTCGGGCATGGCCAGTCATATACGTTTCGCGTTGCCGCGGGCAACATCTTTGGTTTCGGCGAACCAGTGGTTGCTCATCCCAAAAACGTAAAAATTTCGAGTGAGTGATTGACGTACAACGATTTGCGTGTCCATTACGTTTACACTTTTTGTTGCACAGATGATGATACATAATCGCCTTTTATGTTTTTGCAGGTTGGGAAGACCTTGAAGACTCTCCTGCAGATCGAATTGAGGGCATGAAGTCCATTTTTGAACTTAACGAACAAATTGAGCGGTACCGGCAGTCAGCTGTCTGGCAAATCGTTTACCCGAGTACCAATGATGGGGCGGTTAAAAAGAAAAAATTAGGGTTGCGGAATTTGTTTTCTGCAAGTTCGAAGTTTATTAAGAATGTTGGACGGTGGGTTTTTGGCTTTTAAAATTGGATAATTGACAAATTTTGGTAACAGCATAATGAAATTATCAAAATTTCAGTGGTGTTTATCTCGCATCTGTAATTTACACCGAAGACAAAGTACTATGTACCGTAGACGACTGTTTGCCTGTGATTCAAATTGAAGATGAATGCACACATGTTTCAAGTGAAGATGTTGGATGGTTAATGAAGCTTTCTTACTGCTGGGACCAAGTTGGCTATCTACAGGTACTGTTAATTGATCAAGTTTTCAACTTCTAACATTTCACTCACAGGATACATTAAACGCCGCCTGTTCAACCAGCGTTTTCTTCAAATGCAAAATGCTCGAAGCCGTCGCTGCAATGCACAATGCCCTGGGCGTCAAGGACATTGGCCGCATTCACTACATTCCACTCACGCAAGGATCAACAACATTCATTGTAACCGTTCACTTCTTGACCGAGAATCAAGCCGTTCAAGTAGGTTTATCAACGCTCCTATCATTAATATTTAATTTATACTCATCACGTAATTACAGTCCCAAGGTCTTGCCATGCGTTGGATGAAGTTAAACAAACTCATGCGAAAGAAGACCTCGAACGCGCCACTCGATTTCCTCAACCGCGAACTGGTCAACATCCTTAACTTTTTTGAATCAAGCCAGATTCCCTTGGATCGCGGGTTGTATTTGTGTTATCTCAAGCTGCAGACTAGTTTGAATACTATCCGTATTACTGTGCCGGAGAACTTGCCATCTGTTTTGCCTTTTGTAACTGTACGGTCGAACCCACATGTATCCCTTGAAGAATGGGAATGGCTACGGGCTTTGGATGATGAACAAACAACCAAACGGCCAACACCGACTCAACACACATTCCATCAGCAACTGATTCGGGCATCTGGGACACTTCTCCGAGATTTGGAATTGGACTCTGACACCATTGCTAACCACAGACTTTATCGCTATCAAGTTTTGCAAGTTCACCCAGACGTCTCTTTCATTTTGGTAGGCTATTTTAACCTGCAAAACACTTGCTGATAAAGCAATTTCCAGATTTTACCAAAAGTGGAAGATGTTTGTCAAGTCCATGCTGCTTACACTGCTATCGACGAGTATAACGATCACTGCAAAGGTTGTTCTTCGTTGCCGGTAGCTGTCTTTGAAATGAGTAAGTTATCAGACCCGCAACCCTCTCTACCAACCCAATAATGACCTGTTTGATAAACTCTAATCTATGTATTTTACTCTTTGCAGTTAGCTTCGCGACCTATCAACCCGATTTTATCGCAACTTATTGCCGCATTGATACATTTTTGGAGCACTTTATGCTCATAATTAACTATGAGAAACGTCAATGTCTGAGCGACATTGACGCGAAAGTGTACACTGATCTACTGGAACAGCTGACCGAATATCAACAAAAACTAGAGGAAATTTGGCGTGCGGCTCGATGGATCTCAACAACAACAACATTGGCTCGAAGCCGTGACCCTGCGTATTCTATCAGTTTAAATTATGTTTTGAACCCACCGCCGCCAGCGGTCACATCTGATGATGCCAGTGATATCGGCTATCATAGTGATCAAGGTTCATCCGGAAAATTGAATGACACGGAAAACATCCAGAAAGGTGTAGAATCGGTGAAAGTCAGTCGGCGACGGACCACTCGAGGGATCATTTCACGATCGCAAAGTGTGAATGAACGGGCGTATCTTCAAATGGCTAATATTGATCAGTTTTTTCGGCATGAAAACACCAACAATCGTGCCCAAAATGAAAATGTTGAAACTGGTGTAACTCAAAATGAGAATAAGCGTGCATCAAATGGGTATCTACAACCAACCGAAGCTTCTACTCGTCAACTTCAAAGACAAGAAGCAGTGTCCGAAAAAGTGAGCATGATAATCCGTGTTTTCCCAGCATTCGAATGCTCATTGCCAAACAACACTGCTATTCGGTTGTCTATCACTCCGTTGACGACTTCACGTGAAGTTGTTGCTCTGGTTATCGAGCAAATTAATAAGGTATGTTTTTCTCAAAATGTCCTTTTATTCACAAACAACATCCATTCAGATCTCCCTTCAGTCAGATCCCGACCAACTAGACCTTCCAAATTGCCTTGATTATTGTCTCGTTTCTGTCATTGGTGCTCGAGAACGCCGGATGCGAGACGAGTTTCCGCCAATGCGGCTAACTCCTCCATGGTCACGGGGGCGTTTATACGTTCGGCGTTGCGATGAAGTTTCCGCTGCCATTCATTACGGCAATGAATCATTTGTGTAACTACTAACTAATATACTTGTCAAACCATTCTAACATTTGTATACTGTCTTTAACTAGTGACACTTATACGGGTACAAATATGGTTGATTCCACGAAGTAACACGGGAACCCAGAAAGTTCAATTTGTAAACAACATCATTTATATCCCGGGAAAATGTTTTATTTAAACTTTGTATTGCAATCAACACCATATGTACATGGTGTTGATTACAATCAACACCATATGTACATGGTGTTGATTGTAATTTGTTATAGTTTGATCTGTGAATTTTAATGGCGACATTTGTTGCCATGGTTGTGTTCAGTGAATAAATTAAACAATTTATCTTAGTTTTCATTACAAAATTTAATCAAATGGCTAATTTCAAACAACTCGTAGGCGATTTTACAAATCCAAAATGGCGCAGATGGTATATTCCTTATGCTGACGATGGCAGGAGTGCTACCTGAGATCACGATACCTTCGGGTTTGAAGGGGTTGTAAGATGGCCAGTCTTGATGGACAGGTGATGGATCACTTAATTTACAGAATAAAAAGTAAAATAAAAATCTATAAACATACGCTTTTGTTACAAAATTAATAATAGCATCAGTAATTAAAGAATCATATGTGGACGGTCCAGAAGAATACCAGTGTTTCAAACTTAATCGATCAAAGAGTGCTTCACCAAGGCAAAGAGGATTGCTTCCGAGGCGTTTTGATTTCTGTAAACATCTTTTAAAACTTTTAATACAAAACTTTTTACTCACTTTTCTACCGTAAACTGTGACCAAATACGTAAGCACATTACGTTCTGCAGTTGCTTGTGCTTCCATTAAACTTGGTCCCGTGATAAGAAAGTCGTCGAAAATCTGCAAAACTTGACATTACAACATTTCTTTAATAATAAAACTTACTCCATTTTGTATTTCTTTGTTTGTAACACTAAAATTAGTTCCATTTTGCAAACTTCCATTTTTAGAATACAGTTTTAGATAATATTCGCGAAATGCTTCTGCAAAATTTTTGTTGCAAAACCAATAGATACAAAAAAACTAACTTAATTGTCTATTTCCTAACTGCTTCACTTCCTTAATTGCAGCTTGTACAGTATGCAAAGGTATTTTGTGACTTGGACTGAGTGGTTTTTCAAGACACGCAATTGAGAGAAGCGGAACGGACAAGCCAAGCATGTTTGTTGGATCTGCTAAATCTGGGCCAACAAGGTCGTCGTCGATTATGAAGTGCCATGGAAGTAAATTTTTTTCATTCATGTAGATGTTATTCTGTAAAAAATGGGTTACTTTTTGATGAAATTTGATGTTTACTGTGCTTACTGATATGTTTGAACTACGCAAGCACTTTACAATGTGAACGGGGTGTTTTGGTACTTTTCCCACAGGCCAATTTTGATCATTGGCACAGTTGTACGACAGCGCCAAATGACGACTGCGATGTTGGCCGTAGGCAAAGTCTTGCACCATGAAAGGCACAAATGAAGAGCCTGATAACAAAATTGCCTTGTGGTACAAGTCTGAAAAAACAACGTAAACAAAACTTTCCAAATGCAAAAAAAACGGCTCACGTCGTATCCTTGGTATCCGTCCCATAAGTGAAACTATCCTCGCCCCCATAGCGGTACCAATTACAGTTACGTCACGACTGTTCCCACCAAAATGACCAATATGGGTTCGAACCCATTCAAGTGCTAGTTTAGCATCGTAAAGAGCAACATTTCCGCTTCCTGGAGTGCCCGTTGAGAAGAACCCTAACATATTCACACGGTAGTTAACATAAACGACTACAACCCCTCGACATGCGTACTGCTTTATCACCACTGACGGCACAAAATCGCTTAGTGAGCTGGTTGGGGTATCACCGGCGGTAAAGTAGACTACTACGGGCAGTTTGTATTTGTAGCCATGTGCATTCTAAAGAAATATGCGTAAACAAACGCGGAACAACTATTCCATGAATAAACCTACGTTACATCGATAAATGTTTAAGTATGGACAATTACTTAGGTGTGTATTTTGCTTTGTCGCACATGCAAAAAAGTAGTCTGTCGCTCGGATATGGCCATGGGGTGAAAGGGGTTTAGGGCGCTATAATACATTTGTTATTCTTAAAATTTGGAAAATGGCCCCAGACAGTCCCAAAAAATAATAGAGAGAGAGTTATTTATTTATAGATAATATATGAAAAGTTATTGATTGTAGATAATGTTACATTACTTGCTGCTAAGTGTGGCAAGCAATAGTATAGGGGGGTTAATATTACACATAACCGAGGGTATCCTCATGGTTTTAATATTAATAATTATTATTATGTGGAGACCTGGCAGTTCACGTCGCAGCGGCCGTCTCTGCTTCTTCGTATTGCCGGATTCCTGTGACGTGTTCCACGTAGATGTCACGAGACCACCGGATGACGTCGCAGACCATCAGCCGCTTCATGAGGGTGGCGTATTTGTGCGGTATTCGAAGTCGACGGATGCATGGTTCGTTTGCCGGGTCGTAGCTGCCAAGAGATCCGATAACGAAAGCGTCGTTGAAGACCTTGTACCCGCGATTCTTGAGGTGTTCGGCAATTCCGTCATATTTCTGTCGTTTCCGTGTCCTTGCCTCCTCGAAAGCTGCATATCGGTTTTCGAATGGAATTGCAACGTCAATTATCGTCGCTATCTTGCTTCGGTCGTCCAGGATGAGGATGTCAGGTCGGAGGCTGGAGTCGCATTCAGGAACGGTTTGATTTGTGAGCACCCTGACATTGTTCTTTGGGTTGAAGGCTTTGAGCAGGCGGTTTACAACTGCGTCATGACGCTTTGTCATCGCTGTCATGTGGACATCGCAATGGTTAATGACGTGTGGAAGTGTTTCGGACACGTAGTTGCATTTCCGACACTGCTTCGTTCCAATGGCAAACTTGAGACAGCCTCGGAGAGGGAGGACATTGAGGCGAGCCCTGAATATGAAGCGCCATGCCGCAAAACGAGTGAAGTTGCCGCTGCCGACGTAGTGGTTCGAGGCGGACGATTTTTCGGCTACCGTGAAGACTTTTCCTTGATCTGGTTTCGAGGCCAGCACTTGGGCGAGATGGGTGCGGTAGGCAGCCTTCAGTTGTATTTCCGCGTTCTTTGTCGTGAGCTGCGTGTCCTTGATGTAGGCTTTGATACCGTTATCGCTGCATCTCCATTCCAAGGGAATTCGTTTTCGGAGCTGTCGCGTGGATATCCGGAGCCTTGTCCAGTTTGAGCTGTGGGAGAAGAATTTGCCTGCGAAGACGCCATCAGTTGCACCGTTGAGGTATTGTTCGACTTGATCCGGCGACGGCGCGGCTTTGACCCGTTGTTTGACGACTTCATGGATGGTCGAGTGCGCCACTTGCGTTATCTGGGGGTCACGAGAACTCAGGAGATGGACGGCCTGTACGACGTCGCAGATATCGGCAAGTGTTTTCAGTGGGATCAGGTTCATTCCTCCAGATTTGTGCGGGAGATACAGTATCTCGTTGCTGCTCCGATCCGGTAGATTCAGCCAGCCCTTCGCCTTCTTCTTGATCATCGAGTCCAGGTCTTGCAGCGGCTGTCGTGCAGTTCTTCCCCCTTTCAGTTGAAAGGTTATTTTCGGGATGACGAACATGCGGATGGCGTCGAACTTCTGCCATGGTGCCAGCAGGCTGTTATCGATATTTTGGACATCTTCGGACATGTTTGTGATGATGTCAGCTCCAGTCGGACCATACGTGTATCCGGTGGCGATGCCAAGATGCCGGTAGAGGCCAGATTTTTCCGTGATTACCATTTCTTCGCCCTGGATGTAGAACGGGGTCAAGATGCAGTGACCACGGCCGATGTGTAGACTGGCGCACTTGGTGGCGTTGAATTGTAGACCGGCCCACCGAGCGACTTCTGACGCAGTATCCAGTTGCCTTCGGAGTCCGGCCGGCGATTTCGAAATCAGCGCTAAGTCGTCAGCATATGCCAATACATCTATTTTGGTGCCATTTAGCGTGTAGCCTTGATCTGTGCTTGCAACTGCTCTAATCAGCGGTTCCATAACAAGATCGAAGAGGATCGGAGATAAAGGACAGCCTTGGCGTACACCCGATTGTATTCGGATAGGATCCGTGGTGCCTTCGCAGCTTCGGATTCTTGTTGTACAGCCAACATATAGCAGCTTGATGATGGAGACGGCATCGTCGTCAAGTCCGGCCCAAACCAAAGTGTCATCTATCGTATCGTGTGGTACACTGCCAAAGGCATTTCGGAAGTCTAGCCATGCAAAGGCGGTCGTCTTTGATCGTCGGCGCGCGTCGTTGATAATCGATTGCAGAACGAAGTTATGCTCCAAGCATCCTTCGTATTTTAGGAAGCCCTTTTGTGCAGTTGACAGTCGGTTGTTCCGGATGCTCCAGTCCATTAATAGCACCGCAATACAGGACGAGAAAAGCTTGCCAAGCGTATTGGATAGAGCTATGGGTCGCCAGTTTGTCACATCCGCTGCCAGACCCTTCTTGTGTATCAGTATGGTCACAGATTCTTTCCAGGCTTGCGGCATGTAACGCAGCCGTAGTACAGCATTGAAGATACTTGCAAAGGTAGAGCAGCTCGGGTCGATCTTCTTCCAGTGGGCATATCGGATACGGTCGGGCCCCGGCGCTGTGTTTGACACCAGTGCCAGGCGAGAGGCTACAAATGCAGCCGTCATTGGAGTGTTGAACGGGTTTCCTGTATCAGCTGGTGGTAGTTTCGGGACGCTGCTGGGCATTGCGTTTGTTCTGGTGTTGTTAGGAGCGTAGATGTTTTGGAAGTGGTTGAAGAGCGTAGCTTTTGAGATCATACATCGCATGTCAGCCCCATTGCGTACTTGTTCCATCGCCTTTTTGGGGTCGTGTCTGTAGAGTTGTTGCAGGGCCCTTGCTTCGTTGTTTGACGAGCTTCCATTTGGTGTTCGACTTGTTGTCGCAGTTGTTTGGGTTTGTAAAACGGACAGGATCAATGCCTTCAAAGTCTGTTCGAGAGCCGCCGGAGTTGAGACAGAATCGAATCGATCATTCCACTGCGTCGCGAGGGCGTGACTTCTGGATTGGTCGCGGGCATGAGTTTGAGTTGCTGCATCCCTCGTTGCTGGCCGGGTTCGCGTATACTGCCTTCGTTGACAAGCTCCGGCTGTGGTAGTGGGGCACGGGATACGAGAACCGCGTGATATGGAATCATCGGCCGATAGGAGCACTAACTGTCTGCCTTCTGTGTCCATCCGCCTATTTGGTCTTCCGCGAAGTGCCGTCGGTATTCTTGATCGTCTTGCGGTTACTCGTTGAACTGTTGGGACGGCTGTGGTCACTCGCCGGACTGTTGGGACGGCTGCGGTCACTTGTTGGACTGTAGGGACGGCTGCGGTCACTTGTTGGACTGTAGGGACGGCTGCGGTCACTCGCTGGACTGTTGGGGAGGCTGCGGTCTCTCGCTGGACTGTTGGGACGGCTGCGGTCACTTGTTGGACTGTTAGGACGGCTGCGGTCTCTCGCTGGACTGTTGGGACGGCTGCGGTCTCTCGCTGGACTGTAGGGACGGCATTGTGTTGGATCCGGTCTGGAGGAGTAGGATCATTTACTTCTGGAGTAGGTAGTTGTGGAGCGGCTGTTGTGACACAGCTGCGAAGATGTTTGTTGCCTTCCCGGAGTTGTTGGAAGATGCTTCCGCAGCGGCATTCGAATTGAACGACGGAGTCTTTGAGGTGCTTGTCTTTGTAGTGTTTTTTGAGGGCGTAGTGCGTTACGTATGCACCTTTTAGCTTCTGCCCTGTTGGTCGAATGTCCTCTGGATGGCAAACATCGCAATAGAACTTCGATGGCAGCGGCAGCTTTATACGAATCACTACAGCCATGGCGATTTATTGCAAGGCAGGAATTTGCATACGCGGTCAGTCGAGGGCTGCAGTCGGAGCCGAGGACGGCGGAGGCGCAGTCGGAGCCGAGGACGGCGGAGGCGCAGTCGGAGCCGAGGACGGCGGAGGCGCAGTCGGAGCCGAGGACGGCGGAGGCGCAGTCGGAGCCGAGGACGGCGGAGGCGCAGTCGGAGCCGAGGACGGCGGAGGCGCAGTCGGAGCCGAGGACGGCGGAGGCGCAGTCGGAGCCGAGGACGGCGGAGGCGCAGTCGGAGCCGAGGACGCGGGTTAAGTCCGGAAGGAGCACGGTGGTCTCCGCGGGGGAATTTGTTCCCGAAGGGGTCGTGGCAGTGGGCCCAGTTGAGCAATGAACCAACCTGCAAACGCGAAACCCAACTTGAAATCGATCAATGCGGGTGGGAGACGTGATGGGACCGGTGCCTCAGGGGTCGTGGCAGTGGGCCCAGTTGAGCAATGAACCAACCTGCAAACGCGAAACCCAACTTGAAATCGATCAATGCGGGTGGGAGACGTGATGGGACCGGTGCCTCAGGGGTCGTGGCAGTGGGCCCAGTTGAGCAATGAACCAACCTGCAAACGCGAAACCCAACTTGAAATCGATCAATGCGGGTGGGAGACGTGATGGGACCGGTGCCTCAGGGGTCGTGGCAGTGGGCCCAGTTGAGCAATGAACCAACCTGCAAACGCGAAACCCAACTTGAAATCGATCAATGCGGGTGGGAGACGTGATGGGACCGGTGCCTCAGGGGTCGTGGCAGTGGGCCCAGTTGAGCAATGAACCAACCTGCAAACGCGAAACCCAACTTGAAATCGATCAATGCGGGTGGGAGACGTGATGGGACCGGTGCCTCAGGGGTCGTGGCAGTGGGCCCAGTTGAGCAATGAACCAACCTGCAAACGCGAAACCCAACTTGAAATCGATCAATGCGGGTGGGAGACGTGATGGGACCGGTGCCTCAGGGGTCGTGGCAGTGGGCCCAGTTTAAGTATGGACAATTACTTAGGTGTGTATTTTGCTTTGTCGCACATGCAAAAAAGTAGTCTGTCGCTCGGATATGGCCATGGGGTGAAAGGGGTTTAGGGCGCTATAATACATTTGTTATTCTTAAAATTTGGAAAATGGCCCCAGACAGTCCCAAAAAATAATACATTTAAGAGTAAAAATTATAATGAAAATTAAGTTTGCAGGGTCCCATCAACTTAAAGGGCATCTTTTGTTTTTTTTTACTTTACGGGGGTGTCGTTTTGACGCAAAAAAAGTTTTAACGTAGCAAGGCCGTATCCAGCCAAAAATTATATGGGGGGGACATGGTAAGGGGGGACCAAAGGGATTTTTTAGAAAAATTTTTTGAGCAATTTTTGAAAAATCCAAAGGGGGTACCAAGGGCAAAAATTTTGCTAAACCGATGAAAAACCGCCAAATCCCAATGGTCCCCCCTTACCCCCATTTTGCCGGAATCCGGATATGGGGGGGAAATTCCCCCCATTCCCCCCCCCTGAATACGGCCTTGTAACGTAGCTAGTTTACTCGTAAAAAACGTTGGAAGTTGGAAACTCACCATAAAAGGATGCCCAATGGCGAAGGGGATCCCGAGAAAGTAGTCACCATTGGAATGTTTTCGACCTGATATGGAAAAAGTATCCGTTTTTACATGGGAAAAAAGAGAATTGGCTGGATTTGGACTGAAGATGAACAAGCCATATGAGATTGCCGCCAATCCGAGGAGTAAATCTGAAGTGAGGTTTGCTTTTTGATAGTTGGGAACAAAATTACTTACAAAGTACACATGATCTAAACCTTTTCAGCAACTGTTGATCACTTTTGCTGGTATTTAAATCATTTTTGTGCAAATCTAACTCGGAAATGTTGAACATATTAGGATGGGTCAATGGCACTTCGGCCGAGTCGAATGACATTGACGGCATGGTTATTTTAGCATTTGCGTTATCTTCTAATTATTGTTTGATTAAAAAAACTGAACAAAAACACAAAAAACGGCAATGAGAGATAAGTAGGATAAGTTGAAAGAAAAAAGTTTCAAAACACTCTTTGGTTTTCTGTATGAACCCATAAAATCAAATTACGCGCATCCAACTCAACTCACAAAATCCCACAAACAACTTAGCCCTAACTAATTGAGTTAAAACAGGCCGACACGCAGCTTCATGCAACACTCCTACAGCGGAATGACATAAAAACAGCTCGAGGCTTTGAGACTTCGAATCAGATGAACCAGGCTGGGTGCCCGCCGACGACAGTGGACACGCGCTTTGAGGGTCCAGAGTGCGAATGAGCTCCGTTGCATTTAGATAGGCTGAAGCCGTTAAAAAAAGCAGGCACGCCATGCTGCTAAAAACAGCTTGGGCCTATACAATGACCAGATATAATGAAAGATATAAGTTTTATTAATGTCTCACGTTTGTATTTAAAATTAGCACCTATATATATGGTGTTTGATATGGTAACTATAAATTCTGACTACAAAGCATGGTCATGGCGCCAAAGAGGAAGGAAAAAACATAAAAGGCATAACAAACAAGAAACAGGAAAACAGAAAGTGTAACGTAATTCTTTTCAGAAACAGGGAAAAAATATCTCTTAATTCTATGGCGGTGTAGTATTGTTTTTTGAAAAAAAACCACTAGACCAACACGTATGAATGAGATTTTATAACGAAGAAAAGACAATAAAAAATTTTGCTAGTGAGAATTGCAGATTAGCCACAACTGCAGTTTTTTACTTTTTATAAAAAAACGTCTGTTATTAGACCCTTTTCAGATGACTTATATCAACTGTAGGATTAGTTTAGCTCATTTTCAGAACGACTTCCATTGTGCAAGCTGTTTATTTTATGTTTACGTGTGTAACTGCAATGTATAGTATGTAGTCACAATTAGTCACTCATTTATTTTCATATTAAACGACACTAATTATAGGGTTGCAATTCTTTTCGATTTATACAAACACAAGGGTGTTAGAAAGCTTCTTCAGCGTTTCTTTTGCAAATCACTGGTAGCATGTAGTAGTAATATAAGATTGAGCATGTCCAGGTGTAGTTAGGGCAACATCCCGCTTACATAAAGAAGTTCGGTCTATCGTCGAGGGTATGGGCCGCTGGCAAGTCGAGATCGACCACGGAGCGGGCGTATCCGGGTGCGCCGGGTCCGTAGACGGAAGCGTGATAAACTGAGGCTAAAAGGAAACCGTATTGACTTTGGGATCAGATTATACTTATTGTATCGATGTATGGCGAATTGGGTCTTTTGAATGGCTGTCAAATGTTAGCTGACAGCAGTCGTTCTCGCATTTCGTGGGATTTTGAGAACGAAGCCCAAAAATAAAGAAAGGAAATCTGAGTTTTGTATAATCGGATGAGCAGGGAAAGGAAAAGTCGGAAAAATAATGACGAATGTGGTATTGTCAAATGAAAAAAGCTTGCCTGCTGATGAGACGATGCGTTGTTCGTCTTCGACTTCCTGGTCCTTCATCTTCTTGCGACGGTGGCTCATGCCGTAGCGAATCAGCGCCATTAACAAGATACTGAAGAGCAGGATGATTAGGATAATGGCTGAAATAGGGCATTTGTATAAATTAGATTTAAAAACAGTCATCGTTACCAAGAATAATCCATCCAGCAAGGGAGTACGCATTTCCGGTGAGCGGCAACGGGTTGTCCGAAATCGGACAGAAGTCGACGGCACGCAGAGGAGTTCCGACCGGAGGGCAGCCATTGATGGAAGACATGCAAGCAGCAACACAGTCAGCCTTATCAATATCGATATCGAGGTTGCCACGCAGAAGGACGCGGAACCATTCAAGACGACTGTCACAGAGCCAAGGGTTGGCACAGGCGAAGATGACACGACGGTCGTTGGGGATAGGTTCAAAAGAGTTGGTGAAGGATGTATTTGGCATGGTTTGGAGCTGGTTGTAACTGATATCAAGATGGCGGAGGCCGGGAAGGTTGCCGAATCCATAGGGCTCAACGGTAACGAGGCGATTGCCTTGCAGATCGATCGAGTAAAGGTCGTTCAAAGATTCGAAGTAGTCGGTGCGGACACTGTAAATTAGATTAGAATTTCCATTTGAACTATCACAAAAAGTTGATCCGGATGTTTACAGTTAACTTTAAACTTGACACCCTTTGCATTGTGCAGACCATTTCAAAGCCACCCAACGCGAAATGAAATCCGATAATCAAACCGATAGATTAAGTAATTTCCGTATTATAAAACCCCCTAAAGCCATCGAAAAGAAAAACTAGAATAAATATAGGCCCAAGCACCCTCTCGAAAAAAAGTGACTCAAGGCAATGCTCGGGGGTAGAGCCCAGGAACTGTGCAGTCAGGTTACGAAGCTTTTCGTTGACTTGACCACCATTGCTGTAAACCGGCCAGCAAGGAAAGAAAGTAAAAGAAGCTCTTATTGAGTAGCACCGGGGTGTCAAAGAATGGTATTTTGACCGCAGCAAATAAGGTCAACTTACACCGAGAGACGATTTTTGTTGAGGACGATAGCTTGAATAAGCGGGGTCTGCTGGAAGGCTCCACGCTCGATCGTGTCGACAGCGGCTTCGGACATTTCCAAACGGATAAGGTTGGGAGTGTGGACGAAGGCATTAGATGGAATAACGCTGATGGGGGTTTCACCAATACCGAGAGCACGCAACTGGTTGATGTAGCGGAACATCTCGGGCTGCCATGACGGGAATTTGTTGCCGGTGAGGTAGAGGTACTGCAAGTTGGGGACTCCTTGGAAGGCTTGAGGGATGATGACGGTGATGCCGTTGAATTCGAGGGAGAGGGAGGTCAGGATGGGGAAGTCGAGGGCTCCGACTGGGACTTCGTTGATCTGGAATGAGTTTAAACATAAATATGATCATTCATTTGGTCTAACTAACCTGATTGAGACCCAAGTTGAGGTTAGTCAACGTTTCTCTTTGAACAACCAAAGCCGAACTCGGAATCTGCGAAAGCGTGTTCGTCTCAAGACTCAACTCCTGCAGACTACGCAATGGACGGAATACCGTGGTCTCGCTCAAAGCGCTATCAGTCAAACGGTTGCCAGCAAGCTCAAGCTTCAACAGAATATCACGACTGGCGAAGTTGGTGAATGCATTAGACGGCAATTGCGTGATTCTGTTTCTGTTGATGTACAACTTGCGAAGATTGCGCAACTGTGAAATACCAGTCTGCGGCACCTGACCAAGTTGGTTATCAGTCAAATCAAGCTCAACCAACGAATCGAGCAGAATTCCATTGAATGCATTTTCACTAATCTGGCTGAGTGTGTTCCGATTCAATACCAATCTTGCGATCGTAAATCCTTGGAAGGCGTTTGCGGGAATTGACGATACTGCAGTGTCGACGATCGTCAACGAATCAATCTGTAAACACAATTTTTTGTCTTGAAAAATGAACAACCATGTCCAACAAAGGAATGCATTTTTTATCCAAGTACGAGCATCGGTGCGTAGAATCGCTAAGAGCGGTCAACGAAAATGGGTAAACATCTAATTATGCGCGCGTGGACACTTGAAAAGCGCGACAAAGCTGAGGCTTTTGACTCAAAATGGAAAGTTCACTATTGATCGTCATCGAAAAGGATCAGATGTACCAGATAAAATCATTTTGAATGAATGGATGAAAGTGAAATGAAACTCGATAATGGTTGAAATAGAAAGATACTTACCGGTGAATCGCGAGCGGACTCGATGGCTTGTAGCGCACGGGCAAGACTTCCGGCATTCTCACAGATGATAGCCACGGGTTCATAAATAGATGGCGCACATCGGCAGGGATCTTGGATGTTGGGGCATTGGGCGGAAACCGAGGCCAATGCCAGCAGCAAGATTGCCGCAAGTCGCGGAAGAAGGGTCATTCGAACGTGACAGTTGTAGTGAAGCTCACCCGGCGATCTCGACACGAAATAATATTTAAAACTGAAATGGAAGTGAACTGAAGTTGCAATGAATGAGGCAAAAGTGATCGGGTTGAACGTTTATATCCTAATGACAATCACGGATAACAAGGTGATGCAATGTGTCGCGTTTTGTAACCCGAATGAGGGATGTAGGTCCCGAATGGCCAGTATTTTACAGGAGGGGATTTACGGGCGACGACGAAGACGACAACGCAATGTTCCATCCATGCGAACTAGCTTTCCTACCCCCCTCCGGCCAAACAGAACTGTAAGCAGGGCTGTTAGCTCACTCATAGCCTCAGGGCAGTAGTGTCTATCCCGAAGGTTGTGCTCTATCATCCCGAGGAAAAGGACGAACTCGCTTCCATCGTTGGAGGCGTAAAGAGAGAAGTCTCGTCAGTCTCGGGCTATGCGCAATGGAGGACAAACCATCAGAGGCTCTCGGACCCGTAGGCTATAGGCTCCATCATTGCAGATTGAGTGTGTCCTGCCTCTCGTCCCCGTTTGACCGCCCCCGAGGCAACCGATGGGATGCATGTTGGTATTCTTTCGTCAGGACCAAGAATGTGCTTCATTGATCTGAAGGCCTCCCGTTACCTTCAGGGGACTGTTTCATCAGTATTGCGACAAAAAGACGACATTTGTGTGCATATCCGCTTGATTCTTCAGGACGCTACAGTCGATGCACTGAGGACCACACAAGGTCTGAGAAAAAAACAGCTGTGATCGGACTTTGGGGTTTTGCTGATATGAAAAAAGGGTTTTTGGAGTGGGAGATTTTGATACACCACTTGTAAATCATATAAAAACGGACTTCCGTTAATGAAAACCATTTTAAGACTGTCTGTGTGTTCAAAAACGGTAAAATCCATCAAACTATACAGTAACTTTCACTTTCACCTTTATTAAACAAAGTTACACTCAAACAAAACAAACAAAAACTGCAAGATAAGTATTGTATCAATCCCACACACATCCTCCACGCTCATCTCGTCCAGCGTCAAGCTTTTTACCTCTGGCTACTTTCATCCGGAAGACGTTATTGACTCATGTGCAATCATGAGGTTTCGCTCTCGGACAAAAACTGACCGGTTTTCCAGCCTCGTCAATTGCGCTGCGTGCAATCCCTGCAGGTCCGTAGACTTTGAAAAGTCCACAGGAGAGCATTGTTTGTCTTAGGGTGAAGTAACGGAAACAGGAAGATGTAGGTGAATTGGCCACGGATTACAAGTTACTAGTCCTTCCTGCTCACTTCGTCATGTGCGATTGACCAGACGACAAAAAAGACTGCTGGCACTTGGTCAATAAACTAACAGATTAGCCACCTCACCCCCAAAAGGAATAAGTGACTGTGTGGAAATGCAGGTAAACTGTGTATGCAATGCTTAGTTGGCAGCAAACAGCAAATAAACATGACGAAATGTGTCTTGACCAGTGGAACGTCGAGTCTTGAAACCTCTAATCTTCTTGAAACAGGGGTACCGTGTGAAAAGTGCCGCCGAAATGAAGTTACGGCAATTTAAACATAACTCAATACATGCCGAAAGAAGGTAGAAGGTAGTTATAGAAAACTGGGCTTATATGGCAAGATAATCGGTGTTCTGGCAGCTAGTGGCCTCGGTACTGACCCTTGATGACTGCGAGGCAGCCGGTAAACGCCGTCTTCGCGCAACACCTGTCGTCTATAGGTTTCTGGCCGGTGGTCACGTCCATGACTGCAGTTGTCTACGCCGAAATTACGGGGACCGTTTCAAAGGCAGGCACATGGCACTAACCGCAGCTTTAAAAAAAGGTTCTCCCGATGGTGTGGGCCAATTCCGGATTTGCGCGCAGACAGCTGAGGACCATTCGGCGCTGAAAAATAGGATCAATCGAGAGGTCCATATTGGGGTTTATTCCCAAATGGCTTCGTTTCCCGCTCCCTGTTCGTTACCTTTTCAGTTCCGAGATCGACATTCAAAACTATCATTGTCAATCAAAACGTGCTTTTGTGTTTCAAAATTTCCGTATACCTTGCTGGGAATGTGATTCCAATAGCTCATCGCGGTGATTAATAATGTTGCATCGCAAGGGCGACCTGCCGTTTTCCCCTCCCCTTTTGTCTCTCCGGAAGACATCATCCAATGTTCAATCTGGAGCATTAGAAGTCACTTTACCATTGTCTCCTCCCGCATTCTCAACTCTCGCCCCCCC
The DNA here is from genome assembly GCA_024447225.1 of Panagrellus sp. LJ2284. Lineage (NCBI taxonomy): Eukaryota > Metazoa > Nematoda > Chromadorea > Rhabditida > Panagrolaimidae > Panagrellus > Panagrellus sp. LJ2284. The sequence continues at coordinate 10,105,672 of JAMRYC010000002.1, forward strand.
CCTAGGATACGCTTCGATGGCAAAGACAGTGAAATCAACTGCATCCGATGCATCTTTTCTCACTTCTTCGGTGACGCCTGTCTAAAAAAAGCGCCCTTGCGCATTTCGCGATTTTGCGGTTTGAACATCATTCCACAAAAGTGCCCCGTGCAATGGAGTGACCTAATTATCGCCAGGCTTGTCTTCTAGCGGATGAATGTCTTTTCTCCCAGTTACCTGCAGCCGTTATTCCGACTCCGACCCCCTCATTTCGAAGCATATTTTGTTTGATAATGACTTGGTTTTTCTTGTTTTCGAACACCTATCAAATCGTATTTTCACTAACGTGATGGGTTTATTACGGCGTCCGGTTAAATTTCACAGAAAAAAGGGGGAATATTTTTGATGCGCTTGTTTTTTCTGTTTTTACAACATTAATTCGAAAAAAGAAGAGGCAGTTTGTCAGCTCTTTTTAACTAATAAAAGTTTGAATGCCGGAGGCATTTCGTTTTTGTTGTTTTAAACAGTGTAGCTAAGCCTTGTAAAAAGATTACTCTCATTTTCCGAACGCTTTCGAAACAAGCAAGTCCGCAGGGTGAATAGGGGCGTTTATGCCGCTTGCGCAAGATGCCTCCGCCCAAGCCGACGGGTTTCAAGTCAGTTCAATGCAATCAGGCATGAGTTTACTTTTCGAGAAGAGAAGTATGCGTCAGAACCCCCAAGGCGATCGCCGCATCGGTTTTGACGGTTATCCTTAAAATCATAATTGGCAGTCGGTTTCGGGGTGCGGTCGTGGCTCGCGCGTTTCACTTTCACCTACGTGAGGGAAATCGGACCGGTTGCAGAAGGCGATCGGAAGGATAGGTTTCCTCGTTTTTCATTTTTTAATGCATGCAACTCCAAGAATGCCTACCTACGTTTGTCAGGTTTCAGTCAAGTCAATCCGTGAAGTGTCTTCGAGTGTTATGTGCTTTTTTAAAGGACGGAAATTAATCCGCTCCAGTGGAGAGAACAGTAATTATTATAAGAAAATGTGCTTTTGTAGGTACCCTCACTTTTTCGACCCTTTGTGGTCTTGACAACTGCCATTCCATTTTCAATTGTTCAACCTGTGTTATTACAACGACCAAAGCAGCAGAATGAAAAACACATGGCTTAGATTTTGTATAGTCTTTTTTGTATTAAATTCATTATCACTGGCTCAAGGTTTGTTTCGAAGTACAAAAGGAGTTAAGTTAATCCTGTAATATCGATTTCAGATTGTACATTTCCCGAATCAGAAGTCGAACCATTCTTTTTCGACGTTCGAGCAGATGCCGCACTTAATTCAGTCGTCGTAGATACAGTTGTTGACCCTCCGAATGCAGTATTACAGGTCGTCAACGTCCGCTCTAACAACATTCCCGACGTGAGTGCCCCAATTCCCGACAATGTGTCACAAAAAATCAGTCTGTTTTTTCCGTTGTAGATCGATTTTACCGAGAAGTTTCAAATTGAGCAACGCAACAGCGGTCAGTTCATGGTCATGACCATTGGCAGTTTATTACTCCCAGAATACCCATCGACAATTAATGAAACATTTCTGTACATGACAGTGATGTGCAATGACAAACCGTATCCTTTGATTACATTGCGAGTCAGGAATTACAATACATTTACACCGAAGTTTTACAATTATCCTTATGAGGTTGTATTACCTGGGGTAAGAAAGAGTTTCAGATGTTGAGGAACAGTAATAATTGAAATTTCACAGGATGCTACTGTCAACTCGGTTGTCAACACACCGATTTTGGCACTTGATCGCGACCCGGCTTTTAGTTACGACGTTACTTTCGATATTGAGGTAAGAATTAAAAAAAAATGTACCTTAGTAAATCCACCAATGCGGAATCTGTCCGCATTGACGCATAAGTAAAGAAGATTCTTTCGGCCGGGTACGAAAGGCTTCACTATTAAGCAATGAAGCCTCAAACACCGGTCGCTGGAATCGAACCTAGAAAACGCGCGTCGAATTTTTGCGCCTTACTCCACTACACCATTTAAACAACTAACTTCAGGACGGCCAAACGAATGATGAGTTCGCGTTGATCCCATCACGTACCGAAACGCATAAATTGCAATCGCTGCCAAAGATCTTCAAGACCAAAAAAACCTGGTTGTCAGAACAATTACCACCTGTAATCAAACTTCATATTCAACGTCCACCGCGCGCGAGGGAATATAATTTGAATATTTCTGCCTCCGTGAGTTTGTCGGTCAATTGCGAACCTCGTTACGCATTTTTTTTTTTCAGGACTCTCAGAAAAAATCCTTTGTCAATCTTCACGTCGTTTTTGAAGATGAACAACGCAATAACATGCTTGAATTCTCTCAACCTGAGTATTTTGCCAACTTTTCGAAAGTATGTTTCCAAAGTACTTTTACCTTTTTAAACAAGTTTTTTACAGTTGCTTGACATTGATGAAGAAATTGTCCCACAAACAACCCTAATTGCCGAAGTCAATGAACAAGCTCCTCCGAAGCTTCAACGTGGACGAGTCATGTATGAACTCGTTGACTCAGACTTCAGTGATTACTTTTTGCTTGATCACCGAACAGCGCAACTTACAATTCGCCGAAAGCTTGATGACCAAATCCCGTCGACATTCGCCTTGACGATCAAAGCCTTTCTTGAAAATGATCCATCCGTTGAAGCGAGCACTTTGTTATCCCTGACCGATATTTCGGACACACGATTGGCGTACTTTTCGAAATGCTTCTACGACGTAACTATTCCCGAAAATGCGTACGCGGATACCTTCGTTCTGAATTTGCAAACCCACGGCAGTGTATGTTTTAATTGCGTCATCATAAATTTAAGGGTCATCCGAGTGATTTATATCCGTTTCAGATTAAGGGTATTACGTTAATCAATGGCAGCGATCATTTTACGGTCGACCGAACCGGCGAAATTAATGTGCGAAGCCCTCTGGATCGAGAAGAATACGATCAGTATGTATTTTTGGCAAAGATAATTTCGGATGATCTTCCGTCGAATCCGGATTCACGAGTTTGCACCGTTGCGACGATCAAAGTTAAGGTCGAAGATGTGAATGATCATTCGCCTTGGTTCGAAAGGAAATCATATGTGTTCTACACCGATGAGCTACCGTATAACAACACTGAGATTGGAACATTGAAAGCATTTGATGAGGATCGGGGCATCTATGGACAGCTGCATTTCCGTATTTTGGATGAAGATGGAAGTCTGCCGTTTACGCTGTATGAATCGAATAATGCTGTGACTTTGTATTTCTCGTCGAAAAAAGATCAATGGCCGGAGAAGATTTATTCCTTCGCTGTGGAAGCGTATGATTCCAGTGATAATCCGAGGACGTCCAGAGTTACTGTTCAAGTCAATTTGCACCCTCGCCCTGAGGGTTTCACTGACGATGAATACGACATTGAAGAGTCACTTGCTTCCCACGTTGCATCCATGGCTCGCCGACCTGTAGCCGCCGCATCCACAAGTGCTGAAGAACAAATTGACGGCCCTGTTGAAGAAGTCGAAAATGATGCCGTTCCTCGCGTCCAGCAGCTTTCTCCCACGATTGTAACCCCTGCGCGACCTTCTGTAACAACTCGTAAACCGGCAGTCGTAAAAGGCGTGAAAAAGGCGCCGAAGTTTATTATTCGCCCGTTATCCAAGTTCAACGACGACCTCAAGGACAATGCGGATAAGTTTGAGACGGAAAGCTACAAATTTATGTTGTATGGATCGCTTCAACAAAACCAATATGTCGGTACTATCCGGGTCAACCCAGGTGATGGGGACATCCGGTACGAACTCGAAGCTGGAATCCGTGGATTCTTCAACATCGATCCCAAACAAGGACATCTCACCGTTGCTAAACGCCTTCTTGAAGACGAGTATGAAGAAGTCCGATTTTCGGCCCTGGCCAAACGCAATGGCAAAATCGTTGTAAGTGCTTTTCTTTTTCCCTTTCATTCAGCCATTCAAACATCCGTAAAAACCTCGGAAGCACACCCCACCGACTAAGGCAATTTTCGTTTCCGTTTTTGGGCAAGGTTTCTGTCGGCGAACCCTCTGACCACTGTCCAATCCAACAATGAAGCCCTTGTTTCGCCTAGCAACCCCGCATAGATGCACAGACAGTGTAGTTGTATCGCATATTGTATCATAGAAAATTGAAATAGGCGCCATTCAGTCGCTTGTCCTGCCCTTTTAAACACCTCAGGGCAAAACCCACAACCCGCTACCCTGCGACCTCGCAACATAGTTTCGGTGCCCCTACCTTTCGGCGCCAATTTCCACAAGTTGTCCAACGGCACGCACATATTTCTTTTAAAAGTGGGCCGTAAATGGCTCAACTGCCTCGGGACATGCTATCATTTCTGCCCCTAAATACGGAGGCATAAGTCTGCCCTAAATTGATGTTTGACGGGAGTTCCGTTAATCGCAGCGCTACGAACGGAAGCTGTATTAGCCAGCTAAAGCATGTAATCGTCATTAGCTGCATTAGATATACTTTTAAATTACAAGTTTGTGGATGAGGCTGCAGGGATTAATTTTTATATTTATTTTGGTAAAAATAAAAACTATAATTTTGATGGAATAAATAATATCATTTCAGGCTAATACGCTTATTACGGTTATCTTGGACGATTCGCTGTCAATTTATGAACAAACTCCAAGATTTGAACAGTCTTTGTACCGGTTTGAAATCGTCGAAAATGCAGCTCAATCTGTACTCGGCACAGTTCAGGTACAAAATTTATTGACTATTGTTCCTTTAAAAGCTCTAATTGACCATTGTGTAATCCTTTTAGGCTCACCACCGCGCAGTCGAACTCAACAATGACGATGTCATCTACGCTTTACAGCCTAATGCCGACATTGACTCATTTAACGTGGATAGTCGCACTGGTGTTGTTTCAACCCGGGTGGCATTTGACAGGGAACAAAAACATCTGTACACACTTGAGGTACGAAAAGCACAAAACTAAAGCATTGACTTAATAACAATTTTACAGGTTAGCGGTTGCTTAACATCAAACATGTCATCCTGCGGAGTAACTACACTTGCCGTTGTTGTTCTTGATGAAAACGATAATCCTCCAAAGTTCGAAGAAGACTCGTACAAGATTACAATTTCTAATGATATCGAATCTGGAACAGAAATCACGACGGTGAAAGCAATCGACCCCGACGCCGGTAAGAATGGACAAGTGCGCTATGAGCTGACTACGGAAAAGAAAAACTTTAAAATTGATGCCGACAGTGGAGAAATTCGATTTATCGGGGATGCGAAAACATTTGAAGCCGATCAGGATATTGAATTGCGAGTCAGAGCTGTTGATCACGGTGAACCGTCATTGGATTCCGAAGCTGTTATTATTGTAACTGTACAGAATCAGAATCCTAATCCGAATGCGCCCGAGTTTGTTAAAGTATGTCATTTCTTTTCAACAGTTTTTATAAAAATTTATAATTATGTATGTTGCAGTTCCGCTACGAGCTCACCCTTCCCGAGAAAGTTCCCGCAGGCACATCTCTGCTCATTGTTGAAGCAACCGATGCCGATGAAGGACCAGAAGGACACATTCTCTACCGCTTTGGTGGTGACGACACTCGCCGTGGTCGTATTCAGCAACTGTTTGATATTGATCCCGAAACCGGTGAAATCCGCTCCCGCCAACCGCTTACTCCCGAAACCGAAGGCCCCCTCATTCAGTTTGTTGTTGAAGCCCATGATCAATCCGTCGTCTTCCCCCGCAAAGCTGAAACTGTCGTCATGCTTCGTTTCAAGGAACAACACCGTGCTCGGATCGAATTCGTGCCTCTGCCCAAGACAGTCTTCATCTCTAGCGAAAAGGCCGTCGGATCAGACATAATCGGTGTCAGTGCCAAAGCAACAAATGAAAACGACCAACACAGTATTCGCTACCGCGTCCGCCAACCAGAAGGCGTCGATCAATTTGTGATTGACGAGCTCGGCGGCAGTCTCAAAGTGAAGAACCGCTTACAACAAGGCCGCTTCCCCATTACGATCATGTGCTACTTGGTTGGAACTCGGATAAATGCCACCCATCACATCAATGTCGTTGTCATGACAGATCGTGACAAATATCCAGTCTTTGAAAAGCTCGGCTACGAAATGGAAGTGCCTACATCTGCCGCATTCCCTGTGAAGCTATCTCCGCTGAATGCAACACTTTCGACTGGACACATTGAATACAGTATCTATCAGCCAGAACGACTGCCTAAGGGCATCAGTGTTGACAAAGTCACAGGTCAATTGACCATCTTTGAAGACTTTTTGAGCAATGTCGATGGCAGTGGTAACGCATTTGTCGTCATTCGAGCTCGCAACATTGACTTCCCTACATTCTACTCGGATGTTGGCGTTAATGTTGTCCTCACCGACGATTCTGAAAGTTTTGCCTTCCCCGAAAAGTTATACCGATTGGTGATCGCCGAGAACAAGATTCAAGGAACAACTCTTGACCCGCCGATTGAAATTATCGGTGGCAAAGACTTGGAAGGTGTCCGTTATCACGTGGAGCCAGCTGACAGTTTGTTTGCCATCAACACCCATGGCGAGCTGTATACCAAGAAGAACGTTGATTTGGAAGAACTTCCAAACAGCACCGGTGGCATTGTTCAATTGACTGTCGTCGCAGAATATCAAGGAGAAAAAGCAACAACAAAGGTCCAAATTAAGATTGAAGATGATAACGAGTTCTCTCCCGTATTCCTGGAAGATCAATACGATGTTGAAATCAGGCATCAACCAGTTGGTGGTGAGATTCTTGGAAAGGTTAAAGCCATCGATGAGGACTTTACTGATCGGAATAACCTTCGATATTCCATCATTGAACGTAAGTTTAATTTTACAGGTTTTCGTTTATAGTGATGTTTTTTCAGGAAGTGGCGCTGCTGCTGATCTTGTTGAAATCATGCAAAATGGTTCCATTGTGATGAAACACGGTACTTCTTTCAGTAATGGTATTTCCGAAATGATCGTTCAAGCTAGCGATTTAGTTGGACACAGTGTATGTTTTAGCTTTTTTCTATTTGTAAAACTGCATAACTCTGCTTATTTTAGACCGAAGTCGTTGTATCATTCTACGTCCGCATTGAAGACAACGAAACCATCACAACCCATGCCCCAACAATGCAACACGTCAACGACAAATGGACTATTGGCAATTCGGTCGTCGGTTCCAAGTTCGTCGTCCACGGTCTTCCGAATGCTCGATGGCAGTTTGCCATTGCTGAAGGCAATGACGACGGTGTCTTTGAGCTGCGTGAAATTAACGACACTATGGCCGAAGTTGAAATTGTCCAACAACCATCGTTAAGCAGCGCTTCAAGAAAGTTGGAAGTCGAAATGATGAACATTGAAAACCCGGACGAGACGGTCATTGACACAATTGCGGTTGATTTAACGACGCCCTTGGAAATGCGTAAACCGCATTTTGTTGAATCACCTGCTGATGATCTTATTGAATTACCAGCCGATTTCAATCCGAACAGCGTCGTTTTTACTGTTCGCGCAGCACAAGAAAAGGGCAGTGATCCAATTAGTTATGATATCATTGACAATCCGCAAAACTTGTTTGAAATCAATAGCAAGACCGGGGTCGTTACTTTTGCCAATAATGGTATTGCAAAGTTACCTGGAGAATATAGGATGGTCATTCGGGCACTTGCTACAAAGTACGTTTTTGTAAATTATTCTAAAAATTATCTTAACTTGTGCTTTTCAGCGCCAAGACCAAAATGCAGTTCGAAACCAACAAGGAGTTCACGGTAAAGATTCTAACCATTGAAGAAACAACATCTCTCGCAACTACTGCGCCTACGCATGTACCTTCACCAACTGGAAATACTACACCCCACGTCGCCACACCAACTGAGAACTCTACTCCTTCTTCTAAGGCATCTGAGCGCCCGACAACATCAACTATCACTGAACTATCTACGACTGACCAAGAACTTATTTCATCTACAATTGCTGAAATTGAAGCTGAACCACTTGAATTCGACCAGCGTCATTATGCTTTTGCTATTGATAACGCTCAGCCTGGTTCCAAGATTGGTGAAATCTACATCCGTGGAAATTCTGCTGCGCCATTGCTCGTTGAAATTACACCACGTACCATGGAGGCCTTCTTCCATGTTGATGCTGACACTGGTGAAGTTTCGTTGAATGAAATTCCCGAAGCGTCTGCCGAGGTGCAAGAGTTTTCGTTCAACGTTACTTTTGTCGATTCTGCTGATCCTGAACGCCGAGCAACAACCGAAGTCAGCGTTGCGCTCAATCCGTTCAATGTTGACAGCCATGAAATGGATGTAACACCGACGGCCGAAGTCACTGGTGAAAATCAGTTTGGTGAAAGCACTGAAGCATCTACTGAAACGACAGAAAGATTGGAGGAAGTAACTCCGACAAGATTGGCACCTTCCACAACAACTGGAGATAGTGACGAAACTGTCAAGCCGCATCTTACCGATGACGATGTCCGATTCAGTGTGACCAAGTTCACCGCAGTTCTTCCAGAAGGTCGGTATGGCAAGGGTGGATCAATGGTTGCCTTGAAACCTCATGCACTTAACCATAAAATGCCGAAGGGCGTCAAATACCACATTGACACTGCTACAATGATCGATGGTGCCTTCCCATTCACGATTCGGGAAGATACTGGTGAGCTCATTGTGTTCAGCGAACTCGATCGCGAAGAAGTCAAGAGTTATGAATTCGTCGTCACTGCCACATATCTTGATGGCGATGAAGAATACAGTGACTCTGCTCTCGTCGAAGTCCGCGTTCTTGATGTCAATGACAATGCCCCGAAGTTTGTCCATCCCCATCACGTTGTCAGCATTCCTGACAATGCTCCCGTCGGCATTGTCGTTACTCAAATTGAAGCCACCGATCCCGACGAGGCTGAATATGGCCAAGTTCACTTCAGTTTGGATGGCAACGACAAAGAATACTTCGCCATTGATGAAAGTGGCACTGTCACTTTGCAGGCGGAAATTCCATCTGATGTCGAACGCCTCCAGGTTTCTATTATCGCTCAAGATGGTGGCCGACCAGCACTGCGTAACACACTTGATCTCACTGTTGAAGTATTCTCATCTGCATTGAGCCAGCCTCTGTTCAGGGAATCTGAAATTCCGGCTCAAATGCCTGGCAATTCTGAACAAGGTGATTATGTTGCTCAAGCTGTTGCCGGTACTGGAAACTACAAATATGCTTTCGAAAGTAAGTTTTAAACTCCTATTATGAGTATCATATTTATTACTGTTGTTGCTTCAGACTCCTTCTCCGATTTGTTTGTCGTCGACAACACCGGCATGATTACCCTTGGACGCAGCCCGCTCAAAGAAGAACGCAACAAGTATTATTCACTTCTGCTCACAGCCACTGATGATAACGGTGAAGCAGCTTCCACGGTTGTCAACGTTTTCTTGGCTAATCCACCAGCAGTTGAAACAACCACTGCCGTACCTATCACTACCACCACGACACCTCAAACATCAAGTTCCGAAGAAGTCGATTGCACTTTCTCTAACAAGGTATACAATGCTGAAATCAAGGAAAATACTGAAGGTCGTCATTTGCTCGCTAAAGTAGCCACCGTTTGTGAGAATCTTCCCAAAGATTCTCACGTTGTCTATTTCATCCACCAAGGTTCCGATGATTTCGAACTTAATGAGGTCACTGGTGAGCTCTTTGTTGTGAGACCGCTTGATCGTGAGAATCGCACGCTGAACTTTATCGTTGTCAATGTCACCATTGTAACTCCCGACAGTCCCGATGGAGGTGTTCGAAAGTTGCGCCAATCTGCACCAATTGTGGAATGTAAGTTTTACAAAATTCAAACTTTAAATGCAATAAGAAACTTTAAAGATGCCCGCAGCAAACTTGCTTCCAACCAAGCCCTTGTTGTCGTCCGCGTTATCGACGAAAACGACAACGCTCCGAAATTCAACCGACTTAATGGACGTGGTGAATACGTTTTCGTTATTGATGCTCAATCATCGCTCAAACCCATCGGTCGTGTTGAAGCAACGGATGCCGATGAAAAGAATACACTGAAGTATTCATTCACACAGCCTTCGGAATACTTCTCCATCAACCCAGATACTGGTGTCGTTAATTTGACCAATGTGCTGCCTCAGGATGATGCCACCGTCCATGATCTTGAAGTCCAAGCTACCGACGGAACACATGTGACGTCGACACGTTTCAAGGTCTTCCCACTTGTTTCCGGCTACAATACTGTCATTTTGACTGCCAACAACCCCGTCGAAGATATCGATGATCTTGCTGTCAGCCGAGACTTAACTCAAGCAATGGAAATGGATACACGAGTGCTTAACAAATATGTCTACATTGATGATGAACGGAAGATCCACCCCGAGAAGTCGCACGTTCACGTTTATGCCTTGAAGAAGGAAACACATGAACCTCTGGCTGCGGAAGAACTTCAAAGTTCCATTGTTGCAGTGATGCCTCAATTGCAGAACAGCAACGCTCTGAGTATTGCTGGTGTTAGCTTGCCGACAGTGTCTCATCAGCTTACATTGACAAACTCTGAAATTATCCTTATTGCTGTTTGCATTATTTTGGCTTTGGCATCATGTATTGTTTGTTTCTTGCTGTTGCGTTGTTGCAAAAGGTTTGTTTAATGGCAACTAAGCAATTTTGCAATTAAAATGTTTTCAGAAGATCCGAAATCGCAAAAGCCGACGGTGAATACATGGTTGACGTCGAATCAACCGGCCCCCGTCCATACAATGTAGAACTCATCTCTCGCAAAACTGCTCAAAATGTACTTGCCGGTCGTGAACTGCCCAATCCCTTTGAAGAGAACAAACTATCGTAAGTTTAAACAACCTAACAGCTTTCCTAACTTTTTATTTATCATTATTATTTAATTTTCTCAGCTATTCTTGCGCTTCTTTGCTAACCTCTTCCGGAATGCTTTATACTGATGCTCAACTCGATCGCAGCCTGCCCTCAGTTTGTTCGCTTAGGTTGTTTCATTTTTTTTCATTTTGTTTTTTGCATTTTAATTTTACAAAATCACATTTAACCCATCTGTTATTTTAGTCCAGCTCTGAACACTGATCATCCCGTTCCGCCAGCTCTGCCAACCTCTGCCCCACCCAGCTCAAACGGGATTCACGAATCACCCTAATAAATCCGTGAAAACATGTATTTTTACTTTTCCCTAAAGTGCCTGTGGCCTTTTGTGCTACAACCTTAATAATATTTAAACTTTGCCATTATAGTATTTCATTCATCACTCGGTGTAATAATTCCATCGTATTCAAAGGTGACTTTTTACGTTGCAAAGTTTCGTTAGCATTCAAAAAGATATATTTTCGGGTTTCTAAAAAAAGCTAACAGTCGTAATGTATTGTAAACGACGTGACGTGCGTAAAAAATCAATTTTTGAATACATTGGAACCGCAAAAAAAAGTGATTATATCAGATTTGTATAGAAAGAGTGTGTGAAATTATTGGTGCTCCTTTAATAAATTGTAAATAATTGTTTGAGAAAATGCACAAAGTCATGACTGTTCAACGGAAAGTGTGGAAGACGCTTACTCATCAGCCAAAGTCTTCGATTAGCGGCACGCTGTTGGAAAAATGTACAAAGTGTTCTCATTATTGTTGCTTCCGCGATAGTTTTGAAATGGTTGATCAGACGGAAGAAAAAGGAGAAACGCAGTGGTCTCAGATTTATGGTGTTGCAGCTTTGTTTTTATTGTTATCGCTTCAGTATTCGATTTATGCTGTTTCTACTTGGCCGTTTTTGCAAGAGGTATGAAACTTTTAAACTACTTTGTAAGTTTTAAATAGTTTTAGCTTGATCCCGATGTTACCGAAAACTTTCTCGGAATTATATATCTTCTCAATAATCTTGGAATAGTTCTCGGCTCCCCATTGTTAGCTTTTATCAGCCACAAAATGGGCAAAATATCACCTCTCGTCATACTCGGGTTCTCCCTTACTTTTCTTGGAAATGTTTTGTACTTCATTACGCCGATTTTTTTATATCACCGGAAATTCTACATCGCGTTCGCAAGGCTTCTTATGGGCTGTGGTCTTTGTGAGTCACGCTTTTTATAGTTTTCACACCTCTGCAATACCGTTACTTTTATTGTTTTTTCAGCCAACCTCGGTTTATTGTTTTCATTTGTATCAACAATATCCTCTACAAAAAGTAGATCGCGTGCCATTTCTTGTTGCTTGAGTGGCCTGGCACTCGGAATGATCATTGGACCCGTGCTGCAGATGACGTTTATACCATTGGGTAAAACGGGTATTACCCTATTTAGTGAACTTCGGATAAACGTTTACACCGCCCCAGCATTAGCAGCTGCTATTTCAAACTGCACTTCAATCATAATTGTGTTATTTTTAATGAGGGAAAAGTGCACTCAGAAACACACATCAGATGGGGTATGTAAAAAGTTTAAACGTAAACAGTTTTAAACAGTTTTTGTAGGCAGCTCCAACTGCGCAATGCATCCTTCCGGCTTATGATCGGCTCGCCTTGGCCTTGTGCTTTCTGTCCAAAGCAGCACTTAATTTTATCATGGCAAACTTTGAACTGCAAGTTTTATTACTATGATCACAGTTTATACAAAACACAGAAGATGGTAGATAATTTATTACTTTTAGAATAGGTACCCCATTTGCGATGGTAATGTTTGCGTTGGACAGACCTACAGTAATCAAATACATGTCCTCTGCGATGGCAGCAAACTGTAGCATTTCATTCGTGATTTATGTACTTTCGGCAAAGTTCAACATTGACAGAAAAATAAGTGCACGTACGTTCGCTGTATTGGCGTTTGCGTGTTTCGGCGGTTTGTACTTGGTTACTTTTTCCTGGCCGTTTTTACCAGGAAAATTGGTAACCTACAATTCCACGTTTTGTAAGTACATTATCGATGTACTGTTTTTGACCGAATTAAGGACATGTACTTTTTTCTAGCCCATGAAGCTGACCGAGTCGGATGTAACAGTGATCATATGAGTTGGTGTGGTTCAACAAAACCAGTGAACATCTACTTGTTTTTTATAACGTATATTATTGTTGTGGGCTCATGCTACACCCTTCTTGATATTAATGTAAACACTCTTTTTACAAAGATCATCGGTCCGCGTCGACAAACCATCGAACATGGATACTTCCAGATGGCTGGAGGTAGTTCAAAGTTAATTGCACCCATTTGCATCAGGTTCGATCACATCAAAAGTCGTATGACTCGAGACTCATTTTTACTTTTTATAGTTCACTGTACACAACGTTTGGCCCACGTGGTACATGGTCACTTGAAATATGCATCATTGGAATTGTGGTCTCACTGTGGATAATAATGTGGAAACGGATGATCCCGTTTGAAGAGCGGATAAAATGCAAATGTGGCTGTTGCGATAAAGTGCAGACAGAAGAAGCGTGTAAGAAAAAGAAATGTTGTGCGCAACCATTAGCAGAATTTGAGTTAAAGCAACTACTACCAAAAGAAACAGACTTGTAACTAATAAATATGAAACATGGCATTTTTATTAATGAATGTGAAAATGCTGAATGATGGAAGACAATTTCTTGTGGCTCACAGTTTCCAACTTTGATTCGGGTCTTATGGGGTTGTAGTAAACCGGCACTCTTCTATCGGTCAATTTTCCGAAGCCAACCTTTACAGGCATTTTCGGCGGTCCAGCTACTACGACGACAGGCTTCGGCGCCGGTGTGGTCAAAGTTTTAACAAAATCGTGTTGACGAGTGTCAAAATTCTTTGCCATCATAGACATGTACAAGTCTTCGAGCGATGCGCCGAGAGCAGAACTTATTTGCATGCCTAGAAAGAAAATAAAATTAAGTTACCATATTTGAAAAATGATAAAATTAAGTTATACTCACCAATAAGGCATGCCGAAATGACAATTACAAATTTCATGACTCAAATGTCGTTGTCAAGACAAGTGGTGCTTCTGTCCAGGTAGAACGGATTCTTTTATGCCTTCCGATGAAGGAATGGGTTTGCTACACCTTACTCATGATCGCATCACTTTGATTTGTGCGAAATTACCCAAACAAAGGTGGAGCAAAACGTACCTTAATACACCTTGTGCATACGATCACGGTAGCCATCAAAGATTATTTACGATCGGATGTGTCGGCGGTATACTGTCTTCACACGCGAAGAATCTGCGACCTCTTGCTAGAGGCGGCTGGAATTGATCAAACTTTTCTCTCACATGCTCGTTTTTTATGATGCGTTGAAAATGGATCGTCAATCTATTTTCAGTTTGGTGTGGAGTGTTTTTTGGTGCAATTCTTGCATGAAAGAACAGGCAGGTCGTTTGTAATTTTTAGCTTTTCATGGGGAAAAAAGTAAAGAGTCAAAAGACCGATTTAAAAATTGCATAATTTTAATATTTTTCGGTTTAAAAAACACCTTGTCAACACCAAGTAACTCTCACTGGGTTGCTAACACCATGGCTTGCAGTCGGCTGTAATGTTTTCGCCCCTCCGGTCTACTGACTCAAGCGAGCAACGCGTCCATGCCACTTTGCTTCTGGAGGCCTTTAAAAGTATTCAATAATGTTTTTAAATGTTGGCGTCTTTCCCATGTTTCCTTCATTACGTTTTTCGCGCATTCCAATCCCCCTTCGGTCGTCTCCCAATCGCACTTCCGTGCTACCTTTGCCGCGGCGGTGTTCCGACCCGTCCGCTAATCAATACCCGTCCGACGCTGGTCGTCTCGGTCGTCGCGACCCCCATAGTACTGGTTAGTGGCTGTTGGCCGGCGTCCATCCGCGAGGGGCAAACTCGGTTCAAGCCTAGGGGAGAATGAAGCTTTAGAGTCTCATCCCAGTGGGCCCCAAATGCTTTTTTTCTAGCCTCCTTTCAACGCCTCAGGGCCTGGGCTTAAGCGAGGGGCACACGACTGCTGATTGTGTAGTAGAAACATTGACAAGTCTCAATTTATCCAATCCTCTTCGCAGGCAATAACGTACTTATCGGCCGGTCGCCAACACCTTGTTTCGCGGCTACTCTCGGCGATTACAATCTATGTCCGGGCTGTGAGGATATAAACCGTCTACGAATACTATACGCGTCACCAAATACTACCTCATGGGACAATACCAGTCCACGCAGTCCTATACTGCACATCGATCACATTTCGGTGAATAACTTTATTACAAATTTGCTTATCTGTCTCGCTTTTGTTGTGGTATCACCAATCGGTTTCCTATCCCCTTCGGCACTGTCAGCGTACTGTTGTTCTATCAAAATATATATCCCCTTCGCACTCGGCTGCTGACAAAGTCAACATGCGTCATCAGGATGCTCACTTTTCGTCTACAAGCAATTCTTCGTTTTATTATTTTGCTTTTTCTCGGCCGTTGTGTTTGTATATCGTGAACATTTTTGTTCTTCAGTTTGCACATCCCTTAAAATAAGGTTAAATTTGTGCCTAAAGTTGGTAATTTTAGCTCAACCCGGTCACGGCTTTCGAACAATGGTCGTAGATTCGGCACCGGTAGCCGAGACCGCTCAGACTAATGGGCATATTGCTCACAGTAATGGTGGTTT
This sequence comes from Panagrellus sp. LJ2284, assembly GCA_024447225.1. Taxonomy (NCBI): domain Eukaryota; kingdom Metazoa; phylum Nematoda; class Chromadorea; order Rhabditida; family Panagrolaimidae; genus Panagrellus; species Panagrellus sp. LJ2284. The sequence continues at coordinate 10,121,287 of JAMRYC010000002.1, forward strand.
AACCGTAGCTGACTACCTTAAACGAGAGCAAGATCCTGATGTGTAAGATCCATGGCACCAAATGAAAAAGTAAAAAATATATATATTTCAGCGCGTCATTTAAACTTGCCGATACAGAGTTAAAAAAGAACCCCGAGGATGTCTTTCAAATTGTTAGCAAGCTTGGCGAAGGGTGAGCTGGCACTTTCTTCGAAAAAAAAAACTCAACAACTAATTAATTATAGCTCGTATGGGTCAGTCCACAAAGCAATTCACCAAAAAACAAAGCAAGTGCTAGCCATCAAAAAAGTGCCACTCGACACAGATTTGCAAGAAATTATTAAAGAAATTACGATAATGCAACAATGTGACAGCAGCTTTGTCGTAAAATATTACGGATCTTATTTTGAAAATTCCGACCTTTGGGTGAGCTCATTTTTTATCCCCCTGGCCACCAAACAGGTGTCATTGTGACAGGTTCTTTGCAGATAGTGATGGAATATTGTGGAGCTGGTTCCGTTTCCGACATTATGAGGTTACGGCGGCAAACTTTGAACGAGTTAGAAATGGGTCCCATCATCCGGGATACACTGATGGGTTTGGACTATCTGCATTCCCTCAAAAAGATCCATCGTGATATAAAGGCTGGTAATATTCTGCTCAATGTGCAGGGACACGCAAAGTTGGCCGACTTTGGTGTTGCGGGTCAGCTGACGGATACGATCGTCAAGCGTAATACGGTTATCGGAACTCCGTTTTGGATTTCGCCTGAGGTCATTCAGGAAATTGGGTATGACACTAAAGCCGACATCTGGTCTTTGGGTATTACGGCCATCGAGATGGCAGAAGGGCGACCTCCACATGCTGACATGCACCCTATGAGAGCGATTTTCATCATTCCTACGGAAGCGCCTCCGGCGTTAAAGCAGCCAGACAAGTGGTCAAATGAGCTTAATGATTTCGTGGCACATTGCTTGGTTAAAAAACCAGAAGAAAGAACAGCGGCGGCAGAATTGCTTAAGGTTCGATAATAGTGCATTCCCACATGATATACTTATGTACTTAAACCCTTTTAAGCACGACTTTATCAGACATGCTGAAGGTCCTGACGTGGTCAAGCGCATGATTGAACATGCTCAACAAGTGGCACAGGAATATGCTGACAGTGAAAGCGTAATGATCTATAGAAAGCATTTATCAAAACGATTAATGCAAGTGCCCTTTTCAGAACATGGTTAACAGCGAAACGGAAGAATCGTCGACACTCATAAGACGCGACACGGCCGGCCGCACGATGGTTGGCACGATGTCGGACATTGACGAAGGCACAATGGTGCAGCATAAGACATCAACCACCGGTCTGCCGTCTAAATTCCACACTGCGATGAATAACTTGTCCCTCGGAAGTGCCCTTCCTCAACACAATGCCGCAAACCAGGTTGCACCGCAGTACAAATCTGCGTCTCCTGGCAGCTTTCTCCCTCCACCGGCATATGAGGAACATTTACAACAAGGCAAACATGCATTTAACCAAAACGCAGAAAATTTTGGCAAACAAGCACCCTTCGGCACCGCTGATGGACCCATTGGTGCCGGCGACTCGACAATGTCCTCGACGACGTCTGGACCAGACGACTCAACCTGGGCTTATGGCACTTTCGGAACGCCACTTGGAAGGCTTATTGAATTTCCCAACGACTATAACTACGTATGTGTTTTTTAAAGTGCATTTCCCTTTCCTTTGATGTCTAACTGGAATGCCCTTTTTAGTATCGGTCCTTATCGACGAACGAGCTCATCGCCGCCAAGGAGCAGCTGGAAACTGCCATGGATGAGGAGATTAAAGCCCTACAAGCACGCTACCATCTCAAGAGGAAAGCCATTCTGGATGCCATTGAATGGAAAAAATCGGGCATTCCTCCTAATCCCGCGTCATGATGACCTTTTGTACATTCTTAATTACCACGCATCGGGTCTACCGTTGGCTAGCTATTTAACTTTTTTAACTGCAGTTGTGAAAGTAATTTAAATTGTTATATTGAAATAAAATGACCAAAAAGTGATCAATGAAAGGGTCAAATTGCACTTCTACCGTACAATACAGTCCATTAGTATAAGACAGACACGCATTGTGATAAAACGCACTTTTTTCAAGGTTGACCTTTTTATGTCCTTTTTCTATTCATGACAAATCATAAGACGTTAAATGATCCCATGCAGGTGTGCATATGCAAATATAGACACATTCAAAAAAGTTGCAAACAAGTGAGGAATGACGTATCCTGAGTACACACTAAGGACAACAAAAGTGCAGCACACTTTTCGCCGCCGTCGTCTTCATCGTTTTTCTGCGTCTCGCGCTTCTTAGTACCAGCCCATCTGAAAAAAACACGACTTCGCTGCTTCCTGACTGAAGAAACTGCCCCAGATTAACAACATTTCGTGCACTTTAAAGCACAGTTTAGAAGTATACTGACCTCTTATGCAACAACTGATTTAAGCCGAATTTCACTAAAATGCGGGGTATTGAAGGTATTCAAAGAGGGTTATAATTTATGGTCAAGCACTTTATTAATTATTCACCGAACTTAAAAAAATCTACAATTCGATATCAATTATGGAGCATCTCAATTACCAACGCACTTTTGTTAAAGTATACAAAAAGTGCATCTGACCACTGACCCCTTCGCTCAGCGTCGCCCTTTTTGTCGATGATACTCGTATTCCGATGCGTATGTAAAAACCGCTGATGTTTTCACAGGGAAACGACCCTGACGGAATGCTCGTAAGGCAAAAAAACTGCACTTTTACCCCTGCCTCTCTGGTTCCGTCCCTTCCCTTCTTTCTGAAATCAGCCATCTTGTCAAACAGTTGCTCATGCACTATTGCCTCTCAATTTTATCCAGGGGTAGAGTATCCGCACTAAAAGGGCAAAAACGTGGCTGGCTTGCACTATTGAATTTCCTTTTGCGTTTCCACGTGCGAGCTTGATCAACTGACCTCAAATCAAACCGACCGAATCAACGGGGATTAAACTTTATTTAAAGTAGTAACATAATAGATCGAACGAAATTCAAATTCAACAACAATTCTCAAAAATGAAAACCGTTTAAAAGAAATAGGAAAGTTTGCAACAATGTTAAGAATCATGCACCAAGAGGGAATGTTGGGATTAAGGCTTCATAATGTGTGATAATAATGGCATCGGATAGGAATAGTGACACGGGAATCAAAGGGTAAAAATAGGTTACACTTCATCAGTGAAAGGGAATTGCGCAGCGGAAGATCAATAGTTATTTGTGTGAGAGTTTTTTGTGGATTGTACCAGTGCAATCGATCATTGGGCAGTGAAAATAGAGAGGAGTGTAGGAAGGTTGGGAAAAAAAAACCTGCACGCTCGAAGTCGAAATAAGTTAACTACTAATCGCGTGCGAATACGGTGTAAATCTAGATGGGAAGCTCAACTTCCTCCTGTTGCTGTTGGGGTTGTTGGGCCATGACTTTGCTAAAGTGATAATGCAGCATCTCATCCGTGACTGGGAGGTCGTCGTCGCGGCCGGTTGGAATGTTTTCCAGCCGCAATCGGGGGAGGATGTAGCGGAAGTAGAGCGTCATTTGCTGGTAGGCCGCATCAGGATCTTGGAAGCCGAATCCCCGGAGGGTCTGTTTGCAGCGTTCGATTTCTTCGGCTTGGGCCTGAAAAAGGAAAAAGAGACATAAAAAAGAAAGCAAAAGTATAGTTTTAAACGACTTACTTGAGTTAGAACAATGTCGTCAGTCGGGCGCCGAACTCGCTGAATGCGCGCCACATTGGTAGCCACCTCGGGCTTAGGATTACGGTAATTCCGGCGCCGGCGCTTGACGACGCCCGCAGGTCCGGATTTGTGTTCATTGGTGTTCCGCGGGACAGCGATAGGCCCGGCGTACGGGGTTACAGTTGAAACAACAGAAAATGACTTCGGAATATACGCCATCGGTGGTGGTGTCGGTGCCACAAAAGAAGAAGCTGATGACGATGCCGTCGTCGCAGTGTCGTCGTCGTCGACAGAGAAGAGCAGCTGACTGAGCAGCGACCTCTGGTTAACTAAAACACAGAACCTCTCTTAGTCAATGCCTAGCGGGGCGGTATGCCTCAAAGACATGAATAAAATAATTGTGCTTACCGTTCGACATATTCAATTCAAACCGCTTCACAGCCAAATACAAAACGCTACTGACCCCGGCAGTCAGCTATGGAAGACTACAGAGCAGCTCGTGTAACCTGCACTTATCGATTTTCGCCCAAAGTGCAAGTCCTGACGGACAGCCGTAAGTCGTTGTCCAGTCAGTCGGGTGGAGAAAAGGGGGAGACCGAAAGCCGAGGGCTGTCTTTTTCACCGATATATGCTTGAAGGGGGGTGTGGCATCAGGATAGAAGCCAGCTGGATGCACTTGTAGCTCTTTTTTTCTCTCCTCCCAGAAATGCACTTGTACGCCGATTCTCCGACAACCGAACGGACATCTCTGAAAAGTGAATGCAGCACTGACTTTCCCATGGAGCACGCGATGAATACGGTCGTTAAAATCAACAGAAAGGTGCGGGAAGCGAAATGGCATTTGCTTCATACACCTGCGAAACAAAGATCAAGCAGTCCGTAAAAAGGGGAAACACACTTTGTCCACATCATGTTAGCATAAAGTAAATGAATGTGTAACTAAAAGGTCGATCCGAAAAGTGCATTCGTGATTCATCGAAAACCTATAGTCGTTTTTGAACTAAGAAACATGATCAAATGATCAGCGCTCTGTATAATCGACAGGAAATTAGGTAAAAAGGAAGTTAAAATCGACTTTATAGATTTAATTTAAGTTAAAAGCCTCAAGTGCTAAACATACCATAATTACAATACACTTATATAAATCAACAGTTTAAAAAAATTAGAAAAATAAACTTCTAGGAACTGTACTTGTTCAAATACAAAAAGTAATGATGAATTTTTTGAAAAGTCCAAATTGGGTACTGTATTATCAGAAACGACAGAAGGCGTGTATGGAATTCCTAATACTGGTGACATTTCGATCATTTGTTGTTGAGAAAGTATGTTTATGGTTGTTTTAACCCTTCTTTATCTTTTTCAAAAACGCCTGCAATTCTAATAAAATGGTCAAGCGTGGCTTCGGATGCGGATACATCGGCAGCGTTAAGGACTTACTCAGTGTTTCATCCAAGGTGGTGTTGGCATTTAACCGAAGTCGATATCTTTGGTATGTAATTTAAAGAGACATTTAAAAAATTTTATAAAGGCTTTGCGGTTCAAACCTTCCTGAAAGTCGGCGTTCCGCTTTGATGACGGCTTGGACGGGGGTGTACTTTAGTGGTGTTTATGTTCTGGAGACCAACGGGTTCTTAGTAAATGCACTTCTCGATGTGAAAGATGGTCAGCACGGTTGGAAAATGTCTGGATGCAGCTTCGGATTCACGTTGAACTTTTCTTTATGATTTCGAAGGGCGTGCGTGCCTTTTAAGCCGGCGCTGGGCCATCAGTTGTCCAGGATCGCCTATTGATCAGTCATCCCAGACCGAAAAGGGCTCTTCGATGGACATGCGAGGCTCTAAACCAAACTACAAATGGGGTACACGCCCACACAAAACGAGGGATTTGTTCATGATTTCGAAGAGCGTGCGTGCCCTTTGAGCCGGCGCTGGGCCATCAGTTGTCCAGGATCGCCCTTTGAAAAGTCATCCCAGACCGAAAGAGGCTCTTCGATGGACACATCCGGCTCCAAACCAAACCACAAAAAAGCAACACGCCCACACAAAACGAGGGATTTGTTCATGATTTCGAAGAGCGTGCGTGCCCTTTGAGCCGGCGCTGGGCCATCAGTCGGCCAGGATCGCCCTTTGAAAAGTCATCCCAGACCGAAAGAGGCTCTTCGATGGACAGATCCGGCTCCAAACCAAACCACAAAGAGGGTACACGCCCACACAAAACAAGGGATTTGCTCGTGATTTCAAAGAACGTGCGTGCATTTTGAGTCGGTGATGGGCCATTAATTGTCCAAGATCGCCCATTGAAAAGTCATCCCAGACCGAAAGGGTTCTTCGATGGACATTACTGGCTCCAAACCAAACCACAAAAAAGCAACACGCCCACACAAAACGAGGGATTTGTTCATGATTTCGAAGAGCGTGCGTGCCCTTTGAGCCACCGCTGGTCCATCAAGTTCTACAAAGACAATGTTGCCCAAGTGACGTCAATGCCCGAGTTTATGACCATGAATCTGAGTATTATTGATGACACCATTCGCATGGCGGGTTCTGATGACAACCAAAAATGATCCTACCGAAGCCAAAAACGGGTGACAATGATTTCTATGTTTATCTTTTGTCACGAGATTTTTTCTTTTTTATTTTAATTTTTGTAAAGCTGTTTTGTTCCGTTGCAATTTTTTTAAATCACTTACTGTCTCTGAATAATTATGATAAAAACTGACGTCAGAAATGGTTTTGACCAAAAAAAATCAAGCGTTATTGTATGTAGCATTGAATGGATTAGGTAAGACGTTGTTTGTCACCATTAACATCATTGAGAGCATTCTCGACATGTTTCCGTGCCAATGCGGCAACTGGTCCGGTGACTTGTACACCAGGACAGTCAAGAATGCTGTGGACAAGTCCGATCAGCGCACCGATTCAGCAACCCAGAAGTCTTCTAAACAGTTCGATTCCACCGTTGACGGCAAAATGACGCAGTCTATTAACGTCAAAATAAATTGTACAAATGTATGACGACTACTGTTAGTTGTTGATTTCGGCTGCAACCACTCGCTACTACCAGATATGTAAGGTGCCGGCGGGGGGGGGGGGGGGGGGGGGGGATAAAATACTTAGCCTCCAAACCAATGAGAGGCTTCCAAATTTTTCCAGTCTTGACTTCTGTGCCTCACAAAAACGCTGTTACAAATGAAAGTCGTAAACAAAGATTTTGTAACACTTAAGCAAAAATGATAAGTAAAATAAGAGTGGATTGGTCGACATGGGCAGTGTAGAATGCCTTCTTTAAACGTTGCTTGGTTGCGGTAAAGCTTTGAAACAAGCAACTTCACACTGATTGTGAGATTATATTGAATTATAATTTAAAAGGTTTATCGACCGCACGTAAAACTAAAAATTGCAGTTTTGTGCACAATAAGTATAAATAAATGCAAGCAGCGCTTAATTTCATCCAATACATTGCAAAATAAACTCTGAAACTATAGTGTCTTCTGCAAGGTTATCAAGTATCTACAGTAGTTAAACAAAAGCATAAGTTAAGTATATAAAAAATCTGTATTTTCTACGTTAAACTGCGTTCAAACGGCCATGCAAAACCAACGTCATTCGTGCGATAGCGATAGCTGTTATGAATAGAAGAACACTAGCAGATGCAACTTTCTTGAACCCTGAAACCGAGTTTTTATATTTGTTAATCTAAAGTTTTAATGATATAACAGCTTTTAAGTAGAGTTGATAAGTTAGATTATTGATCCCTATTGAAGGTAACAGTGAAGCAACATGCACTGTACGTATTGTATCGCAGAAAGACTTACCTAACTGTGTACGCCCCACAGATTTGCAGCTTACATTGATTTCAGCTAACAATGAACAACAATCGGTCCTCCATGCCAACCAACAATGATGTGAACATTACCTAAAAGGGGGTATACATGCTCCTGGGTATTGCGCACCTTTCCGGAGGATGTTGTTTCCTCCTAGCATTGCGCGTCGCATTCTGCACCCTACAATGGAAGAGGTTTGAGGTACGTCCGGAAGATAAGACAATCCCCCCTTTCCTGATGACACACAACAATGGATGTTGAGGTCGGCAGCTTAAGGTGCCACTGCAGCTGATCTTGCGCATGGTGTGTCTCGGCACAGTGTCGGTGCTCATCTGGTCCCACAGTGCTAGCTGTGTACATCGATCAAGATGGGGGGTCCACATCGTCGAGCGGTGGCGGTGGGTCGGCCTGTGTGTGTGTTGGCGCCATTGTCAAGTTCACCGAGGTGTTATATGTTCACATCGAAATCTTAATTTTTTTGAGACTTCACCATTCCAGAAATCTGGGCTCTCGCACGGAAGAATTAGGCACCCAGCTGACGCTAGGCGTAGCGTTTTTGTCCATGCGTGTTTACCGTCGAATTGTTGTTGTTTACCTTTGTTTATAACATTCTCATTTGCTCATTTTCAGATACAACATGCAACACAATAATCCCAATTTTCCTAATCAACATGACGCGGAGATGCAGCATCAGTATTACCAGGCTGGAGGCTCGGAAGCGCCTCAAGGTATAGCCCAACAACAACGACAAGGTGGAAACATATATGGTGCTAACATGGGCGCATATATAAATAATGATATGTCTTCTTCGATGCCGAGTAGTAGCTATCAGCCTCATTCTACTATTAATGTTAGAAATACTTTTATGCCGACAAACCAACAATGTGATCTACACCGACAAGGAGAAAGATTACAAGCGCAAGACCTTACGCATCAGAATCAACCAGTTCAAACTATGAATTCACAAATGGCGAGTCTATCTGTAGCCGCAAATGAACCGTCGTATCAACGTCAACCCACCCCTACAATGCGTCATCAAGGAACTCAAATGGCGCAGTCGTCTGGCTCCGGAGAACGTGGTAGATCTAGAAATGATGGCCCTGCAACTTCTGTGCCCGTTGAATATCCTTCCCGTAATCGGCGATTTGAGGGTGTACCAGAAGCACCGCTTGATATTAACAGTTTTGATTTTGACACGGACTTCTTTGCGCGGTCCCCCGATGCTGCGGCAATTCAAAGTTGGGCACAACAACCCAGGAACAATCCCGCTCAACAGCAACACGCTTCTTCCGTGCCTACGACGCGAGTAGTGCAGGAACAAGTTCAAGTTCAATCCCGGCAACCGCTACAACCTTTGAGACAACCTAACCAATTCGTTGCTTCTTCCTCAAATCAACAGATGGTGCCTAGCAACAGTAATATATATGATCAGAGGCAATTCAGCCAGCAACAACAGTATGTTCCCCGTCAACAGATTCCTTTGCCGGTGGCACCCCCACCATTAATTCGTCGTCCTGCCAACCGTCAGATGCAACAACAACGGTATCAACAACCGTCACAGCCTATGCAACATGGAAACTTCGGTCCACCAATGCCTCAGGGTAGTGCCTCATCGTGGAGACAGTCGGTGGATAACAATGCTTATCGGCACGATCAGTTTGGACAGTCGTCTGCACAACGGCCACAGAATACCGACATGGCATCCTTTAGACATCAGACAGTCAACCAGCCAATGTATAACGTTCATAACCGTAATCAGTACCCAAGATCATTGCCCGCTCCTGTACATCAAAGTGTGGTACCATCACCATTTCAATCTGGCAACAACCGTGGTTACGGTGAACAATACGGACAAAGACAACCAACTAGATATGAAAACCCTGGTATACTTGGCTGGCAGTCTGTACCACCAGCAGCTGCTGCTAGTAATCCTATCATCCAACAAATATCAGATGAGCAAGAATTCATAAATGCGGAATATATGGATCCAGCTAGTGCCCGCAACTCAATGCTACTACCGTCGTCTTCTTTTGCTAATAATAGACAACCAACTAATCAAGTTCCTGTTGATGAACAATTAACTCAGTATCCAACAGCAACTTCAATGGCCCGATCTCCATATGCGTTGCAACAGAGTCAGCAATATCAACCTCAAGTACAATCCAGTCAGCAGCCCCAGTTTCAAGCCCGCCCTGCTAATACGGTAACTACAAATTTTTGATTACGACTATTAATTTAATTGTTTTAGGTTGAAATTGAGCAACAGTCAAGAAGTAATGCTTCCAATCAGTTAAACCAATCTTGGGAATTCCAAGCACAAACAGCAACTGAAATGTCAATGATGCCATCTTACGAGACTGGTGGTAACAGAAATGAACAACTTTCGGCTCACAATCAGTGGACAACTTCTGTAGCAAACCAGAATCTTGTTTCAACGGAAGCCCGTAATGCTACTGAACAAGAAGAACAGTTTGCCCAACAGGCATCCTCGATTTACCAAGTTCCAGCCGAACAGCAATTTGCATCTTACGCAACACAACACGATCCAGTTCCAACGGCTGCAATGTCAGAACCGATATATGAATTTAACCCTGACGAAGAATCCATCGACCAACTGATGGTTCTTATGCAGGCACATCATAATCAGCAAACGGCAGAAGCTTCGGCGTCGGAGATGCCACCTGCTGTTGATAATTCACAGATTTATCAATCAGAAGAACTACAAACTTTAGCTGCAGCGTCTGCGCCAATGTATCAGTTCGACCTCGATGGTGGCTTTGAAATGCAACAACACGAACAATTTATGTTTGGTGAAGTGCTTGGAGAAGACGAATATCCTGGACAAGCAGCACTCGGCGAAAGTCGTAATCCTTTGGATCAAGGGACAGCCGAACAGCAGTCTTCAGCTTGGTCGAATCAGGCTTCAGTAAATGAAAAATCGCCAACGCTGCATTCTTCCAACAGTTCTTCCCCCAATGGCCAAGTACAACTGAATTCTACACCTTCTTCACATCAAGAAGTTAGACCGTCGTTAAGCCCCAATGCTGAAAATAGTCTCGCACCTGCACAAGAACTGATTGAACAGCCGTTGTCACCAGCTTCGGCATTTCCGAACATGATGGTGACATCCTCGTCGCCAGCGTTATCGTCTGATTCAAGTGCCTTTTCTCTAGTTCATTATGTAGTGAACGGAAAACGATCGTCAAGTCAACATCAACCATCTCGCATGGCTACGCCTTCACCATCGTCACACGCCGAAGTTGATAACGATATTGTTGCTGATCAAGAAATGGCTGAACGATCGTTGTCACCAGCTAAGGCAGATCAAAATGAAAATCTGACAGCAAAATCGCCAACATGGCCAACGTTATCACCTGACTTCAGTAATGATTCTCCACTTGGTCATCTAGAAAGCGAACAACAGTCATCACCTCAACCGCAAGAATCAGACAGGACTACACCTTCGACACCAACCAACGCCGAAGTCATAAATGACCATGAATCTGATCAGGATATGGTTGAACAACCGTTGTCACCAGCTTCGGCAGATCAAAATATAATGACAGCAAAATCACCAACATGGCCAACGTTATCACCTGACTCTAGTGCTGCTGCTCAACATGGTCAGATACAAATGGAAGAACGATCTTCACCTCAACCGCAAGAGTCTGGCAGGACAACACCTTCAATCCGTGATGCTGAAAATGATTTTGAATCCGATCAAGAAATGATGGAACAACAACTGTCACCAGCTTCGGCTGATCAGAATATAAGCTCGACAGCGAAATCACCAACATGGCCAGCGTTATCATCTGACTCCAGTGTTTCTTCTCCGCTTGATAATATAGAAAGCGAGCAACGATTGTCACCTCAACCGCAAGAATCTGACAAGACAACACCGTCAAGCCGTGGTGCTGAAAATGATCTTGAATGTGATCAAGAAATGGTGGAACAACAACTGTCACCAGCTGCAGCCAATCTGAATTCTGATCCCGCTACATCTGCAATGTCACCCAGACTGTTTTCTGATTCTAGCGCTTCTTCTTCTCCGCTTAGTCAGCCGCAAAACGATCGACAGCAGTCCCTGTCGCCAGTACAGTCACGCAGGATTACGCCTTCATCATCGCCAAACGCCGAAGTTGATGATTATTTTGCGGCATTTGTCGGTGAAGAAATGATTGAACAGTCAGTGTTTCCGCAGTTGTTGAATCAGGATCTTGTTACTGCTCCAACTCCGATCTCACCTGCATTGTCATCTGATTCAAGTGCTTCTTCGCAGAATGGTCAGGCAGAAATCGAACAGCCGACACCTTCGCCGCAACAGTCAGGGAAAACAACACCTTCAACCCCGTTGAGCCGTGAAGATGAAAGCGATCTTGAGTCTGATCAGGAAATGGTTGAACAACAACTGTCACCATCTTCAGCCCATCAAAGTTCAACTCCAGATGTAACTGTTAAACGCAGCTTGTTTTCTGACTCTAGTGATTCTCCTTCGCCACTTAGTGAGCCGGACAACGAACAGCCGCAGTCACTGTCACCACAACCTACTGCTGCACCTCTGATACCGTATCCATTGTCGTCTGCTTCCAGCGCTTCTTCCCCGCTTGGCGAGGAAGAGAATGAACGGCAGTCATCACCTTCGCAGGAAAAGCCAGGGAAGACAACACCTTCAACACCATCAAGCCGTGAAGATGAAAGCGATCTTGAATCTGATCAAGATATGGTTGATCAAGAGTTCGCACTAGCGTCAACTCATCTAGATTCAGAGCCAGCTGCAACTGTCCAACGCAGTTTGTTTTCTGATTCAAGTGATTCTTCTTCTCCGCGAAGTCAATCACAAAACGATCAGCGGCAATCACAGTTGCCACAACTTACTGCTGCACCTCTAATATCATATGCACTGTCGTCTGATTTCGATGTACCTTCTCCGTTTAGCCAGGATAAACGCGATCAACAAGCGTCACCAACTTCAGGCAACCAAGATTCAACGCTAACTGCAACTGTCCGACGCAGTTTGTTTTCTGATTCCAGTGCTTCTTCCTCTCCGCTTGCCCGGATAGAACACGAAGAACAAGCGTCACCAACATCAGGCAACCAGGATTCATCGTTAACTACAACTGTCCGACGCAGTTTGTTTTCCGATTCCAGTGCTTCTTCTTCTCCGCTTAGAGAGATTGAAAGTGCACAGCAGCCGTCACCATCTTCAATCGATCAGGACTTATCTCCAGCTAAATCTGTAATGAGACCCAAACTGTTTTCTGATTCCAGTGCTTCGTCTTCTCCGTTCAGTCAACAGCAAAACGAGCGACAGCAATCATTGTCACCGCAACAGTCTGACAGGACAACGCCTTCAGCATCATTAAATTTTGAAGTTGATTATTATCCTGCCTCTGACCAAGAAATGATGGAACAGACACCTTCGCCTTTGGCAAATCAAGGCCCTGTTTCACCAGTGGCATTAACGCCGACATCATCGATACATGGCTTTGAAGCACAACAAGATGAAATTCAGTTTGAAGAGCTGATGGAGCTCCAAGAAGATGACAATAATGCTGCAGCTATGTTATCTCGGTCACGCAGTTCCACGCCTTCATCGTCGTCAAGTTCTGATTACGCAAACATATTTGGATCCGATAATGAAATGGATGAAGAGCCGTCGCCAGCTGTGGCCAATCGGGATTCAACTCCACTTACAACTGCCCGACCCAATTTGTTTTCTGAATCAAGCGATTCTTCTTCTCCGCTTGGTCAGGATGAAAGTGAACATCAGCCGTCACCATCTTTAACCAATCAGAATTCAGCTCCAGTTTCAACTGCTACACGACGTTTGTTTTCTGATTCGAGTGCTTTTTCTCCAATTACTCAGCTACAAAGCAAAAAAGATAAACCATTGGTTTTGTCCAAACATGCTTTGGCCGAATCGTTTCGTGCATCGTTGGCAATGTCATATCTTACCACCAGTGCTTCTTTCCAGCGTCGGAAGAACTTTAAAGCACAGCCTAATATGTCGACAGAAAAGATGAAACTGTTGGCTACTATCAAAAAACTTCAGAAGGAACGTGCTCATGTTGAAAATTTGATTGAAAAGTCATTACCAGCTTTGGCCCTTGATGATCCAGTGAATATAATGTCGCCACGCCCGTCTTTGCACCCAGTTTATTCTCCGACAAAAAGAAAAAAGCTGTTGGCCAGGCTCCGTCTACTTCAGAGTATTCGTTTTAGACTTGATACAGAGGTAGAAGCAGCGGCATGGCTATATCATCAAGATACGTTTCATGTTATGATGCGGCAACCGCAACTCAACGTTGTATACCCTGTTCCAAAACCAGTGTCCACAACAGCTCAAAATGCAGTTATATTACCCTTACCAGCTAAACCGCAGCCTGATCCTCTTACTAAATGGCCAGCTTCAGAAGAAGTTGAACAGGCATTGCGAACAGCGGCACAGCAAAGTGCATTGACACCTTCGACTCCGACAACGTCAACCCAAGAAGAACCTAAAATGTCTTCCCAAGATATAGAATACACCAATAGAAGACTGATGGAGATATTAAGGATGAATCGTAATACGGCAACAGCTTCGAAGTCGGCTTCGATACGCCGTGCAAACAGGGCCCTCTTTGCAAGCCCAACAAATGCTAGTTTTCCACCTACCCAAGACACTTCGCCAGCCGATCCAGTCGACTCAACACAGAGCAGCGAATGTGTGACGTCGCCCGTTTCTAACCAGAAAGATGCCACTGTTGGTCTGTCAACGATATTCAAGACTGCTGCACCTGTCGCACCGTTTCGCTCGTCGACATCATTAAATAACTGTAAGTTATAACAAGAATTTATATATAATCCATGCAAATAATATATATTTCCAGCTACCACTTCGGATTCCTCAAATGCGTCAAGATTTTCAAAATCGAATGAATCTAGCAATTCTGGTAAGCTCGTTTGAGCCTGTCATGGTACATTAATTTAACACTTTATTTCAGCTGTTTCAACGTCTACTTCATCTGAAGAAAGAACTCAGAACATCAGACTCCGAACACTAACGGAAGAACAACGGAAAGAACTATTTTCTAATTATGTTGTTCCAGAAAGACCGGAACAAATGACGTCAGGTACTTTTTTAAACTGAAGTTAAAATCAACTGTGCGACGATTATGTATATTTCAGAGTTAGACACCTCAACCTCAGATGACCAAAGCGTAAAGCCGGCTAAACCGATGGCATATGTAACTGCGCCTTCTAGCGTGTCAAGCGCAAGAACGCAAAAACCAAAGACACCATACGACTTGTATCTAGAGCAAGATTCTTCTGACGAAGAAGGTGTCGCCAAGCATGGAATACTTTCGCTATGGACTAAAGCCTCGGTACCTGTTCGCGAAAATCGGCGAACCCAGAAACCCAAAGTGACTGTTCCAAAAGAAGTCAATGCAGCTGACAATGTTGCGCCTGATGCAGTTGACACCAAATTAAAAACTGCTAACGATATTATTAATTACATCAATGATCAAGACATTTACGGGCCAGCGGTTAATAACCAGATACTCGCAACAGTACCTCCAAAGAAGGTTGAAGTTGCGCTTATTGCAAGACTGTTGTCAGTAGTCGATGAGGATGCGTACAAAATCCACATTGACAAGTTCGCAACCGGCGAGATGTCCTTGTTTTCGCCAATTCACGAAGACTTTCCAAAACCAGTAGCAGGATGCTCAATTCCTGTTCAACATTTGTTATCCCGTTTTAAACTGTACATTGAAAGTATGCGGTTTTTGTATACGGTTGACAGACTACCGGAGGCCGACTTTGAATTTGAACGCACTCAAAGTAAATGTAAGAATTTGTTTTTCAATTTTCATAAACTGTAATATTTTTATTTTCAGCATTATTTTGTATCCCTCCAAACCGCGAATATGATCCCTCATTTTACTATGAGGAGTTCCGCACCATCGGCGCAGTATCGAAACCACTTTCGAGATGCACTGAATTCCATAAATACGAGATATACATGCTTGTTGATCTTCACATGCTTTATGCCCAGAAGTTTCTGCTTTCGGAAGAAGATTACAAAGCTTATGTCGAATCTCATCGAAGTATGTTTAATATATTTTTGCAACCTTCCTTATATAATGTTTACAACTTTTCAGTTTTTCTTCATAAAATTCTCAAAGTCGTCAGTGAGAAACCTTGCAACAAGCGTTTCCAAGTTTTGCTCGAAGCGGCAAGAATGTTGGACACCCCGCCAGAACGTATTGAACTAGCTGGAATTCTATTCGAAAAAGAATTCAAGAGGATGACCGCTAAGATGAATGAATACATTGCGATGTCTGATGATATTGACATGGACAGACTGGATAACAACTACCACACCTTTGTAATGGATGCGATATTTGAAACTGATCCCCGTGGCTGTGTAGAAGAACCCGACTTTTGGTATACTGCGGCACTTGGATCCCACATGAATGACATATTCTACCTGCTGGATGCATGGAATCCTCTAGCAGAAGTTATTGTGGAGAGTTTGAAAACTGAACTAGACACCCAGCGGAAACAGTTGTATCAATGCCCCAACAACTTTTGGCCGGTTCTCACCAATCCGAACCTGTGGAAACAGTTCCTGGCTTCCCCTGTAGTGCCGCCCACCCACGTCAACGAAAAATATACGCATGTGCGGAACCTCGTCGGTGCAGTTAAAAATGGCACATACGTTCCTGCCAAAAACCGACCATTTGCTTCATCGATTCCGATTTCTGTGCCACTACGCAGGGAAGTCAATGAATACAGTCTCAAGCTGCAGTTGATGAAGAACGTTGAGTATGACGATTCGTCTCTGCTCGAACACATCAAAATTGTACTGAATCATTTCGTCAATACGCTGTTCCCAGTGATCAGAAATGTAAGAAACTTGCCGTTCGTTGATAGAAACGGCAGAAAACTTGCGCCGGCATTGAACAACGCTGCGATCTCACTGCTCACCGACTTTGTGATGCACGAGTTTCTTCGAGAATGGGAGAAGTACGGTAAATGGATTGGCAAACGGTTTGACAACAACATTTTTCCCTCAGAACGGCCAGGATTTCAACGTGTGTATAAATTCTTCAAACAAAGAAGTTACCACGGATTACCAACCTTCCTGAAGCGAGCTTCAGTTTATTTAAATGACAATGGATTTGACTTTTCTGGATATTCGCTGACTGGAGAGTGTGTTAGATATTTTAAAAATTCTAAAGTTCGATTGTTGCCTGGCTACATGGTTGGAAAGATGATCGCCTATTTCTCATTTCCATCGGTGGATGAAGAGGAATCCGAGGATGAAATGATCATGACAACTGATGACAAACCTTCACTGTTCGCAGACTTGAAACAAACTGCCGAAGAATATTGCGCTAAACAGTCCGCCGACAAACAGCTTGATTTTGGACCAATGGCGCTGGCATGGCCGAAAGACGATCAAGGCTTCGGGAGACCCATTATGCCGGAGAGACCTCCAGCCGAAGTTTTAACTGAGACTGACATACCTCCCATGAACTTCCGTACGTGTGACTACAAGGGTAAACTGATTGAATCCCCAAAGAAAGCAGCATCTGATAAGCAACGCCCCGAGTGGAAATGTCAGTATGTGGAAGAAAAGTCTCGGCTATTAATTGCATCGAAAGCCCAAAAAATGTGCGAAGAAGTTCAAAAATCCAGGAAACGTCGTTTGGCTGAAAGAGATACGGTTTCTCCATCTGAAGGCCCAGCACCAAAAGTTTCCGCTCCAGAAACTAATACAACAGATTTATCGGACTTAAACACTAGTACACCAGAAGCAGAAACTGATATGAACTTTGTTTCGCCTCTGGCAGTTCCATCATCCACGGAAGACTCAACTTCTAAGATGGATAAAGATGCCATTTTGCGATTGATGAAAATTGACGAACAGCTTCAAAAAGAACGGATGCTTCTTGCTAAAAGAGAAACTGGAGTTATATACGTTATATCACCGTCAAAAGTACCACCAGCAGACAAGAATAAAAGCACTTCTAAACCTGCAGCGTCAGAAGTGTCGGCTCCTGATAATGATGCAGAACCTTCTTCAAGTGATGTTGCTACTCCATCGGTATCGGCCGCTGATAATAACGAAGCAGCTTCTTCAAGTAATGTTTCTTTCGAAATCCACCAATATCAAGCTTTCTTGCAACAACAAAAAACTCTCCTGGAACGTGAAAAAGCGCAGAGGTACTATATGGAAAGAGAAGTACTTGCGGCGCGTGAAGGCATGTCATCAGAAGTAACGGCTCCTTGGTATGCTACAGGAGTTAAACGTCAAAAAGTCGGACACCTGAACTTTTACTCGACGAAACGCGGTTGGTTGGAGACAATGAATAACTCCCCTTCGACAGCAGAACTGCAACTTCTCAAGGAAGAAGACGACACGTGGAACTACTTGGCACCAGCTAGAGAATCTCATCGGCAAGCTCTAATGTTTGAAGCGTCAGCGAATAGTGAATCTGATGTCGAAATGGCTGACAATACTGAAACCCATGACAAGGATGAAGCTGAAACTCCTGCTGCCCCGTCGTCGCCTGCTACAAGGGCCTCAGATGACTTCAACAATAGTCATGTTAGAAAGAAAGAAGACCGTAAAAACCTAATCAAAAGGATCGCTAGTCTTTCTAAGGCTTTTTCGGAACCTGGCATTGAAGATATTGTAGCCGCGAAAGCTGGAACCATCCCAGGCAGTACTGTTCCGAAAGATCTCCGGCCATACACCTGTCCAGCACCACTTTTCGCTGTTTGCACGAAAAAGCATTCGATGATTATTGAAATCCCTAACAACATCAGGATGAAAGTCCAGCTAAGTGAGATTAAGAATCATCCAGTTTGGAGTGCCCTCAAGGAAGATGACCCAGAATCCCTTCACAGACCCTTCATCAGATGTATCCAAGAACAAGTTGGCGTTACCGTCGAAAATTCCTTCAAATATCAGTATTCTGCCACTGAAAATATGTACCGAGCAAATAAGGCCATTCAAACAATGCACAAGATTCGGGAAAATGGTTTAGGTGAGTTGACATTTGCATTACTGAATAATATAAATTTAAACTGATTTTGTTTTTAGATAAGAACGATCAACTGATTTACCGAGCAGACATGGAAACTTTTGTCGGCATTCTATTGCCCTTTGACCTTCGTGAACATGTTCAATTCAACTCGTTCTGCTGCATTAACATTGAAGCAAGTTCGATCAAAATTCAACATTCTACACTTGACTTGGACTATTATGCTAAACGGTAAGTATCTGAAACTGTTTTACAATTTGATTAGTTTAATTTACTGTATTTTAGCAATGCAAGCATTTTCGTGCCAGCCACACGCCGTCGAATTCCTGCAACGTTTGACTTCAACAACCCCTCATTTATGAAAAACAATAAACCGTCAAACTGGAGGGCAAAGTCCGTCTTGTAAGAAGTTTTATGTTTTATCATTGACGTTTTTATTGAAGTTTTAAAATTAAAAATAAACAAATGAAACAAACTGATTTAATATGAACGCAAATTGGTCAAATACTGTCGATGATCATTCAAAACACGAGTGCCGAGCCAGCAACTGTTAAAGATACACTTCCGACATTGATACACATCAAATTTCTCCATGGTTGACTTGCGTTCGATCTGATTAACGAGTCGATCGAAGCAGCGTTTGTCTTTGACTGTGACTGAACCGGCTAGATTTTCACCGGCGTGGAGGCCAAAGCCACTGTAATTAAGAAACTGTTCATATTTTTCAGTTTGTTATAGGGGTGGTCTTACCCAACACAATTCCGTTCCGGAATATTTGTGTAAAAATCCCAGTATCCAGAACCCTGAGCCCTGCGGCGATACAAATTGAACCAACTGGTATCGTGTCGGATCTGCTGGGTTCCAATGCGATACCATCCGAGGGGCAATTTTGCGTCGATTCCGTCTACTTGGAGGTCATGGTCGGGAGGGACATGCGTGGGACAGGTGACAGTTCTGACATTTGTAATGGTTACAACTGAGATAAAACTGAATTATCCATACTTACCCGCAGGTGATTTCATTGGTTTGGCGGTAATAAGTGCAGTACACATTTCTACAAATTACTGTTTAAATCTCAAAACTGATAGGTAAACTCACTCTGCACTGACACCCCAAAACACCCCCAGAAGCAACGTGACTAACAACATGCCGTCACCAATACGATTGTAAGACAACTAATGTAAGTCGAAAGGGGTAGAAACCAGAAATCGATGCATTCGATCGCGCGCCAAACTGCTCAAGGACACCCAATTTGTCTTGCCGTCGGCGCTAATCCCTCACCCTCGTGTGATCATAAAACAAAATCGAGTTAAACTATAATTATTTATATCAAAATAAGTTAAACTGTACAACTTCTAAAACTGCAAACTGAAAAAGCAACACATGAGAACGACAAAAAATTGGGAATGTTGCGAGAACGACCGACGTAAAATGACGACAGTTCGGATAGATCGACAATTGAGAACCGAAATGGATGACAGATGACATCTACTCAAAGTGAAATATGGCTTCATAGATTGGGGATCATGTGGTGCCGAGGAAGCCGGTGGTGTTGTACTTGTTTTGCCACAGGACAAGAATCAATGTGACGAGGTACATGCCAGCGGCAATCCAGCATTGGGTCGCCTTGTCCGCGTATTTTTGTTCGACGACACTGAAGTGAGGAATATATAAACTGATTTTTGAACTGATATGGTTTAGTCAACTCACAGTGGCCTGAAGGGCTCCTCACCAAAGTTGAGGTCCGGAAACAGGGTCACGGCCTGAGAGTAGAAGAAAATACCGAGGAGGCCGAGAAAAACGACACCCCACACTGACATGACCATGCTGAAGAAATTTATATATAATCTCAGGTGGAACTGGATTATAATGTCATCAAAACTAACCAAAATGCCGACAATTTTGGCCCACATAATGGACAAAGCTTCCTCATGATGTTGGCGAGGATTCAGACGGCGAAATGCAGGTTGAAGTAGGTTTTTTGGGTGGCAAGAAGACGCAATATCCAAGCCGCAAAAAAGGAGCGCCAGTCAGCCTGGGCCGCGTGCAAAATTTATCGACATTTTGCCAACGATTTTTGGCACAGCGGTCGTGCGTGGCTCCAAGCGTGCCGAGACGACCATTAGCTCAAGTCCTTTCATGCCTCAATCCATATATTTCCCGAGGTTGCGCTTGCCCACGGCGCTGATTCAACCTTGTCCATCCGTCGTGTACATCTCTCCGTGATCAATGCTCGCGTGCGTACATTAATACTCGATCTTTGGTTTGCGTTTTCGCGTTGCCTGATTTCACCCTATCCGCGGTCTCTGCTTTCTCTCGTAGTTCGATTGCCTGCGGTCCCCCATCTCCATATGCGACATTTACTGATTCTTGGCCGTAGTGTTGGCTGATATTATCAAAGCTCGTGCTTGTCACGGTGTATTGATTACCCGATTTTGTCGTCGTTTTGTCTTACTACACGCGTTGTTCATTAACGCTGTCTTCATCCAACTCATAGCCTTATCTTTATCCCATATTTCAGGCAGGGATGACCGTCTGGATCCCCCTCGTGGCCGTAACGGCCTTCTGGCTTCTCGTCGGTGCTGGTGGCCCGCTCTTTGTGCCTGCTGGACCTAACAAGGGTATGTTTTTACATTTTCGTTAACTTTATATATATTATTTCCACAATACCCACTTTTACATATCCAAACTCTTTCCAGGTATCATCCAGACCATGATTGTTCTCACGGCAGTCTGTTGTCACCTCTTTTGGATTGTTGTATACCTGCATCAATTGAATCCTCTTATTGGCCCTCAAATTCCCGTCCGAACGATCATGTGGATCCATGAAAA
Organism: Panagrellus sp. LJ2284; assembly: GCA_024447225.1. Classification (NCBI taxonomy): domain Eukaryota; kingdom Metazoa; phylum Nematoda; class Chromadorea; order Rhabditida; family Panagrolaimidae; genus Panagrellus; species Panagrellus sp. LJ2284. The sequence goes on from JAMRYC010000002.1 coordinate 10,142,712, forward strand.
GTGGGGAGATGCCGCTGGACCTCTTGTCAGTGACTAGACATAAACTGCCAACGCTAACCCGACCTGTCGTTTTCCCATTCCACTGGTCTGTCCGTTTTAGTTCACTTTCATTGTGAATGGTCTAGACTTGACACGATTTTTTCACTCATATTGTTAGCTTAATTCTGAATGTATTATAGTTGTGTACGAAATCTTTCTTATTCACTTTTCTCTTTTCGTAACATTTGCAAATGATTTTATAATTATATATATATTTTATTTTATAACAGTCTAAAAGGGTTAGCACTACTTAGATATGATGTTTATTGGATGGACATTTTACTACAAAAACGATACAACATTGAGCCTTCCTTTGGTTTATAATTAAGGGGATTAGCAGCTTTTTGGTGGAAAGAATAGCGTCATTTTGGACGAAGGGTTATTGCAAATGGGTTCACGCGTTCCCACGTCGCTGCCGATAGTCCCTGATGAGATGAAGCAGTTGCGGAAAGCCTTCCCGAACGATTTGGACGAGACCGAAGCACAACATGAGCAGACGCAGTTCATTGTCTGTTGTCTCGCCCCAACTCACTTCCACGGCATTCTCCTTGAAGAACGAGCTCTTTGGCATGATCTAAACCGTGGTTTTGAGGGTAATTAAGTGGGTGCTTTATTAGGTGGTCTCACTTTTCCAAGCTCAGTTCCTTCTTGTCGAACAAGCCACCACTCCGGGACGAATGTCATCCCACAAAAAGCAAGTAGTTTACGGATTGGGTTTGTGGTTGTATCAATTTGACAGCGACTTGTGTCATCAGTTGACGACATGATTTGTAGATTGCCACTGTGAGCAAAGTCGACTATCTCGAACATTTTTATGCCTAGAGATCGCTTAATTTTTAAATAATTTTATGGTATACAGTATCTCATACCTGAAATCGGATGCCGAATCTTGGCTACTGTAGGCCCATCCAATCCACTATCAGGATCCGCAAGGGTCACACTGACTAGCCGTTTTTGATTCTCAAATAAAACCACCTCATCCACGTAAATTTGAGCACGCAAAACAATTCCCGGAGTGCTGTTGGACTGATACGTGACTTCGAAGTCAATTGGCTCGAACACAGTAGCATTATGCAGGATGTAATTCTCGAGTGCATTGTGGAGCTGAAATTAATCGATGAACCTTTTGTTTAACAGATATTACGTATAAAAGTAGTGCTCGCCAAAAGTGAGCGCGTCTCACGGTATTGAAAAAGGGAGGGTGAATCATCTGTTGCTACCTTCCCCCATCAAACGTGAAGACTGTTTCTCATACAGAGCTGTGTTACATTTTCTCAGCCTATTTATTATTATGTTTTATCTATTTTTTGTTATTTTTAGAACATTGTTGTTTGAGCCTCTTTACCTTTGTGATGTCAACAATGCTTATCAGCAATTTTGTGTACGACTGCAAGCATGGCACTGGGTCCAATTTGGTCAATTGTGGCGCGATCACGGTAGAAAAACGTCTTGCCGTCCGCGAAATCTGGGCTGTCATGGAATGGGACCCTTTTCGCATCTTGTCGATGCAGTTATGTTTTCCGTGGTCTGCAATGATGACGATTCAAACCAATTGCGGCAGTTAATTCACCGGTTGAACTCTGTAATTACAAACAACGGAAGTCAGTCTAACTAAAATGTCGAAAAACACGCAAAAGACATAACCGCTTCGAGGTTTAGAAGGAACCCACTCCCCCGCGATACACGCTCTAAGGCGAGACACTACTTCTTACATTTTCGGCATGGATTTTTACCAAACAAAGCTAATTACAGCCTACAGCTTTTTGACGTTGTCTACTACGCATTAAGGTGGCAGCAGCTGGATTTTGACTAAACAGTGAAACTAAATGCTTGACAACTACGCAATGTTAGTCACGTTGGCTAAGTGACGGTGTGTTAAGCGGTTTCTGGAGACAGTTTCCGAGGAGAGGTCGTCGCAAATGCTTGCCTGTATGCACATTTGATGATACCATTAGACACAAACGCACGCAAAACAGTCTCGAGAACCGAGGACACCTATCAACAAACAGCCTGAGGCATTGATTTCAGGGGGCCGGCTATCGGAAGGGGAGTGAGCTTGGACAATGAAGCGACGGGGAATGATGCTTCTTTTACGGTCAATCACGGTCCCGTGGTGTCCTGAACAACGATGTTGGGAAGAAAAAAGGCCCGAACGCAGCCGTCGCCGTATCCGTATGTGTAGCATTATGTTTCAAATGGTTGATTTGCATTTTGGAAACGGGTGCAAGGTGTTTTAATAATAATAACTGGCAAAGGTCAAAAAATACAAGTTAAACTAAATCAGATTGATAGCCCTATAGTCGCACTTTCACGTTAATCCAAACCAAAAAGAATGCCCTATCAAGGGGTTGGACAACGGCAATCTTGCAAGAAAGAAGGCAATTTCGCTTATGAAGTCTTTCACTTTTCCGCAAAGACATGCAACAAGAAAAGTAAGTTCGTAAAAACTCACATTATCCAGACACTGTAAATTGTCTACATGGGGTAATGTCATGTGCCACAAAACTGTCCTTTTTAACTGGCAAAAACCTTCTTTTTGATGTTGTTTAGTTGCACTGTTTATGATATTTTAGGGACAGCTTTTTTCTGTCTACTTTTACAGTCTGCGTAAAAGCGATGACGATCTGTGTCTGTTTCAGCTGCCAATGTACCGTAAAAGCATTGAATAGCACCCTACTGTCGCAATATTACTATTGTTGGGTCAGTTTTTCTTTTCACTCCTGCAGGTTGTCTACGAGAAATCATGTGTCTTCGTGATAAATGCATCTCATTCAGAAACATTTTCATTCATGCCTGCCTCAGGCAGGGCAAAGGTTATCTCAACGTGCCGCATAACAAAATGCCAATTGAAATTCCGTCGAAGTTGTCAGTATTCAAATACTTCCGCCTTGACAGCTAATAGGCTGGACAACTTTGTCTCGAGACTGTCGCTACAGACCGCCCGCAGTGTTCACGGAATTCCCGGAGCTACCGGAAACAATACACATTGCAAAAAAACTAACCCCTCCTAAGATAATTGGGAGAACCACGTACAAAGGGAGAAGACGGTGGTCGGCTGGTATGGAGCGTTCTTGTTTTAGGTACCCACAGGTGTGCCCCTAAAATGTGTTCTCGGTTGCTGCCGGGGGCGCGGCCGCCGTCAAGGGCCAGTCGACGGACATGACCAAGACCGAAATCAGAGGCAGTGTTGATGTGACTGTGTTGCCCTTTACAGGCACTCCCTCTCATTCTCCTGCAGTCAGTTTCCTCGGCCGACGTCCACTGCACTGCCCCCAGGAACAGCCATTTTTGACTTGACTACAAATGTCATTACGCAATGCCAGCCACTTTGTTGCTATCGGACACTTCCGTCGATCGCCGTCCACTTCCTGAAGCGTTTGACCGAATGAACGAACGCCCCTGCCTCAAACATGTCTCCCTCCCAGTTCCACTTCCACACGTGCCGCTGATCATACGTGTTTTAAAAAAAACAACGTGGCGCCAGATAGTAGCCTGATCGACCCCGTTGCAATGCGAAAAAGGAAATTCTGGCTCGCGGGGGTGGTGGTAGTTTTGACAGCTTTTGGAGATAGACGACCGTTCATTCGTGCGCGAGACCTCCTCTGGCGACTACCCCTCGAGGGGTCGAAGTTTTGTTGCTATCGATTCAATTGTCGCCTCAATCTGATCATATTGACTGATTTTTCGCGGAGAATTAATATACTCACTTAAAGGAACTCAAGTCACTTCACCCACCGTCAAGACCCTAGACTCTTCTCGAGGAGATTATGGACTCACTTTGGCGGAAACTGAAGCTCTTCCGAGCTCGACGGAAGAGCAATCGCCCCGGGCGAAGGGTAAGTTGTTCTTTTGTATAGCTATTTCTTTCTTTAATTTCATTACATTAGTCACATCACTTTTATTTGAAATTTCGTTCCACTTTAATTTTGCAATTGCCATTATAATTGATAAAATTGGCTTTGTTTCTAACCGGATTACCTGTCCCCACCGAAAAAGTAAGACTTCGCCTTCACGGTATGTCAACGTGACCGCCCATAACAAACCCATTGTCTCATAGTTAAGTTGCCCCATCAAAAGTTGCAATGCAGCCCAGCCGATTTTGTGATGATGCATCGCGGAAGACGCCAATGTGTCGGCAAATATTTGCATTAGGGTAAAAATGGTGTCCTTATTTCACGCCCTGTGGCGAAAAAGAAATAACGAAGGTAGTACGGGGTTTCATTTGAGTCGGACGTGGAATTCATGCTTCACGGCCTTTATCTAATCGGATATTGTTTTTTTCATTTGCACGCTCATTTGACTAACTTATTGGTCGGAATTCGCCCTCGAAAAAGGGAACGACGACTGTTTCAAAGATAACAAAAACTGCATGGGGGTGCAAGCGGTTTTGCACGCTTACTTGCTTTTTATCAATTCACAAAATTTCGAGTTAATGTCATGGTCGTTAATCTAGAAACACATTTATCAAGGCAACGCCTATTTTTATTTGCAAAACGTCTGCACTGTAATCATTTGCGTGAATTATTGCTCATTCCAATACATACATTTGAATGTGATTTACTGACTGACCTTTTTGAATGCAAATGAACAGACCTGTCTCATTTTTCAAAAAAGCGTCTCTAATAGCCAGAGTAATTTAGATTTACTATCTAATTTGCATTCTTAAATGGCCATCTTCACGATGGATGCATCCGTCGTCTCCCGTCATTTGCAACTCGTTTTTATGTATCTTGAGTGGTTTTTCTTCAAAATTAGGAACACTCATGTATGAATGGCGACAGGGCCACCAAAGTTGCGATGTGTAAATGGCTTTACACTTCCTTCATTCTACCAGCGTCACCGCCAACCATAAAAATGAGCATATTTAAGTAGTTTTTTTTCATGAGTTCACAATGCTAATGTGCTAGTAGGGTTATCGTAATGGACTTCCTCGCCAATTTATACATTTTTGGGCAAGGCAGAACTCGTCAGAATAAGTCGCCGACTATTGTAATGACACAGAGTATTACCCAGGAGCTTCCATTAAACGTGCATTACAAAGGGGTTGCTGACGCTGACGCCGAAGCTGATGCTATATGCATTCTTGCAATAAGCATCTTGTCTCTGATGCGGGTCGTAAGGCTGGCGTTTCGATGCTTCGCATACTTTGTTTGTATATTTTGGGGGTCGCCTTTTAGGTGCACGTCGATAGATTTCGTTCGCTCTCGCTTCATTGCGGAGATCGCGCTTGTCGTTGTAGTTCGGAGTGAAGGTGTTGCGCGAAATGAGCCCCACAGGCTGCGCCTTGAGGCGTTATTGTTTCATAGTCGTTCAAGATTGAATGCGTTGAAGCTTACTTCTTTGTGACTTTTTAAAGTGAGCTAATGTGAATGAACTTTAATCAAGCATGTACCGTAAAAGGTCAGCTGTCGTTACCGTGGTCGTCCCTGCCGGTGCCGTGCCAGTCATCACTGATCTTTTTCTCGCAATCTTCGATGTTTTTCGATGACACTTTCCGTTTATTTGGAATGCATTTTGCCCTTCCATTCTGTGTTTTTCTTCACGGTTGACACCCTTGTCATTCCCCAGCAGGACATCGTGTTCGTGAGTATGTCGCAGACGAAAAGTGAAAATTAAGAGCCAGCTCGGGCTTGCTTACTACTCCACGCGCAATCGTTCACTACTTTGGGTACTCTTATAATTAGTTGACAAATCCACTTCTTACTCTATGTAGCCGCTCGATTCACGCGATACATCGTTAATAGGCGGACGGGCCAGGAGGTACTCGACAGTCAGTTGGAAGCTATTTAGGAAATAACTTTCGAATAGCTGTTCGAAGTTAACGCGATGGACAAAATAACCCACAGTCAGAAAAGCTAACGACCTCCTCGACCAGGCTCATCTGGTTCTCGAAATTGCAAAATTTTCAATGGCCCACCAAAATCTAGGAGTCTCATTATCGCCGAGGGGCGTCTCACACACGCAGTTCCCAAAAAAGGCAGAAGCCATTATTTCGGCTCACCATAAAAGCCACCGATGGCGTTGAAGCTGCTGTATAAGAGGTGTAGCTCGAGAGTAGTTCCCGCTTGCTCTTTCTTGCAGATTGCATGTTTGTTTTGCTGTTTTGAAGATTGTCGCCCGCAAGACCACTGTGTTATGTTGTGCATCGAGTTCCGTGGGGTCGCCTTGCTACATACCACCATAGATCCCCCGCGCGACTGATCCCTTCACTATCGTTCATCGTGGTTACCCTCGACGCCCAAATTTTCCACCTCTCTGTTTAACCCTGTGCTTTTTCCGCTGCTACTGATGGTGGTTGTGGGTGACTAACACATTCAAAACAGCCCCCATCACGTTAAAGGGTAGGCAGGAGCGCTAATAAGAAGAACATTCTCTTTTTATTTTTCTTTTCCGTTTTCATCATTTCCGTTAGTTCACGCTCTGCTCCCTGGCAATCCACATAAACATCAGAAAACAGAACAGCCATTTCGCGCAGTCCCGAAAATCATGTATTCGTCATTGTGGCTGGTCATCACCGATGTCATTATACGATCGACTGATTATAATCCCCGTCTGATCCGATGCGAACCAACGAACCATCATCATCGACGACCGTTAAGAGATACCTCGGGTTGTGGAGCCATCGGAAATACGCATTTCCAGGACCGGCCTTCACAACCTCCCTTCTCCGATTTGTGTCGCGCACTCGATCGCTTTTTATCCCTCAACGATGCGCAAAGTTAGTTCGTAGTCGATCTAGTTGCGGCTTAGAACTTTGTGAAGAGCCACTTTATGGACTTAAGATCGTCCTCCATCGTAACCGAGATTCCCGAGGTGTTCTTCGACTTACAAAAAGATCCCCGGCAACCTTCTCAAGAGCGGCGTCTCCTTTGAGCACCGTGGGGTCACGTAACACACGCATTTCATCTCCCTTTCATTTTCGCTTTGAATGTTCCTCAGAGATTTCGAAAATCCCCGTTGCATACGATAAAACGGTTCACCGCCTTTTAGGGTTTCGTTTTTTCTCTTTTCTTATTGTATTGTGTTTTTCTTCCGAAAAAATTAAGTATACCGTTTCCCTTTATTATGCTTCAGTTTTTATAACCGTTTTGCAAAATTGTCCTTTTTCCTTATGCCTATTGAACTAAGTAAGATTTTATTGAAAGATTGGCCCAGTGGCCCAGACAACGGCAATTGTTACTGTCTACGTCTACGGCACATTGGCCATTATGTTTGCCTCTATTCTTCTAGCTTTGAAAAAACCGAAAACCCGGCCATTTAATGTTGGTCTGTCATGGCTTGAATTAAATGAATAGGCGTTCTGACAATGTTCCGTCGACCTTTACCCGTTAACAGTCACAGTCTTGCTTGATTGTTGTGTTTTTCCATTCCAATACAATATTTCCACATTTCCACTCCTGCGATGGATGGATGAACGCCGGTTTGCCGTACATTATACCCATATGGGGTTGACGAAGCAACAGACGGGGGGCCATTTTCATTCATCCGGTGGTCCTTACTTCTTCTGCGGAAGCTAACTGGGGGTAGAAATAAATTCTGCATGCGGACGGCGACTCACTTTGCTTTTTTTGGGGCCATGGATGGTGGTGGACCAAGCTTTTTTGCACGCGCTTAGGCTCATGTGCCATCCGATATTGCGCTGTTTTGTCCCTAGGTTCTGGCCGTGAGATGGCTGTCACTTTCCGGACGTGTTACATTGCGTCGTTTAGCTTTTGCAAAAAACAAGATTTGTCTAGTTCAATTCCTTTTATTTGATTACATGACATTTCAGACGGACCTCATGCTCGCTTCGGTACACGGAGCCGATTCCGCTGACCGCGCGACCGTTTTGACGGATGGCACTGAAACGCCTGAAACAATTTCCAGTGTGGATGATGCTGGACCGTCCTCTGTGAGCGACGAGGTTGGTGACTAACTTTTCTAATTGGTTATTCTTCAAACGAACGAGCGACATGATTGAAAGTACTGTTTTTTTTACAGAAGATCATCTACAATTCATCCGGAGCGATTGTGAGCGGCGCGGCGGACGTGCTTCTGTGCAAAATGCTCCCCACAAGCTCACATTGCCCTGACAATCATACAATTTTTACTCTATTGGTCAATTTACGAGCATTCATTTCTCCGGCTGACTTGCTTCAAAAAGTTTTACAAGTAGGAATAAAGGTCATTGACCAGTTGAACTTTTGCTCAATAAAGCTATTTCAGCATTGCATGTTTGAACAAAACTCCAAGAGTGACAACTTCCGGAAGGAGTCACGATCCAAAATGTTTGAAAATATGTTTCATGTCTGTGCAGAATGGACTACAAGCGTTCCGTATGATTTTCGGGAGCCAGCAATGCGTGATAGATTGTTGGAAATTTTTGGGCTATGTGTAATCGATGATGCGGCCCTGCGCAAGTGTGATGAACTGATGTTAAATTTGAGAACAACATTAAGTAAATTGGAAAGGTATGAAGTGGCATTGCGCAGTTTGCATCAGAATATCGAAGACCCGCCATCGACGGCTGATCAGTTGGTTGGATTGGCTGTGATTTGTCCGGAGCCACTTGTTGTGGCACAGCAGTTGGCACATATTGAATTGGTATGTTCCATTTTGTTTACAATTACAGTATTTACTGTTGTTTACCTATAGGAACGCCTCGGCATGATTGGTGTTGACGAATTCGCCGAAATACTAAAATCCGGCCAAATTGAAAACCTCTGTGTTGACAAAAACACCACCAAAGCAGCGAACATTCGCCATTATGTTGAATGGTTTAATCAACTCACCAACCTAGTCGCGACTGAAATTCTCAGACATTCTCGCAAGCGATACCGTGTGAAAACGATCGAGTACTTTATTGACGTAGCCAAAGAATGCATTAATATCGGAAATTTCAATTCCTTGATGTCTATCGTGGCTGGCTTATCACTCCAGCCAGTCGCGCGGCTTAAGCGAACCGTAAGTATTTAAAAAACCGATAGGCAATAATCGCCTCAGGCTACTGAACCATGGTTTACTACCCTCTTTTTTCAGTGGGCTCGAGTGGAGAAAAGTAAACTAGAAATATTGCAACATCAACTAGATCCCTCAGGCAATTTCATCAGCTATCGAGCAACCCTCAAGGCAGCCATCTGGCGATCAGATGGTGCAAAACAGGATGCGGAACGTGTGATCATTCCCTTTTTTGGTCTCCTCATGAAAGATCTCTATCTACTCCATCACCGCTGTGTGATGCCATTGCCCAATGGACATCTCAATTATGCAGTAAGTGTTCCGTAAAGCCAATTCAACTTGCTGTTCATTCACAATTGAAGTGTTTATGCAATTTTTTAACGTGCAAATGCCCAAATATTTACGAGTGACACGCATTTTTAGATGTTCACGCAGTTTGCTGACAACCTTCGTAATTTGTTGAAATGGAAAAGCCGTCCATGTCCGTTTAAACGAAATTCACAAGTGTTACAGTACCTTCTGCTTGCAGCTAATTACTCTGAAACAAGTATGTGTTCCACTATTCAGAACTGAATAATTTATAGTCTCACCTTACCAAAGATTACATACGAAATTTATAGACATGCTGCGACTGTCGTACGATTATGAAGTGGCTGAACTTTCCGCGGACAAAGAGCAATACAAACGCATTAGGTACAGCTTGTTTACTTACATTTTATTTAAGGCAAATGACATTACTAAATAGTGCAATTTAACGCCATAGATATGGGTGGTTAGTACATAGTACAACAAACTACAACAAACTTTTCAGAGAGCTTACCAAACAGCAGTCCAGTTAAACATTATTTATCTACGTGATGTTGAGTGGACAAACGTCAATCCTATATCGAACCCATATGGTCTTCTGATCTCGTAGCAACTGACTCAAGTATCTTAATCTCAACAATAGATGCAGCATCTATTCGTAGAATAATTGAAAGAGGCTGTGTTTTTTATTGCTTTTACATAGTCAATTAGTTGCAAACAATCCATTTCCCGCCATACTCTTGCAAAATCCCGATGACAATGATGCTATGCATTTAAGTTTGTACAACGTGGACGAGATGAGCTTACGCCTACGCCATACGCATATAATTTCCTTCCAAGATCTTTTATAAAAATGAATATGAACCTACATACAGTTTTGTCCCAGTGTATTTTTTTATATTTCAATACATGCATTTTCTATTTCTCCTTTGCTTTGTTCCTATACACGCAAGTACAATTATTCTTTGCACTTTCAACAATGCCAAAAAGGTCCATGATGTATGTTGGACCGCCGAGATTCAGATGAAAAATGTGAAACATGAAATGCACTCACTCCGTAACTGCATCAAAATCTTTAAAAAAAGCATCATACAGAACTGCAATCATGTAATAGTCCACCGAGGGCAATTCCCGCCTTTGTTGACAATATCGTCCGTGCCGTGCCATTGCACAATGTCAATGACAACACGACCCGGTGTGTATATTATTTGTTCCGCCCATCGGCACTTTCCCACAAGCAGTGACGCTTCACAGAGTGCCAATTGTCCCAGGTAGTTCAATTGTCCGCTCCGAAAGGGCCAATCATGTCTCGCGATACCGCCAGCCAGACGAGTTTTATCCAACCTTATTTTGCATTTTGGAGAGTCGTCTAAATAGCTTTCAAGTGAAGGGGTGTATACTTTTCTTTTGGCACCGACTTTTTCAGCTTTAACTAACCCGTGTTTTTCGTTAAGAGGTTGGTTTTGCGACAACTGGCCAAATAAAATTGGCTTACTCCAATTGGTGCCAACGCGGGGGCTCGCTTGTATGGTTACACGGAAATCAGGCTAAATGGGATATTTAGATGTTTATTTTCCGTGTGTTTACGTTCCATTGACGACCAACTTGGAACTGCTCAGACCGTAAAAATATAAATTCTTTCTTTTCCGTTTCCTTCAAAATAAATCAAGTTCACGGCAAAATTGAACACTAATTCTATATGTATTGTCAGTCAACTTTTGTCGACGCTTCATAAATAATGAAGAACATGTTTGGCACAGTGATTGCTTCGCAATCGCGTTTGCACTCTCTCCTCGATTGTTCAACCCTACAGAGCAAAGCTTAACAACACGGCTTTTGTCTTTTTGCCGGAGAGTGGGACCCGAAAAAAAACTTGAAATGCAGGCCGCCCCCGGAAGAGCTAAAATTCATTTGCCACTGTGGTATTCCCGACTAACCATTTTTTTCTTCAAATTTGTCTGGTTAATGTCTCGCAGAGACAGGGTTTTGACCCCTTTGCCAATTGAAACGAAACAGAACACATTTTTTACGCTTCCTATCATGTCACTCTTGTCGTTCATCATAATTTATTACTGTACTTCACAGTATTGGGGTACAATGGCTTCACTTTTTTAAAAACTTTCATTTTCTTGGAGTTTTTGTTTGTTTTTGGGTTGTTCTATTGCCGGAGTTATAATTCCACCTGTTTGGTTAATAAATAAGTTAGTTGGACGTCCTATGGTATTTCATTTTTGCAAGGTTATTAGAAAAGTTTTTTTTGCTGTTAAAAATTATTGATAATTAGTTTTGCTAATTAGACAAATTTCAATGCGTCAAAGTTGATTCAACGCTCTTTCCTGTATTACTGTAAAAGTGTAAACATTAGAAATCTTATTAAATTAAAAACCTTGCGTAATAATCTAATCGCTGCCAAGTGCTTTCCAAACAAAGAAATTTTATTAGGCCATATTGGTCCATTTGGTAGTGCGTGAAAAGGTTAACACGCATACTTACTTAAAAAGTTAACTACAGGTTGTCCGTTGTCAGGGCGCCGCCGACGGAAGTCTCCAATTATCCACCTAATTATTAGCTCAACACAGTCATGAGCCATTTCACACCCATTGCCATAACTTTTTCAACACGAGTTTATTTTATTATTAAATTCATGTTGTCGTAGTACCATTGGGCATGAAGCCAATTCAATTTGAAGGGCATTAGAGTTCTGACGTGCTTTCTGGTTTTCTGTGCTTTTTGTCACTCCTATTTTGAAGCATAATCTTCTAGGCCGACATGTGCTGTGCTTTGCTCTGTTGAAATACTAATGTAGTTTCCATTGGTATCCATGCCGTTTAGATGACAATACTACGGGTCAGGTGTAGCCAAAAAGCTTCTCCTTAACAACCCCCACTTTTGAATTGCATCAAACGACGAACACAAAAGGCTTAACTGTTTCAAATATTCTCGGGGTTAAATTGCCTTCAACCCCGATGATTACAACCGAACTGAAATGCCGAACCACGGGCCTTTTCGCCTTTTGGCCGGCATTTTCTGTTTGTGCTTTTATGAAGGCCATGTTTAACTTTGTGCTGGCTATTATAGGACGCATTGTAAAAAATACCTTCACTAAAAAGCCTTACACATAAAATGGGATTTTGCAATGCACCCTACCGTGACTCCATTTACAGCATTGTTTTTTGCAGGGATACGTATCGTTTCCCTCGATTGAGTTGCTTTTTGGACGGCCTTTTATCCGAGTCAATACAAACCAACCCGCAAATGGCCCTGCCCTCAAGGCTTAAATTTTAGTCTTCCTTGTTTCAGTTGATGCTTACTTACTACATCAGACAAGGTACTATCTGTCACAAACCCATCAATTTCAATTATTTGTTGACGAAATTAGCTTACGTTTTACTTTTTTCCAAATGTTATTATTGATGCGCATAGTAGAAAGGCGGAAGTTTTGTTACTCGGATTAAGACGCGGGTTTTCTCTCATGTATTCACTTCAAGACAAAAGAAAGTTTTTAGTCGGAAATAGTCTCCGCTTACAGCTTCTAAGGGTCTGTTGAACTTCAGCACACCGCCCCAGTACGACACACCACCACTTAAGTAGAGCCACCCGCTCACCTTGTTTCCGGTTCGAAAAGGGGGTGGCTGTACTACCATCGGAGTATAGCCACCCCCACTGGGAGAGTCAAACTCCAGCAAAGTAAGCTGGGCGGTGTGTTGTACTACCCCGACCGGGGCCTTTTGAACTACGACACACCGCGGGTCTTAATTAAAGCCACCCGCTACTACTTCGGAGTACAACCCACCACTACGTTGAAGATGAACCACCCCCAATGTTGTAGAAAAGCCACCCACGAAGATGCGGGTGGCTCATCTTCAACACAACAAATTCAATTTCACGTCTTCCAACTTCATCACACAGGGGGTTGCTCATCTTCAACATTGGGGGTGGTTAATGTAAAACATGTGGATGGCGCATCTACAACATGAGGGTGGCTCATCTTCAACATAGATGTTGTAGATAAGGTCACCGCATGCTCAAAATCAGATTCTAAGTTGACGGCACCAACCTAAGTCTAAGTCTAAGAAGTCTAAGTCTGAGAAGTCTAAGTAATAAGCGGGGGGCTCCGCCCCCCGCACCCCCCGGTAAGTCCAATGAGATCGTGGGGGTAGAAGGGGGTGGCTCATCTTCAATATCGGGGTGGCTCATCTTCAACATCAGGGGTGGCTAATGTTCAACATAAAAAATTTTATGTTGAAAATCGACCACCCGCGACATTGAAGAACAGCCACCCCTCAAGAATTTTTTGAATTGAAATTTGTTGAAAAAAATTGTTGCCAAGTCCATGTTTGGATGTTGAAGATGCGCCACCCACAATGTTGAAGAACGAGCACCCGCTAAAAACTTGGTTGTGGGTGGCTGTACTCCGACGGGACAGCGGTGTGCTCTACTCCGGTGGGACGGTGTGCTAAAGTACAATTGACCCGCTTCTAAGGATCGGTTCGTCCATTAGAAGGTTAGTTGAACTTAAGTGAAAGTGTGTAATCGGACACTTTTGTTGACGGCATTTTTTGCAGATGATTGTTTCAGTTTATCCGTTAATTTGGACTTTTTTGGAGCTAGAATTAACGGCAGATTAGCCTTAAATGTCATATCCGTTTAGCCTTGCAATTAAGCTTTTTGACGTGCCAGGGTTAGGCTCTTGTTTGTGTTTACCCTGCAAATGGAACTTTTTTTTCAGAATGAAATGCCCCGATCACGCTTCCAATCAGCTATTCGAACGTTTCATTCTCGTAGCAGTTTGCGGTGGCATTGTCGCCGTATTTGGTCTCGTTGCCAATGCAATACTGGCAAAATTATTTGTCACACGGTCGAATTATCGCCATTCGCCATTCTTCTTTCTCGGTTTCGTCGCAGCATTCGACACATTGCTCGACTTGACTTACATTGTATTACTGGTAATTACTTTGTTTGTTGTATGTTGAGCACATAAACTCTCTAGGTAATACCAATAACCGCGGAATATTATCAATGGCCCGAAATATACGACGGATGGATTCACTATGCACGGGTTATCTACATTGCTGGCCAAATATTTAAGATTGCATCCGTATTTTGTCTCATCGTAGCAAGTTTTGAACGTTATTTAATGACAAAGCATTGGACTTTTACGGGCTTTGAATACCGGTCCCGGTGGATATTGTTGGTGTGCGTCATTTTTTCTGCTATTTTCGTAAAATTGTTCACAGTCATGGTTTGTTTATATTTAACTTAAACTAATAGTACATTTCAGCAAGTTTAAAGTGTAACATTTAAAAATTTTAGGAAATAGTTATCATTGAAAATGAAGATTGCGACCACTTCCGACGAAGAGCGGTTGGACGTCTCAGTCAGTCATGGTTGGGCGGGTTTCTCAATATGCTTACTATTTTCTTGCCATTTGTCACGTTAATCTTCCTCAATGGCGGAATTGTCCTTATGTTGCGACAACAAAACATCCAACAACTGCGATCCTTAATAACGGAACTCACGATGGGCCACGATGTGATGAAGCTGCGTCGGCGCAACCTTCGAGCTGCCACAAACACACTCATAGTGATTATAAGTGCATATTTAATATCTAACTTGTTGAATCTGTTTTTGTCAGTGATAGAATATGTACAGCCAGGTTAGTTTTTGACATATTGACGGTAATGGTCATGGGGTGGTGGTCTGGACCAAAAACGAAGTCAAAGCTTGTTTTTAGGGCTGTTACAAGAGCAATATCCAGGTGAATACAAGATTGCGGCTGATGTGGCGTCATTGCTTACTGTCATTGGTAATGCATTGAGGTGTCCGGCACATGTTTGTTCGAATAAGGACATTCGGGAGCAGTTGTTTGAGTCGATTGGGATCATTCAGCCCAAACCGAAGGTAAATTGACCCCTTTTGAATTTTGAACTTGTCATAACATTATCGCACTTCCAGATCCCCGAAAAGACCCTTCTCCGAAAACAGTCCGAACACATTGAAAACCCGCCATGGATATCCGTCCTACTCATAACCCACGAAGACGAACACACCCACACCCGAACCGCTTCCGGCAAAAACAGTTTACATGCTGTATTTGAAACAAATCACATGAGAAGACATAGCAATATAGGAATTTGCTAATAACAATTACATACAAACTGATCTGCGAGTCAAACCCGAGTGCCATTTAAAGAATCTCGTTTTATAAATATAACTCTCAAGAAATTTAAAGTTCTTTAATGTAAAACTGATGTGAAGTTTTTTTTGCATAAATGTTATCTAATCTGACGAACACCCAAGTATGGCGGGGGATATGGTTCCTGATAGCCGTATGTCATTGCGTAAGGCCTGAAATGAAAACAAAGCCATTAATTATGTAATTATTTGCAAAAAAAAAAGTGTCAACGTACATCGGTTTCGCCCGAGCCGCGCCATATGTATCTGTAGCTAAACTGCAAAGGTTGTCGGTAGACGGCTCATGGACGGTGCTGCAAAAATAGGCTCATTATGGGGGGTCATTTAAACTAACTATCAGCTAATGGACGGCTAATGGAATGGAAAAGTGAATGGAACGGCGGAACATGCGACTTACTATTTAGGGAATGCATGCATTTGATTATAAAGCTTGATCAATGAGGTACTCAGCATAATAACGAGAATCATAAGTAGAAGGCTAATGAGCATCGACATCCAAACACCATTTAGGGGATAGACCATGTGGGCACACAGAGCCGCTCGGGAGTTTCGAAGGATTTCCTTGACGGGGGTACAACTTGTCACGTCGGTCGAGACGGCATTATCCACGTGTTGGATGTAGTCATCTAACTCATTGGCTAGGCTTTTGATAACTTCACCGGCGGCAACTTCCATTTGACCCTTGAAATCGACTTCGAGAAGAGCCCGTGCGTGTTGGAGCCCAGGGACGGCATCGGCGGGTGAGAAGGATCCAAAATCGAAGTGATCATTGAGTTGAAGCAAATCTTGCATGATCTCATCCAAAGAATGACTCAATGGTTGGGTTGTGCTTAATTGGAATTCGTTCAGATTGTCTAATGCTTGCGCGACTTCAGGTGGTAGTTGCGCATTCTTCGTCATTTCATTGTACCCGTTCAACCTTGGAGCTACATCGATTGCGTTAATCTGGTCTTGAAGTTGTTGCATAATCCTCGGATTGATCTTGCTCACATTCACTGATGGACTATTAGCCAACGTCTTAAAATCGATATCGAGCTGGAACTTCTGGTCCACAGGCGTAATGACCTTAATTAGGTCACGCAATTCCTCAACAGCCGCATTAAACTGCTCTCGATAGACTTCCTTCAGCTTGCTCAGCTTGTATTTTGCATCTAGGCCAAACATCTGGTAGAACGTATCGTTTCGATTGCATCCGCGAATGACGTCAGTCAAAGTGCGATTGTCGTTAAAGATGTCAAAATCGCTGTGGCGAGTGTGTTTGCCGTACAAATCGACCATTCGTTCCGCCAGCTGTAAAGAATGAAGACACCCAATTAACAAATTCATGATCTCAATTAAAAACCACATACCGACAGAACATCAGGACGTGAAAGTGGATCTTCAAGGGGGTGGCAAACGAGATTGCTAATGTTGGCGCCGACAAGCATCAACCCTGCGGCGACGACCGTTAAGACGGTTAAAAGGGAAAGGCTCATCCAGATTCCGCATCGGAAGAACCGGCTACCCGTCGATCGGATACAGCAATCATCGTTGTAATAGGATGGCCGTCGACCACAACATCCGTAGAATAAGCCGAACAGGAATGTGAGCGCGATGAAAGCAAAGAGCCCAGCGATAATCAATGAAGCGTACCAACTGTACTTGGCATACTTCTGGTAGGTGCTCTGTTCGTCGCGGAGACGGCTCATCGGCTCATAAAGCACGTCAAAGTTGACTTGCCGGATTTGGGTCGAAATATCGGCAGCGATGCTAAATAGCTTGTCGCCGATCTGCTTGACTGCATCGAGCGAAAGTGCGGCTTTTCCTTCGATCTTGCGCACAATGTCGTTCTCGAGATGGCGGAAAGCTTGTTCGGCAAAGTCAAAGATGGAAATTATGTCCATGTTCATGATAGTATTCAACGCGGCTTCATTTTCGGTGGTGATCAACTCCTATAATAAAAAAAATGTAAAAAGATACAAAATAGGTCAGCTGGCATGACTCACAAACTCGAGGTCAAGGGGAAACGCATCGATAGAATTGAACAGTTCAAGTGTTTTCATGCAAAATGTTCGCTTCGGGTCAATGTTGTTTTCGACGCAGGATTCCAAATCTGGCATAACCGAATTCTTAAGTCTTGAAAGTTCTGCTGGGTACCGTGCAATTTGATCCTTTGCGACAGCGATTTCGCGACGAATTTTGATAAGCTTGTCATGGGCTAGTCGAGCTTCTAAAAGGATTCAAAAAAATGAAATTCGCATCCCTGTTTGCGGAAATCGACTCACTGAGATACTTTTGAAGAATTGTGTCAATGATAGAAGCGCCCGAACTGGCTTTAACCTTTTTTACAACAGAAGTACCGGCTTCGCGGATCTGGGTTGACAATGACTCATTCAACTTTTGAACATCTTCGATCAAAAGCTTACGAATGCGCTGAAAAGGTATTCCTTTTTGATTGTTGCTCGAATAATCGATAAAAAGTGAATGTTTACCAAATCAGTGTCCCGCTTATACACGTTCAAATCATCAATGCAGTTGTTTATCCTCGTTGGAAGTTGTTCAATGCCGATTTCATTATACTGTGTGCTGATGAACAATGCAACAGCAAAGAAACTGAAAACAATGCTCTCATTTTTGTTGTCATTGAAAAATCGTCAGTCAGACAAAAGTATGGGCCTCTCACAGACAGCCGTGTGTTAAAAGAAGCTCTCGACGACTTACACGTTCATTACGATGAGTGCTCCAATTAGAAAATTAAAAAGTGTCCTCTTGCATCCATCATATTGTTTCTCGGTGGTCCGTGCCTTCCGACCCCGACGGCAACATCGCAAACAACAGCGATAAAGCGCGTAAACGACGGTAAAGATGGCACTTACGATGACGCATGACAATGCTAAGACTATCCACCATTGTTCGTGTTGGAGCCACTGTAAAAATGGTGATGAAAAAGGGGGGACTAACACCGTCAACAGTAATCGGTTTTTACGAGCTTAGGGGATCATCAAGTCTAAGGGACCCTTTTGGGATTTAAGGTAGCGCGAGAAAACGAAAATACAAAAAAAATACTAATAAAAAAGTCACAAACCATCGGGTACTTGTGTGCGAATGAGTCCATCCACGCTTGTTGGTCGCCATTGAGAGCCTGTTGGCTGAGGAGATCTATAAATTGACAATGAAATCCACTTCAATGGATTTAATGGATCAAACTGACCTTGATGAGGGAATGGTTTTGATAAAAGTTTAATAAAGTAATTAATCCAGCCATAATACATGTACATGGCTTCATCGTTAACCGAATCTTGTAAAAATATACCACATTTGTAGCTTTCGGTCGCTACAAAGGGCTCGAATTTGACGGCCATACTGCAGCAGACAATGCCACAGAGTATGAATAAACTTGTCCTCAGAATCATAGTGGAAGGAAGTTTTATCAGTTTCGGGAGTAAATTACGTCACCATCGAATAAAAACGGAATTAAAAGTAATACCAAAAGATATGGGTGGACGTGGTGGGGTTGAGAATCGGCGTATTAATGGCTCGACGAAATTACTAGCATCGAACGCTTCAAAGGACAAAATTCATTAGCAAATCGGAAGGCTGAACCGAAGCCTACAGAGCACACGCGCCTCTCACGTAGTAATTAGACGGACGCGCGATGACTTTTTTTCTCTCCTATATCCATCTCGCAATTGTGTAGATGAGTTTTTGACTAACGTTTTCAGAACGGATCTAACTTTTGAGTAGGCCGGCCCTGCGCACCATTAGCCTTTTTGGCTGTCTCGTCCGCATCAAAAATCTGTCTTTTTTACTTTGGCTTTGACTACAGATAGACACGGCAGGTAGTGGGAACGAACACCAAGTAAGGGACAAAATGGATAGATAGAGGGAGTTGAAGCGCTTCAATGGAGGATGGAAAACGAATCAAACATGATCTTCCCAAGGATAAATCCTGCACATTTGACGACAAACTTTCACATGCAAACATGTGCATTGAAACAGAAATGATAGTTTTTGGCGACGCTGGAAAAAAGATTGCGCAAGGCCCTCCACATCCGATTGATTCTCACGTAACATAAGACATTTTGTCATGCGGCGTAGATTAATTGAGATAGATCATGACAGAAGGGCCCTTCTAAACAAGGATAACATGCTGTGAGAAGGCGGCGCTGAACACTTGAAAATTGAACATTGGCACAGACAACAGGAAGGATGAGTCTTCAAAAGCGTCATTAAAAGGACAGGTTTACCGCAAAATCGGTAGTTACTCATCGGAATTACACGAACGGCCTTGGGTGTTCTGGTCAAAATTGGAAATTAGACATCTGTCGACATCCTGAAAAGGCCGTTCGTTTGGAAATTAAGTGGTAAAAAGTGTCAGGAGAAGGAAGGAAGAAGCAACCACGGGATTGGGAAGCGACAGTGGTGAAAAACAACCAAGTTGTAGACCATTTATAAACTGAGCAGAGTCCTAACGGGTGTGATTCATTGGACCGGAATTCTGGAGAAACCATTTTTTAAAGAAGCGAACCGCCGATAAGGTGAACCCTTTGTGAATACTGTCCAGAAAAAGTAATGCTAGTCACCTTGACCACCGGCGAAAAAGGTAATGAGTAGTCCTGGAGACACCTTGTTGTCCAGTAGGAAGGGTCAACTTTCTTCCTTACAGAACAAACATTCATGAAAGCCACCGCTACCATCAAAGCTACCGGTGTCCAATGACAGTCGCGCGGAAACTGGGAACAAGAATAGCGTGAAGGAAAGTGTGTTGTTGCATTGATTGGAATCATAAAAAATTGTCGCCTGGAGGCTGAGGCTGTGATAGACTGTCATCAGACCCCCTTTAACAACAAAACGTAAGAGGCGCAAAAAATCGGAGGCAAAAGTGTGTCAGAGTCAAATAAGAGGAAAAAGAACAATGCTGCGAAAAGAGAAGTTCATCTCGAATATGAGATAAACCCCTGTGAGTCTCGGGCCTGATTCCGTCTGGACAAACCTCGGCCCCAAAGGGTTGTATGTCGTTAGTTTTGATGCGCAACACCGCCCAAATCTCGCAATCCCGCGTGGGATGATGCGGACCGCCGCCAGAGGTAGTTGGTCAGTTAAAGGCCCTGAGAATTTGTGCAATGAACGAGAACCTCGGTTCGCCCCCCAAGGAGAAAAGGTTGTTCGCCGTGCTTGCTCAAGCGCAAGCCGCTTTAGGTACGAAAAAGGGTAAACTCTGTGTCGGTTGGGACGTCTACCCACCGTACAGAACAACATTGGCTTAACTCGGAGTCGGTCAGTTTATCGAAGAAGCGTCCGTAGCCCTCGAGGGCTAAAAGCTTGGCCCACGTTTGGTATCTGTGCGATCGAAAGGTGATCAAAACAAAGAGCCGAAGTGGCGGACACGTAACAAATGAGGATTACGTGACTTTGGGGATTACTTAATGCGGGTTTGTGTCGAAATTTGGTTAGAACAATGACTTCAGGGCATTTTATTTCAAGGGCAGAGTGACTGTAACACAAAAGCACTGCCAAAGAGGGGTAATCTAATCATCCAATTGTGTTGAGGGGTTTCAATGTTAACAAAAAACCTCTAGTGCCGTAAAGAACCTTCCTATAACCTTAAAAACGAGCCAAAGTAGACTAACCCAGCGCAAGCATACCCCTTCTCGACACAGTTGTCCTCTAACCTTTAGCTTTCCCTCCAAACAGGCACCTGCCGTCGGCGTCACAACCATTCATCCACCTTTACTGTTTTCGCTAAGAAAAACAGAGCCATTTAAAAAACGAGCAATTCGCCACCTCCATTCAACGAATGTAACTAAAACCGACAAAAAAACACGCATTGCCGGTGTCGAATTTTGATGCGTCAACGGTGTGATGCATGCGGTCACAGAATCTAGGTCGAGTTCAGAATGAACAAAATAAAAGGCGGAAGCATTAGTGCAATCTCTTCAAAATGGAAGGAGTGCTGATCCGACGCCGAGAGCCCGCAAAACCTGGGTACCGATACCGTCGCAACAGTTTGCTATGGAGCGCAACATGGCGTATGACAACCAAGGACGGCAAAGACGCCGAACATCCGATTAGAGGTACCACCGATCTTTCGCGCAGACCACACGATGTACAACCACTAAATTGCGGATGACCAGTGGACAGAAGACGTCATTTTGAAGGATGTTGAACAAACTGGACCATGTTTTCAGATGGCTTGTGGCCACACGGTTTCGAATTATGCAAAGTAGCTAAAGAAAGGGAGATTTTTCATTACGACGAGTCTAACTAAGCCGTTAAAAGGGTTCCTGTTTCAGCGGGAAAGCTTCAATTCATTCCAGTTTTGTGACTGAAGAGCAAATATTGTACAAATTAACAAATTTTGTAACATTGTTTGCGCTCGAACCGAAAACAATCATGATTCTTATTTCCAGTCGACATTCAATCAGTGAAAAGTAGCACAAGATGTCAATCAAGTATTGTTATAACAAAAAAACGTCTACCCATGTTTCAATCATAGTGATGTCAACTTCGAGCACGTAATGGCACCGTGTCCGTGGGACGCCGAAATCGAGTAGACCTTGTCAGTGTGTCACAGGTTGGTGTTAATGTTAACCGCTACTGTAGACAGACTTACGGTGTTTGAAAACAATAAAACTGAAAGTCAACACCGCTTAAGTGTCCACGACTGAAAAATGAATTGTTTTTTATTAGTCATGTCATGGGAGCGTTTTTAACTTTGATTTTTAAACGATCTATGAGCGACCATTACTTTTGTTGCAAGAAATAAAAAACATATGGGCAATGGTTGAGAATCGTTAGACTCAAATTTGGTACATTTGTGCATTATATTGCTTATTTAAGTCACAAAACTGAATTTTGTGTCATATTTTTATAGTCAGTCGAATCAAATGCTCATGTTAAACAATGAACTACTTGCCAATACTCAACTTTATATAACACCGGTAACAAAAATATGTACAACAAAACCCTGTGAAGCATAAATATATAATCTATCAAGGCAAGCAATGGAAAAGCGCACCATAAAACAAAAAAATCAAATCTTTAAAACCATGCGAATTGGGTGGAACGAAGACACTGAAAATGCTGAAAGAACCATGAAAATCCAAAAAAACACTGGAAATGTGAGCAACATAGACAGTTATCAAACAGTTGGCGGGGGTGGTGGCGGATCATCCTGAAAAAATGTATTCATATAAACAATGGTTTCAACGGTTGCCAACTCACAGTATTATTGCTATTGTTGCTAGGTTTACCCTCGAGACTGCCCGCCTGCGGGCCACGTAGGGAGTTGGGACGAGTCATAAACATAACCATAGCGAAAACGCTCATCAGGGCCATCATCACCATGGTGTTTGTGGCAGCTTGGGGATCGCTTGCGCTACACTCTTCGTCGGTACA
Organism: Panagrellus sp. LJ2284; assembly: GCA_024447225.1. NCBI lineage: Eukaryota > Metazoa > Nematoda > Chromadorea > Rhabditida > Panagrolaimidae > Panagrellus > Panagrellus sp. LJ2284. The sequence continues at coordinate 10,165,566 of JAMRYC010000002.1, forward strand.
TTCTTCCTGAGTTTGACGGAGCTGGAAAGGAATTCGATTAAAATTCAGTTCCAAGAAGGCAATTTGATGTAAAACACGTGAAGATCAGATAAAAACAACTTACAATGTTGATCAATCTACGCATCATGGCTTCATGGTTGAAGATGCACTCGCAAGGATCATCTGACATGATGCAATCTGGACGACCCCGGCTCCAAGACTGACAGGCCACGAGAAGCGGGCGAGCTTAAAAAGGACGTAAAAAAGTTTATGCAACGTAAGCATACGCGAGGAACAGTTGGAGGCACATCATGTGAACACACGCGAAAAATGGAGAAAGAAGGGAAATAATGTGTTTTTTGTTGATGTGATCGTTTTAATGAATGAAACCTGTGAAACGTTCGATTGTCTGGGTCGAAAATGGACTTCCAGTTGAACCATTCGATGAAATGGGTGATGAAGGTGAAGGCCAAGGGGGTGGTGCAAGTAAAGGAACGATCAGCAGGAAACGCGTTTACAAATAATCAATGCGACGGGCCGCCACAGGGAGAAATGCGCCAACTGCAGGCAGCCGGCTGTTCCCGGTCGGGTGGAACAAACACAAACAATGTACTATCGAGTTGTCTCGGGAGGATTACCGCACTACGTTGGACGTATACGGACTGAGACGAGCAATTTCGAATCTTGAAAGAACGCACATTACCCGTGTTTGTCCGGGCGGCGAGCAAGTTGGAAGAGAGGAAACTTGGAGGGAAAAGCCATTGCACTGTCCACTCCTGCGCGATTTCAAAACTCGTGGATGAAATAAGTTAGCCCGCAGGCCCGCCGCTAGTCTTATATATTCTGAAGTTCCACCCTTCTGTACTGCAGCTAATTGACTTCACCTACCACCGGCTACTTATTGTTGACATTTTCCAAGTAAGTATTTGCGTTTTTATAGACAATAAATATATAATTTTATCAATTCGCTTTCCAGGTAAAATGGCGGCAAAATCAGATCTAGGCTATGACCCATATGAAGCCCTCGGATTAGCCTTCGGCGCCACTCCAAAAGAAGTCAAGAAGGCCTATCGTGATCTCGCCCGTGTCCACCATCCCGACAAAGCCGAAGAAAAGGATAAAGAAACCGCCGAAGCCGCTTTCCACAAAATCAAAGAAGCCAGCGACTTTCTCCTCGATCCAGAGAAGAAGGAAGACTTTGATCGGAAGTACAAAGCCCGTATCGTTAAGCAGAAGATGGATGAAGAAAAACGGAGTAAGGCCGGTGCTGCCCGTAAGCGATTCATGGACGTCCTCGAGACTGCCGAGAAAAAGTCCGAAGCGAAGAAAGGCCGGCAAAATGAACCCCCAGGAAGCGACCACAACGCTCATTTGAGGCGATACAGGGCAGATATGGATAGTTTCATTGATAAAGTACACACGGAGCATCGCAATAAGGTGAGAAAAGCTGCAGCTCCTCCACAAGCGCCCAGCGTTCCTGATATTGATCTCGATGCCGCAGAAGATGATGTTTTGGCTGATTTGTTGTGATTGTTTTTTGTACATACGGTTTTATAAAGACGATTTTAACTTAATTTGTTGGTTACTTGATTCTAAATGGTTTCACGACCAAAAATTATATATAATTTTGTTCATCAAAGTGCTTTTTTAATCATATATGTCCAATTTAGGATATACGGGTCCACAATGTCTGTCCAACAGACATTGAAAGACTTCGCAAAGCCGATGGCAAGGGACCGGGACAACAAGGATGAAGCCAAGCCTCGCAAACGTGCCCACTGCAAGATCAAGGCCGCTACAGAGTATTCTCAGACCGTCATCAACAGCATCACCGTGAAACTTCCACATGGTCTTACTCCTTACCCAAGCCAGCGATTGATGATGGTGAAGCTGATTCAAAGTTTGAAGACGAAGTCGAACGCGTTGATAGAGAGCCCCACTGGCAGTGGCAAGACGATGGCGTTGCTCGCGGCGTGCTGTGCTTGGCTGGAGGATTACAAACGTCAACGATCTGAGAGCAAGCGGGAATGTAAGCAACACGGGTACACTCGGAATGCCGATGAAAGCATTTCTGATCGACTGAATGCTGCTAACTTGGATGCGTCTGCGATGAGTGAATTGGAGCAGTCTTCGTATCTCGAGTCATTGAATGATATCAATGAGTTTGTTCCCGACAACTTTGACGCCTTCGGCAATGTTGAGAATGTCGAAAACTTTGACAATTCGGCGTTTCTTCCGACTGCTGAGGAATGTACTTGTTTGCCGTAAGTCTTGTTTCAAATTTTTTATCTTTGATCAAAGATTCATATTTTAGGCTTATCCGCATCTACTACGGTACCCGAACCCACAAGCAAATTGCCCAGGTCGTCAAAGAATTCGCTCGCCTGCCCTTTGGCCATAACGGTCGCATCCGGCACACGATCCTGGCCAGTCGCGAGCAGTCCTGCATCAATCCGACCGCCCGAGCTTCCCACGACATCACGGCAGCCTGCAAGCAAATCATTTCTCCAGATGGCGGCGGATGTCTTTTCCGGAACAAGCTTCGAAGCGGCCTTGACAAACCCGGCAAGCTACGTCAAATGCTGACCCGTATGAAGGCCGGTGTCTGGGACATTGAAGATCTCACCGAGCAGTTGCGTGCCAATGAAATCTGTCCCTACTTCGCGTCGACCCGACATCTGACTACTGACGCTGATCTTGTTTTCACGCCGTTCAACTACCTCGTCGATCCGATCATCCGTAACTCCTCTGACGTCCATCTGAAAAACAGTATCGTTCTCCTCGATGAAGCTCACAACGTCGAAGATACATGCCGCGATGCTGTCAGTTTCGAGTTCAAAGAGCAGGAGTTCAATGCCGGTTTGGAGAGTTTTGATGAAAAGCTTCGCTCACTAAAAATGGAAGCTGATGTCAACGTTCTACATACCGCGGAGCTGACTAGTGCTATGAGCGATTTGGAAACGAGCTTGATTGTTGTAAGTCGATTGCTTGTTTTTTTTTACCTTTTTTCTGCCCCATAAGTTTTGACGCTTTGAGTCGATGCTGGACTTACTAAGAGCTACTAGACACTTTTAGTGTCGATAGTCTTTGATAAGTCTCAGCTTCGAATTAAAAAGTGTCAAAACTTATGGGGCAAAAAATTTTTTTTCGGCAAAACGAGGACGGCAGAGCACCCGGCTGCTCTGCCAACTTTCAACTTTTTTTCGCACACACACAGGAGGGTGCAACGTGTTTTCTTTTACAAGTGTTTTTTTAGCTCAGCCGACTCGCGCGTCGTTTCCATCAAGTTTTCCGCAAGTTTGGCCAGGAAGCTCTTCAACGTCTGCCTCGAGATGACCGCTTCAAGAACAGCTACACCTTCCAATACGAGTACCTCATGCAGTCGTTGAAAAGCAACAGTCATGACGAGAATCTGTACATTCCCGTCGACACGCCTGAGTTCAAGGACTACATGTCTCACTTCATGAACATCGCTTCGAAGCGTGAAGGTGCTGATGAAAACATCGAGGATGTTATTCGCCATTATCGTCCGAATTCGACTGCCATTGTGCTCGTTGAGAAGTTTTTGTACTTCATGAGCTACTTCTCGAAGGCTGACTATGCGCGATATTACAAGTAGGTTTATTAATTGAAACTTTGATAGTAAAAATATCGATTATATTTGGTTTCAGATGTAACATCACTTTCAAACAGTCTTCTGAAGGCTACGGCAGTCCATTTGGTGCATCTCAAGGCTTTCGTGCGTCTCAACTCCACAAGAAGGTCAGCGGACGTCGTGATATGGCGCATCGCAACGAAGAAGGTTTCATCGATGGCCATCTCAAGAAGGAGAGCAAGGCGCCCATCAAGCCTGGTTTCGATACGGTGTTAAACTTGTGGTGCATGGCTCCATCTGTGGCATCTCTCGAGGCCTTCGAAAACTGCCATTCCGTCATCCTCGCTTCCGGAACTCTGTGTCCCACTGATACCCTCAAAACCGAGCTCGGCATGCCCTTCACAGTTGAAATGGAAGGCAATCAGGTCATTCCCGACAAGCAGATCTTCGCCAGTGTCGTGTCCAAGAGCCCTAGTGGTCGTCCATTTGTCTGCACCTACAAGAACATGGAATACCTCTACCCTGAACTCATGGCCCTCATCGCCGATGTTTGCATCAATGTTCCGAAGGGTGTCCTCGTCTTTGTGAGCAGCTACCGTATCATGAATGCGCTCCGGGACGTGTTGCAAACGCGAAATGACTTGAAACAGGCAATTTACAAGCACAAGGTAACTTTGTTGTTGAATATTTTTCTGGATGGATGAAGATCAACTGTGAACTTTTCAGCGCGTCTTCTTCGAGCCGAACTCCAGCCGTGAACTTCAAAGTGTCCTCGACGGTTACACTGATGCCATCAACAATACCGAGGAAAACGGCGTCAATGGCGCTCTGATGATGGCCGTGTTTCGTGGTAAGGTTTCTGAAGGTATCGACTTCACCGACGACATGGCCCGTTGTGTTGTTTGCATCGGAATTCCGTACCCGAGTTATGTCGACGAACTGGTCGTGCAGAAGAAGCAGTACAACGACCTGCAATCCAAAACGTCTCGTGTTCTCACTGGAGATGAATGGTACACCACCCAGGCGTATCGTGCCCTCAATCAAGCTCTTGGACGCTGCCTTCGCCATCGCAACGACTGGGGTGCCATTCTGCTCGTTGATGAACGTTTTCTGGAAAAGGCCAAATCCTCCAACCCTGACAGCAACAAGATTTCGAGATGGGTTCGGCAGCGGCTTCTCCGTTACAACGACCACCCCAGTTTGATTAACGCGCTTACTGCGTTTGTGACAGAAAGGATGAGTGACGTTAGTCTGCAGCAGAAGCCGGAGCCTATCATTCTGGATGACGACGACGATTTTGCGAAGCCGGAGCCGAAGCAGCCTCGTACAAGGAAGAGCGGTGGACCATCTGTCTTAAAAGAAGAGAAGGATAAAAACAGGTGGCAGATTAAACCATCATCAAAGCCGCCGGCTACAAATCAAGTGTTCAAATTTTGACTAGCACTTTTCTTCATCTTTACTATTGTCCTTTTTCTTTTGAGTTCTATTTTTGCCGTCTTATGACCTTAATGCCTACCAGGTCCACATATCTTTTCACTTAATGCTTTCTCGATCCTCGCAATGGTAGTATCTCAATCCCCTTTGTTGAATCTCAATGTTATTTCTCTTGTGCCTTATTACTGATAACTGTCCGTGGTATTTGTTAATTACTGTTATCTGCAAGTAAAGTATTAATTTCCAATTTAATCGACTTGCATAGTGTTGAAAAAATGACTTGTTTTTGACAATAGTGCCGAAAATAGAAAAGTCGAAACAAACTTTTATGACGAATGGACTTCAAACGGGTGGGCGTGGTACCATGCAGGCCCCGTGGTTGTTTTATTGTGTTTCTGCCGTTTTAACCCAATTCCACCATCGATTCCGCGGTTAACGTGTTGGCACATGGCGGGTTTATTGAATCAGATATCGTTGAGACGATGGATAACGCTTCCGCAGCCGCATTGGTGGTCCCATGTTTTCCGCCAGATCTGCGTACAGTGCTCATCGGCGGCCAGTGGATCTGTCTTACCAAGTGTATCCTATTGAAAAGGCCCATAATCGTGCTTACTTTTTCAGAAAAGCCAAATTTGTCAATACAGTGTCCACAATTACGAACCTACTGGAAGGCCTGACCAGTTGGGTTAACGACAATTTCAACCAATTCGTCGCCATTATCTTTTTCATCCTAATGTTCGTGGCGACTTTGACCGGATCGATGTAGGTTTTTTTGCTTTTCTTATCAGCACAACATATTGGTATTTTAGTATTCTCTACAACGTTATCTACCACTGCCAAGACATCGACCCAACTGACTCATTTGACGACGAAGAAGACCCCGAATACTGTTTCGATTCTCACTTTGTTTTTGTTAGTGATGGTAGTGAATTGGCTGATTTAAACACTTTGCTGGAGCGGATTGATGAAAACTAATAAAGCACGTTGCAAGCGGAGATGCACGCGTACACGCATGGATTTCGACGTATATTCGCACCCTAAAGCTTCTCCAACCGCGATCAATTTACGGACCGCCGCGGTCACTTTCATCGCTGTATTGTTCATAATGCAAAACACTAGTAGAAGCCTTTCTAATTTTATATAATGACAAACACACTAACACTGAAAAGCGTAAAGTTATGATAAAATTTCGTAAAATAGGGAAAACAACAAAGAAATTCAATAAACTTCATTTAAGCCGTTCGAATAGACAACCGGAATCACCTCACATAAGTCACACATTTCTATGATATCACACGTCGCAGAAACGGGAAACTTGCTCAGAGGCGTGCCACAGCGCCAGTAGTCGGTGAAGGACATGGCGAGGAGAACGATTTGGATCGTCTAAAACAAGATTATCCATGCACAGTCTGTGCAAAAACATAAATAACCCACCTCATTATCGTATTCGCGAACGTAAGCGGCATTGTCAATGAACCTCTGGATAAATGGGCACTTCTTTTCGATCCCTCGGACATTATCAGCAATCACAGCGTCATGGTTGCGCTTCTTCGTTCTTGCATGAAGGTCGCCGACTACTTCGACAAAATCACCTTTGTCGAAAGTCATTGCAGTCATGCCAGTGTCCTGCAAAAAGTTGTGTGAAAACTCATCGTGATCATTAAAAATTATGAAAACCAACCTCTGAGATGTATTGTAACACAGAATATCGCGCCGATGTCTGCAGATCCTCCAAAACGTAGTGAATTTCTTTGACTTCTATTGTTTTGGAAACGACTTTGCCCATGACACGGACCTGAAGTGTAAAAGTTACACCACAAGGAAGTAAAGTTACAGCAATCCAACTTACAGTTTTGAAGGTAAGTCCGCCCCATTTGAACTTATCCTTCTCCGGAAGCGCATTCAACATGTCCACAGTCACAGGGGCATGATTGTCGTAGAAGCACACGGCAAGTTTGAGCTTCATGATGTCGACATCGAGGAAGTAGTCGACGAGCTTGGTGTAATCGTCAATATTTGAAGTATAGGCTTTGCGGGCTTTGTTGTGTTTGTATGGCACGGAAAAAACGGTAGCATTGGCGTTTTTCAGGATTGAGTGGTTCTGTGAAGCAGTTTCGTTGCCATCGGCAATCTTGGGAGTGCCATTTGGCTCCGCAGAATGCCGGTTCTGGAGGGACGAAGCAAGTTTTCGACTTTGCTGGCCGCAAAGTACGAAGTAGTTGAAGACCGAATCGGATGGTTCCGTGAACTTAACAGGACGTGCCACCACGCCTGCATGGTACTGGGCCAGGATTTTCGCCGTGATTTCCATCCGAACTTGCTCGAAGGTGTAATTAGTCGTAACCTTGAACAAATCAGCATCTCGTAACAATGGTTTCGGCACCTGGAAGTTGAATGTAATAAAAACGACAAAAATTTAATCATTGCAAACCCACCACATCAAGTGCACACTGGAATTTGGCCATTCTCGCCTGGAATACAAATTCATTGTACACCCGTTCCGTGATCGGCATCACATTGCCCATCACGAGAGTTGTTTTTGTCGTGCCGACAATGTGGCCTGTGACGCCGACGTAGGTGCCCATGGGGTAGCAGTGGGGGTTTTTATCCTGAAGGCAAATTGGTGTGACCAGTTTAGAAAAGAAAAAACCAACACCGAAAATCGGGCATTGAACAACGTGGAAAAAAGTCTCTGACTTGTCATGGGGATCATAGAGATAGTACTCGACCTGTTTTTCTATTTTCATATTCCAGCAGACGACACCGACCGCAGTTATCTGGAAAGGTGTACTGTAATCAAAAAAGGTGGAATTTGGGGAAAGAGACTTACTTTATTGAAGCAATGATCATTGAAATCGAGTTTCGCGGCCCCTGGCGGCAGGCAGCAGAGCGTGGACATGGTGACCGGGATGGTGAGTGGGAAGTACTTGGGGTAGTCGAGGGTCATGTGGAGGATGGGTGGACGTGGTGGAAGCTTCGATTTGATGGTCTTGGCATCGGAGACACGCTTCTTGTGGTGCTTCTTGTTAGCCATAGGGTTGTCGGTGAAGTGATGGATTGGGTAAACTGATCGATGAGACGAGGATTAGGATGACAAAAACGGCTGGCGAGAGGAGCGGCAGACTGTGTGGCAGGGCGCGATTTGCCTGCAAAGGAGTGCGCGTTGTCCCAGCCAGTTCGCAATGAAAAAGTCACACCACCCCCAAAATGACATATTTCAATCGCAAAGAAACCCTTTCTCTCTAAAACACTTTAAAATTTGAACTTTATATTTTAAGAAAATGCAAAAATACATTGTTAAAATTACAAAAAAGTAAAGTCACATCAAAACGGAACACGCAATCAGACAATCGGCGCAAAATACTTATCATCACAAGTCGAATAGACGACGCCATTGGACCCCAACTCGTTCATATCGTTGTCAACACTCGTATTGTTGCCGACGGCAGCGCGAAGTTCCCGGAGCGAGCAGCCAGTCTTGGTCATGTCACCGTTGTTCATCATGTATTCGACGGTCTGAAAAGCCACCAGTTGATAACTTTTTACAGGTTTAACTAAAATCAGCTGTTAACATGCTTTACAGTTACTCTAAACGGAACACGCAATCAAGAAGGGTTCTAATTATGGCTCCGACTGGCCCTGCACTTCCGGGAACACAAAATTGCAAGCAAGCTAGCAAAGAATAGCATGGAAGAAGTAAGATCATTAGCTAAAATGAAAGTAAAAGAGTGAAAATAAGCAAAACAGTGGTTAGAACAGAACAGAAATCGCTCTCGCAGTTCAAAAAAACAATCAAAATTCGATAAATTTCATGATTTGTCAAACGTTCACACGGTTCGTTCACACGTAGCGTTCCCATAACCTCACACCTTGTTGTCGCCGGGGCGGCCACACTTCATTTTCACCCATTTCGTGCCTCGTGTGCGCACGTTTTTGTAAAATTTAGGATTTTACAAGATTTCATAAGTTGTTTTTCTAAATTTCTTTGTCATTCTTTTGACTTTTTGAGGTCGATTTAGCGGATTCAAAGCTTTCTGAATCCATAATAGTTGCTCGTATCGCGTTTGTTCATGAATTTCGCGCAATATTACCCCTTTTTTTGTCAATTATTTGTTATTTCTCATCAATTGTTACATTTTCAGACTTCAACCTCAACCATGTTGGCCAAGATCCAGAAGACCCGCGAATTCCAGGAGCTGTACGCCGTCTTCACCGAGCACCACCACTACCTCCGTGACATGCCCCCCCATTGGCAGGAGAAGTTGAAGGACGTCCGCGTCAACCCGAAGGTCTTCAACGGCCTCGCCGATGGCATCGTCGTGGCCAAGTACCAGTACGTGGCGCTGGTCTACCTCTTCGGCTCCATCGGCGACCACTCCCTCGCCTACAAGCACCTCCTGAAGGACAGCTACTCGGAGCTCGAGGTTGGCACCCTCGTCTCCATCACCCACTGCCCCATCGAAAACCCGGTGCCGCGTCTCTTCACGAAAGCCGTCAAGGGCATCCGCGGCTCCGACTTCATCGGCTTCACCCAGCTCGACGACAAGGGCCGCTACACGTGCTACGTCGAGGTCGAGATGTACGACGTCCGCCTCGGCAACACCGTCTCCACCGTCCAGACCGAGAAGTACGGCCGTGTCCGCGTCCCGCCCGACTCCCCCATGATGACCTGGCTGGCCGAGGGCAGCTGGAAGCTCGACACCAAGATCGTAGCCGAGATCCGCTACGATGTCCAGATGTTCGACGGGTTCACGTCGTTCTTCGAGTTCGTCGGCACCGTCCTCGTCCTCCCGTCGAAGAAGGCCAAGAAGTAGGCGCCCCGGCCTCTTTTTTTGTTGTTTTTTTGTTTTGTAATGATTTAAGGGACAGTATCTGGCAGCCAATTTAGGACAGCCGTCAACGGTTTTTAGACCTCCCATTTTTTGCGTGCAAAATGTAGACCTATTAGAGGAAGGTTTTGAATCGCGGTGATTAGTTCTAAAAGTGGCGGCTTTTTAGTTCGAAAACTGCAGTTCGAGACTTACCTCTAATAGGTCTATATTTTGAGCACAAAAAATTGGGTGGTCAAAAAACCGTTGTCGGCCCCTCCACCTTGGTCCTAAATCCTGTCAAATACTGCCTCTTATTTTTTTGTTTTTGTAATAATTTAAGAGACGGTCTCTGGCAGCCGATTTATGACGACCGACAACGGTTTTTTGACCTTCCATTTTTTGGGCCCCAAATGTAAGCCTATTAGAGGAAGGTTTCGAATCGCGGTGATTAGTTCTGAAAGTGGCGGCTTTTTAGTTCGAAAACTGCAGTTCGAGACTTTTCTCTAATGGGTCTACATTTTGAGCACAAAAATAGGGGGTCAAAAAACCGTTGTCGGCCCCTCCACCTTGGTCCTAAATCCTGTCAAATACTGCCTCTTAATTTTTTTTTGGTTTTTTTTGTACATACCTAAATTTTGTTGTTTTTGTTGAGTTTTTGTTATAAACCATTTTTCGGATGCATTTTGTCAAGTTGAAAAAGGCGTTCATTTGATTGTCGCGAATTCATATCTCGAGCACAGCCAGCTTCTGGCCAAGCGTGAACAACGCACAAACACTGTCTTTGCAATTGTGCGATTTTCAACGCTACTTTTTCAGATAAGAAATCTCTCCTTGAAGTTTGAAGCTCTCAAAATGGGACTCAAGCAGCGTCTCCGACGTGATATCTACTACAAGATGGCTAGGGAGATGGGCTATCGGTCAAGGAGTGCTATCAAGCTTCTACAGATGCATGACAAGCTGGATATTTTGAGTGGTAAGTCAGTTTTGGTTGATGCTTTTCAAATCTTCGTCTAATATTCCATTTGCAGACTTCCATCGAGCCGTCGACCTATGTGCATCCCCTGGAGGGTTCTCTCAAGTTTTGGCACACTTTGTCCATATCACCGAGAATGCCAGCTACTCGGAGAAGCCGATTGTTGCCCTTGACGTTCAGCCAATGCATCCGCTTGAGAAAGTGACTTCTTGGGTTAAGGACATCACAGGTGTAAGTGTTTTCTTTTAACTTTGTAACTGTTTTTCAACTTATTTTTCCAGAATACCTTAGCAGATCTCATTGACACCTATTTTGAAGGCCAGCGGGTTGATTTGGTCGTTTGCGATGGAGCCCCGGACTGTACGTTTTTGATAGCTTTGTTTATATAAACATCGAATAACCCATCTTTCGTATTTCAGCTCTCGGTGCCGCCTTCGAAGACTTCTACTACCAGTCCGATATCGTCTACTCAGCCATGCAGTTGAGTATCAGCATTTTGACGGAAGGTTCCAAGTTCGTCGCGAAAGTTTATCGGCATTATGGACACCGACTTCTGGCCTACCGTCTTTCCCTTTTCTTCGAATCATTTGTCTACGCGAAGCCGAAAGCGTGCCGTCAAAGTTCTTGTGGTTCGTTTTCAATCAACACAGTTTAGTATCCAGTCTAATTTTACCGATTTCAGAAGTCTACTTTGTCGGATTTAACTTCAAGCTCCCTGAATGCATCCAGAAAGCTGGCAAGGACGTGGCCAAACAGCGCGAAGAATACTGGAACTTCATCTATGCCATCCAAGAAGTGCCTGAGGACTTCAAAATTCCCTTTGTTCCATGTGGTACCGAGCCCTACGACGCCGATGCCAACTATCCCGACATTCCAGACGATTTCAAGTTCCCGGCCAGCTCTTTTGGCGATCCTGAACACCTCGCGTTGCCGACGGCACCTGCCTACAAAACTGCTGTTGCGTTAAAGAAAGCTGGTAAACTTGCTAAAGTTAGTCAAAACTTGTAATTTGTTGTTGTTTTTGTTGATTTTATAAAAGTTGTTTTTAAAAGTTGATCAAACAAGAATTTAAAAGTTTATTGCAACACTCCCGCGGCAAGTTTGCATAATCCAATCAACAAATTAATCACTTCTGGCAAATCAAATGGCATTTAAACGTTAACCAAGCACATTAGCAAAATTGTAAAACAAAGAAATTCGGAAAATCAATAACAACAAAAACTTCGATATCTAAATGAGTAAAAACACAATGCGATACACTGCTGTTTGCACGTATCCCACCCGATGGCTGCTGAGAATCTATGATGAATCAGGAAAAGGACGCATCGCTGTCTGATACCTCGGATTCAGAGTTCTCCTGGAAAGCGAAACGACGGCGCTTCATGGCTTCTTTGAGGGGGTTGCTTTGGGAGCGTCGGATGCGGGGAAGGCTGAAACTACGGTATTAGAGTTAGTTGGTTGATTGGGTGGAAGTAAAATGACTCACTTCTCGACATGGCGTAATCGGACGCTCTTCAACTCAGCCAAGACATCGCCAAAGCTCTTCTGTTCGACGGGGGATTCGGGCTTGCTGTCGGTATTCTCGTCATTGGCGTTGAACGAGAAGCATTGCGGCTCGGGAGAATCTTTGCGGACGGGAACAGGCGATTTGACGGCCGGCTTTGCGAAGAAATTCGTCGGCAATGGCGGGGGCGGCGGAGGAGGAGGCGCGGCAACTCGAGGTGGCGGTGGGGGAACGACAGCCGGGAGCGGTGGAGGGGAAACCGGAGAGGCTTCTCGGTTGTCCTATAATACCAATTATACCATAATGAAGCTGATCAGAAAGAATTACAACTCACAACAACAGCTTTGAGACGATAAACCTCCTGTTGAAGTTTGAGGATCTCATCCCGCAAAAAGTTCAAATCGTCCGGACCAGACATGGACGACGGGCTGCGATCGTGGATAGTGATCGACTCTGATACAGATGCCGTATCGGAATGAGTCTCCCAGGCTCCGAACTCAACAACGCGAATATAGATGCCTGAAAAGCAAAATAAAGACTCAAACATTGAAAACGCAATTCAAACAACGCACCTGGCGGGTTCGACATCGCTGCGACCTTTCTAATGTCGGCCAAAGTTAAGCAATACACCTTCGGAGCATTCAAATATCGTTGAGCTAGTTCCGAGATAAACGGAACGGTTGATTGGCTACAAATTCAAACAAACTGATAAGAAATATATATAAAAACTTCCAACCTACCGCTTCAACCCGTAAATAGTTCGAAAAACCAAAGTCTGTCCGTTGTCGAAGACCCGCATAGCCATATCTGCGATGTCGATGCGAGGAAGCATGAGTCGCTGTAAGTTTTACAAATATTATATATATAAAAGATAAGCAAGTTTGAAAAACTGACCAACATCGCGATTTCCTGCGAAATCATGTTAATGCCCTGGTCGATTGTGCCGATGACCGGGACGACGACTTCATCCACGAAGTCCTCGAGCAGGGGCATGGTTGGGAATTAGCTGGAAGTGGATTTACGTGAGATAGGCAAGAAAGGGAAGAGGAACGAGTAAGAGTTCGGGCGAATCAACTCGAAAGACTGGGTACTTTTCGCGGGAGGTCCGTGCCGCAGCGGTTCGCGCTGCGTTTGAAAGGAGTGCGCGCCCTCGGCAATGGTTCAGGGTCGAATGGTCGATGATCCTCACTTTCACGGCCAGAGGATTCGACCATCTGTTGCCGATCAGTGACAGAAAGCTTCCTCAAGGAGCAGGGAAGGAAACGGAATCAAGAGAGAGGGGATTCACAAACAAGAATGACAAATTTGGGCGCGATGTAAAACGAGGAAAACAAAAGCCCAAAAAGAGGCGCGGCGCAACCTTTGGCGTTGTGTTTAGTTTGCTGCGTTGCCGCTAGCGGTGGTTTGAAACTGCCTGCGCACCGATCTTACTTATTGCTGACAGTCAAAGCGAGTTTCCCCCACCAAAAGCACGTACAAAAAAGGCCTTTTCCTAATTGCCTTTGGCTATGCTGTATCTTTTCCGACCATTGCTTCTCCTAGATATGCATAATCTATCTATTGACGACTCGAACACTGTTTTTAGCCAATCTTTCCATGTCCAGACAGTCTTTCTCCTTTTCGACTAACCATTCATTTGCTAATTTCCACCTTCTTTGATCTGGCTGCTTTTAAAATTCAAACCACAGCTACCCCTTTTCCAACTAGGTACGCGCGGCTGGTTCATCTCCGTGACAAAATCCATTCACGATTTTTCGTATTGTTTCGTGTTTTCCCATGCTTTCGCTCTTCCTCAAATGAGCCTCTCGCTTCCACCATTCCACTGATTCTGCCACGTCTCCCTTTCCTCCTCTTCCGTTGTCCCATTAACGTTTTCCTCCATTTTATGGACATAGAACATTTGCTTTATGGACTGTCTGGAGAATCTGTTCTGCACTGGTTTCTGTTTTTTGATTTTCTTGTGATTCAAAGCCAATAGTTCAACATTCCGTTTCTAATTTTTTAAATTTTCCCGCATTAGTCACATTTACCGATCCGCTTTTGCTTTTATTAAAATATTTTTAATCATAACCGCGTTTAAATCGACTGCGTTCAACCCCTTTTCAGTTAGCTGACACATTTGTGATTCACATTGATACATTAGCACAACATCATGTTACGCCCTTTTGAGACCAATAAATAGTACATTATAGTTGTGATCTTTCCATTGGAACGTTTATTTAGACCGCTTTTCTAATAGTTACAACGTGGGTCATAGGTCTTTCGTTCTTCTACTTTTTTGGTTTCCGTTTCTTTTTGGCCTTCAGTCAACTGATGTCATTTTAATCATGGCTTGATTTATGCGTTTCGCTTTTTGATTTTTTCAACGAAAACAAAATTTTTGGCGTTTTTCTATTTTTTTACATTTTGACGATAGTGTGTTTAAATTTGTTTTATTGTGTCTGCAATCTTTTGTGATTCATAAGGCATTGTCTTTTCCCAACGCCTTTTTTCTCCATCGGTTTTTCACGGGATCATTTCTTTTATAAACGCGTCTCAATCACGCTTGTTTTGTGTCTGCTGTTGCCTTCACTGCGTCACCTCTGACAGGATTCTCGTGCTGAAAATTCTTGCCAGTGGAACGAAAGATGATGTTCAGGGGGACAAAAAAGTCAAACCTTCAGATTTTATCACTATTGGTGTGAGGGGTCCATTTTTGCGGCGCGCCTGGCAGTCAAAGGTCAGCCCTATGATCGTCTTCTTTGATCTGACACAAGGAAGCCGTTCCCACTTTTTTTTACATAATTTTGGTTTTTTACTCTGAACCTTTATCAACTTCCAAATAATCATACCATGCACTTTCCGGCCTGGCCTTATTAGGCGTTGTAAAATTGTTTTTTATTCATTGCATCCGTCTAATGAAGCCACGAGTTTGTTTTTTTGTGTTGACGTCTTCGTAGGAGGTCTTTAAAGATGTCGCAGATGATGAATTTATCATCTTCGGGTAGTTCCTGATTGTTGATAATGAATCTGTCTTATAAAAACCATTTTAGAGCGTCACTTCCTCCTCCGATTCAAAGTTGTTTTTTAACCGATCAGTTTTGTATTCGGTCTTTTCAATCACATCTGATGCACAACCTTGTGCGTAGGTTGCAGCTTCAGGTTCAGCTTACCGCGACCAACCATGCGGGTTTTCGTTTGTCGTTGTCATTAGCAACTTCGTCAATGTCGTTTTGACGTGCTTTTGGCTATGTTGTTTCAGTAACCACCTGAGTGGCTTAGACTTTTACCAATCGCCGAATGCGTTTGCTCAATAATCATATAAAACTGTACAGCCGCCTGGCTGATCTTTTGTTTCCGTCGATTTCTTGCGCGTGTGTTCCGAGTTCTTTGACCTTGTGGTTTTTGTGACTTGACTTGAGATTCGTATTTCAGATATTGGAAGACATACTCTCCTGTGCTGCTGAATCATGAGTAACGGAGTCGTCAACGGAACTAATGGTCATACCAATGGCCATACTAATGGCACCACCAATGGCACCGCTGGGCCTCAATACGTCCAGGCTACAAACCCTCATCTGAAGACGCAGTCGGAGGACTTCCTCTATCACTTTGGCATCTCCAAGACCAGCGGGGATATCAAGTCTTTCAAGGATATCAAGGTTTGTTTCTATTTTTAAGACTAGTTTTACCGTAAGACTTCCAGATCGTCTGTTGTGGCGGCTCCGCTGGCCGTTTCGAGATGTACGCCAAGCAGTTCGGCAAAGACTCGGGCATCCCTGTTAGCAAGAACCTCTCCAGCTCGGATCGCTTCGTCATGTACAAGACTGGACCTGTTTTGTGGGTCAACGTAAGTTTACTTCCTCAAAACCATTGTGATTACCATCAACTTCCGCATTCCAGCACGGCATGGGTGTCCCCTCCATGAGCATCATGCTAAACGAAGTCATCAAGCTTCTCCATTACGCCGAGGCCAGTGACGTCAGCTTCATCCGTATCGGTACCAGCGGTGGTGTTGGCGTTGCTCCGGGTACTGTCGTCGTCTCAAATGGCACGTTGAACGGCCTCTTCGAGGAGAAGCACACCCAATACATCCGTCGCCAGGTCGTCAAGCGCGATGCCGTCCTTGATCAGGGCCTTGCCAAGGAGTTGTACGACACCGGTCTCCGTCTCGGCATCCCCGTCGAGAACGGCATGACGTTCTGTGCCGACGACTTCTACGAGGGTCAGATGCGTCTGGACGGTGCTTTCTGCGAGTACACTGCTGAGGACAAGTTGGAGTTCTTGAAACTGCTCAAGGAACACGGCGTCCGTAACATTGAGATGGAGGCTACCGGTTTCGCTAGCTTCACCAAGCGTGCCAATGTCAAAGGTTTGTTTATCAACGCCAAGGGATTTCTAATTTGACTCCCTTCCAGCCGGCATCATCTGCGTCGCCCTCCTCAACCGCCTGAACGGTGACCAGGTGACCATCCCCCACGATGACTACATCAAGTTCGAGTTCCGTCCCTTCAACATCGTCTGTGCCTTCATCCAGGCCAAGATTGCTTCGCTTTAAACCGATCAAACTGCTCAAGTCAACTTCCCGATAAAACTTTAAGAGTCTGGTTCACTAATTTGCTCACACAAATCCTACTATCTAGCTATCTAATTTCAAGAGCAATTGTTTATTGAATATGTACGTATACAAGTGACGATAGTAATGTAATACTTATTCATAAACACATTCAAACATTAATCCGAAACATCGAATTCAGATTTCCTCACACTTCTTCGTGCGTTGCAACGCAGCAATACACAAAAGTCGCTGTCTAATTCTGTCATGCTTGTTGTTAAGCGGCATTTTTCGTGGAGCCTCTGCTTGTTCGTTACTACGACCATCGTAAATACGTTGATTCACATCTGCATTGTGGAGTGGCTCGGCATGGGTCAATGGTTGCCATGTCCGGAGGAAGTTAAAGTTAAAGCGTTTCATCATAAGTGGCTGTAACTCGAGATAATCATCGCTAAGCGGTTTGTGCTCTAAAAGTGCTTTTCAATTATGATAATTTTATAAGTTTTATAGCTTATTATCATGATTATGAATGGAAAGTACCTGAGGGCACGAAATTTAGGCATGTAATAAAAGCCACCAACAAAACCCATAATGAAAATGTAGTGACCCCGCTGTTCATAGTTGTTCGTAGTTGAGGGTGACCGTAATGCCGGATGTAGCTAATTCTAAAAGAGCACGCAAATTATGTGCAATTAGTTAGTTAACAATAAGTACATTTAAGCCCAAAATTATACAACACTTTCACGTAGTCGAAATGTATAGCATGACATTTTGGGAGCATAAGTACATTGGGAAATGGTATATCGTTTATTTGGAATCTTTTCGTTTTATATTTTAGTCGAAGCTACAACGAATATAGTCTATATTATACGGTACTCATTATAGTCATTGACGAGGCATTTTGGTACTGTAAGCAAAATATTTATCAAACAAGTGGATTTGATCAAGCTTGTAGATACAAATGGGAACACCACAACGTTTTAGACTAAAACAACTGCAATGAACTTGAATCCCCAAATGTTCGGCCCCTTTCGATTATCATAGATGAACCATTCTATAAAATTTTGATAACCCCAAAATGTCAGTACGTTGTTTGCGGCACTGTGCAAAGCGGCGTAAGTAATGATAACGGTCAAAATACATGATGACATTTAAATGATGAACGTTTTTTAAAAAACCAACCAGTCTACGGGAACAGAAATAACTGCAAATAGGTTTTGCTTCTACTCTTCGACTTTGCTTCTAAAATTGTAACGAAATTTTTTACATGAAGAGTTTTGCATGCTCCGTAAAATAGCATCAAAAGACTGAAAAAATTCAACAATGGTTAAAAACAAAAGGTTCCCTAAAGCCAACTTCAATTACCAGTTACCAGTAAGCTGTTAAGTGAAGTATGATGTCACTAATCTGAAAATAAGTAAAATTTACACAATTCTATGAGCCTTAAAGGTAACAAAAAGCAAACAATAAAAACCAGGAAGAATAATTTTCATCATGCGTATGAAAAGTATCCATTTAATCATTGAGCCTCATGGGTACCCAATAAAACTTTCAAAGTTTATAAAATGTACAAGTTTATTCATCACTAAGGTGACTATAAATTTCGTACATTTTACTTTTATTTAGAACATTATTTATCTACGTTCAATATAAATATATACGAAACACTTTTTTTACAACGACTTGTTTTATCTTTTGTAGTATTTTTTAAGAATGAAAAAAACCGATAACATTTCCTTTCGATGTAATTAGTTCCTTTTTAGAAGGTAGATGTAAACATTTGTGTTAGTTGTTATGCATTAGACTACATACAGTATGCGACTCGCGACCATTTCAATATCTATTATTTTAAAAGTAACCATTTATCGTCTTAAATAGATCATGTTTTCACGTTTTTGGATGCATCGCAGTTCAATTTTGTGTGCTTGGTTTATGCTTGAGCTTGTTAAACGACGCTTAAGGGAAACACTGTAAGTGTAACAATTTAACTTCCTTCCTTGTTTAATCTGGATCTACGTAAACATACTTTTACATTTCGAAAGATGTTTTGCTCATCTAATCTAAGATGTTATGTAGCCTAAGAGTAAAAAGTGGGTATTCCGTCTTGACGCGACCCAAATAACTGATCAACTTTTGAAGAGCGCACTCGGTATGCACGCGGAACAAACTGAGTATCGACGCGGATCGCAGCCAGCCGGACGCCATGTCAACCGTCGGGAGAATGCATGGTCTCCGAAGCTTCGGAGAAACGGAAATGGGACTTGATGCTACGAATCACTTTAGGTGTTTACGTCTCCCAAACGCCGTAACACATACACACACATGTACGTGCGATCAAACGCGTTCAACTTGTCTCACATAACCGGCAATCCTATCATGAACATCATAAATGTTTTTTGCTTTGCATCTTTTTATCATCGCACTTGGTGGAAGCATGGTACAGACAATCGAAACGTAAACGGCTTTACTGCATTGCAATGGGGTGGGGTGGTGGTAAGCTTCTGACGGGCCGCGGGGTTCGATGCGATCTGCACCGAGTGCATACATGTGCACCCAGATGCGGTGAGGGCCTCTTGTCGATCGCGGTGGACCTATTGTACATATTGTAAAGACAGCCCCAGAGGTCAAAATCCGCGACGCTTCTAAAATCTTGCGCAAGTGCACTTTTCGCGGTGTCGCTGAGTCTGGTTCATCGTGATGTTTGTGCATTGAAGACAAACTTTGGGGTGGTAACTTACTTTCGTACATCATCGCGATCGGTCAACACAAACGCCAACTTTGAAGACTAGTACACGCGTACGCCACCTGGAAACTTCCAGTTGTCGATTCTCTTGATCGAATTTTACGTATTGCCTTTTTTCTAAATGAACCCATCCATCCGAAAAGTAGTCGAAACGCTTTCCGACGTGATGCCTCCGTGCGATAGGCAATGTAGTTTCAGTGATCAGAGTGCTGCTGTCCGGAGCTACTTTGAAAGATAAAAAATGTTAGGCAATTGCAACTGCACATGGTTCGTTCATCGCAAACTGAAGTAAAAGGTCGTTATAATATTGGGGGCACAGGGACGTCACTAACTGTCATCGAAACGCCGCTCCGAGCGCAACATTGCACGTGTTTTGTTTTGCAATCGTACTGCGCCTATCACTTTTTTCATCAAGTTCAGAATCGGCATGTGTTGTGTTTCTCGAAGGTTCATACAGTACGATTTTTCCTCTTTGACATGATTGTTCTCGCGACTTTTATCTTTTTATGGTATCACGAGCAGCAAAAGTTTAATGGCTCTCAATTTTTGTTGGTTTTTTCTTTCAAGGAAGTGAGTTAGTTTATGATCTTTATTCCATGCAAGTGTGGGGGTCATTGAACGACTCTTTGTTGGTTTATAATAGCGATGATGCTGATGGTTTTTGTTCCGAGTCAGAATGGCCTGTTTGATGTTTTATTCTTTCAAGGCTTTTTGTAAGTTACGTTTTACAACGTGCTTTTAATGAGTCAATAACACTTTGTCTTTCTCTAAAGAACAGAAAAAGTTGTTTAGGTGTTTGTTCCAAGTTCGCCCAGTGTCAAAACAAAGAGCTTCCGCTGCTCAGAAAACCACCAAAGTAGCAATAAACACATGCTTTGACACAATGCAACAGTATACCCGCCTCTTTTTTTGAATCACCATTGCGGAAGCGTTTTCATGCAGTTTTAAAGGACACCACGCCGGAGCGCTTTTGATAATACATTCGCCCACCACTTGCACAGATTAGGCGGATACTTGGGCGATGCGGGAGTGAACGAACGTACGACGACGACGACAGCAAAAGATCGCAAGTCGCTTTTGTTCTCGTGTCTTTCGACGGTCGTCAGGCGACGGACGCAGACGATACAGCCAGAGGCACCGATGAGCAGGAAGCAAGTACATTTCGGTGCAAGCGCACGCAGCCGACAAACTAACGGCGCAAATGAACCGGGTTGCTCTAGGGCGCGAGAGTCGTCGTTGGTTTTAGGGTGGGGGGTGAAAAAAGGTCCGAAAGAGTAACGCCACTGGGCGTACATCATTTCACGTAAGATACAAAGTGTGCGCGACGTAGGCGGGCATCTGGTAACGTTGTGGGGGTATCGTTTGGTGATACTCGTTCCCCCTTCCTGTCGACGTCGGCCTACTACCTACCGCGGGAATACCTTGTGGTGCGGGATGGATGACGCGCACTGCGCACCCAATCGCTCCAACCCCATACGAGTACGTAAAAGTCGCCTCGGAAGTCGAAGGTATTCAGTCATGATGCTCGTAGAAAGTTTAAAAAGTTTCATTGTGACACTGCTTCGCGTCAAGTTTGGGAGATGACGGTCTGCTCTTTGCGAAGCGCGAAGCAGTGGGTTATCTTTCTGGAAATGATGCGACGCCCGCTTGCATCCATCTGCCTGCTGGGTACTTTTGAAGTTGATGATTGATCTTTGTCGTTCTTTCAAAGGTACCCCCGACCCATCCGATTGCTCACTTTTCAACGCTTGACTTTTTCTCCCACAACGGAACACGATTGTTATTATCGAAAATCACATGTTATTTCTTCACAATGCCTTTTATCAATGACGGCCTCTTGACCGTGAAACGTGTCTTTTGATGGCTTTCCCAGTATCGTTAATTCTTATTTTCACGCTACCCATCAATGTGATTAAAAAGACAACGCATTAAAAAGCGATAGAAATATTATTTAATGGACAATAGCCTAAATTGGTTATTGCTTATGAATTTGTTTTGAAACAACTTCCAAAACGTTGTTTTGATTTTGAATTGAAGCAATATGATTGGGCTGAACTTTTATACGCTTGTGAAAAGTGTACGAGGCAAATGTAAGCCGTCTTTTCAGCATGCGTTTCCACGTACCATCGGATTAAAACCTCCTATTTTGATGGACGTACATTAAAGCATTATACTGCACCCACGTTTTGTCAGCTCAGTATCCCTACAATTTTTCGTTCATGTCTGAGCTACCGTTTTAGTCGGCCGCTGCCTGCCGAATACCGATTCACGTGCAGGAACCCAAACGCGCAGAATTGTCGTTAGGTTTTCCGAGCATACTGAGAATCCTGCTCGTCTTCGGTGCGTTCAGAGTGCGTGCATGCGCTTAACACGCGTGTTTGTCCAGCATTGTTTGGTCCCTGTAAACCGCATAGTGTTCGAAGTCGTTGACTTCTGTTAACCAAAGGAGCTCGCAAAAATCGTCGTCGGCAACCGAACCGGACTGTCAATTCAACGTCCCCGCTTTCGGTTCTGTACGTGAGACCGATGAATAACGGTCGTCGCCTTCACCACCAGCCTGCCTGCCCCGGGTATACATGTACGCGAAAGAACCCAGCATTGGACTTTGCTATCCGCCTCGGGTACGTGTGCTGCGTGTGTGTAAAGTGTTGCTTTCTGATGGGTCTTCATGCTCAGAGGGGCCGCCCAGATGAAGAACAACCAAGCCTCTTTCATGGAAATACGTCTGTGGTCAGAACTTGCCTGTGACAGTCAATCAGTAGGGCAGCACGACTGATGGCCCGATAGAGTACAACTTAGTCCGATTAATCTTTCAACATCACAATGCATTCACTCACTCACTACTAACCGACACCTTTGACATGCTCTTTCAACAGATTCGTTTATCAGGAAGTAGCTAATAGCATGGCATCACCATGGCCCCCGTTTAACTCCCAACTGACCATAGAAAAGCGTTGATTTTTAATGTTTAAACGTAGCTGTGCATAACACAGAAAAAATCAGGTAACAGGCAACAACCTAGCTGCCTGCCTAATGAACCCGCTTTGCACTTATCTTCAAAAACTTTTTCCCGTCCTGCCAATCAGCCGTGATGCGCGTACGTGTACGTGCATAAATCTCCGGGGCAAGCAACCCTTCTCGAAGAAGAAAAAATCAGCCTCGGATAGCATTGATCAATTCTTCTACCGATCGGACACACATAGCACTCCCAGCTTAACTTCACTTCTTCCGCCAATGCAAACGTGTTTTCCCTGATTTTTATGTGATTCGCTGTTGTTTTCGCACATGGCAGAAAAGGTATTTCCACCGATGGTCGATGCTTGACGTATTTTGTCCCCATTGAGATACACAAAAACTGATAAACCTGTTGCGTTGTGTTCTTTTTTAAAAACTACAGCCGCGTAAACTTTTTTGTCGGTTCCTCCTCTCTGCCTGTGGAGATCATCCATGCTGTACGGTTTGAGAATGTTCGAGGTGAGCAACCCCGCCGCACCCATGTAATACATAACATTTCAATGACCCGCCAAAATGCGAGATATGTCAACAGCTGCAAATGATGCACCAATGAGCATGAGGCGGCCTGTATAATTTTGATTAAACACAAGTTTGCGCAACATTGTTTGAAAACAAATTTTATTTCAACTTTGACTTATTTCATTTTGACTTGTCACTTTTGTTTTTCCATGTCCTGTCATGTCCCGCGGGCATTCCCTACCTACACCTGTGACGTTGCAAAGGGTGCTTGCTAGTCCATTTTGAGTGACCATTCGGTGCCCTTGACATAGTCCAATTCCTCCAAAAATTCTCAAGAATAACATTCCGGCTAATCCCGTTGATTACGTATGTCCCGGTTTACTTTTCATTCCTTTTCTTTTCAAAAGCCATCCAATAGTCTTTTTCGTTATTTTATCCTAATTCCCACAATGGCCCGACCTGGTTTTTAGTGAATGCATGTATTCGGCGTAATTTTTGTTGAGACTTTTGATAGTGACCGTAGTTACGTGACGTTTTTAGTTCAATCTGTGCGCGACGCGAAGCCCTAACAATATCCGTGCGATTTTAAGGATTCCCATAATTACACTCTTGTAGCAAGTGACAAACATAGTATGTAATATTTGCATGATATTTTCAGAAGTGCTTCAGTGTGCCAAAGGTGCGTGTAGCGACTCTGCTGCTCACTTTAACTTCGCCGTGGCATCCCTTTGTTCTTCGAGTCGGGTTACTGCAAGGCGACTCTTGCACCACCGCAGGTTATCGCCTTGACATAGTATTAAAGCTGTTAACAATGAGGTTTGTTTTAAGTTTGATTTTATATCTATCTGACATCTAATTATTACATATTAAAATGACTTTTTAAAAGTTCAACTTTAATTAACAGAAAATTACTTTTTTCAACCTCTATAACCGATTCAATTACATTCTGAACATATTTGTAAGCTATAACATTTGACATTCGTCAACTCGGCACCAAGGTGCCAAGGGAGATGTCCTCTTATAACACAACGTGTCAACTTCTCTGTTTTTGCCGCCTGGAACGAGGTCCGCTCTTGAAAGAATAGACTTTTTGTGGTTCATTTTTGACAGGTGCTCATACGTATACAACCGGGGGTCTTTTATCTGTCTGAAATTTGCACTTAGCATATCCGTCCCAAAATCCGACAACAACTGCCCAAGACTGTGTCAACAAAAAAGTCGATCTTTGGCAGTACAGTGATTTTTTTCGAGTGTAGCCCTTCCACATAACCAATTGAATCCGAATAGCAACCATTAACTGTTTGTTGATTATGATTCACTGTCTATGGAATGTAAATTTTTATTGAGTCTTTAAAATTTTAATTTAAAAACGCATGATTTGGTTGAACTTTAAGAAATTTTTGATTGCATTCTGTTTTGTGTATTGTGACTTTTATGGTGCCTCAATGCCTGCGTAGTATTTAGAGTTCCTGTAATAATTGTTGTGAAATGCATTCAAACTTGACATTTCATTGTAGTCTCAGCAATCTGCAATCATGAATGGTGCACTTGATCGTGTACTTCTAAGATGGTTCATTCTGCACGACTTCCTTAAAAGGGTCTTTTGTAGCACAACAATCACCGCTTGCAAATCGTCCTCAGGTTAATTCAACTTCCTTCCTCCCCCTCAAGTTTTCACTTTTCATTCATGCATTTCCAGTTGATGCTAGCATCATACATACAATTTGTAGAAGTCTAGCTGTTACCATACGGATTTTTTTTAAACTGAAACTTGTACTTACTGTTATTATGTGGCAACCTTTTTGCACTACTTATTTTCTTGTTTTTATTTAAAAACAGTTTTAATTTCCGCCTTTTTTGGTTCATAATAACAGTCCAAACGCAAGCATGCAATTAAAGTTTATGATTCTTAAACTCTAGCAAGCAGATAAACAATTTTCGTTCCGTACCTACATTTTCTCATTTTCTCTGGAGGAACACGTGGCAGCATCCTTCCAGCCAGTGGTAGTCTGTATTTATGTAGCGTGTCACTATGTAAAGAGACAAAACACATGTTATTTTTTACGTTCGTTCAGTGTGTACTTCCGCGTGGAGCGCTAATTTAGAAGACCAGGCTTGGTCCTACATTAGAGCATTTCAAAGCTGAGCTAACATAGTATCAGATTTGATCGAGCGCACCCGCTTGTCGTTACAACAGTTGCACATACATACTCCCACGATGATAAAATATGGTATAAAGACGATATAAGCATCAAAAATTCTGAAAGTGCACCCGATGTGTTCATTGCCCATGCTCATTGGCCATTTAAAACAATGAAAGCCAGGATAGCTTTTGTTTTGTTGCTTTGCCTTTTTGAGACCTTTGGAAACAAACTAACTTCAATAAACTTCCCAGTTTTTTTGGGAAAAAATATCTTTGTGTAAAAAGTTTTAAATTAAAGCTTTGACCAACAATGAATAATGGTTGGATTAAAATATAATTGACATTAATTCGAACCAAAATAGCTACAATTTACGTCACATATTTTAAGGGCAATACCTATAGTTCTGATTATAACACTTTTCGTTATTTGTCTGGCTTCTGACATTTCAAGGCGGAGCTTTAGGTTTTTTAAACAGAAGCAGGACTACTGTAATGTTTTTATTGTGATGAATAGAAGAGTATTTCTAAGTGATTTCCGGATGTCTTTTGAAATCACATCAATTTTCACATATCCATTGAAGGCTAAAATGACACTGCCTTTGTAAAGAGTCAGGTAATCCGAGGCTTTCAATTGACCCTTCTTTGAGTCGATGCCACCACCGTTTTTTATTAATGCATACGGTCGCTCATTTCGAAAAGACGTTAGATAAACTGTGTCTTTAGGTGTGGAGAAGCGTCATTCCCCTTTTCGGACTAACCTGTGGTTTGTTGTGACAATGCCGCATTTCGATGGCTTCCTTCTATTAAAAATAACAAAATTCCTTAAAAAGATTTACGTTATTTACTCCACCTTGCAAAAACCTTATCCCACAGCGCCGCATTGTCGGTGTCCGTCTTTTT
The DNA here is from genome assembly GCA_024447225.1 of Panagrellus sp. LJ2284. Taxonomy (NCBI): domain Eukaryota; kingdom Metazoa; phylum Nematoda; class Chromadorea; order Rhabditida; family Panagrolaimidae; genus Panagrellus; species Panagrellus sp. LJ2284. The sequence goes on from JAMRYC010000002.1 coordinate 10,191,656, forward strand.
ATGATTGAAGCATTTTATAATAACAGCTAATAAATGTCTGGTATGCTGTTTGGTAGGAACAGAAATTTCGAGTCTTATTTTATTGACATCAGCTTTTTAAATTAAAACAGGTGTTTTATCGTTGCAAATAAAATTTCCGCGTTTCATACCTCTGCTGATGCTGAGCGTTTTTCTGTATGCCTTTTGCACGGTGAAAATTCTACGCTTTAATATTAGAATGAAGTTTTGCTCGCGGTTGGTGCATATAGTGCTCATTTAACCACTGTAGTTCCATTTAATTCGGCACAAATCAAATGTGAAAGAGTTTGCGTGTCTAAACCTTTTTTCAAAGCTCCGTTCCACATCATTCGGTCTCTTTTTATACTGTAGCCTTGCTAAAACTGTCACAAACTAACTAAGAAATAGCGTCATTGTTCGGCAATGCATCTTGCATTTTGTAGTTTTCGGGAGTAAACTGTCAACTTTTCAGCGACGTCGTTGTTACCGCTTCAACGCTGCCCGCATTGGTGCCAGTCGAATTGCCGGCAGGTACGCAGATCGTCGTGGATTCTCAGGTCCTCACATCCGACGTCGATCGTACAATTGCGGAGGTTCAGGCCGAGCAGCAGCAGAGTAAGCAAGCCGGCGAACCGGCGACGCCTTCTGCCTTCCCCATTCCTGCGATGCCGCCATCTTCTACGGTGCCTGCTACGTCTGCTACTACGTCTGCTGGTAATATGGGTGTCGAGCGAGCTCAACCGATGAGAACGCTTTTTTGTCGCAAATGTGAGGGTCATGGTCAACAGGTCGTGCTGAAAGGGCATGCTTCCTCATGTCCTTTTAACAATTGTACCTGTAAAACGGTAAGTATAACATCCATTTGTAACTATTCCGCTAACTATTGGACTTTCAGTGCGCGAATGTGATGTCAATGCGAGCGAATGCCATCATCCGACGCTACCGTACCCGCACATCCGACTGTGGCCTCGTCTTGAAGCCTGTTCACTTTAAGAATGGCAATACGCGCCTTCGAGTTTTTCCTAAATTTATCAGCGAAGAGGAATGTCTGCCCATTCCCACCGACAAAAATCAAAACGGTCAAATTATTCATAAAACGAGTACTGTAACCTCGCCGACGGCTGATCTTGCTAAGGCGAATATTATCGGCAGCCTGTTCACGAGCAACGGCATTGATGTTCCCACTCAAAACTACACAACACAGATGATGAATGTAAACGGCGGCGATGACCTGCTTCCTATGGGTAAGACAAGCAGCATGCGCAACTTGACGAAACGCATGGGTACGGTCGATGAGCAGCCGTCATCTCCACCGAAACGGGCCCATTCACACTCCCCTGTGATGATGGATACTTCGATGAATGAATCTTCGCAGTCTCCGCAGAGCACTACCGGTATCACAAATGGCATGAACACTTTCGGAAACCCGTTAACAGCGAATTCTCGTACTCATTCAACACAAAGTCTACCTTTCAACAATTGTGTCTCTTTTAATGGTGTTAATGCGACGGCAGCATCATCCGGCAATGGCACGACTTCAACTATCAACTCGACGCCGTCAGTGTTTGAGTTGCTTTTAAGCCATCCGCAACAAGGAAACGGCCCGAATGAGGACCTACTATCCCTTCTCACCCAAAACAATCTGATTGGTTCCACACAGTCGGCACAAAACTTTAACAATCCCATGCTATTGCTGCAGGTAAGAACATAAACAATGACCACAATCGTATCTTATCCAAATTGTATCCCTTTCAGCAACAACAAAATACAATCCAACCACCTGTGGCAACTTCCCTCAATGACTCTGTAGCGTTGCTTTCCCTCTTCCAAAACCACCAGAATGCCTTCAGCTTGCAAAATGGGCTCGTTACCAGCGCTTCACCGATCTCAACATTTTCACCAATGTACACGACGCAGTTTTCGGCCCAACCCAATAACACGTTCAACTTTAACGCACCTGCGTCTAACTTAGGAGGCGAGATTCGCCGCACAACTAGTGATTCCGAGGAATTCAAACTCACCCCTTCAGAGAATGCCTTTGGAAACAGTAAGTACATCACACTCAACATGTTGAACACAACTTTAACCGTACAACCTATTGCAGGCTTCGCCAAGAAATCAGAAAGGGTCACCGACTTCCTGATGCTATCTCCTGAAGGCGCCGCTCGCATGAACGAGGCCAAGTTTCAACGTTTCTTACATACTGTACGCGAAATTGAAAAGCACATGCTATACGATGACAACGTCCCTTTGAATTCAGTTTATTAACAGATTTGACGTTTTTCATGAGCAATTCTTTTTGTTTCTTGTATTGTAGCACAGCAAAGATAGCTCTTTGATAAGTTATTTTTAGAAGTTCGTGTCTGTTTTGTATTGCGTATATGTTTTATGTATCTGTTTCATTCCAAATACAAGCAAAGTTTGTGGCGTCGACTGCAAAGCGGCGATTAGATCTCATAAAAATATGTTGCTACTACACAGGTTCAAACCAACATGAAAGCATGCAAACAAAATGTACTAAGAAATAGTAAAGCTAAAAATTGACAATTGGATTATTATCGTCATTGTGGTTTGAGACAATAATACTGCTACAAAATGGCTTCTGCGTGTTTGCGTGTAGCACAATGTCAACGACAAATTTAGCGTAAGCTTTCGACGCGATGGATACAAATTGCGAAGACAACAACAGCGTAGAAAAGATCAAAAATGATAAACATAATTATGTTACTAACAGCTGCTTGCAGAGTGCAAGAGTGGTGCAGGCGGCTTGGTGTATGCAAATTTACAAAAAATATAGATAAAGCAATAATTACGCATAGAAGTAAAAAGAGACTCATTCTTCGGATAGCTGTCATACCTTTATCTGTGCACTAGTTAGTCATGGTGTTGCAGAATAGTACCCTGTCAGCTTGACTCTAATCGTGAACTCTACCTTGATTCTATTAGTGTTTTACACCGACTTTTTAGTTTTGCAATGCGCTTTACAAGTTCCGGCATTTTCCACAAGATTACTTTTTATGTTAATTAAGGCTGATTAGTCGTGATCATGCTCGTTACTTGTCAGTTTGGTGCATTTCATACTTCCTCTCGATATTTGCATATTCCATTTCCGTGTCACAGCTAAACATCGCGAGTCAACTTGACTCGCGCTAGCGCTACCCAACCAGCCGCATGAAGATCATATCCATTCTGTATCGATAACCCTTCCACTTCCTCGTCTTATCTCTTTTACCTAATTGTAAACTACCTTTTTCTAGTACGTGTCGGTTATGTTAGGGACTAGTAAAACCATCATATTTTTATTGTTTACCATATCTTCATTTACAGCCGTCCCAGTTGTCGACGACTATCGGATGGATTTCAACAAAATTTGATGTGTATATTTTAACAAAGGTAAGCTTTTTTGAATTGTAAGACAAAAACATAAGCATAAGTTTGTTACAGGATGTCTACCTGGTGCAACAAACGCAGTTCAACTTCTTCAACTGTTCAATGATGTTATAAGATGCTGCTGCCTACTTCAGGTCATTTAAATATATAAAATGACCTGAAGTAGGTTATAAAAACATTCTGCCGAATGTCCGAGACTGTTTGCGATGAACAAAGCCACGGTAAGTTATACATACAGCATTGTTACAATGACTTGACAGTAATATTAAAAAGCTTTAGGCTCCACTTCAATACCTTCAGCAAGGACGCAATTATTTCTTCTTGTTTTGCAGTTGTATTTGTATTTTACTTATTAAATTTTTGTTTGATTTATTCGAAATGTCACAATAAAATTGAAAATTGAAAAAAAGTCGGTGTCTTCAAAGCCAGTAGCAATTCGCTTTAGCTACGACGACATGATATATCTGTTGACAGAATTGCGTCACAGCAATGCACAAATTACAAAGATATCAGACTTGTTCTGTAATCCGGTCTAGGGCTCTCGAGTCCCCAGACTCTTCCATCCGGCGATAAATGTGAATCAAGCAGACTGACTGCGGTCAACCATGTAGAAAAGGCTGGTCGAAGTTGGTGTTGTTGCGTGCGGGTGTCCTGGACACGTCCCGGCTTGATGGCTTTAGTCTTCCTGGAGCGGCGCCTTTTTGGTCTTATTGATTTGGAGACACGGCTTCCCTTAAAGTCTAAACTACTTGGACCCCCTCGGGTCATTTTTTGTTAGCGTCGACGAGTGTTTATGTCACCGACTTCCCTGTCGTGTCAACATCTTTGACTTTGGATTACATTATTTTCCATTTTTGTTTTAACATATTTATTTTTTACAAAACTGATAATTTGACGTATGTATGTAACTCAACTGATTGCAAAAGCGGATTTGCTGTCTTTTTTCGAGAAATGTCACAGCGATTCCGTGCATTCGGATGAGTGACGTTCAAACAACGATATTAAACGTCAAAGACAGATTGAAATGGCCTCAAAATAGGGCTTTTCAAAATGTTATAATAGAGCTTGGGAGGGTCTCACGTGCCTCACGGGACCGCAGTGTTCGTCTCTAGCAGCCATGCTGCTGCTGGCATGGCCTTTGGTGGTAGCAGTCGCTACTATCTACCACCTCCATCCGCGCACAACTTGTTCTCTGCCATCATACAGCAGGAATGACCGCGTTACTAACCACCCAGGACCTCCACGGATGTCGAGTACCACGTGAACGTCACTTCTATTCACCTTTGAAGTGCTTCGTGTCATCGTGTGTTGCTACATATTGCATTTTCACTTTCGAATGACAACTTTCCTGTTTACAGGTTTACGCCTCAAACTTTGGCAACATGATGATGGTAGACGTGTGCCCACAAGTAGAACCATCATCAGAACGGCATGTACAGGAAGCTGTGGCAGAACGGGACCGTATTTGGAGACTTCATGAAAAGGCGCAGATATCGTTTATACAGACTTCTAATGCGCAGATGTTGTCACATTTACATTCGGAGATTGATCGGTTAATGAATATTAATCGAGGTTTGTTTTCAATTTTTGTTAGTTTTTTCAATTTTCAATTATAGAATTGACAAGAAAACTAAACGTCGGCACTAAGCTTGATGAAGAAATTTTGGAATCCAAATTGGAACGTGCAGGAGCGAAGATCTCACACCTGAGTGACGAACTGGACAAGCAAAAGCGAATTAACTCGGCTTTGGAAAATACTTTGGAGAAAACTGTTACTTTTTACAAGGAAAACCTCAATAATCATGTAATTTTTATAAATAGTTTTTTCAAAAGTCTTAAAAACGAAATTTAGGAAGAACGCATCCGCCAACTTTCCTCCGAACTTCATGATCGCACCCAAACCGTAACCCAATTATCAACCCAACTACGCAGCATCAAATTGAAAGAAGCCATGGCCCAAGCTCAACAACGTCGCCGTGCTTCGTGTACTTCACCAAAATCTCCTCATTCCCCTGCCGAAATCCAGGAATACAGTCCGTTTCGACTTTTTGGATTTAATCGAAATACCGCCGTCATCCCAAATAGCTCGCCAATTCCATCGTAAGCTAGCTAATCTGCCAAATCCTTATTAAACTTTTTGTAATCCTACAAAAACTATTTTAGTACAAGTTCCCTTCGCACTGTCTCCATGAGACAGCCAATGTGGCAAGATCCCGTGCACAAGGAGAACAACATTGAAAAAGCTCGCACCTTATCAAACAGCTTTATCACAGCCCGCCCGCGTCATCTCGCAACGCTTCGACGGGCTGGTTCGACATCCGGTGATTCATTGTAGCCATATTGTCTACATTGGATCTGATACGCTTCAAGTTTTCATTTTTTTTGCATTTTGTATCCGTCTTCAGTCAAGAAATATATACTCATGCAATTGAAACTGGTAAAAATAAACTGATTTCCTCTATTTCTATTAAAAACCCACGTACAACAAAAACAAAACAACTAACTAAACGGCTATCATGTGGTTCGAAGCATCTTGGCAGCCTTCTTATCCGCCCACTCTTGTAATTGAGTGCTAACCAGGTCGCGCCGATTGTCGAGGAAGGCTTGGTATTCGACGGGATCGAGGTCCTCGTGTTGCACTTGAATGCCCATGGTACGACACGTTTTGACAAGCATTTCGCAGATGTCCTAAAGACAAATAAGAAAGTGTTATCGAATTAGGTTTAAGTGGATTAAAGTGGAAAACGTACTTTAAGCGGGACACCAACGAGCACCTTATCTCGGGACTTGATCTTGGCAATTTCGTAAATGTGTTTAACACTGAGCTTACCAGCAATATCATCTGTAACAACATACAAGTTTGAAACGAAACGTCAAAAGAATGTTGAGAAAAACAACTTACGCGTTGTCTGACCGCCGCGACGGATACCAGCGGCTCGTTTTAGCAGATATGTCGACATCGGCGAGCAGATTTCAAGATCGTAGGTGCGGTCGGGCTTGATGGAAATGCGAGTAGGAAGGATAGTGCCTAGAAATGGAAAAATATATATAAAAGTTTGAAACTAAGTAAGAAATACCTGGCTTGATGTGGCTGGTTTCTTTGTTGAAGTCCTTGCAAAAGCTGGCGACATTGATACCTCGTTGACCTAGTTGTGGACCAAGAGGGGGTGCTGCGGTGGCCATCTGAGCTCTGAAAGGTCGGAATGTGTTTATACTTGATCGGATAAACAACAAACAGCCGTGATTCATCGGCACTTTTCCCGATCGCCCCCGGGGTTTTAAATTGGATAAAAATGACTCACTTGATGTTAGTTTTAAGCAGAGCGCCGTGCACAACCTTGACGACATCCTTCTTACGAGCTCGAGAAGCCACTTTGGATGCCATTGTGGAAGGATAAAGCCGCGAGCTTGAAGGTAAAGTGAAGACAGTCGAGAGTTGTTCCTTGCACCCAGCTCGAGTTGAGCAACCGCGCGCACGCGTTCGTTATGGGACCAGTCAGTCCAGCTTTGACGCAGCTTCAAAGGACTAGCTTTTTTCCTCGCTTGTCGTCGCGCTTTTCACGCTTCGACCTCGACGTGACTCAATCTCCCTCCCTCAAATGACCTCATCCACGTGTAACGATCTATCTTTATTTATCCTCAAACATTGTACAATTCATCGTTAATAGCTTTAGTCAAGGGGAACGCCCCTTTTCCACAAACACCCGCAAAATCGTCTGTATGAAGCCCAAATACCATCGCTCCAGCTATGCCCTGGCTTTTGACGTAGTCTGTCTTCGCTCTGACTGATCGTTCATCCTCCGCCGCCAACCAATTGTAATCTTTATACCAATAGGGGGTCGCTGCGTTCGCATTCCAGACGTAATTGAAACCATTTTGAGTCAAATTACACACCTGCAATTTTCCCATTTATTTATATATTTTTTTCTTCCCTGAAGTCTCATTTCCTATCTAAAACTCACCGTTGGATAATCTGGCGTGCTGCCCAAGTCGGAGAATCCGATTGCGGGCGCGTAGGGATAGTGGAGATATTTCGTTAAAAGCCGAAATCCTTTCCCATACGTCGGGATGCCAAAAACCGTTATGTTCTTATTGAGTCCGCGGTTGAGCCAATACTTGAGGGAATAGTCCTAAAATAGTGTTTTATCCTTATCCAGTTCGTTTTTGTTATGCATTTTTTAGCTTACTGAATTCATTTTGCGTAAAATTAAAAATTCATAGTTTGCCGGATAGAGCGGCGCATTGAACCCAGTAATTGGTTCCAACCTTGAAAAGTCATGGAAATCGTAAGTCATAATCTGCAGGTAATCCACGTATCTGAAAATCCGACGTCATTATCGCCCGCCCCAATGTCATGTCAACTTTTTTATTTCATACCCACCTATTTATCGCAGTGACATCGTAACCCTTCCTGACGATGGTATACGGCGCTCCAACGGTTAATGTCAACAAAAGCCGCGTGTGCGAGACTTGGTCAAACCTATTCCGAATCCACTAAAAAGACCCTTCACTATAATAGCTTCCTTCGGCCTTGTCAAACAAACCTTTAACAACGTCGACAGCCCTTTTTTATCCGTTGTTTTCGCGTCTTGGCTCCATGCCGGGAATTCCCAATCGATATCGAAACCATCCAAGGAATTTCCCGTGAGATAATATGCCACCGTGTTTGCCAGCTGATTCATCAACGCATCGCTAAGGACCTGAAAAGAAGGCGACCTTCACATGAATTGGTCCCATTTCCTCAACATGCAACCTTACAATTTGACTCATCCTTTCGTTGTTTGGCGTGAGTGTGACCAGAATTTTCAAGTTTTCATTTTGTTTCTTAAGTTGGACATACTGTTGAATTGTTTCTGATGGTGGAAAGACGATAAGCCCGTCATAGTCGATGTAGGTGCCTCCAATGATCAACAGATGGGTACACAAATTGGCGTCAATTTGGTTAGGTGTCGGAATCGCTAGCCTGAAAGAACGAACAAACGCGTTAGTCGTTTTTTAAACGATTATCGTCAAAACTTACGGTGCATAGCAGGTCAAGACCTGATTAGAAGGCGAGGCTGCTGTCGTTTGTTTTAATAAGGCGGCTATCGAGAGAAGGAATAACAGTTTTTGCGGAACCGGTGACATGCTTGCTTGACAAAAGCGTAATCTACGACCTTTTAGTTATGGATAGATTGCTTCTTGTTCCGCGAACAACAAGCTTGAATCGTATATACGAAGAAAGTAAGAAAAGATCACAACACGGAGGTTGTGAAAAACGTGGCGCTGGCTTGCCAGCGGCGTGACGAAAAAGGTCGGTGGTGTTTCTCGTCTAACGGTACGGGCTCGCTGTCTGCTTGATTAAGACATTTTTGGCGGTATCCATGCACAGCCCCTTCCGCCTTCGATCTTTGCTGCACATGTCACATTCTGTCTGTCCTTGCGTCGGTCTCCCATCTGTTGATCTTTCGTGCATATGCGTACTTTACCTAATTATCCCACCATCATGGCCACTGTATATGCATGTAGCCTTTCCTGCGCAGTTGGCTGCGTGCCCTGACGTCTAATAAGTAGCGCTTGAAAAGGGATTGCCGCAATTCAGTGGGAAAGCAAGTGCCGCGCTTTTTTCCGTAGCCGCGGGCACTAATGTCTAAGAAGACCGGAACACTGGTCAACCACAATTTGGTAGAGGGGCCACACTCGGCGTGCCTTTGGCATTCCGATATGCCAACCACGCCATGCTGGTGGGCACCATCGCGACCAGCTGCTAGGCTGCCTGCGGGCGTCCAATGTTCTTTGTCGTTTATTAACGCGACTGCGCGTCGTGGCCCGCAGGGATTGTGAAGTCTGCCACTTTTTGGTCGTTCCCGTAGTCCTACCAATGAATGCCATTCGTTGTTGGCCCCCATTCACGTTCCTTTTCCTCAATTTAAACCATATGTTTTGTACCATGGTGTCACTTGCCCTCTGGGCACCAATTGCCAACTTGTTGAAAATAGCCATCTTCGACACGCAAAAAATGGCACGACCGGAACACGAGGAGCAGTTGCTGTCAGCCGGGATGAGCGGTTCTTTACAGCCTGCCCCGGGTACTCCCGCAGTCCTTAAGCTCGACAACGGTTTTCATCGAGGAGGTCTTACCCGTTTGTTTATTCCCGAGAGTTAGCCAGTCCACACTGCTATTCAGGCGTATATTCCCCAGTGAATGATGGTCATTATTATCACGCGTCGTAATCGCTCATACAGGCCGGCCCTCACCGTATCTCCTCATCGAAAACCGTCTTCCAAATGACACCCTGTCACTTCGCCGATGCCGCAGTTATGTTGTTATCGTTAGTTTCGTCTAACTCAACCCTTTTCATCACCGCGTGAGTGACTCATCGGGTACGAGTTGTTTCCTCCCAAGTATACCTATCAATCGAATGGAACATGTCGTCTTCAATTTCGTTTTTCCCTATTGTTGATCATTGTCCTTTAACCCGCCCGTTTTCTTTCCTAACTCTTCCCTTTCAATTCAACTCCGGCTCCGGACGACTTTTTTTGTCTAGGCCGGACTCAAATGTAATTTTTAAATTTCTAACTCACTGCCGGACCCGAAAAAAATTGGTCAACAAATTGCGTGGTCATGTTGATGCATCCGGATGAGAAGAAAACCCGCGAAAAACAGGAATAATAACCGCTCCCATCGCGCTTCACATCCTCACCATCACCCCCTCATTGTTCCAAAGTTGGACACGCCTGCCTTTACGCCTCCCACGTCTCATGTCATCGATTGATTCAGATAGGATAGATTGGTTCAGGCTGCGCATCAATTTCGAATCGAATCGCTGTTGTGTTCCGTCGACTCCCCTATCGCCTTCTTTACCCGCCTTCTCCGTACCTGTGTCCATTTCAATCTATTTACGGCTCCCCTGACGTTCAAACGAATTCCTCCCAAAAACTCACATCAGCAGTTTCACGACTTGTTCATGCGTGTAGGCGGCCATCAGCAGCAATCGCGCGACACGGGGTCTCGAACTCATTCGGATGTGTTTGTTTGATTGCTTAAGGTTACCTACGCATCTTCTAAGCCCTCGGGGGCATAGGTAGAACCTTCCAAAGTTGAACGGTTTCCTCTTCGTCAGTGATGCTATGGTGTTCGTTCGAGCGTCCTTTGCGTGTATTGTTTGCGCGGTTCCGTTTGAAGGATTAACAACCTCTAAAACCAAGGGCGCCCTCTGTCCTTCCAACGCGTGTCGTCTTTTTCCCGACATTATTGAATGATTTTTTCATTATCACCTCTGCGTTCCATGATGTGTTTTTTAACTCGAAATATATCAATCTGGTTTGAATGTCGAAGCACGTCGTTTTCTAAACCCCTGGGTGTTCCCTAGTTGCATGCGTTTTCTGTCATGGCCTCGCACAACTTGCCCTTTCAATCCTCCAGGGTGCACTACCATTCATTTGATTGAATTTTCGTAGCTGTCACCCTATTGCGTGTTTATATACGTGTTTTTTACGTGGTTTCTCACCGATCTAATGTCGCATGCTTCATGAATTTCGATATGGGAGCCCATTTCATGTGTTCTGCTCCATTTTAGACTGTCAATCTCTGCAAATAGTGTTGGAACCCGTTCCGGTTGATCTACTTTTTCCACGTTCTCGTTATCCCCGGCCTTGATGGTCCTCATCGAGTTGCCGGCTTCTCGCAATGGCACACTGGAGGCCAAAGCGAATGGCCATGCACCTCCTCCGGAATCCCTCGGAATGACCCTTCCATCGATGCCATCAGAGGAAGAGGTTTTGAGGGCATTCGACGATGTTCTCGTAAGTTACTTTGCTTCAATTTTGTAAATTATACATCTTTGTTGCGCAAAAGCAATCTCAATAGCTAGCCTTTATGCATCCATTTCTCTTCCGCATATTGGCTGCTATTTTTTCTTCATTACTTATCCTTCGCATTGACCTCAATTCCATATGCTTTCAGAAACATATGGATCTGCCGCCTGACAAGCTGCGAGCCTTGCGCGACTGCGCTCTGAAAAAGAAATGGATGCTCGTCTGCGACCAGCGAAGCATCAGTCAAGTCACCGAGCCTGAGGTCTATTTGGAGAAGCTTCGAGCCTGCTACGACAAAAAGCTTCAGAAAAAGCTCAAGAAAACCATCGGCAACGAAACCTCGACAACGATATTGAAGCACATTGAAATCTCGCTCCGCACAAATTCGATTGATTGGGTTCAGAAGTTTTTGAATGCCGAGAACGACGGCCTTCGGGTAATCGTCGACTGTCTGACACAATGTCAGAACTCCTTCAGCTCGTTCGCGGAGGTACCATCCAGCTTTGCATCTTCGTCACTTGGTTGTCTCAACGAAAACAGCGTCTTGGCGGATTCATCTTCGACTTCGGGCGGCCTCCCTGAGGATACGCGATGGTACAAGCGTCAGGCTCTGTCTTCAAGCAAACCCGGAAAAGGCAACAAGGTGCTGGGAGATGTCGAGGAAGATATCCATGTCTGCGTGGCCTGTCTTCGAGCGATCATGAACAATAAGCACGGCTTCAACAAAGTTTTTAACGATGATGAAGCGATTTACTGCATCGCCAGGAGTATTTTACATCCAAGTTTGAAGTACGTCTTTACAATTTAGTTTTTGTTATTTAAATTAAACTTAATTTATTCCAGAACAAAAGCTTCCGTCATCGAGCTGTTGTCTGCGATTTGCCTCGTAAAAGATGGTCACGAATTAATTGTCAAAGCGTTCAATAGATTCCGTGATGTAAGTCTTTTATTTTCCACATTTAAGCGTGAGCAGCGTCTAAAAGTCACATTTTAGGAGTATCGCGAGACCGTGCGATTCAAGACGCTCTTCCACTTCTTCCGATTCCCTCATGAATTTAACGTGGAATTCATGGCCGCGAGCATGCAGCTGATTAATGTACTTGTCCACTCTGTCGATGATTTCAACTACCGAGTGTTTCTTCAACACGAATTCTACCTGCTGGGACTCGATGAGTATTTAGATGTGAGTTCATAGTCTTGAATGATTCATCGAAGCACTCACTCACGTGTTGTGCTTGATGTTGTTTAATTTTTGATGGTTAATCGTTTTTTAGCTTCTCGCTGATGAGCCCAGTGAACCACTCCAAACACAACGCCAGTCGTACATCGGGAACATCATCGATGTCCGGTCACTCGTACAAACATCACGTGAAAATGTCGTCCTGCGGGAGAACTGTGAAAGCCTCCAAACAAGCTTGTCCCAAGCGAGGGAAACGATCCAACAAGCACACGTCGAATACGTTTCCTGCAAGACACGGCTGGAGCGGCAAATGGACGAAATACGCACCGAACAGAAGGCGATTGTACAGCTTCATCAAATCGAACTTAACACTAAGAATGCCGAACTTCAAGCGACGAAGGCTAACCTGTCTAACTTGCAATTGCGATTGGAAGAAATTTCGGCGGTGAAGAAGTCAATGGAGCAGGAACTTCGTGCTGTACAGGCCAAGCCGGCGCCAATAACACCGACGGTCGTCAGGACATCTTCACCGACCGCAGTTGAGCAGCCTAACATCCCTGCCGTTTCATCGAAGGCTCCACCACCACCTCCCCCGCCACCACCATCGGCAATTGCTCCGATCAGGGGAGGTCCGCCACCACCACCGCCTCCACCACCTGGAGGCCCGCCGAATCTGAAGGCTGGCCCTGGAGGTCCACCTCCACCACCGCCTCCAATTGGTGGTCTCAATCTGAAGGCTACTGCGAATGGTCTTCCGCCAGCTGACTGCAAAACACTGCGTCGTGTGATTCAACCGAAGACGAAGCTTCCGCAACTCACCTGGTCCGCGCTCAAACCCAATGAAGTCAAGGGAACCGTATTCATGGATCTCAATGACGAGAAACTCCAAGACACGGTCGATTTCTCCTTCTTGGAAGAGAACTTCAAACTTAACCTCGGTCCGACCACCTCTGCTGATAGCACTGAACAACACTCACCCGTGCCATCGGTCAACTCCGTACCCGCCAAGGAAAGCACGACCACCCTGCTGTCCAGCAAGCGTCTACAGAATGTCGCCATCACCCGACGAAAGATTGCCCGTTCTGCTGATGAGTTGATGATGGCTGTCCACCGCTTCGATATTGGCCTTCTTCCAGCTGAATTGGTCGATATTCTGATCCCAGTGTTGCCGTCGACGGAAGAGATTCAAATGTACAACGAATACTCGGCCCAGAACAATGGATCCTTTGAAGGGCTGTCGCTGGAAGATCAGTTTGTGGCCTCGCTTGTCGGCATCGAACGCCTGCAGTTCAAGCTGAAGGTGATGTCCTTCATGGCCAGTTTCGATGAATCATCTCGGTTGATCAAGCCTTCGCTGATGAGTCTGACAGCTGCATCGACCGCGCTGAAGGAAGCGAAGAAGTTCCACAAAGTGCTCGAAGTCATCCTGCTTTTCGGTAACTTCCTCAACGGCCATCGCAAGGGCTCTGTTTACGGTTTCAAGATTTCTTCTTTGGATACTGTAAGTTTTCTATCTATCTAAAAACCCTGTTCAATCTTGCCTTTTCAGCTGAGAGTGATGCGAAGCTCATCCGACCACAAACTGACCCTGTTGCATGCCATCGTCCAGGCCATCACCGACAAGTACCCCGATCTTCTCAACTTCGACGAAAGCCTGAAAGTCCTCGAACGTGCTTCCCAAGTCAACCTTGAATCCATCCAGACTGATGTCCGTGAACTCGAAAACATGTTCAAACAGGCCGCTCGTGAAAAGGAGCAGAAGGGATCCGATTGCCCTGAGGCATTGGCAACGTTCGTCGACAAGGCCTCAACAACAATGACCGAGCTGCAAACCGAGCTTAACCTTGCGTCTGAAACCTTCAAGGAAGTTGTTGAGTTCTTTGGTGAGAACTACCGCAAACAGCAGCCCAACGTGTTCTTCACATATGTCGTCAACTTCTGCAAGAACTTCCGCAAGGCTGCCGTTGAATTGAAGGAACGAAGTCAAGCTCTCGCGGTATGTTTCGCTTTTTGTTTATGGGTCTTTGTCGGCGCTAGGGATGCTTATTACGGAACAATTTCAGCGGAAAGCCGAAGAAAAGAACCATCAAGCGAACTCGCCGCGTCGCAACGGTGCTAGTGGTACCAAGAGTACAGCGCTCATGAGTGAATTGAATGCCCGCATCAACCGAAGTGCCAAGCTAACTTCCTCCGACATTGATGACGGCGACTTCGAGAGGATCGTTAATAGTGGGTCAATTTACCGTATACCCTTTCTTAAAGTATTCTTTCTGTCACACTTTTTATCAACTTCTCCCGTCGAAGCCCTCATTGTGCCTTTTCAGACCTCAAAGGCGGATACATCGCTTCCGATGGCCCACCTGTGCCGCCCAAGCGTACTCGAAAGAGTCCCTCTCCATCTCGGCGTCATGTCTCGCGAGTAGTTCCACAATTAGTCGATCGTGAACGCGTTCAAGCTTAGAAGCCGCAAAGGAACCTTCGAGATTGACTTGAAACCTACGTGTTTAGTCTCTTTGTTTTTACCTTTTTCTTTTTTATGTATAGTGGAGCACTACATTACGTTTACGTTTAAATGATATTACTATTACCATACCTTCTCAATTACCCCTCGGTGCACATGTATGTTTTTTCCCAACTCCCGCATTTTTATTAATTTTATTGTTTTTTGACTTTGGTGTTAAACGCAACGAATATAAATAAGTTTGTTAAACATGTTTGCATGTTGTGCAAGGTAATTATATTTTAATGGGTCCACTGGGGGGTTGGTTTCTGCTTATTGAGGGTTATTGTTAGCTATTCATAGCTGCAGAATTAAAAAAGAAAGTTTCAAAGGTTAGAAAAACCATGGTCCATGCGTAGATGCACGGAAGGTTATAAAAAGAACAAGCCTTTGTAAACCATTCCATTTTTTAGCCTCCGTACTACAGTTTGTTTGTTTTTACAACCAAAGAAAGCACAACACTGTCACTAATTCACTTTTACGTGCATTCAAAAAGTTAACAGTCCAGATGCGAATTCATTCGTTGTATAAGTAAGGGTGTTTTGGTTGTTCGTGTAGATTTAGCTAGTCACCAACACAATCACCGATGCAGACATCTTTAAGAGTGTCGTGTGTAGTGTTTTTGCCGGTTTTAAATTGCTGCGAAATGTGACCAAGACCAATTTAAGGCAGTCACTACTCTAATCTTTGATTGGACCTGACGTGCGTCGACAGTAATTTAGATAGTTCCCAAGTCCGATGTTTGATGTACCACCACAATGCCCATCTTAAATTATCCGCTGCCACCTTAATTATTGTTAGGATGTGTGCTTTAAGTTTAAAAAAAACAGGTAATCATGTGTTCGACGGCGGCTCAGGCGTTCGTTTTTCTTTCATTCAGCCACGTCAAACGGCACGGCAGCCGAAACAATTGTTAACCCTCCCTGAGGGGGTCATTAAACCTCTCTCAAGTAAGGGTGGAGGCGTTGATTTACTGGGGCGAACACAGGTCAACTGGTAGGCTCAACTTAATTACGTGATAACAAGCTTCAAAGTCTGTTTTTACTAGCTGCAAGGATCAAAGACAAGCACATAATGGAAAATTAGATTGAATCATTCGTGTTTCACGTCTGGTTCAGTACCTGCAAAGTACAGTCTGTCTGAAGTTGAAAATATTTAACTTTATAAGACATTGTATGCTTTCATAGCAGTAATTCTGTTGAACGGAGCAACACAGAAAATAAATAAAATGATTAAACATGTGAACAGAGGGTGTATTCAAAATGAAAATTCGGTATACAATTAAACACCGTTAGGCGGAAACGGCATCAGGATTCTTGCGCAAGATCACGAGGCCTTCCAGGTAGGGAGTAAGTGCGACATACTCATCAGTGGCCAGCTCGGCACGTTCGCCATGGGCAAGCAACACTGGCGTAGTGTGAGTCTGGAAGCCGGTGATGGTCTTCGGTTTACCGGCCTGAGCAACGGTATCAACGGCCTGACCGACACGGACGGGAACGTTGATCTGCTTCAGACGATTGCCAGTATCGGTTTCGGGGGCATCGACATCTTCAACAAGGGTGATGAGCATGCGGGGCTGGATGGCCAGGGACAACGTGTAGATGAGGTAATTCTGTTGGTTGCTGAGAATGACTGAAAGAAAGTGTTACATTAGTTGAAGCTGATATGTAGAAAATAAAAACTTACACGAATTGCCGCTCAGGAAAGCGAAGCACACAGCAAACAGAGCTCCAACGGATACAGGGGAAGCAATCTGCCGATCCGAGTGGAAGGGATTCAGTGTCATGGTACCCTTGCCAAGTTGGGTGAGACCTTGAGCGAGACGAACAAGCATGAGACTGGTGGCATCCTTGTGATGGTAGGTTGCAAGCTGGCGGAGCATGGCCACAAGACGATCATTGTTAGTGCCAGCGCCAACGAGTCCCAAGGCGAAGATGACGTTGTGGGCAGTCTCGGGGTCAGAATCGTGAGAGTACTTCGACAGCGTTTCCAAAACACTGAGTTGCGGGTTTGAAACGCTCAACAAAGCGAGACCAAGGGGAACAGCACGACGAATGCCAGGTTCACCATAACGCATGAGGTGGTTGAACATGAGATGGGCCATTTGGGATCCGATCTCTTCGCCCATGGCAATGAGACCAATGCCGAGAACAGCGACGGCTTGTTGAAGCGAGAATTCGGCACGGGTGTTGTTGGGATCGCGTTTGCCCTTCTTGGTGGTAGTTTCCTCGGGCTCGAAGTGCTCGGAGCAAATGTACAGGAGATTCTGGATCTTGAGGACGTTGCCAGTGCCAGCGTAGGCGCAGACGTCGATGAGGGTGGCGACCATGCTGCCGAAGGGCTCAGGGAAGGCGCGGCAGCTTTCAACGATGACTTCGGACTTGGCTTCAGTTCCCAAGAAGACGAGGGCAATGCCAAGAGCAGCAAAGTCCCAGTTGTGGTTCTGGAGATCGACTTCGGTACGTTCCATGAGCATGGCGAGCAGGTCGTTGGCGACTTCAGGGTCAGCGGTACCAACACGGATGAGACCAAGCGAAAGGCCAGAGATACCCTTGATTTCGGCATTGGCGGTAGTGCTGGAGTCGGTAAGGACGCGCTTCAACTCGTAGATGACACCACCGGATTCATCGCGAATGACGGTCTGTCGCTTCGAGTTGGCGTAGGCGAAACCAAGGCCAAGGATGGATCCAATACGGACACAATGTCGCTCCGAATGCACATTGTCGACAAGCAGGGCGGAAGCAGGATCACACGGGTCTTGTACACCAGCGCTGATGATACCAATAGCGAGAAGGGCACCAGCACGGACGTATTCATCGGTATGGTAAAGGTACGTGTCGCATTGGCCCATACCGCCTTCGACGTCCCAACGATGGATCAGACCCAAGCTGGCAACAGCGGTGAAGACGCCCATATCACGGTTCTTGTAGAAAAAGCGGTTGGCGGTATCAGGATCGGTAACAATCTTGTCGACACCGAATCCACAGTTGACCAATCCGTTGACGAACGAAGCGGCGATATGCATGCGCGAGTTGTCGTTGTTGATTCCGGTGCCGAAGGGGCGGCTTTGCTCGAGATGGGTCTTGTAGATGCCCTCAGGCGTCTTGGGCTCCATAATTTCGAGTTCATTGGCGAGGCCACGGAAGAACTTGGACACGCTGGTGTTGTAGTTCAAGTCGGAAACGCCTTCAGGGACATCGGTGGTGGCTTCATCGAGGAAGATCTGATGGCGGCCGAGGAAGATGGCCATCTGTTTCCACAAAAGCCTGAAAAGGGGTAAATTTATATATAATCAAGGTTGAAAATCTCAATAAACTTACTCATCATTCGAAGTGAAGTAGTCCTTGATAGTCTCACGCTCATTCAGCATGACCGAACAACGAAGAGCCTCGAACTGCCGACCAAACTTGGAGTAGATGTCACGAACAGTCCGGACTATGTTCGAGTTAACCGGATCGGGACTCAGCGGGGCAATGCTCAGGAGGTAAAGGCAAGCGCGGTCGACTTCATCCTTGGCGATCCAGTTGGTGAGAAGGTGAACCTGCTCAATCTCGACCAACAGATCACATGCTTCGCCTTCAGCGCTGTGCTTCAGATCGTACTTGATGATCACCTCGACGGACTTCAGAATGTGCTCCTTCTGGGTAGTCGACTTCCACTGCTCGCCGATTTCCAGGGAAAGATGACGGACGTATTCGTGGCCCCAATCCTCGATAGGCTCGCCCAATCCTTGGAGGTGATACTCGAGGCAATCCGAGTCGTGATCCGAGCACATCGCCAAGACCGAGATGATATCCGCGGTGACAGACTTCCACTTGCCCTCGGGCATTTTGCGGTGGATCTCCTTCATCGTGTCATAGTGGGTCCGCATGTACTTCAACGGCTTCGGAACGGAGGTCATGGAAGTCGTAGAAGCTCGGATCAACGTCTTCATCAACTCGAGGGAGCTGAGGTAGAGATCGGTGTTGGACTCCTGCAAAAACCAGGTGTTTATCGAGAAATTGATATATAATTTGAAGTGCTTACCTGCAGCCGTTGAATGAGAAAGTTCTGATCATTTGGAAGCTTGCGATCTTCTTCGGTCTGAAATCAGAATCGTTAAAGACGTTATATAAGACTAAGAAACAACTAACCATATCATCACGATCCTCCTTCTTCGGGGCCTGCTTCGAAGCCGATTCGCGCGCGGGCTCCCTGTCGTCCACTTGCATCACGCTTTTAGCCTTCTTGAAACACTCGGGGACGGAGTGCTGTTTTGGCCACATTCTGACGGTTTGCGATGGCAACGCAATAGTCAAAGACTGAGAGCTTTGCACAGTGGTCGAGAAGTATTCTTCCAGGCCATTGAGGAGGTTTGCAGCTTGAAGTGGCGTAATGGGCGGACTACAGAAATCCAAATGGCACGCGAAATCGGTATTCTGGTCCTGTAACGACGTACATACATAATGTACACAGTAAAAAGTGTAAAACCTACATTGTAGAAGTTCCGCAAGATGAGACCATCAATCCAACTCATATGTTGTACTTCCAAATACTGCATATTACGAAGAGGGTGAGCTTCCATTGCCTCGCTGACGGATCCTGGGATTGCGCTGCGAAGCATCACACGAGGGATGTCATATAAGAACGCAAAGACGGAGGGGTAATCCAACGAGCAGGCGGCCTGACCTGCGATGGTAAAGGAGTTGAGGGAGAAGGCGTCCAGCCAAGATAGGCTCATCTCGCATAGTTCGACGGAGTAGAAAGTCAAGTGCCGACATCTTGGAATTGTCATCTGGGATAGCACCTCATCCAGCCTGTCTGCACTGAGAAACTCTGCCGAACAGAATTGTGCGAGCTCGTAGAATTGGTTTTCTTCCCACATCCCAGTCTCCATCGATTCAAAGGTCAACAAAACCTCTACGGAGTCGATGAGCTGTTGAATGGTACGGACAGGCGGATGCTCCGACTGGAATGGATGCTTCACGCCGATGGGGATAAGTCCTTCCAATTCCGCATATTCGTTCGGCGTTGACAATTCGACCAATCGGCGCAAAAAGGAGTACGCCATGAGTGGGAGGAGATACAAAATGGATCGATCCCTGGGACACGCATCTCGACGGACCATTCTCGGAAGCGCTGAAACAAACTTGATATAAAATATTTTTAGCTTTAGAAAAGAGCAAGCTTAAGATATACCTTGATCAGCCGATCACATGCTTCGCCTTCAGTGTAGTGCTTCAGATCGTACTTGATGATCTCCTCGACGGACTTCAGAATGTGCTCCTTCTGGGCAGTCGACTTCCACTGCTCGCCGATTTCCAGGGAAAGATGACGAACATATTCATGGCCCCAGTCCTCGATAGGCTCGCCCAATCCTTGGAGGTGGTAATCGAGGCAATCCGAGTCGTGATCCGAGCACATCGCCAAGACCGAGATGATATCCGCGGTGACGGACTTCCACTTGCCCTCGGGCATTTTGCGGTGGATCTCCTTCATCGTGTCATAGTGGGTCCGCATGTACTTCAGCGGCTTCGGAACAGAAGTCATAGACGTCGTAGAAGCTCGGATCAACGTCTTCATCAACTCGAGGGAGCTGAGGTAGAGATCGGTGTTGGACTCCTGCAAGAACAAGGTGTTTATCGAGAAATTTATATATAATTTCAAAAGCCTACCTGCAGCCGTTGAACGAGAAGGTCCAGATCATCTTGAAGCTTGCGGTCTTCTTCGGTCTGCAATAAGAATCGTTAAAGAAGTTATATAAGATGAAGGAACAACGAACCATATCATCACGATCCTCCTTCTTCGGGGCAGCGGCCTGCTTCGAAGCCGATTCGCGCACGGGCTCCTTGTCGTCCGCTTTCACGGGATCATTCGTGGAGGATAGAACCATGATAAAGCCGTGTTGGTCTCTGAAATGGTAGAATGGGTGAGAGGGGTAAGGAAGATGAAGCACGGAGGAAAAGCTTTGAAATTTCGAAGGTGTAAACAAAACGGAGAAGGGATTGTCATCATTCTGACCGAACCCGCTCCCCCCGGTCTCAACGCGCTCACCAAGGCTGTGTGCGTTGGATGCACTTCGCCAAAATGTCAGGTTGACTGCGTGCGCACTGCACAAGTAGGCGATAAGCGTAAGTTGTTGCGAAAATGGCAATTGCTTCTTCCTGTCATTGTTGTCGACCGATCTGTGCACTCTTCCTGTCTGCTTTTCCTTTTGCATATAAGTAGAGGCCCATGCTTTCGATTGTCTAAAAATAGCCAGACCATGCAGATTTCTAATCCTCTTCGTAGACGGATATCCCTTTTCCTTCCCTCTTTCATTTAGCGTTTATCGTTTCATGGCCCTCTTCTCTGTTGTCGAAGAACCCATATATCTCTTTCCGCGTTTTCATATCAAACCCCCGAAACTTTCAATATATAAAAACCCATTTTCAGGCCATCTAACCACCACTAACCTCTCACACTTCCAAGATGAGCAAATCTAACAATGTCAAACGTAAGCGGGCATTCATGGATATCACTGCTGATGGAAAGCCTCTCGGACGCATCATATTTGAATTATATAACGACAAACTTCCGCTCACCTGCAAGAACTTCCAAACCCTATGTACTGGTTTGGGCGGTATTGGTCAGAAAACGGGCAAACCTCTCGCCTACAAGGGATCCCACATCCATCGTATATCTGCTGGTTTCATTATTCAGGTATGTGTTTGGAAACAGTTTTATATCCAGTTTCTATATCGCAATCTTACAGGGTGGCGACTTCTCCGAGAATAATGGCACTGGTGGTGAAAGTATCTACGGCGGAGTCTTCGATGATGAGGAATTCATATTCAAACATGGCCCTTACACTTTGAGTATGGCCAATCGTGGCCCAGATACAAACGGATCGCAGTTTTTCATTACTCTTGATGTCACTTTCCCCCAACTCGACAACATCCATGTCGCCTTTTGCAAAGTAGTCAGCGGCTTTTAAACTGTAAATGCTATCGCGAATCTGGAGGTTCATTCGACCAAGTTGCGCCCTGTTGCCGATGTTGTCATTGTGAATTGCGGAGAGTTGCGGAAAAAGAAGGCCAAGGACGACGATGAACAGAGTGCAGATGATGCCGAGGCTGAAGCTGATAGCGGAAAGAAAGATGGATCGAAGAAAAAGAAGGACGAATCGGACAAGCGGTTTTACTGCTTCGTAAAGACTTCAGACCTGCCCCAAGTTCCAGATACCAACAGATTCTTGTTGCGTCGCAGTCCTCAGCCGGTGAATGATCGGGAGTATGTCGTCGGCCAGGATAAGAAGGGAGATCGTCCTCCAGCAAAACGCCGCGACGATCGGGATGAGAAGCGTCGGGACCGTAATGACCGTGATGGCAGATACCGTGACCGTGATGATCGAGATGACCGTCGTGGATACCAAGGATATCGCCGTGACTACGATGACCGTGATGGCCACCGTCGTCGCTATCAAGTTTCCCCGCCTCGTGTTCGAGGTCGTGCAATCCCTCGATTCCGTAACCGTTCCCGAAGCTGGACCCCACCTCACATCCGTCGCGAAGCCACACGCATGATCCCCATTGCTGCTGCCAAAGAGTTCCTCGACGAAGCTTATGAAGGGGCGCTAAAGGGTAAACCAAAGGAGGATGCTGAAGTCAAGGAAGAGGCTGCCGCTGCCCCAGTCGCCGATGAGCCAGTGAAAGAAGTCAGTGTCGAAGCAGAAAGCCCTGTTCGCCAGCGTAGCGAATCACCTGAACAAGCCGACAGCGACGAGGATGTTGTTCCTCCGGATAATGTTGCGAAGTTGATTAAGCAGGGTGTTAGTAGGGATGAGTCGTCTGATTCCGAGGAAGACCGTGGTGATGTAAGTTTATTACAGTAGTTTTACGAACGTTCTCTTAATGTATCAATTTCAGCGTCGCCCAAAAGTCAAAGTCGAAGTCATCTCACCGCAGAAGAAGCGAAGCCGCCGAGACATTAGTCGCAGTCGCTCCCCTATCAGACCCTCAAAGAAACGCGCGTTAAAAGACCGTCGTAGTCGCGGAGATTCTGAAAGTCCACCGCCTCGTCGACGTCGCCGTAACTCCGACAGTTCGAACTCATCTCGCGCTTCCAGTCCCGATCGTCGCCGCCGGCGTTCCCGTTCATCGTCGGAAGAGCGTCCTGCCAAGTCGCACGCTACTGTATGTTTCTATTCACATTCTTTTTCAAAAACCTTATCAATACAACTTTCAGAAGCGCCGCCATTCCAAGCGTTCCTCATCCTCAGATTCCGCCGACAGTACCTCGCGCCACCGTCGCGCTCGTCGTCATTAACCGTTGTTTGCATGAATACGGATTATTTGTAACGATACTCATGAAATTTGTTGTTTTGTAACCACTAACTTTTTGTATTGTTGTTTATTTACACTGATGTTAAAAAATGAAGTTGAAAAATCTCATATATAATTTTTGATCACAGTCCAAAAACCCGTACTTTTTCAAGTGCATACTCAAGTACCCTTTGATCACGGTAATTAACGAGACCAAACAAAACCGCGCTTTCACTGCAGCAATCAGATGTTTTTCTAGCTTCCTGCAAATGCTTATTTTAAAGACACTCATTTGCAAGTTTATTTAAAGGTACCTCATATGTTCGTCCAAAGATGGCATATTTGCCGACCGCAAACGTGTTGCGTGGACTTTTACCTATGACTGTTCGTTTCTTTTCCTTAAATAATCACATTTGATACAAAGGTGAATAGATTGAACAGATTTACATCATAGATGGGAACAAGGGCGTATTTAGAAAAATTTTTTATGGGGGGGCATCCGGAAAAAAAGGTAAGGGGGGACCAAAGGGATTTTTCCGGAAAAATTTTTGGGGCGATTTTTGAAAAGTCTAAAGGGGGTACCAAAGGAAAAATTTTTGCCAAAATCGTGAAAAACCACAAAATTCCTTTGGTCCCCCCTTACCCCTCTTTTTGACGGATCCGGGATATGGGGGGGCACTGCCCCCAGAACCCCCCCCCTAAATACGCCCTTGGATGGGAACCCAAATTTAAAATCCCATAGTCTTAGCACATTGTAATAACGCTTTACCAGTGTATAGTGGCATACCCCATTTATATAGCCCACAATCATGTGTTTCCAAAACATTCTTTTTGACTGCAGCACTGGATAAGATTATCCCAGCATCAATGTTGAACATAACTGTTGAAGAATTTAAGAGACAGTCTGGCTGTCGATTTCGGATTAAGGTGAAAGGGCCCGTCCCTGATTTTTACACTTTTAAATGTTTTAAGTCAAAAGTGTTAGGGACCCATAGGAGGGTCCAGCTCTACAATATTAGGGTCTGTAGATTTCGTATTCTGGATATATGCCTTCTGATACTTTTCGGAGCCACTTTAGAAAAAGGTCAATCCCGACGTCTCAGACCCCTGATTTTCGGGTTGCAGGATCAACTTTGGGCTGGGAGAACGATGCCGTACTCAAAATTTCTGAAAAGTGCCATTAAGTATTGATTTTTTCGAAAAGAACTTTTCATTTAGATAAAACTTTTTTCCTGCACGGACGGGCGCTGTTCTGCATTTGCCAGTTTGTTGACCATCTTTTTCTGCACCATTCAAAATTAAAAAATTACCGCCCGAGGAATGATTTGATAATGAAAGTAATAATTATATGGGAGAAATACGCCCTGTGCTAGTGTAAAAAGCGCGCATGAGACGCATGCACCGACCGAGAGGGATCCCTAGGGAGGCCCGCTTCGCGATCGAGTGAGTGCAACCGGCGCGCGCGCAAAAAATGACGACTGGCGCACGAACTTTGCCCTAGCGCACTCACCGTTGTTGGCGTTTAATTATTACTTTCATTATCAAATCATTCCTCGGGCGGTAATTTTTTTATTTCGAACGGTGCAGAAAAAGATGGTATACAAACTGGCAAATGCAGAACAGCGCCCGTCCGTGCAGGAAAAAAGTTCTATCTAAATGAAAGTTTCTTTTTGAAAAAATCAATACTTAATGGCACTTTTCAGAAATTTTGAATACGGCATTGTTCTCCTAGCCCAAAGTTGACCCTGCAACCCGAAAATCAGGGGTCTGAGACGTCGGGATTGACCTTTTTCTAAAGTGGCTCCGAAAAGTATCAGAAGGCATATATCCAGAATCCAAAACCTGCAGACCCTAATATTGTAGGGCTGGACCCTCCTATGGGTCACTAACACTTTTGAATCAAAACATTTGAAAGTGTAAAAATCGGGGACGGCTTCACGGTAATCGACAGCCAGACTGTCTCTTAAGCGCATGCCGTGTTAACCGACGCCCAAACGACCATCTTAAATATCGGCTTTTTTTTTAACACAAAGGGTAGTTTTTTGAAGGCTGCAAGCGCTTTCCTAGCCTCTATCAAGGCAAAGTTAGTGTTGTTTTGAATATCTACATGTCTTAGCTGTTGTTTAGAATTTGCATTGTTGCACGAACTGTTCTTCATGCTTAGATTTTTCACGGATTCTCGGTGTTGCAGCGTTATACCCCATGGGGTATAACGCGCCACGATCAGCATGGCGAAACATCTACTTTTGCCATGACAGTTTGATTTGTTTGACTTCATTAAGGTTAACAAGATTACTAAGAAGTAAAAATCTTCGAAAGCCTGGTGATGAAGCGCTTACCTGACCTCAAAACTGGTCAAGACCAAGTTTGAGCACTGATCAGCTTGTAGCAAGCTCGCACCGTGCCGCTGCTCCGCGTCGTCAGCGTTAAAAGTACGCAAAGGAATGTATACGTCTTGTGTAAACGTAACTTTGGTCAAGAATTGAAAACTCGCCAAAATTCGATTTTTTTTGAGCATTGGTTTTAAGTTTTCACACAGCTAAAATTCTTCTTCGTCGTTCCGCATCTTCGAGCAAGCTCTCCGAATGCTCCCTCTCCTCCGCAAAAACAGCTGTTTCCACTACCTTTAAGATTCGCTAGCTCGATGATAATCACAAAAACAACACACAAGAAACGTCAGATAATAGTAAAGTTTTATTAGGTAGTGTGTTGCTATCGAACGCAATGGACAGTAAATGTAATTGATACAATGGAAAATAACATGTAAATTAACACTTATAGACAATGAGAACGCTTTATATTTGGGAGCTCATGGCACTTCACCGGTGGCTGGGGGCAGCATCTCGCAGGCTCGGTCGGGACGATACGTCAGATGAATCCACTAGGTAGGCAGGACGATCCGGATTGAGATTATATCACGTCTGGGAAAAATAGGCCGCTCCGGCGTGATTCGGGGTAGATCATCGGCTTTGCAGTAACAGCTGGGAAGAAGCGACTTGAGTTTTGATGCACCACGATGACAGCGACTTGTAGAGCGAAAACATGAGGCATGCACACTTGCTACTGTAGCGGACCGCGCGAGATTGTAATTCTGAAACAGTGATTACCGCCTGAAAAGCACGCGTGCGGGGCACATTTGGCTTGAGACGCCAACATTTAGTGTCATGACAGACAGCACACAGTGAAGTGAATCTGGCAACATCAAAAAAAAAACAAATTGTGCAATTTACACTCGAACATTACATTCAAGGACTAGTGACACGCCGGATTTGTAGGCCGGTGAGCACAACAGCTTTTAAACAGACAAATTACAATATGCACGAATAACAAACGTTAGAAGTTTAGCGACTTGTGACGCTGA
Organism: Panagrellus sp. LJ2284; assembly: GCA_024447225.1. Taxonomy (NCBI): domain Eukaryota; kingdom Metazoa; phylum Nematoda; class Chromadorea; order Rhabditida; family Panagrolaimidae; genus Panagrellus; species Panagrellus sp. LJ2284. Next base: position 10,218,163 of record JAMRYC010000002.1, read on the forward strand.
ACGTCAGAAGCATGTCTCACTCAGTAGCTGCGACCACTCGATGCCGGCCGAGATAAACAGTATGAGTAATATAACCGGTAATAAGAAACACGACACCGCATAATTTAAAAACTAAATTGGAACAACAATGCTACATACTCTTCTACAATGTAAGGTAAACAATGCATAGATAAATGACAAGCACTTGCGACTGGTTGGAGTCTCACTTAGGCACTGATAATACGACAGAAAAATATGGAAGAGTCACACTGGGTTTCGCGAAAAAGGGGTGCGGCGGGTGGGATAGTAACATATTAATAAGAAAGAAACGAGAATGACAATGATAAAAAGTGTCCATAACGTTGATAAACAACGCAGAATAAAAAAACCGCAGGCTGAAACACAGCAGCGAAAACGCACGTTCTTTCGTGGCAAGACCTCAACGACGGAGGGCACTCCACAGGTGAGCACTTTGACGACTAACTCGAGTTAAAAGACGACTAATTTTGCCTAAACTTTAGTCATCGTTTAATCGGTTTTAGTCGTTACTATTAAAAATTAGTCGTGCGCTATTGGGTTTTAGTCGTCGCTATTAGACTTTAGTCATCCAGTAATAGAAATTGGCCATAACTTGCGCATCCTTTTTGCTTTTTTTCTTTCCCCTCACCCCTTCCCCTTTTACCCTTGTAATGATGAAAATCACACCAAAGTTTGTAAACAACATGTCAAGTTTGACATTTTATTAACAACGACAAAATAAAATTACAAAAAATGCATCGTTAAACAGATAGACAAATTGTTTGGTGAGGACTTCGACGTTTTTTCATGCGACTGTGATGGACGTTTTCTGAGGTCGAGGATTTCGGTCGCGGAAGTTCTGCTCACCATGAGACTGAGATTGTCGCTTTGTAAACTTCAGGCGCCGGTTCATGGAAAAGGGTTGATTGAGGCCTCTGTCATCGTGCACGTAAAGTTGAGACTGAAAGCATTTCAGTTTATATATAATATCAGTCACGAGTAACCCAAAAAAGCGCTTACCACGTCCACAAACTATGCTACAGGGACTTCAAGCCTTCAGAGGTCGTCGGTTGAGCGATGACTTGGTATCATTTCGGATGGGATGGAAGATGGGTTTTCAAGGCATTGTCATTGCGACGATTGAAAAGGCGCACAGAAGGCCGTCCGTCTTTCGTTTGTAAGACCGCATCTGAAATTTGAAAAGTAGTAATTTGAAATGAGGGAAACGATTTGCGCTGACTCACCTTCGGAAACCCATGCTGACTACCTTCATTTTAACTAGTTTCTGCTCCAACATCAGCCCGATCCGATCTGCCTGATAGCGATAGCTAAAGCAATACCAACAACACCAAAAACGATCGAAACAAAATCGAAAAACGACGGAAGTCGAAGTTCAAGAAGCCAAGTCCGAGACTTGTGCTTGTCATCAATCTTTGTGACGAAATGAAGGCTTCATTCGAAACAGAACGCCAAGCTCAAACTGATAGAAATTAGTCGTAAAATAATAAATCTACTATAAAAAAATAGATCTATTAGGTTTTACGTCAGTCTAATTGCATTTACGGATGTCTAATCGACTTTACGCTCTTCTAATTGGTTTTAATCGTACTGTTCGGTTTTGCAACGCGGATAATAGCGCTACTAGGAGTTACACCCGAGTTAGTCGTAAATAATAAATCTATTAGTGCAGGTCGTTTCCTGTGTCGAACATTCGAAAACACACTGCACCTCACTGTGCGAATCTTTAAAGTGCGTGGACAAACAGCCCGTTTTGTTACTTTATAACCGCAATCAATAATTACATCGGTTATGTTATACGTACATTAATGCCTCACCCTATACATTTGATTTAAAAAACAGAATTTGGATAGCGCTTCTCGAAAAGTTTTTATTTGTAAATTTGGTACTGGTCTTAAGTTTACCCTCACCACTGTATTGGGTTTTTGTAACGGCACTCATAAAAATAGCTGTTTTGTAACAACTAACTATGCCTTATTTTATTGTTTTTTTACATTGATGGCAAAAGTACGAGTGTTTCCAAAAAAAAAACCGCACACACCCATAATTTTCACACTCTTAGCTTAGCTTCTTAGAGCTTCTTTCCAAATTACTTCCCCATCGTGACGAGACCAACAGAAATGCCCGCCTACTTTCATCGATCATCGATTGTCCAGGACCCATATAAAAGATCAATTGGAGACCCAGTCTTCTTTATTCGTGGCAGGCAACCAATCTTATTTATTGCACTTTCCCTTATTACAGCACAAGTTGCATATTTGTATTGGCCAATGCTAGTGTTTGATTGTTGTTAAAGAAGCATTTCAATATACTTCTAAACCCTCCGTCCTCATACATAATCCACGTGTAGTGCGACACCAGCACAGCGTCTCTTAGCATTAGTTTTACTTTTGTCAACCAATGCCCTACCCTCTCGCCAAATTGGCCTACGGCCTCCGTTGCCGCCTCCATGATCTCGCTACTCCGGTTGAACGCTATAACCTCCAAGTTGCCGCTGGCAATTCTTCAGTTTGCCCCCCAGCTGAAATTAGGCGGAATATTAATCGTGTTTATATTCGTTATAAAGACAATGTTGCTGAAGTACCTTTGATGAATATCGGAAAAAACAGCCCCGCTCACCGCACTATGCAGCTAGGTCTGGATGGTTTTTGTTTGCAAAACCTAGATGATGCAACATTTGGTCATTTTATCTGCCATAAAAGAGTGGAATTGTATAACTGCCATCTTTCAAAACCTTTTTTGAAAAAAGTATCACTCCTAGTTATTGCTAATAGCATTAACCAGATTTTATTGAAAAAAAGTACAAATGATGATTACGTTCTCAAAATGTCGGATCTGTTTACCGTCTTTCCAAATCTCAATGAAATCACTGTAGATCACGTTTCCTTTAACGACGCATGGATGATCGAGATTCTACAGTATAACCAACACAGTCTAAGAGAACTTCGTTTGGTTATGACAATGAAGCAGTTTACAGATCTTTCGAAGGATGATCTCGTTGCGTTTTTACAGGTACTTTTTGTTTTTCATTGTTAAATTAAATATATTTCAATATTGTTTTGCAGGCTCAGAAAAAAGGCTTCCATCTATCCCTGTATGTGTTACATACAGAAACAATTGTACCGTTGTTGCCCAATCTTGAAGGTTTTTCGAATTATGAGCTTATGTCGGGAAATTTTTTTAGTGAATGCCAAATTCATGAACATCTTAAGCAGTACAAGCATAATACTCGATTCGAGGTTGCTATTTACGGTGTCACTAGTGTTCACGCTTGGTTTTTGTAAGCAGTTACTAATGTAACATACACCGTTTTTTGTAAAACTATTTGTCGAAACAACTAAATTTGTGTAAACTATATAAACTATAAAATGATGCAATTTTCGTAACACTTATCATTACCAGAGCCGTATGCAGACCAAAATTTTACAGGGGGGTGATGGTAAGGGGGGACCAAAGGGTGATTTTTGGACTTCTGGGTTTTGAAAAATCTCAAGGGGAGACCAAAGGGCCTTTTTTTGCCAAAATCTCAAAAATTTGTCAAACCCCTTTGGTCTCCCCTTACCCCATTTTCTAAAAATTTTCTCAAAATTCCAAATGGGGGGGCAGTGCCCCCCATACCCCCCCCCCCCCCTGAATACGGCCCTGATCATTACAGAGGCAAATCAAATAACGATAAATTTCTATTTTTACTGTTTTTTAGAATTTGTTGAACTTTTACAAAGCGCACTGCTACAATGTCAAAAAAGAACGCTTAAAATATGCATCCAGGAAGATGCATATTTTAAGCGTTCTACATTTTTATATTCCGCGCAAACTACACACAAAAAAATAAGCAACAGACTAATCAGAGAAGCAAGAGTAAATGGTTGTCATAGGCTTCTAAATGCCTATGACAACCAGTCTGCCCTTCACCTGAAACAAGATGTTGAAGAAGTGGTACAATAATACTGATAACTAAACAATCTCGAAAACGATTATGCAAATGAAACTTAGAACAAAAGCGCGGCAAGGCTGCAGTGTCCCAAACTGTGAAAGTTTACGGCATCCGTAAACTTTATTTGAAACATAACGCGCAGCGTACTCTTTCGATTACGCATTAGGCGTCACTAGAATGTTTACGCTTTCCGTAAGCCTTTCCATTTTTTGTGTGTATACCTTGGCGCTTGTCATTATTAGTCGTTACTTACACAAACTTGGGATTTTTATTCTGTTGAACAGAGCAACACAGAAAATGAATAAAACGATTATATATGTGAACAGAGGGTGTATTCAAAATGAAAACTCGGTATACGATGATTTATAATTTATTCATTGTAAACCATTCCATTTTTTAGCCTCCGTACTACAGTTTGTTTGTTTTTACAACCAAAGAAAGCACAACACTGTCACTAATTCACTTTTACGTGCATTCAAAAAGTTAACAGTCCAGATGCGAATTCATTCGTTGTATAAGTAAGGGTGTTTTGGTTGTTCGTGTAGATTTAGCTAGTCACCAACACAATCACCGATGCAGACATCTTTAAGAGTGTCGTGTGTAGTGTTTTTGCCGGTTTTAAATTGCTGCGAAATGTGACCAAGACCAATTTAAGGCAGTCACTACTCTAATCTTTGATTGGACCTGACGTGCGTCGACAGTAATTTAGATAGTTCCCAAGTCCGATGTTTGATGTACCACCACAATGCCCATCTTAAATTATCCGCTGCCACCTTAATTATTGTTAGGATGTGTGCTTTAAGTTTAAAAAAAAACAGGTAATCACAGGGATGCGAAGGGGATTTCCCCCACCCTTCCCCCGGAGGAAATCCCCGGGGATTTCCCCGGGGATTTCCCCCAAAAAAATTGGTGTCCCCGGGGATTTCGCAAAAAAAAAAACGAGAAAAAAACAAACGCACAAAAAACTCTGGCATGGTGTGCGTAACGCCAAGAAAAAGCGCGGTTTTTACCTATTGTTTCGTCTGTCAGTTGTAGTTGCGTAATATCGAAATTGTAATTTCGAAAATGTCAGCAAATTCCCGTAAATGGACGTGGACGTACTTCAAAAAACTGCCCCGTCGTGGAGGAGAGTGCATGGCTTGTGGCAAAGTCTACCAGAATGGCATGTTGAGCCGCATGGAAAAGCACTTGCTTCATTGCCAAAAGCTAACGGACCAACAGAAAGCTGTTGTTAGAGCTACGAAAGCTCGTGTTGAGGCAGCGTTTTTGCCTACTAGTCATGGCTTTGACAATAGCCTAACTGGTACTCGACCAGCTTCATCAACAATGTCGTCTTCCCCAGGCCGGGTTTCATCTGCAGCTTTCGGAACCATGGATAGATTTGTTCAATCATTGCCAAGCGACACTCTTGCCGACAGTCATCGTGACTTAACTCGGGTATGTTCAGTTAGATGATCGTTATACGATGTGATTCTGCGTTTTCAGGCCCTTATCACAAGCAATGTACCTTTCACTTTCCTCGAGAATCCGTATTTCGTCAAGTTTCTATCGCGCCTCGTTCCTGCCTACAAGTTGCCTGACAGATATCACGGGATCACGAAGTCATTGATTCCGGAAGAGTACACTCGTATTCGTGAGCGCATCGACACTGCCATCACCAAAGCCAAATACATCGCTCTATCGACTGACGGTTGGAAGGATAATAACAGCCGTTATTTCCTTAACCTGTTGACCCACGTGCCAGAACCCTACCTTCACCATTTTGAAGATGTCACCGAAGAATCCGAAACCGGGGAAAAGATCTACGCCTTCTTGAAGGAATCCGTCGAAGCCCTTGGGCCTTTGCGAATCTCAGCTCTTGTGACCGATCATGCTGCCGCGATGCGGAAGGCGTGGCGCTTGTTGAAGAAGGACTATCCTTGGATCCAGACAATCGGTTGTAAAGGTCACGCCTTCAACTTACTGACGAAGGATATTGTGGAGCATGCCTTTTTTGCTGAATTGATTTCTCAATGCGATAATCTTGTCACATTCTTTGGGTTTGTTATTATAACATCGAACAATTTTATATATTCATTTGATATTATTGCAGGTGCAAAACCCACAAAGCCATCCTCCTCGAAGCCTTCAAACAAGCCGAGATTCTTCCATTAGTTCTTATCAAAAGATGCACAACTCGATGGAACTCCGCTTTCAACTGCATCGAACGAATTGTTCAGCTTCGTGCAATCATCGAAAGCGCTCTCTACAGCCCGAAGTTCAAAACCGCAACTGCCGTGGCTTTGCGCCAAGAAATTTGCATTCCCACTTTTTGGGAGAAAGTGACATGTTTTGCCAAGTTACTCGAGCCCATTGCCAAGGCCACTGTTCAAATACAGTCCGACAGTACAACCGTTTCCGAGTCCTTCCACATCGTGACGAAGACACTACAAGAGGTTCAGATGACGGTTTCTGAGAGCAGTATCATCCCCGAAGCCAGTCGTCTATTCATCGCTGAAAAGGTCGTCGAACGAGGAGAATTTATGCAGACAGATGTTCCTTTCCTGGCCTCGCTTTTGGATCCCTACTCACGGGGTAACACCCTATCCGACGCTGAAAAGAACAAGGGTCGCCACTTGCTACGAAGTTCTATCTGCCTTAATCCCAGTTTCGGCAGCACGATAATGGTCGATCTCCAACAATGGGAAGCAAAAGTTGGTGATTGGGAGCCACATTACGCCGGCCCAAGTTCTGAAGCGTGGCAAGCTTTGAACGACAACACACTGAATGCGAAATCCTGGTGGGATGTATACTTTCCGGATACGCAGTTGGGTAGACTGGTAAAGTTTATTGCCAGCATTCCCATCACATCAGCTGCAAGTGAGCGTACTTGGTCTATTCGTGGAGCGATCCAAACCAAGCCTCGTAACAGGTAACCTTATTACAGTAACATAAATATAGTTATCATAAAACTTTTAGACTTCTGACGTCGACGACTGACAAGTTGGCTTTCATCAAGTACAACATCAACCTTCTTGATGCTCGTGCCAAGAAGCGAACAAAACAGCGATTCCCGATCCAAGCCCTGCGTTCTGTCCCTGCCGTGGAAGCGCCACAACCATCTGCCCAAAGTTCCGTGCTGGATTCAGACGACTCTCTTTCTGGGTCCGACTATGAGGATAACCCCGGCGACATCGATTTTGAACTCGAATCCGACTCCGACGAAGTTGAAGTTTTAGACTAATTAGATTGAAAATTAGTGTTCGTTTTAGTTTTGTTTGTTAATTGTGTTTCTAAACGTAATTTACCTTTGCAACTGATAAAAAAAGTGATTTTGCGTGTCAAAAGCGCCATTTTCGTACAAAGGGGATTTCCCCGGGGAGTCCCCGGGGAAATCCCCGGGGAAATCCCCCAACTTTTGTTTCCCCCGGGGGAATTCGCATCCCTGGGTAATCATGTGTTCGACGGCGGCTCAGGCGTTCGTTTTTCTTTCATTCAGCCACGTCAAACGGCACGGCAGCCGAAACAATTGTTAACCCTCCCTGAGGGGGTCATTAAACCTCTCTCAAGTAAGGGTGGAGGCGTTGATTTACTGGGGCGAACACAGGTCAACTGGTAGGCTCAACTTAATTACGTGATAACAAGCTTCAAAGTCTGTTTTTACTAGCTGCAAGGATCAAAGACAACACACATAATGGCTTTTTCTTACGTCGCTGTTGTCTTTAACTACCAAAATATTGCGAGTTTCACTGATCAAGCTCTCTGATGTGATTGTTTTTGCCCAGAGGCGAAAAATTGAGAGCAATGTGTCAGTCAGGTGTCAGTCTTCATGGCACATAAAAAAGAAACGGCTGGAATGTGCGATCTATTATTGTCGACTCAATGGGTTTTTTCTAACTTTGCCATATTGCAAACGACAATATGGCAAATTACAGTATGTTTAATGTGTTCTAAGAATAATTGAAATTTCAAAAATCCGACCTTAAAGATCAAGTTTCAAATCAGTTCTTACATACGCAGATAGCACTTCAGTAGGAACAACAAACAGCTAACTTTACATCGTTTTTTTCTTCCTGGATACTCGTAATATAATATTTTGTTCCTACTGTAATACTTGCGTCGGCAATTTGTCAAACTTGCAAAATGTTAAATAACTTTATTGCCATCTGTTCAATTGGGCATTGTCTTTCTGTACAATGCATAGAATTTGGTGTTTGTTTACCGTGAGAACATCGGTGGAATGTAAAAACAACAAATTTAAAACCAATAAAATATCGTCGGTATTTAGCCACTATTTTCACACACGTTTTGACTGTGCCTCGGACCACATGCCATATGCGGGGGACTGTCTGGCTAGCTTTCAAGGGTTATCTGATGCAGTCAACCTTGAATGAAAATGCTAAAGGAAAATATTCAAGAGGCTTTGGCGAGGTGTTAGGTCCTGCTTGCTAGTCATTTCAATGTCTATTCTAAAAAACTGCGTCACCACCTACAATTCCAAAATTCCAATGATCAAAAATTAGATTGAATCATTCGTGTTTCACGTCTGGTTCAGTGCCTGCAAAGTACAGTCTGTCTGAAGCAAGCGTGGCATGGCACAGGGCATTTGATGGTTGACCCCTGCGTCCAGTCCTACGAGTTCAAAGCGGACAGATGCTTGTATTAGCTCACATTTGTTGAAGGGGTAATTTTTGCCGGGTTTCATTGGCATTTTGGCGGCATTGACCTTAATGACATTGGGTCAGCGTTTATTACTTTTTTACGAGTACGGTAATGACTTAGTGGAATAAGTGGGTACTGGTAAACGTGACTATTAGTACCATTATAAATAGCTGCTAAAGTCTATAAAATGAAAGTGGTATGTATACTTTTGGAAAGGTTAAACTGCAAATGTGTTAACTGCACTTTTTGCTTTCACAAAGATCGACGCGCAAACAGAACGTGTGTCAAAGTTTCCCAGAACTAAGTTTAAACTTTTATTATACCACTTTACGCGACACTCATTCGAGCTTTGACCTCGCCCCCGTCTGATTATACACGCTTGGCACATAAGGAAATATCTCCTTTTGGCCCATCTTTAATGTTCCCAATTCCTCGTTATTTTTAATGATGCGGTCCCCTTAGCTGCGTCAAATTCTCTTCACGCAACATAGAGCCTACAAGCCGCCCGCATATTTGAATGTCGAGCAATGTTACAACTTCCGAGTGAGAGTAAGCAGTTGACGACATTAACGCGCCTGTTTTGATGTCTCTTTGTCGGTTCGCCGGTCATACACGGTATTCAGGCGCAAGGAAAATGTTGTACAATACAAACTGTTATGGGGTCCAATGGTTGAAATTGCATTTTTGGTCCTGTGGATAAAAATTTGGTCAAAACTTATACCATTGGTCGTGGGCTTTCGTAAACAAGCTGCTGATGACATTTACCCCGCGGCGTTGATGCGGTTATGCGTTTAAACCTATTTTTATTCGAACTGACGGACAAAATGATGACCGGTCGGTCATTGTTCAATTGTACCGTGTCTAAAAATAGTTTCAAATGCAGTTATGCCGTTGCCGAACTCTGATTTTATATCAAAAAGAAAATGGCAATTTGACTGAATGGACTTTGCATTGAAAAAAGCATACTTTGTGTGTTCCTTATTGTGGTAGCAATTACTTTTTATGTTTTCTCTTCGATATTGAATGGAGTACATCGGATGAAACGCGGGGGTTATTGGACTCCGTCTGCTCCATCCAGCCCGAGTTTCGAGATGCGACGGCAGATTTTAGAATGTTCTTTTCTATCTATCTGCCCTTCTATGTATTGTTTCCTTCCGTTTATGTTTAGAAGGCACCCCAGATGCCAACAACATAGTAGCTGATCCACTGGCACTGGTGGCACACGTTCCGTATGGACAAAGTTTGCCCTCGTGTCAAAAAATGAGGCGAACATGTGTCGCCGAAAGCTGAGAATATGTTTGGCTAATCACAGCGGAAATGCCTCCTTCACGCTCATTGAGTTGACATCCGACCGCAGAAGGTCGGTTGGTCGGCCCCGGGGGCACGACTGCCTCAGGACTGGCTCATTTTGCAATAATGTTTTTAGTTGTTCCACTTTACCTAGGTGGCTTTTCGCATTCTTTGGGTGCCCAAAATTATGTTAATCGGCCAAAAGTCAGTCATTTTGTTAGTTAGCGCGTCGTCTGTGTGCATATATGCCGGTGGCAACAGTTGCTTCAAACACCAATTCACTCGCTATAATTATCAGTCATACTTTTGACCAGTTTTTTGATTTTTCTGTCTTTTTGAAACACATAGCGGAAAGCATTTTTATGTCTACTATGTTAATGAATATCCGTTACTAATTTCCGGCAAACGTAATAACTGAATGTATAAATTTTAATTCACGAATCTTAACGATATCCTGCAAAAATGATAGAATGATAGTCTTTTACATTGCTCTTTTAAGTGCCTTATTTTGATGGGTCTTGTATGTATAATTAACAGTGTAAATGCTCGCTGCGTCGTTCGTTTTTTCTCGCTCGTGGCGGTGGTAGGCCAGATTTGCCCCCAGGCCCGCCCTCCGGATGATTCGTGCGGGAGGGGTATAAAACCGGCCGACCCAACTTCTAAAGAGTTCATTTACAGCGATTAATCCAACTGTTTTCGTTTGCTGTTATCATGGGTTCAAGCATTGGTAAACACCAGACGTATACTTACGGATTCCCTCCGAGGAAAGTCCCAACTTCCGGTATGCATTTCTTATTTGTTGTTGACTATTTTGATTTTAATGATACTGTTTCCAGATGGCAATCACTACTCTAAAGACTTTTGGGCCAGTGACCCACCAGCTGGTCCTGCTGCGGCAAAGTCGAGCAAGTCAGAATACTGGATCGGAAATAATGACCAACAGTATAGGCAGGATGTTTTCAATCGGAAATGTAAGTATCTTGTTTGCCTTTTATACCTCACGTGATCATAATTATCGCCAATCCCCTTCCAGCTGACAATTTCTACCCCTCGGCATCAACTTACCACAACCAAAGCACATTCCAGTCACCATTTACTTTTGAATCTAAAGCCCAGAAACCGAAACCAGCTACATTACAAGAATCAACATCCTGTAACCGATCTGCAAGCATCAGCGCTCCACGTTGTCCGCCACCGTATACATCAGGCTCTACAATGCAACAGAACTCCCTCAGACCCGGTCCGTCCAAATACATACCTGGCATCGCTAGCATGTAAATTCACGCTTCTGCCACACGCTTGCTAACTCCACTCGCTCAGTGCTTTCATTATTGGACAAATTGCGTTGTATCATTTCTTTTTTTCACGGAGCAAACAGCTGCTCTGCATATCACAATTAATTATTAATGAGTATCAATTTCCCCCATTTTACTGATATTGTTACATGTAAAAAAACAACAAAATGAATGGTACATTTCTGATAAAAATTTTAAACGACAAATGTCTATGGGAGGTAGTCATGATGCATCGTAACCCCAATTAACGAAAAAAACACGTGAAAAAGTATGGCCACAAATCTCTCGGCGAGTGGGAGCCGACAGAAAGAGGTGATTAGGAAGATAAATCGAAATGATCCTTTCTGCCAAATGCACTTTCACCTATTGCACAAACGTCTGCTAATGTCACTTGACAGACTGGAAATGCATTGGCGGCTACTGGAACGAGACAATTGGAATATGCGTCTACTGGAAGGAAGTAAAATACGAAAATTAACTGTTTAAGACATGTCATAGCTTATAATTGTAACACTTCTGATAAAAGGAAGTAGAACACAAAGAATAATATTGACAACAGTGAATGCGAATACGATATGACGCTTGGCAGAACTGTCCTCTATGGTATCATTGATGAATGCCTGATACAGTATCAACTCAGAGTTGGGATGCAAAAATAATTTTGATGGTGGACGCATGGTGTGAGAATTTTGATGCCTTCGATTTGAAAAAAGTTTTGTTTGACATGCAAATCACTGTCCGGGGGACTATAAAAGGGGGCCACTTTCTGGAGATCGAACCTTTCGACGGTTATTTCGCGATTCGTCTCGGGTCCCGGTCGGTCGGCAATGAAACGGGTTGGAGGTTCTTCCGGCGATTTGGACGACGGTTACAGGAAGATTCGCAGAAGCACCGATGCGCCACTGCCGAAGTACGTTCCCGGCGAAGATGTCATGATGGAGCCATGCTACTCTTCGCAATCCACTCCAGCCGGCGATAAACCAGCGGCTCCGACGAGCACAGATTACTTAAAGTGAGTTTGGATATTACATACTTATTTAAACATTCATCATTATATTTCTGTTTCAGTGGTCTCATCAACGGGTTCAACGAAATGAACGTATCGTTCAAGTTCAAAGAACCGACAGTCGACCAAAACGAGGAGCCAGCTACGGTCGCAACCGCGAAACCAGTCATGGATCCTAGGACCCGCCGAAGGATTCTCACCGATGCCGATCCGCGGAAAACTGCCCGCCATGCAGACCTGAGGATGGTTGCTCGTCATACCGACCCGAGAAAGGGCGTTCAGAACATCGGGCATCAGCCGTCAATTGAACAACTGCGCCGAGATCAGAAGGCCAGGGACATGGCGAGGATCCGAAACCAAGAGCGGTTCGACCGCGACATGGCTCGGCGTCAGTTAAGTTTGAAGCCGTTGCGGGAACCTGATATGCCAACGGGCAATCATTATGTCCCGTATCAGTTTCACGGTTTGAGTACGAGCGCTAAGCCGTCTTCATCCACGCAAAATCCGACTAACAGTGAAGTCTTTTCCGTCCCCGCATCGACCGATCTCGCGCCAAATTGGAACCCATTGGCCTTCCGAACATCCACTCTAGCTAAGTACAGCCAAGTCCGAGACATTATCACTGCAAAGCGCCGACATTCTGATGTCTGTCTCACGGAAATGAAATCGTATGTTTTTGACATCGCTTTTAGAATACGATACAAACAGTTTTGATTTTCAGGGATGTCGACGCTGTCATGGAGCCCCCTTTGCCGACATTGTCTCCGCCACCGATCGCAACTTGCTCTGCTACCGATGTGGCCTCTTTGAGCGTTGCAAAGCGACGAAACCCTCTCAATGGCAGACGTATCCTCACCGCTCATCGACGGCTACAAGCCCAGAACCAAGCGAAACCCGCCGCTAAAGAAATCTAATGATTTATGTTTCGATTTATTCAATTTGTGACTTATTTTTATCACACTAATGACGAAAATAAAGATGAGAGAGAAACCAGTGGATTCTACTTGTAAAGAGGTTTCAATTTTTAATGAATCTCAAAAGCTCTTTACAATGGAGGATGTTGTGACCAGGCCCTGCCTTTAGTTAAGAAGGTCAACATGCGCGCGCGTTGCCATGGCAGCAATACTTCGATCTTGCCTTCGTGGCAACGTTTTGAAAACATCGCCTTTCTTTGTCAAAATGAAACTCGATTCTGTTGAACTCAATGCTCTAATTGAGCATAATAACGCGTTAATTGCTAACCTTGATAAACTGCGGATTGAAAACGAGCAGGAAGAGCAGTTATATAAAAATCTTCAAAAATGGTCGCATCGTCCGAGCAGTGTTTTGGTATCGTCCTCACAAATTGAGCTTCCGGAAACAGTAAATATTGATGGCCCAGTGGAACAAGCTCGTCTGAAAGCGGCAACTGTTATTCAACGTGCGGTGAGTTACTTTGTTGTTTCTTTGAGCAAACATAAACAATAACACTGGTCTTTAGTATCGGAAGCACTTGTATCGGGTCAAAAGTCGGTTAAGAGCTCAAAAATGGGCTACAGTATCCGCGAAGGACAGCATCCAATACATTGATGTTATCTCAAAACGGATTTCCCAAGCTTTTGCACGGCCAAAGTTTGATATGACACAATGGAAAGATGAGGTTTGCTACCACTTGTTTTTAACAGATATGAAAGAGTTTTCAAAATTACAGCTTGAGCGCTTTGGGAATGACCGAATTAAAAGGGCAACCTTATTTGAAAAACGAAATCGTCTAATCGACTCGTTGAGACAGGAAAGACGTTTTATCGAAACAAAAGGTATGAATTAGACTTCAACTGTCAATAAATTGACAAAGCAATAACATTACAGATCCGTTTACGGACGATATGAGGCAATTGACTCCGTTAAAACCATTCATGTTCGAAAAAGCGGCGACAGAGTTAAAATGGCAGTTAGAATGCGCAGAAACTGAGGCACTAATTAATGGCTAATTGCCGCATTCCGCAAAGCTTTTGAATGTATCCCTGTTTCACTATTATGCTAGTAATCGGCGGCACGGCATTAACTGCCCGATTCATTATACCGACGCCCGATTGCTTGAACCCTAATTCAGGGATTCTTTGGCTTGCTTACCAAGCAATTCAGACGGTCGTCGAAATATTTCTTGTGTGATTTTACTTTCTAATACATTGTGTTCTGATAAAAATTTAAATCTTTTTCTCCGTCTTTCTGAGGTATTGACAGAAATGGTGCATCGGCCGGGTGGAAATGTTTGATGGAAAAGCGGCAATCCATGAAAATGTTACTGTGAAAAACTGATGCGTAGGTTTGAAAACATTTGACGAAAGGTTTTTAACAAGAGTACACTTATAGTATGTAGTTTATGGATTAAACGGTGTTAATTACCGACGGACAAACAACACCCATCATATTTAAATCATGATTTACACTTCAAAAAAACGTGAGCATCTAGTTGTTTTGTAAAATAATCTTAATTGCATTGTAAACAAACTCATGTGTGCCGTTTATGTAGGAGTATTGCAATGAAAATAAATTGAGCTCTTTTTCAACTGTTTGCACACTTGACTACTGTTGCAACGCGTTCTACAACTATTTTGGGGACATTCGGAGGAATCTTCAGAGAAAAGTCAAGAAAAGTAAGAAAAGACTGTAGAGTCACCTGCAAGGTTTCGGCTAATTCCATTTTTATGTAAAAGTTTAGAACATGTCCTTATGAGTCGTGTTGCTGCACTCTTTTGTTACCTTGTATGCAGAACAACTGACACTTTCAACTTTCACTCCAAACTGGTAGTTCCTTCATTGATAATTGTACCCCCAATCGCTATGTCGTGCGCATACGTGCAAAATACAACCCATATAATTCATTACCTTGGTCAAGTAGAAATCACACCTCCAATTAGCCCGAACAATTCTGAATCCGAACATGAACGGTGTATCGAAGAGCTTGTCATCGAGCAAGTCGAAACCTCGCAGCTAACAGGTAAGTTACGCACATTTAAAACTGTTTTTATAGTAGAGCTTTGTAGAATCAAAGTTAGTTTCGTCGACGGAAGCCAAGCTCGTGACTGTGCATGTATCGGAAAGGGGGCTCAAAGTAATCGACAACGAATCTTTAAAGGTCATTGATCGAGTAGCTCTCCATGCTATCGTGTCGGTAACGTCGTACGACGACGGCTTTGGTCATTACAATGTCGTCCTGCTTTTGCAACCTGTTCACAGCACGCAGATTTGTCATGTGTTTCAGTCAGTGACCGGTGACTTGGCCGATGCGTTGTGCAATGACCTGAAGAACGCTTTTTCTGCCGTGGAATCTGCGGTTGAATAATATCCGTGGTTGTTAAATTTATATAATTAATATCGTGCCTTGAACTTGTTATAAATATGAAAATATGTCAAGCATTTTGTAATAGCCGCAATTTTTGTAATTTTTCAGGATGTCTACGTGGCGTAGGGCCCTATTCTGCGCTGCGGCTCCTCTGTCGACTTATGCAGCTTTTTCGGGTATTGAAGATACAAAACTTCGTCAAACTAAACCTAAAAACAAAGACAACAAAGTCAAAAAGGCCAAAGCGAAGGAACTGATTCGTCGATATATGCTTCTCAATGGCGTCCCTGGGGTATCTGTCGGCGTGACTGTGAACGGCAAAACTGTACTTCGATCCGGAGTAGGCCTGGCTGATGTCGAACAAGGCGTCAAGTGTAATGGGGACACTGTCATGCGGATTGCTAGCATCAGCAAGTCCATCACTTCCGTCATTGCGGCTCAACTGATCGAAAGAGGGAAACTTGACGTCGATGCACCCGTTCAGAAGTATGTTCCGACTTTTCCGAAGAAAGAGTTTGATAAACAACCTGTGGATATTACCTGTAAGCATCTGTTGACGCATACAAGTGGGATTCGGCACTATCAAAAGGTAGGTTTTATCCAAATTTATTGAAAATATATAAAGTTATGTTTTGTTTTAGGCCGACACCCTCGCCGGAACCGTCGAAACTGGCAAAGAAAACGACAAAAACGCCGATATAGAATTCTACCTCAACCAGGAATTCCCTAATGTTACTGCCGCCCTCTCTATGTTCCTGAATGATCCAATTCAAAGCAAACCCGGCACCAAATTCGCATACACCACCCATGGCTTTACCCTGCTCAGCGCAGCTCTCGAAGGCGCCGCTGGCAAATCTTTTCCCGCATTGGTTAACCAATTGACCCGCCAGTTAGGCATGACGAGTACCCGCCTTGACAAGAATCTCGAAATCATTCCAAACCGCTCTCGCTACTACC
This sequence comes from Panagrellus sp. LJ2284, assembly GCA_024447225.1. Lineage (NCBI taxonomy): Eukaryota > Metazoa > Nematoda > Chromadorea > Rhabditida > Panagrolaimidae > Panagrellus > Panagrellus sp. LJ2284. Next base: position 10,234,626 of record JAMRYC010000002.1, read on the forward strand.
GAGTTGACAAGCGAGGCAAGCTTGAAAACGTTCCGGAAGTCAACAACTCGTACAAATGGGCCGGCGGCGGATTGTTGAGCAATGTCTCGGATCTTTTGACTTTTGCCAATGCATTACTGTACAGGTTTGTGCCAGTTTTCATCAAACAGCATCAAAGATTTCGTGTTTCAGCTTCCAAGTCCGAGAAAACGCTCCAATCAAACCCATCATCAAGCGATCGACCTTGGAAAAGCTGTGGACCGGCTCCGTCAGTTGCGACAAATCCGATCACAAGTACGGGTGGGGCTGGTTCACGTTGCCGAAGGTCCCTGAAGTCGGTGGAACCCCCTTGAACCAAACTGGCTTCGTCTACCATACTGGTGGTGCCGTCGGCGCTTCTTCCGTCCTTCTGATCGACTCTCGTGGCCAAGAAGCGACCGCCTCCGGCAAGCCACAGGGCGTCTGTGTTGCTATTCTAGCCAATAAGCAGGACGCCGGCACGGGTATCACTTCCCTAGCACTCCAAATCGCAGAGCTCTATGCCGAAGATTGAGTCCTTCTTCTGTGATCATTTATAATAATAAATTCATATGAGTTAGTACAGAATAAACGTGTTCACATCGATTGTGTCTATGGTGGGATAAAAATATATAAAATGATGTTTAACCGGTAACTGCGATTTAACCATGGCCCTACTCCTGCTTGGTCGCCTTGTTCTGCTGCTTCTTCTGATAATCCTTCAACGCGGCTTGGATGGCGTCCTGGGCCAGCATGGAGCAGTGAAGCTTGACCGGAGGAAGGGAAAGCTCCTTGGCAATGTGCTCGTTCTTGACGTTGTTCGCCCATTCGGTGTTCTTGCCCTTGATCCATTCGGTCGCGAGGGAAGAGCTGGCGATGGCAGAGCCGCAGCCGAAGGTCTTGAACTTGGCGTCGATGATGTTACCGTTGTCATCGACCTAGAAAATATATATAAATAAGACAACTGTAAGGAGAAAAGAGCTTAGCTAACCTTAATCTGAAGTTTCATGACATCGCCGCAAGCCGGAGCGCCCACAATGCCAGTACCGACGCTGGGATCGTTCTTATCGAGGGAACCAACATTCCGCGGATTCTCGTAGTGATCGATAACGTTCTTGTGGTAGCTGCTGCGCTGCTCGAAAGCGACTTTCGGCGTCTGTTGAGTGAGCAGACCATTGCCAGCGGCAATCACACGGGTCGGCGTGCTCAAAGCGGAGAAGCTGCGCGTCGCAACGCGAGCAACGTTAGAAGCAACTCGAGTCGGCTTCATTTCTGGAAAGATTGAAACTGTTAGGACGATATTTGGAGCAACATTCACGCGACAACATCATGTGGAAACAACGCTTGTTGAAAGACAAAGATCGCAGCCCTCTATTGCAAAACGCTGCCTGCTACCAGCTGCACTTTGCGTGCAGCCAAACGACGTAAACAACAGTGCGTGTGTCCGACAAACAGACGCACACTTTACACTTTCTAGAAGCTGTCAAAAGCATGTCAACCCTCCCCTGTCAAACTTCATTTCATGCCTTTCTTTCCACAACGGTATCCTATCTAATTTATTGAAGACACCCGAAGAAACCTAAGAAACCATAATAGATAGATAATTAAAATCAAATAATAATACTTCGACTGAAATGGAATAAAGAGCCACAACCAAGGGAATCACAACCGCGAGGGATTCACACTAAAGTGCGATGGGGGAAATAAATAAGTAATAAATAAGCGCTCTGGACGTAGAATCTATAATTTTTGGGATGGGATATGCGTATCGCACGGAAAAAGGGTTAGATAAATTAGTCGAAAATGAAGGTGAAGCGAAAGATGGGGGCAATAATTAGATTGGGTAGATTGCAGTTGATCACTTCTGCTTCTTAGCCTTTGAGGAGCGAGCCTTGTTGTTGTTACGTTCGCGGAAGCGCGAGAAGTGGAAGACAAAGTAGTTCCAGAGCGAGTACACCTGCAGACCCAGGATGACGATGAGGGTGTTGAGACGGAACAGCGAGGTGTTAAAGTTGGTCGCGTCAACATCGATGAATGGCACCTCAACTGTGCGGAAGCCGTACCAGAACGCGAGGACAGTCAAAACGACGCTAATAAAGCGCAGTGACGGGAAGGCGACGTTGTAAGGTTTGAAGCTGAAAATTTTATATTTATTTTTTGTTCACACTTTTGTGTGAAATACTCACCCAGTAGCGGTGTCGGTGATCTTGCCACTGAAGTAAAGGGCACGCGTGGTGTGGAAGATGGCAAGGAGAAGGCCTTCGATGAACAACAAAAGGAGACCAACGCGAACGAAACTGAAAAGCATTTATTAGCTTCCACGTCATTATAACTTTATGAAAAGTGGAACTTACGCAGTGAAATAAGCCGCAGCCGAGACGACCAAATAAGCCGTGATGTAGATCGTGCGTGGCGCAATCTCTTCGTTGCGAACCTTTTGGAAGTAGAACTCAGGGTATTGATGGAGCCAATAAGCGATATGCAGAAGGAAGAAATACTTGACGTTGAAAGTCATGTACCGGTGGGTATCCGGATACCCGACCCAAAGCGAAGTGATATCTTTGTAAATGGCCAATTCGTAGATCAAATAACCAGCATGAAGGGCAGAGTAGAATCCAAAAGCGGCAAGCTGACCGGATTCATCAAACTTGGACATGCGAGTCTTGCTCATGTGAAGTCGGCGATGGACCTTGTCCAGGACATACTCTTGCAACAGGCAGTGAACGGTAATCCAAACGATGGAATAGAAGACAATGGACGGAATATCAAGTCGCCCGGCACGGTAGTACGTTTGGGGTTCGGCATTGTTAGGCAAAGCGATTGTCTCGTTGTATTGAGGGAGGACGAAGAGGGCAGAAAGGGGTGTCGTCTGGCTGAAGAAGAAGCCAACTGCGATCACTACGAGGATGCAGGACATGATGTCGCCATGGTTCTGGATCACGAATTCATGTGAAAGGATTGGTGGCGCAGCCTTCTTGCCACGAGAAGGCACGGCACGACGCACCTCAACGCCCATGTCTGAAACGTTAGCTTGGTTGAAGTCTAATTCAGATTCCAAATAGCACGAACTGAAAGTGACACACGACTGCACTTGCGCATTTGCAGCTTTTATTGTTTCGCGAAACCCGCCCATAAACAAATCTGAAATTGACAGCTTGGAGGGCTGGCTTACATGTCTGTATGGACTGGTAGTCATAAACATCCTGAAGGCGGATGCGCAAGCCCCAACCAACGCAGCACGCAGCAGGAAAAAAACAAAAGGTGAAAAACAAAACACGCCAACTGGACTGCACGCAGTGGCGTTGGTAGCTAGCGTGCATGTTGCCTACAGCCAGCGCTACGCAACCCATTTCCAGCGTGCGTCAAATAGGCTGCAACCACCAGACATGGTGTTCTCGACGAGAAAGGAAATAGCGTGTCTTGCTCTAGCCCATGCAGTTTGTTGACGGTGCGCGGCGGGCGGTTCGAATGCATGCATCGCGAGAGCATTTCCGTCAAGAGCAAGACCAATGTTGCGCCTACGGATTTCCCTCTATGGTGTGCATACATAGACAGCCAGCTGTAGGAAGTCAGGCAGCAACAATTCAGCTGTAACATGTAAAAGTAAGCTGGAAGTTGCAGGGTTAAAGCTGACTTTTTCGTAATTAGCCGCATTGCCGGGGGTCGAAAACTTTACTGCATCGAAGGCTGGCATCAGGGTGAACACTTTATGAGTCACATTAATCACAAACAATGGTTAAGGGCAACATTTGCCTCGAAGAGCGTTTTTTACTCCAACCGACGACAGCTCTGGAGCGACTTGAAGACTTGCTAATGTCGCGAGACAAAAGTGAATGACTTTCGCCCTTTTCATGCCGAGTGCCATTCAGCCGCTACGGAAACTATTCGGCATGTTTGGATAGGAACTAAATGAAACACAACGCCCCAAAACTCTGTCGATATTTGGTTTATCAGGCAAGGAGCCGTACAATTTTGACACCATAGATGTATAATACTACTACAAGTACACTTGTACTATGCACTTTTGGTTTTTAGATGTCATTTGATATTGTTGTAATGCATCCAAAAATAAATTTGAAAATCTACTGTAAAGAATGCCAATAAAAATTAATGACGTTCCACCTTGCAAGCTTATCCAGGTAAAATGATGTAACAACACGTTTTTTGCACCTCCATTGGTCACTGCATACTTTTTATACGTTAAGTAGATGGATGGCCTAACGGATCCATTAGTTGTCGGACGTTCGGATCGCGAACAAGGTGTTTCTCGGGTGCTTCTTTGTGCCTGACTCACTTTTGCAGTTATAACAGAACCGGAGGGTCGTTAGTGTTCGTGAACTCGAATAGCCAACGGCCGAGTGCGGCGTCGTGTGTTCGCGGCGATTGATACCTCGTTGCCGGGGCAAAGTTGTGACGACGCCCGACAAATCTGATCCGTTTTTGCAATCGCCTAAAGGCAGTAGCGCCGCTGTCCAGTGCCACCGTGGACAGCTGCGAGAAAAACAGGATAGGGTCGTTCCAAGTTGAAACTTACGTTTGTCGATTTGATTTGAAAATTTTCCTGTTCACGCCATTTTGCTCATTTGGAGGAATAGCTACCCGATTTTGATTTGTTTACACCATCAACGGAAATGCCTCTGGTCACATTGGCGGTCAGCTTGGTCGGTGGACCGCCATGGGGGTTCCGAGTCGCGCAACAACATGGTGAACCGCCAATTGTTAGCCAAGTAAGTTTTTAGCTATCATGTAAAGATTTTTTACTCATGGAATTCTAAACTTTATTAAAGGTATTACCCGAAGGTCGGGCTTACAATGAGGGAATCCGCGCCGGCGACTTTATCGAAGGTGTGAACGGAGAGGACTGCGCATTCGCAAGCGAAGTTCATGATAAAATGCGTAATGCAAAAGGTGTACTTCGGCTACGATTAAAAAGGTAAGTATTTTTTACAACATTTGTGCTTGAACGTCATTATGGTCATAGTTCTATGCTCAATTGTGTAATTCTGATTACTCATATCTGTCACCTGGGAAAAAGATAGTATGCACTACTATTTCAAATACCGAAAATAGAATTTGCCGACATTTCTACATTACATACTTAACAATAACAAGTTGTTTAAAGTTAAAAATGTCAACATTACTTAAGACGGTGTTTGCGAGAAAATAACAAGTCTTCGACCCCTCAAAAAAATTTTATTTCACAAATCGATAGAGGCACCTAGGTAGGCCCCAGATCTCAAATATTGAGGTCTGAAGCCGCTTCTGAACGGAGTTACGGTGCTTTAAAAATTGACTTCTAAAATCGACAAAATTGAGATAACTTGGTTCCCTGTATACATAGAATTGCAAAATTTTGGTTCCGGGGTCAACTTTTGATGCTGAATCCAATGGTGCTATCAAAAATGTATTGTCATCAAAAATTTTTACAAATTATAATTTTTGTTGAAATGAACTTTTTTCTTTAAAGAGGCCGGCGCCGTTTGTTTACGGAAAACGAAGCCCGCATGGTTGGTTACAAATAAAAAATTTTTAAAGCACGGATTCGGTCTTAGTACGGTGACCATTGTCACCGTCAAACGTGATGACAAAAATTCATGTTCATCTCATCACAATGCGAGTGACATATTTGAAATCAGCGTAAAAAATGATGCAGATTTGTATACTTTTTATGTTTTTAACGTTATTTTTAACATTATTTAAAAATATTGGGTTTTGCCCTGTAGTATGTACGGCTTTGGTTTGCGCCGGCAACCGCAGTCATGGTGTAGGGGTGTAAGGCGCTCACTTTGCACGCGCACGTGGGTTCGACCCGTACCTGCACTTTTTTCCTTTTTTCGAATAAAACCCAATTTATTTTAACTTAATGTTAAAAAATTTTGCTATAGCGGAAAAATCATCATTTTTTACGCTGATTTCGAATATGCCACTCGCATTGTAATGCGACGAACATGAAATTTTGTCATCACGTTTGACGGTGACAATGGTCACCGTACTAAGACCGAATCCGTGGTTTAAAAATTTTTTATTTGTAACCAACCATGGGGGCTTCGTTTTCCGTAAACAAACGGCGCCGGCCTCTTTAAAGAAAAAAGTTCATTTCAACAAAAATTATAATTTGTAAAAATTTTTGATGACAATACATTTTTGATAGCACCATTGGATTCAGCATCAAAAGTTGACCCCGGAACCAAAATTTTGCAATTCTATGTATACAGGGAACCAAGTTATCTCAATTTTGTCGATTTTAGAAGTCAATTTTTGAAGCACCGTAGCTCCGTTCAGAAGCGGCTTCAGACCTCAATATTTGAGATCTGGGGCCTACCTAGGTGCCTCTATCGATTTGTGAAATAAAATTTTTTTGAGGGGTCAGCGATTTGGTGAGGGGTTGCGATTTTCTCGCACATCCCGTCTTAACATAAATCAACTTTTTCAACAGTAAATTGATATTCGCATGATTCCCATTGAAATCGTAAAAACATCATGCTGCGTTTTCATCAACTGATTCAATTCCATCAAATACAAAGCCAAAGTTTATTTAATTGTAGACTTAGTGGCCGCGCACAACGCCTTCCTCCACTGCCGCAACTGCAGCTCGACCCTGAAAATGCCTCCACTCCAGAGTCATCTGCGCCTCCCACGCCATCCTCGGAAATTTCTTTAAATCGAGCTGCGAAGCCGCCGCTTCACACTTATAACGGTGGCATGCGTGGGTCAGCGCAGGAGAAGAAAAAGTTCTTTGAGCTGGCAATAGCCAGACAGACTCAAGCCTCGCCGTCGCCGATTCGCCAAGAACACCGTGATAAGTCCAAGTATCAGTCGAACAGTGCCATCAGTGAGTCTGGTACCGACATCAGTGGCTATGATTCGGTAGCTGGGGATTACTGTGACCGCTACACGCCGACTAGGTTCGTTCTTTTTTAAACTTGTAACGGTCATCGGTCATGTTTTGCCTATGTTTTCAGTTCACAAGACGAATACTTTTACAACAATGACAATCACTCACAAGCGGATGGCGCGAAAACGCCTATCGCATTCAACCATAACCAAAGTAATGTTGAAAGGCCATAATTTTGGGATATAGGAGACATTTGCTGACATTTTCAGACGATTTCGGACAAGCTTTGCGTGCAAGTTCGACAACTCCGCTGGCGATCAGATTAACTGAGGACAGACAGCCGCCACTGCCATGGGAAAACCAGCCGAACAATAATGCAGGTTGCAGCAGTGCGTTGATGTCCGACGAGAACGGCTACGGCTATCCCTCCATTGGCCAGGTAGTTTTGATTAATGTGATGCATTGGTCTCAAACAGCCATTCTTGCACTTACTCAGGGGATGTCTTGTTTAACGTTTGGCCTTTATTTCCTTGGCTTTAGGCACCGTGAGGGAAAACAAAGATAGAGGAGTAATAGTGCGACTTTTTTTTTCTGCTAGCGTTTGGGGACAAAACTAGTTTGAAGTTTTGCCTTGCCGGTACTTGGTGTGAAGTCAACGATCCATTTTCAGAACATGCATGATACTTCAGCCGATTCCGGTGTGGCATCACTGGTTGGAGTTCCGCCGCCACCGCCCCCGCCTCCTGGAGCAGTGGACACGGGTAAGAAGTGGTCAATCCGCGTTGATGAGAACAGTTCAGCGAAGCCGGCTCCGATTATTACGTCGTCTGTTAAGACTGGGAAGGCTAGTGGTGAAGTCGAAGTGCCTCGACCTCAAAGTGTCGCAGAATTGCGTGCACAAATCGCTACAAAACTGGAGGTGCGCAATCCGGCTGGCGACAGTGTGAGTCCCGTCCCACTGGCACAAGCCCCCCAGGCTTCTGTAGTGCATCAACCACCACAGGCTCAACATGGAAGACTGACTCCAAGTGTTTCCATGTTGTCACTGGACCGTATCCAACGTGGTTTGGATGCGTATGACCTACCGGAGTACCCATCAACAAGCAGACGCAACCAATTTGCGAATGAGTACAGCCCGACCCCGTCGCTTCCTCCTTTTTATGGCTAGTTTCTTTTTTATAGATGCTTGGAAAAGCTTTAAAAAACCCTAACAAACAATGACACGTTGTAGGTCGCGATGAACCAAGCAAATACAGCCCCAATTCAGCGACGACTGAATTTCCCGGCGACTATTACCCCACCTCATCCTTGAAACGTCAACACTCGCAACTGCAACTGCAACCTGAAGTCCAGCACGCAGTTCTGCTCCATCCGGGTTACGGAAACTTGAATCGATCTATGCAAGCCTCTGTGAGCATGCTCGACCTGTCAACACCGGTCGAATATGCGCCACCACCCGCATCCTACCACAACCCGGCTTACTCGGTTCTCAAAAATGACAGTCACCTCACCCCTTCGGCCATTGCAGAGCCATCATCGCCTCTCGGCAACAATCACCTGTTGCAAAATAACCTTAACGAACAACACGACACGACAAGTCGAACTTTCTCACCATCATATAACGGCTACAACGGCGTCGCTGAAAACACTCCTACGTTAGAGCGCGATTCGGCGCAGCTTGGCGTGGTCTCGCGAGACGCGCCTTTGTCTGCGTCCATCTCAAGCAGTTTCTCCCAAGAGCCGGCTGGTAATTTTGATCACGAAACGGCTTACCACGGGCAGTTTGAAACAACAGCTGAACCAAAAAGCCCTATTTCGCCTTCGATCGCTACGAATCAGGCCCCAAAAAGTTTCAACACACCTAATTGTGAGTTGTTTTTTTAATAGTAGATTGTTGCTTGTCGATTGCTGGCTCACACGCTTCCCAGTACAAAGCGTCCGCCGCTCGAAAGCGAAGCCATTTGGACTGAATGTCTTGGACCTGGGAAGGAAACAGAGCTCCTGAAAGTGACGATCCATTGATTGTCGTGGTCATAGCCCCTGCGGTCTGAAATACGTCAACAACGTGTCCTTTTTTCAGGGGACCAAGAGGAGCGCCCACTTGACAATACTTCAGATCGTGCTCTCGCGTCAGAGTCGCAAGCAGATCCACCGAAATCCAATCGCTTGGCCGAACTTATCCAACTCGCAAATGAATCCTTTGGCGATGACACTGGTAGTTCACAACTGATTGATACACTCTGGACCAAAACACTCAATTCCGTCAACAATAGCGCGCCTCCGGCTGGTGTTCTTCGTCGTCCTCGTAGTGCTTTGGATCTGTCCAATGGCACAGTCATGAGCGGATACAGTACCCTTCCTGCGCGAGGTGCTAGGGGCACCAGTGTGCGGCCGAGGAATCCGGCAGATGAGGAGAAATCACAATGGTATCGGCAAATTAGCAAGGAGATTCATCATGCTCCGACAACTGATTCAGGTTAGTCCGCGCTAACAAACATTCTCATTCAGTCAGTGAGCGAAACATCCACCCCTCTAATCCATTTTGCGCTTACTTACTCGTCGCAAATCCGTAAAGTTGTCAGCCACGTAGTCCTAGTATGACCCTCTCACAATGGCTCAAGTCTCGAGATGTCGGTTTCCGCTTGACGTGACCGCCCTCTCGATATCGTCTTGCCCTGAAGTCCTCGTCCATTTCCGCTTCAGTTGATTTTTGCCGCCTTTTTCCACAGATTATTTGTTTTTGCGTGTTTATTTTTTTCACTACGACTTAATATAGCTCAAATAACATCGACACTCACCTGAGATGTGAGTTTCTTTTACCTTTTCGTACACTTGTCCCTCCTAGACTCATGTTCCAGAGCCACCCTTTATCAGGCTTAAGCGACTTTGTTTCTTTCCTCCTTTTAACCACGAGTAAGGACCACCGACTTCTTGCGCTTCACAAAAAATTTTGCAACAACCCGCGGGCTTAAAGCCTGTCGTCGTCCGCTAGCACATGAAAATGCGTCGAGATGCGCGGGTTTGGACGAACTCTAAGTCAACAAAACTGTCTTACTCAAAGCTTGAAGAAGCGCACAGTTAGTCCATGAAAACTGGAAAAACACCCCGACCTTTACTTTTTTCCCTTCCGCCTTCCACAAAATCGCACTACTTTATTTCACGTTATGTTTTGCGCATCTAAGCGGCAACTGATTGTGCGCCGTGTGCACTATAGCGCTTCAAGGTAGCACACACTTCATCATAGTTGCAGACTTCGCCTTGTGTCCCCATAGGCTTACAACCGCGAGTACAGAATCTTCACGGATCTAACTAACCATCTCGTGCATTCCTCAATCGATAGATTATGTCGTGTTGATCATTTTTTGTCTTTTGCTTCCCTATTCATCATTTTATTTAAAAAGGGCATCAAATTTTTATCTGTCAATGATGCAGTCATTGGCACGCATCGCCAGCCGCATTTTTTTGTCAAATGCTTCTTCCGATGCCAACTTAGATATGTCACCAAATTCCCCTTGCTATTAGTTGTCAGATTTGGGAGCGCTTTTGTCTATGCTAGGCTTTCTTGAAACCTCGATGCATTGCAATTTTCCGTGGATAGCTGTAATTTATTATTTTTACGAGGTGCTCGCCGGTCTTTTGCAAAGTATTCTTGCGGTTTTTCCATTCTCACTACCTTCCGGCGTTCCTTTGTCCAGCTTAAAAGCGTACCGTTGTTTTCCGCCGCAATTCCAATTCCTAAACCAGAGTAATCGCTGTTTTTTCGACATGCATGGGAAAATGCCGTTCAGACTCGGCTGTCCTTAAGGGACGCATATGGCCCTTTAAACAAGAGGCGCTAAACTGAATTATACAAAGCTGGCAAAAAACTATGCTTCTCGCAAAATCACATACATAGATTCGCTTAACAATGAATATAAGTGTAACGTTACATGCACATTTGCAGTTTTCACTCACCACCTTGAAGTAAATTAACCATTTTTAGAACGAATCATAACCAGCGTGCCGTACGGTGACCCGTTGGAGCAGAGCATGTCCAACTTGAGTGCGTTTTTTTACCACGATTCGAGATTCATGAATTGAAAGGTTATGCGTAATTTGATTGAATACATTTAAAGGGTCCACCACGCCACAAGCTCGCTTCGACCAACAGTCAACCGACTTCAATCCGCAACAACGACGTGCCAGAAGTGTGGGTCGCTACGACGCTGTCGCCGATATGGAAATCCTGGATAAATTCTCGCAACAACGCCAACAGCTTAATCGAGAATTGAATGGGGGTAAGTTACTGACATACTTTTAACAAATTTCAAATGTGTTGTCCTTTCACTCACCATCTATTTTGCTGTATTTTGACAGTTTTTTCATTTTTCCTTTGTGAGTATGTCCGCGATTATCCCTCGGCTAATCTGTGTTAACCCGTGTCTCCACTAACACACTTTTAGACGAGCCCTCGAAAGAGAGGCCCCGAACCGGCATGGAAGCACTGCAGATTGCATGTACTTCTTCCTCGAGACAAACGCAGGCGTGTCCACACCAGTCATCAGTAGCTTCTGACGACATAAGCGATACGGCCCGGTCCGCGAATGCTTACGCGATATCACGATCGAAAACCCAGCATTTCCATTTGCCGAGTTATCGCTTTGTTCACGAGGACGCTCGTCCAATTCCGTCTCCGAGAAATTGCTTCCGTTGTGGGAAGAATCGGCGTGATTATACTTGGAACGAAATCGAACACCTTTACCTGATGTTGGACAAGGATACGTTGAAGAAAGAAGCCCTCCGGGAATCGCTCGGCGAGAAAGTCAAACTCCGGCATATTGAAAACAGGCTCCAGGATACGGCTCAAGACTTGCAGAAGGTAATCGAGCAGTTAGAAGCTTATGGCAAGACCCGTTCAAAGAGTAATCCCGAGATTGCGTATAAACTACGTAATTGCAATGGCAAATTTAACTACCTTGTGGGACATGCGCGATCAGGTTTGTCGTGACACTAATGACTAACTGTATTTTGAATTGGGTTGGTTTGGTGCTAACTTTATGCTTACAAACGTGACATTGGAGAAAATTTAACGCTAAAAGCTTTTTGCCCTTTGTTATTGAAAGGATACAATAATGTTTATTGTAACTCAAGTTGTTTTGTAGGTGTCAACGGACAAAGTCGCGTAGATGACGTCAAAAAAGCGACTATGGAAGAGGTGCTTCAGCGTCAACGAGCTGAAAAGCTGAGTGAAGAGCTGGATGATCAACGCAGTCGTCGCCATGGTTATTTGTAAGTGTCTTATGTAGTTTTTGTAAACAGTTTAAATTAGCTATGCAATTTAGCCCTGGAGCCGCGCCAGCTCTTCAAAACAATGTCCAACGCTTGGATCACCTGCTCCAGAACACTACACAGACCACTAATGGCTTCGATTACACGAGCAGCCGATGCTCCACGCCAGCTCGTCGTGCCAATAGTCAGGGTCCAGTCCAAACATGTACGGTTCTGTATAAGTTTACTGCCCAGACGTCTCGTGAATTGAGCCTCAATCGGGGTGATGTTGTCCGAGTCCATCGTGAGATCGACAATAATTGGATCGAAGGTGAACGCAATGGACAGATCGGAATATTCCCGGTGAGCTATGTCCAAGTAAGTGATTCATAAACTTTTTACAAACTGTCCAATTACAAAAATAAACTTTTCAGATGGACGAAGACCCCTCAACTAGCCGAAACCGCGTCCGTGCGCTGTACCCCTTCCAAGCGCGAAACCGCAATGAGCTCAGCTTGAAAAAAGTTAGTTCCGCTTTCCAATTTATGACTCATAAAAAGCAGTTTAATCTGTGAAATGCTTCCAGGATGAAATTCTCCGTCGCCGTCGAGACATTGACGCGAATTGGATTGAAGGCACCAATTCAAAGGGCCAAATTGGCATCTTTCCCCGATGCTACGTACGTGATCACACTGATGTGTTCGAAAATGGCATTGATGATGTTCAAAGTGTAATCCCGGACAGGCCAAAAACGCCGAAGATTGTCACAACATCGTACTCGTCCAGGTTGGTGGTGCTAGCTTACACAATAGTACACATACTTTTGCTCACGAGCTGTCCACTCATTTTCACGGACACCTGTGACAGCCTTAGGGACCTTGGCCGCCCATTATCTTTGTTTTCATTGTTTGTAGTCTTCGCCCAGCCGTTACGGCCATTTTGTTGCATTTTCGGAGGGACAAAAAGCGTTCGTTTGGTCTCACACCATTTCGTATCATTCTTCCATGGTTCCTTTGTCGTTTTATGGCACGCATTCTAGCGATACTAGCCAGACGTACTCCAGATTGGGCGCCTTTTGTGTTAACTATAAACAATTTAGGGCATATATTTAGGCATTGCCACCACAAAAAGAAATGCCAATTACGAGTTTTGGGAGAAATTATTAACGTAGAACGTAGGCGTTTTCTAAAGTGATTTTTTGTCACTTTTATGATGTGTTTGGGTCGTGGAGGCGGTCGACTTCATAAAATTCATAGAAATTTCCTGTGCCACCCGGAGAGATAACCTTTTTATAGGCTTAAAAAAGTTCATTTATGCTGGTGCAACATTTGCAATTGTCGGTTTTTCACAGCTTCTCGTTGGTCTCTGTTCATTCAACAGAAGAGCGGCCGCCCTTCTTGGCTTTTGGGCTTTTTGAATAGGTAGTTACTGTGTCATATGTTGTCGGTCGTCAGCTTTATGATGTTGCCGCATCGTGGGAGGACAATCGAAAACGCCTCAAGCACTTTTGCACCAATATTTGCTCCTTATTCGTAGTACTCATGTTTGTTCCTCTACAAAATGCATGACCCAAATGATGACCCTTTTTTGACGATGCTTGACAATGTTGCATCCGTCTTGTGTTCATCAATTCGGTAGGGGCATTAGTTCCGCATACCCTGCTGCAAGATCCAATTGAATTATATTTGCCCTTTTTTCTAAATGTCTTAACTACTAATTTCTAAATTCCGGAACCAAACTAACCCAAATGGTAATTAGTTTCCGCGGTGTCGCACTTCTGGCCGGCCCCGTTGTCTCATCTGTCTTCCTTATTTTTGAAACATGCCGGAGCATCCAGTTGAACCATGTCTATTGTTAAAGAGCATGCCGAATGCAATCACTTGCCGCTTCGACAACTCAAAGCTGTCTTTATTTCCGTCTCTAAGTCCCGCAAAATTTGCCTGAATTGGCCGACCGAAGACAGAGCGCTTTCGCACTTCACCTTTGATGTCATTGCGGCGAAAAACCTTTTGCATGCCGGTACAAGCCCTTTCTAAACGCGTGCCAAACATGGTTTTTCTTTACAAACCATATTTTTATTTATAAACATTGTACTGACTGACGTTAGTCCATTCAGTCCGTCAAGTCAACAAAATCAGTGGCGCGCAAGCGATTCTTTTTTTCTTTCTCCCTTTAAAAACGTGTATTGTATTGTCAGTTGGCACTTTGACAGCATTCTGAAGTATCTTCCGACATGCAAGTTGCGACTTCGAAATTCCGTGCTGAGTTATCGGCATTGACAGCTGCCGTGACATGGTATCTTCCGGGTCTGTGTTGAAGATTGTATACAAATAATGTTATTAATCCAACACAGAACACGCGAAAGAGCACTCACACGGCTGTTTTTAGAATCGCTCTTGGGTGAAATTATTTTTGACGTTCCGGGCTTTTTTTCACGGTTATCTTGTGATTTTTCATTAATTTTTACGCTATGAAATTATTCCTGCAAAGCAAGATTTCTAATTTAACATTTCTCACTGCTTTGTTTATTAAAATTTGCACATTTTAATCTTAAATAATTTTCACGCATATAAAGTTGCGAAAATACAATTTTTGTTTTCCCATTTTTGAATTAATAAGCTGCCTTTTCGAGTATCAAAACATACATTAAAAATCGTAAAGTTATACCTTATAAATATAAAATATACAAAATTTCAATAAATTGTAAGCTGAATATTTTACACAACACATCATTTAGAATTTAGTAAACCACCCGTTGCCAGAAAACGTTGTGACTTTTGTTCCGAGAAGGGCGAGGTTATCAAAAAACAGGTGTGAAACGGTCCCTGCATTTTCAATCTCCTTGGGAAAGTCTGTCTTAATTACGTAGAACTTTTTTCTGCTTTTTCTTTGCTTGAGAATCTACAGTATGCCCTTTTTCTTGCAACTGCCTGTGGCGGAAGGTTATCCCCGGCTAACTTCCGTCGACAATTCGATTGACTTTGCATAAATCACAGTATCGCCGCCGATGAATGACGTTTATCACCGTCAAGGGGTGGCGTGTTCTGGCACGAATTGTGTTTATTTGCTTTTTTTTATGGAAGTACTTCTAAAGTTCTTGTTATGCGTTGCGATTTCTGTTTCCTGGCGGGGACGTGCATGCGAGCCCGCCCCTCCCAGTTGTCGACGACTGTCATTCCTTGTTTGGGTGGGGTTTGTGCCGTCGTTGGGAGCGGGCTTTCTTTAAGGAGATGAAACGCTTTCCTTTTCAATGTATCCCCAATACGGTTTAGTTTGATACTCGCTTACAAAAGCGGCTTGCCTTTGTTTATCATTTACAAATTGCACGTCTAGATTGTTCCACTTTAACTGATTAACCCTCGCGGATGCGCTCTTTCTTTCTTTTCGACGTGTTTTCCTCCTCGTATCAATGACGAGATTTTGTACTTACAGCTGTCCAGTTCCACAATGAATCTAACCAATTACCATTACAAATTACTTCAACGTACATGGAGTGAGATGCGTGCCGAGAAGTTTAAGCAAGTCGAACGGCCAGTCGTATGGTCGTTAAGCTACTCTCCGGACCAGGCGCTCATTTGCAAGCCAAGCACTTCGATGGGCATTGTTTACTCGTGGAATGACAAGACGCAACAAGAGTTGTACGAAATTGTCCTTGCCTTTGTCGATGCCGCAATGCGCGACCTCAAACGTCACGAAATGCGGTCCCAGCTGCGAATACGGTGTCGCCGATTTGGTCGTCAGATGGCAGCCGTCTTCCGTGCAATGGATGTTGATCAGTCGCTCAGCTGGGAGATGCTCGGACAAAGCATGATTGACAGTTTTAACACATCTTTCCGTAACAACGCAACTAAGCTTTTCCTATGGCAACTTTTCCTTGAACACGTTTCGGCCATGGTCTTCGACGCATTCTGTGGTGCTGTCGCGCGCGATTACACGTCGACACCGCTGCCTACCATCTATGAAGTCGACTTGAAGCACTGTTTCACCTATGCGGTTGTCATCGACCGTAAAGTGTCCATCATGAAGAAGCTCATGGCAAAATTCACCCGCTTCTCGAAAACACTTGATAACAGCAATCTCGGACGGTCTCTTTCCACAAATGCTCGAGCTGTAGACATTGATGACGATGTGTAACCTTTGCCCTTGTTTATCCCTTTTTCTTGACTTGATGCGTCCGCTCTGTGAACCCTTTTCTTCGAAATTCTTGCAGTAGTAATAAAATTTGGTAATTTGTGTGGCACACAGTGCTCTTGTTAACGATGAACATGAACAAAGCCGCAACGAAAGAGGGTGCTTTCATTCAGTTAGCGAGGGACAAGAAACTAAAATCGTGATGAATAAGAGCCGTTTCAGAGCCGTGAGTCCGTCGCCTTCTAAGAAGAGCCTAGACCGTACTCAGCAAGTCCAACAATGGGAGCAACGTCGTGACAATTTTGGATATTCGGGTCCGGCTCGAATGGTGCCTAAAAACTCGGAAACGTAAGTGTTTTTCAAAGGATAAAGGATAGGCAATTTGGCATGTTTCCCAAAATACATGGAAGTATCATAAGTTCCTGCAATTACAGATATCGTGCATTGTATTCCTACAAGCCGGAACACTCTGATGAGCTCGAATTACAAGAAAACGACATAATCTTTGTCGTTGAAAAGTGCGATGATGGATGGTTCATTGGTATGATTCACTTTATCCTAGACAATGGACGGGTTCAATTACGTGCTCTTTCAGGAACTTTGCTCCGTACCGGACAGTTTGGCACGTTCCCCGGAAACTACGTCGAAAAGCACTGAAATTTAAATCCAACCTCTTTAAACGAAATCTTATCCTATCCTATGTTACATTAGCTTTTTCTCTGTCCGAAGATCATGACTTTTTTGGGGCTGCAAAAATTTTTATTCTTGAAAGGGAAAACTTAAAACGACTTTGGGGTCATCTATAGTTTCAGTCTAGTAATATCTAAATAAGTAATACCCAGAAAAATGGTTCAGTTGCTCTACTTTAATGCTCACGTCCTTCAAGTTTCTTTTTTTATTTTTTACATTTTTATCGTAATACAGAAATAAAAAGATTATTTTTTGTTCATGGAATGGTGGATTGCTATACATAAGAGCAATTTTGGTTTAGGATACGGCCAACGGATGTTCGCGGAAGGAAGTTTTGCTGTGGCGAAGGCCGTGAATGCGGCTGCCAAGACGACTTATGAGCAGGAAGAAGCCGAGACTGAAAACCAGTGGTCATAAAAATGATTGTCTGGGGAAGGCCAGTGTATTGTCATTTCGAGTTAAAAGTTGGAAGTACACCCACCTGAACACAATAATACCCGCACCAATAAAAATGAGGCGAAGTGGCGGCGATGTCGCGAGAAAGCCGATAAGGCTGGCCAACTCCAAAATGTACACGAATGAAGCAAGGACTTGTCGGTGGCAATGTGAGGACAGGAAGGCCCCGATGGGTGCACAGACGACGACGACGGGAATCGCGACCTCGAAGTACTCCCAGGTGAGCGTCGCGACTTCGGACATAATCGCGTGTCGCCAGTAAAAGCCGATGACCGTGTTGATGGCCATGAGAATCACGGTCGTCGGCGTGGCTACCTTTTCGGAGACTCGGAAGAACAGGGTTAGCATCGAGAATGCACAGATGTCGACACCGGAACCGGCAAACGCGCTGCACAGGCCTGGAAAAGAGGAAGGGAAAATGCAAAATCAGAAATGATTGTACAAAAACAAAGCTCACCTCCGACAATACCAGTAACGAAAAGAATGAGAGCCCTTTGCCAATTGAAGTTTTGAATTTTATCAAAGGTTTTTCGCTTTTTTTGAAGGTTCAGGATAAGCAGAGAAATGGCAAACGAAAACCAAATAGATACAAACATCATCTTCTTAACGTGCGCATCAAGAAGATCGTCAACAAACTGAAGGCCGAGGACAATACTGAACATAGCCCCAATCGAAACAAAGATCAGTGCCATCCATTCCACTTGAACCCGCATGAAAAACACAGCAAATGAGGCGGATGTCATCCCGCAGGATTGGATCATCAGCGAGAAATCCCGGGCGACAATCGGATCAATCTTCAGAAGTAGCGTCATCACAGGGAATGCCACGGCACCACCGCCTTCACTTGTCGCACCTATAAGTACATGAAATCGGATTAGACAGGTAATAGCGTGCTCTCGAACATTGGCCCAATTGAACATTTTAACCCAAAAATGAAAACACGGATAATCCGCTTACCTGCGACTGTCGCCCCCAAAATCATCACAACAGCCATGGCGTATCTCGTGGGATATAGCGCAAAAAAGTTGTAACGGATAGCGAGCGGCCACCAGACGAGATGCCAGAATGTCATTGGGATCAGGAAGGCCACGTACTTCCGGTTTTTTTCATACCAGGGCAGGTTATCGTAGTCCTCATTGAACCGTTTTTGCAGGCTTTGATCGAGCTTTTGGCCTTCGAGGAAGTACTTCCGGAAAAACCGTCGAATCTTGGCGGACCGACTGAGGGAAACATGGCTATCGGCACTGGATGAGGAGGTATCGACGGAAGGCAGCGACAATGTCGAGGTAGGAAAGACCTGGGCCGTCATGATAACGCCCGACGGTTTGGAAAATCAAAGCACTGGGACGAATGGTCGAGGGTTGCACCGACAAAGGGGGAGGCGTGCGACTGCCGATGGATCAGCGCCGGCAAATGACGCGTTCAATATGGCTTTGTTTACTGGCTGGAGATTGGTGAAAATCCTGTCCCAGATTGATTAAAATATTCATTCATGGTTGTGAAGCAAATAAAAAACTGATCTGAGGCGGAGCAAAGATTTTACTCATATATGTAGCATGGACGTTGGTCAAGTTCAGGCAAAAGTTATTTATGTATGATTGATGCGGCGAGGCGATTGCAGCGGCTGTCAAGAACCCGAAAGAGTGGATCCATGTGAACGAGGGTTTACGACACCTAATAAAGAAAACAGTGATAGCGTTGCAGCTAATAGATAGCGGCAACTGTGTGAGCAAAAAACAAGTTCTTTGCAATCGGATGTGGTAGAAAATGATAGATGTCCATACATAAATCGAAAAATTGGTCATAATGATAAACTTTTATAATAAAACAACCATCACAAAACACAATTCAACAAAAAAACAAACACAACAAATTATTCCTTATCATCTTCTTCCTCTTCCTCGTCTTCATCCTCCTCATCACTGAAACCCGGCGGCAGATCGATCTCCTGATTGCGTTGTTTCTTCGCGTCTTCTTCGGCCTTCTTCAGAAACTCATCCTGCTTCACAATGATCTCCTTCCCATCCTTACAGTTGGCATAGACTTCCAGCAATTCCTCATTCAAACGAAGAAATTCCGGTCCCCATCCAAATTTAGACATAACCAGTTTCGCATGGTCCATCTGACCGATAATAGCCAGACCAGCTGCCAAGGCTTCGGCACAGGTCAGTTTACAGGGACGGCCATAATTGACGGGATTAGCGGCGACGAGATATGGGAGAAGTCGGTGTTCACGGGCTTTGAGCTGGGCCACTGGCGTTGCGTCGACCTCATTCCAGCTGCAATCGACGACACCGAGACCACTTTCGAGGATGATGTTCTTGTCCAGCTTGGAGACGGTCGTTTTGCCCAGAGGGGATAGCAGGATGCCGTGGAACTTGGCGGAGAGGGAAATGGAATCAATGAGATGAAAGCGAGCTAGTTTGCGACCGGTGCAGACCTTGGGGTTGCATTGATTGTAATCGAACATGGCAAGACGGATTGTGGGGTTGAACGACTGCAATATGATAAGATTAAGCTTAAATATATATAAAGTAATAGTTTCGACTTACAGATGTTCCTTCTTCATCGTCAGAACCGCTTTGTTCGCTGGAAGATTCATGCTTGGCCGGCTGATGTTGGTGACCTTTTGATTGGCCATCGTTTTTGCGATAGTTGACGCGACTACGGCCCATAATAATTATATAAAGAAGTTTGTTTCAACCTGTGAAAAAGGATTGTCAAAGCTGACTGCGGTGAGGGACACATTTTCGTGCCGAGAGTTTATCCATTGGACGGTGGTCGCCCGATTGACTAAAAATAAGACACATTTTTAAACGCTTCACTTCCATCAAATGTAAAATTTTTCAACGCGTTTTAGTTGTTTTACAATTTCGTTTTTCAAAATACACCAAAATAATATTATTTTACGCATTCGAAAAAGGTTGAAATGTTTATCAAAGTTTACACCAGTACTTTACAATGAATATTTTTTCATGTACGTCACAAACATTCTACTGGCTTCTGGCAACACATTTTGTGACCTTGCGATAGTGCATATTACTTATATTTTACCTGCGCTGATCTCGTGCCTTATTCATTGTTCTGTTTCATTTTATCATTCTTAAAATGATCCCCATTACAGATCATGGTCAACTTTGCCAACTTCCGCGAGATCGGTCGCAAGATCGTCTGCGTCGGCCGCAACTACAAGGATCATGCTATCGAGCTTGGTAACGCCATCCCCAAGAAACCCATGATCTTCCTCAAGGCCACGAGCAGTTACGTCGCCGACGGCAAGCCGATTGTCATCCCTCCCGGCTGCGAGAACCTCCATCAAGAAGTCGAACTCGGTGTGGTCATCAGCAAGGAAGCCAAGAACATCCAGAAGGACCAATGGCAGGACTACGTCGCCGGTTATGTCGTCGCTCTCGACATGACAGCCCGTGACTTCCAGAATGAAGCCAAGAAGGAAGGTGCTCCGTGGTTCCTTG
Source organism: Panagrellus sp. LJ2284 (assembly GCA_024447225.1). Lineage (NCBI taxonomy): Eukaryota > Metazoa > Nematoda > Chromadorea > Rhabditida > Panagrolaimidae > Panagrellus > Panagrellus sp. LJ2284. Next base: position 10,255,455 of record JAMRYC010000002.1, read on the forward strand.
CCAAGTCCTTCGACACCTCGTGCCCCGTCAGCAACTTCATCGAAAAGAGTGCCATCGCTGATCCGCACAATGTCGAGCTCTACTGCGTTATCAATGGCGCTGAGAAGCAGCGTTCCAAGACCGATGTCATGATCTTCGACATCCCCACCTTGCTCGAATACATCACAAAGTACACCACACTCGCTCCCGGTGATTTGTTGCTGACCGGAACCCCAGCCGGTGTTTGCCGCGTCCTCCCCGGCGACGTGATCGAATTCGGTATCACTGGTATCATCAAATCCAACGTTACGGTTCAATAGATTGCTTGCTTCACATTTAAATTCCTCGATAGTTTCCGACATAAATTACAGTAACTTTATGAATCTGTAGGATATTAACAGTAGAAGACAAAATCCCATGATGTAATTATAATATTAGGAAGACAATAGGAGATCGGAGCCTTGGGGGTTCAATCCTAAAGATAGACACCAAAGCGGGAGAACGTCGCAAATACGCGACTTCTCCGCCGAATAATCGACACGAATTCTTTGACAATGTTCATTAAACAGAAAGTAAAAGGCGGACCATACTACGAATGCCATAGTAAAAGTATAGAAATAGACACTAGGTTAGAGTTTGGGACGCTACAGTGAAGCAACACGGTTGAAAGCGAAAAACTTTCATAGAGATAAGTCTACAAAAGTCGGCGTAGAAGTAAAAAAAATGGCATTCAAAGCAAGGCTGGGGAAGGGGTATAACCAATTATTTGTCTACTTTGCACACGCGTCCAGACGAAACACTCGAGCCGTCATCGGTTGAATCAGTTAGCCGGGTGATGGTCACATTGATTCCGAGATTCCCGTTTTCTGAGAAGAGTTGAGCCTGGTTCGTGTCGAAGCACAGACAGTCGCTCTGGTTGATCGAGCCTGACACTCCTTCGTGGATGCTTCTGGGAGTGCCTTCGAAGGTGAGACGACGACGGCGATTGCTGAGTTCAAGGCTGAAAATGGGGTCGTTAAATTAGGCATTCACGATGGTAATAAGGGGTCACTCACCGATACATGAAGCTCTCCGCATCGTTCTTGGCACCTATGAGCTGTACAACAGCGTAGAACATCTGCGTGTTTGCCGTAGACGTCTGGAGTTCAGCCTTGTCCTGCTTTTCGAGTACTAGCATGAAGTAGTATCCAAAACAGTTCTGCATCATGACCCAATCAACGGCACCGGGAAGATTGATATCTGTGGCTAGGAACACTATGTCTTCGCCCTGCAGGGTCGTGATAGATTTGTGGTTGCGGACGAGGTGGGTCATGACTTCGGGCAGGGCTCCTTGCCATTTGCAAGCGGCACCGGGGCAGGGACAGGAGTATGGCCTAAAACGATTTATGATTAGCGTTGTAAGGATGAAGTGGCTGATAGAAACTTACCGATGCTCACACACTTCCTCATGTTCGACCTTCTCTTGGGCGGCAAAGGACAGAGTACAACCATTATACCGGCACGGAAATATGAGAGTACTCGCAATCCGCTCCATTGCCAGATTACGGATGCTGGGCACGGGACCACGGCACGAGGGGCAGCAGGTTACCTTCGGCCGGCACGATCCACAGACGAGATGGCCACTGGGGCACTGAAGGTACGGTGGCAACATACAGTCCAGGCAGACAGGGCATTCGAAGGCGGATAGGAGTTCGCTGGAACTGGCCGACGGGTGTGCCCCATTAGCATTAGCTGCGTTGAACTGAGGTGCGACGCTGTGGGCACTGTTGTTGATCGGGTTCATGATCACGGCTGAAATTGGCATTGATTTAACGGATGAAAAGGAAGTTATAAAAAAGTTCAAAATTGACTCACCGGAATTGCCCGCCGTTTTGGAAGACAGGTTCTCTGCCGGAATAGCGTTGTCGTTCATAATATTGCGACTAAGGATACCGGGGTCTACAAAGTAAGAAGTATAAAACTGTAAGTAAGTAAAAGTACGTAAGTATACCCAGCGTACTTACGCATTGGCCACGTCCAAACAGGAGAATTCGACATTGAGCGACGTAACATCGTGGATTCGACTCGATAGGGACTCGTTCGTGCAGAAAAAAACTTCCCGATAGTGTGTGTCGGACCCTCTTATATCCCCGGAAAGGTCGAATCGTCCAAGTGGCGGCTGTGAAAAGGAAATACAGCCGGTGAAAAACGTTAGTACAACAAAACGGTATATAAGAATATCATATATTAGTAAGAAAAAAGCGCCCACGTGAATCCCTACGCTTTGGAAAGATATTGCGCCCTTCTATAAAAGCAACTTGTGAACCGATAACGCTACGTATGATAGGCAATGAAAAAACAATCGTGTCTAGTGAACACATAGTCCCGAGCTATCAGCCAATCAGGCAAGACGTGATCACGATATATAAGAAGAACACGCAACATTTCCAGAAGGGCCCGGAGCATCATGAGCGCAATCGATCGTCAAGGGTCCGAAAAGACTTTTCGATTTAGCGAAAATTGGAACCTCGTTATACTAAACGGAGGCATCGATCATGACGATAAATCATGAACTAGACTTGCCTGCGGCTGGATGCAAACCGCAGGGAACGGATGCGAACAAAGCGCAGCCTGACGGGTCTTATCGATTTCGCTCTTCGCGATCCAACGACGGGAGTGGTCCTTCGCCCGACAGACCCGACACACTGCACAACTGCTGGCTGGCTTGTCTGTTGGCTGCGTATAAAGTGTTGGCAAAGTGTCCGCAATGTGTGCGAAGGGCGAGTTCGTTTTTGCTCGCTCTCGATCGGGATCAGAGATGTTAGCTCCGGAGAAAAGACCCGGATCTTAGGGAAGGATCCGGATCCAAAAGACCCGGATCCGAGACTTCGGAGCCGGAGGCTCCGAAAGTCGAGATCCGGCGCCGGAGCCGGTTCCGGAGCCTCCGAAAGTACCAAATAGGATCCGGATCCGGTGCCGGAGGCTCCGTGAAGCCAGGATCCGTCGGTGAATCTGCGATTTTGTGCGTGAAATCCAAGGACTAATACCAAAAAGTTAAATTGCGCGTAATCAATAAGTCAATGGAAATGAAGTCTTGTTTCACTGGCCAGTGATGGCGCGCCATTTGCAAGTATACGAACGTCAGAAACGCACAAATACCAACTATGCGTCGCAGTAACCGCAATTTAAGGACTCCCAAAATGACCAAAAGTTGCAACTTCGCTTTGTGCGACAATTTCCGGCAATTTTTCGGACAATTTACACGTTTTTAAAAATTTTTGAATTTTTACGGAGCCGCTCCGGATCCGAGACCCAGGCTCCGGAGCCGGAGGCTTCGGACCGCAAGATCCGGAACCGGAGCCCGGTGCGGATCCTCCGAAAGACTGGCGCCGGATCCGGATCCGGTGCCGGAGGCTCCGGTCAGGATCCGGAGCTAACATCTCTGATCGGGATATATAAAGTTTAGTGATGGCACGTTTGCGAGATTTCTGCCGTCTTGACCCACTTTGACCGCTTGGCACCTTCTCACAGCATGTGCCGATGGTGTAGGCACATTGTGTACGCGGTTTGGTGCGATAACTTTTGGGTCAGGAAGCCTTGTTTTTGTTTTTTCGTTCTACAAACAAACAAGATTGCAACTGTCTTTTAGGCCTACTTTTATCGCTCTTTGCATCTGTCCAACCGCTTTAGTGTTCATTTACAAGACAATCCTTGCTTTCCCTATCCAATAATTAGTAATATCTCCAAACCATTAATTTCAAATTTATTAAGAAATTTTGAAACATACACCCTTTCTAAACAAAAACACCTCCAAAAAGTGAAAGCACCCTTTCATATTTACACTCATCTGTCTCCTCCCTTTCCTCAACTGTGCACCTCTCGAAATTCTATCGATTGATGGACGGTGCTCTCCTAGCCTACCCCCAAGGCTGACGGAAGCGACTGAAACACCTCAGGGCTAAGCTAGAGCCTTTTTATTACAGCATTACAGCCTTGCAAACAGTCCAATGGTTTAAAATTCACTGTTTCTATGGCTATCTGTCTCACTCCGCTGCAGCGTGTCTAACTCTAAAAATGGACGGCAATGCCGTCCCTCCAATGTAGAAAAAACTTTGCCTCAATTTTCTACTCACTTACGAGTCGGAAAACATGTGTGCTAAAAAACACACTCGCGTAAATTCGATCTTCCATGAACAGCCCACGGCAGTTGCGCCCTTACTCATTAAAAAGAGCGCAATGTAGGCCATTTGTAAAATCAGCTTGCCTATCAAAGCGTTGCCAAATGTATGAGTCAATCATTTATAGGTGTTTGAAAGCATTCAATGTTGCGTTTCTAACGAGTGTTAGCGCTATGCCTCATGTCAGTTCTCTCCCGTTTTATGCCTCTTCTCGCTTCGCGCTATCTCCACACTTGCTTACCACGCTCGTAGCTCGTTTTTGCCCCGCTGTGCTTATTTAAAATATATGCATACTCAATTTTTACTTTCCCTTTTTGTCGTGCCAAAAGGGCTCTACGTTTTCTTTCGTATCTTTCCCCATCCCTTTTGCCGGCTTGCAAGCTAGCTGCTAACAAGTAAGTACGATAGCATAGCCCACGTGAGCCAAGAAGAAACTCGTCCGACGTCCAGGCACTTCCAACCTTGTTTATTTCGAGTATTGCTACGGGGTTTCAATATTAAGAAACGCTGTGAATAATTAAATACATTCCCTGTTGGCAGCGCCTGGAACTGACGTATTCGCGTTTATCTTGAAAATATTTGCTTCCTTTACAACTTTTGGTTCTTAATCTATTCCGCGGCTTAATTTCGCGAAATTGACCTGCTAACAACTTTGTAGTGTGACAACCATCACTTGACGTAGTCATGTTTAATAATAACACAGTTTAAAAGTTCTCATTTTATATTTTAAACTTTGTAGGTTTCTCGGTTCCACCTTTTCTGGTTATTACTCTACGTGTACCTTATTATAAAACCTGATCACTACTTGTACTTTAGTGCACGCAGCTTAGTTTTCCTAAAAAGCGGCATTTTAAATCTGGCGTCTTTTTTTGACGTATTGTGACTTTCGTCGGACTTAATTATGTTATTATGTAGGGGTTTTTGTGCACATTTTAGTTTGTGCCTTAAGAACGCGTTTTTTGGCCAGACAAATGAAAGGTCTTTCTCAACGGTCTCCGGTCGCTTTTTCTCAGTTTAATTTTGCACCACTGCAACCCCTAAGGCACTGATCGATTCACATGCTAAGCTCTTTGCGGCGTTTTTGTGACGTGAACTGTTGCTTGATATTTAGGGTCATTTGGTGCTCGGAAAAAGGACTAATTGGATCCTGTTGTGCACGTGACGAGTTCAGCTACTCCAAGCTTCGAGCTGCGTGCCCTCGGGAGCGAGCGAGCGAAAGGGTTGCACTTTTCGCTGCATAAGAGTCACACAACTTTAGAGTACGTTGTTGCTACTAATAATCACAGGTGGCCAATGCCATACTCCATATTCCATGTATTTTTTAAGGGTTAAGGTGCTTAGCGCCTTCCAACTTCACACTCATGCATTTATTTAGTCAGTCAGTGTTATCGCGTGCTTAGTTTTTTTTTCATATTTTACTAATGTCTACTCCCCTGGCGCAAAGCATGAAATTTTTCGTTCACTTGCCCTTTTGCAGAAACTTTTTGCGAACCCTTTTTCGTGTTGCTAAAACTTCGTTAGTTCTTTTTGACAACTTGTTCTTGTTGTCTTTCGAGACATAGCTTAAGCTGAAGGAAAGCGTACCGCCTTCTTTGGTGTGCTATGCCTTCCTTGGTTCACGTTTTTTTTGCATTTTTGCCGCAGGGTTGTTGGCATGGTTTATTATGCTTCCTTTTTAAAGCTATGGACTTTCTTATAGAAACGTGTTCGTTGAATTGTATCCGATGCACTTTAGCGTGACGTGAACTTTGCCCTATCAGCTTTAAATTAGCTAAATTTGTCATTTTCTAGGTAAAAATGGACATCGGAATCGGTCAACCCATAACTCTGATTGACGTCGTCAAGAAGATCTTCAGCTCATGGCCGGCTTACCAGCTTGCAGTTCAACACGCTACCGGTGGACCGGAAACGGCTGCCAAGGACAAATGGTCGGTTTTTCATTTGTTTTTTGTGACTCACGGGGCCCCAAGTGTCAAGTGTAATAGTCCCCATGGACGTTATGCTCGTTCATAGCGAATTGCGAGAGGAGCAGGAGAAAACGGCACGGAAGCAAGGATATTTTTGGATAACAGGCCTTCTTCGCATCCCTGAGCAGGCTCAGTCATGCGTCGAGGTCATGAGGAATTTAGCCAAAAGGTGCACATGATTATTTATTCCGCTTTTTATTGGCGCTTAAGTCGTGTAGCATGGATATTATGTGGCCCGTTTAAAGCAATGGGGTCGAAAGCCATGCTTACATTAAGTTGTGTTTCTTTTAGGCTTGCCGAGGAGGTTACCACTTACATCGCATCCAACAAGGAGCCCCTTGACGCCTTCAGCCTCACCGAGTGGTTGGACGATATCTTGGATCATGAGTTCAACCTGTACGCCGAAGACGACTCCATCACGGCCTTCTCGCAGCTGTTCCTTCGCGCTGCGGCCTGCTTCCGGACGAATAATGCTGCCGATTTGAAGACTCTCTGGGAGGAGGTTCCTGGCAAGCCATCCGCCAATATCCAGCCTAAGGCCGGCGAGGAAGACAGCTCCGACGATGATGGCGAAGGTTCAGGCGACGACGATGATGACGAGCCGATGGACACCGATGACGCTCCCAGCAAATCAAAGAAGGGTCCGCGCTTCGTCGAGGAGGACGATGGCTGGACTTCCGTTAAGCGCTAAAGTTCACTGATGGGTATTATTTGTTGTTATTAATTGTTGATTTGACGCCTGATAAAACTTATTTTAAACTTGTATTTGTTGAACTTGAAATACTGGTTGTTAAACCAACTGTATATTTCTTATATTATCACTGTCCGATTGCATATATTAATCATGTTATTTAGGTCTTCTTCGTGACCATGCAATACAACGATTCGAAGACCGGTCTTCTCGAGCTGACCAAGGAGTGCCAGAGACTCTGGGAAGAGAACAAGGACACCCAAGCTCGATTCGTCAATGATCTGGCCGAGCTCCAGCGGTTCCAGATGGCCATTGGTCAACTGGAAAGTGAAGGCCGCCATGATCAGCTCTCACATGCTCAGCGGTCGATGGTCGACATGCAACGCCGAGCAAGCATGCTCTATGAACAACTTACTGATCGTCGCATGTGTCTGGTAAGAGTGCATTCGCGTTAACTATTAAGTACTTACGACTAACAAGTCTATTTGGGCTAATTGTTTTCCGTCGCCCACCTCACTACATGAGTTCCTTTCCTAGTTAACGTGGGTACTCTTCTAGTCATTTCGCAAAATGGAACAACTATTTTGATAGTTGTACTTAAGCGGAAGTATAGTCTCTCTAATCGAAGAGGTTAACTTCACAAGTTTTAGCTGGGAAGATGGCTTGGTTTGTTTCACTTGGGTCGTTTGTACTTGAGCCTAATTATGTTTGAATCCTACCGAAGGGCATCTAAAAATAGGTACTGATTAGCTTGGAGCTCTCATCAATGAAAGATGCACCCGGCGTCCTGGAGAGATGTAGCTAACTAGAGGAGAAGTGATAAGTTTATCCGAACGACAAAATAGTTATTGTTAGTAAGAAAGATTATAGTTTTGATGGAATTCACGTCCCGGTCGTTTAGTAAGACGACGGCATATTACAAAAATATGAATTATGGAATAGATTGGATTTTTGAGAATCTAAACCCACCCACATAACAAGCAAATGTTATTCTTAGAGGCGTTGAACTCAATACCGTTTAGGTGAAAAAACTGAACGACGGTGTTCACCGCATAGTCAACCTTCAACAACACCTAATCAACGACAGGCTGTTCGAATGGAAGAACCACCAAAAACTGTCACAGATTGGTATGCCTTTCGAGAATCGAGATCTCGTTCTGGACGACATTCAAGTCGAATTCGAAATGTTGGCCGAAACTAACTGGCAACTACGCACCTTTGCCTGTTGGCAACTTGATCTGTTGGGCCGCAGTCCCCAGCTGTCAGATAACACTGCACAGTCCCATATTACAAACCTGAAGACTGTTTTGGACAGTCTCACCAAGATGCTCTGTGTGCTGGTTTCACAGAGTTTTGTGGTTGCGGTGCAACCGGATCCAGTTTTGAAGACGCAACACAAGTTCGTCGCGGAAGTGAGACTGCTTATTGGAGACAAGCTTGGCATCAAGCAGCATTTGGTTAACACCAATGTCACGGTGAAGATTATCGCGGAGGAAGAAGCTCGCATGCTCAGCAATGGACAAATTAGTGAGAAGGATGTGTGAGTAGATTTATACAGTAGAAGAAAAACAATGGGTATCTTAAAGTTCCTTCAGTAAAACCGTTGGCACGATCAGCAATGACTTTGAGAAGTTGACCTTGGATGAAAAATGCCACATGGCAGCCAAGTTCAATAACTCCAAGTTGACCCGCATCGCACACCGCAAGCCACCGCCAAAGGGGATGCAAGCGGATTGCAAAAATCTGCCAGTTCAGACGGCTACTGATCAGAAGTACGCTCTGCTCTTCCATATTACCCCCTTCCAACTCGGTAATCTTGGGAAGTTCGATGTCTGGACTTTGTCCTTGCCGTTGATGGTTACTGTCCACGGATCGCAAGATTGTGATGCACAGGGTGTCATTCTGTGGCAACGTGCTTTCGCCAAAGTGGTTAGTTCCATTGAAAATTTGTACTACAAGGGCTTATTTGAAACACCTTTAGAACCGCTCCCAAGGAGGTGAAGACATCACCGCCGTCCCATGGAGTGACCTTGCCCAAGTCCTTCGGCACAAGTTCTCACTTTTCACTGGCGCCCATCGGCCTTTGAACGAGTCTGACTTGAACTATCTAGCAGAGAAGTTGATTCTGCCTGGTCAGGTCGACAATAAGTTGATCACTTTTGGCCGATTCGCTAAGGTTTGTCAACGTTTTAAAGGAAAACAAAGTTACAGTAACAAATTACAGCAAAACCTTCGTGATGATGTCAACTTCTCTTTCTGGGAATGGTTCTTCCTTATCATGCAGCTCATTAAGCAGAAGCTTCTCAAATTCTGGGATGAAGGCTGGCTCATCGGCTTCATCAGCAAGCAAGACGCCTCGGCATACATGCTCAACAGGCCGCATCCGACATTCTTGCTGCGCTTCAGCGACACTCAAACCGGTGCTGTTAGCATTGGATTTGTTTGTGAAGAGGATGGCATGAAAGTTCCGTTCCACTTGGCGCCGTTCACCATCAAAGATCTGGATCAACTGTCGTTAGCTCAGCGTATCGCTTCATGCCCGCAGCTCAGAGACATCCGGTAAGTGGTTTTCGCTCTCTTTTCACATTACTTTTAATTGAATTTCATCATTTTAGATTCCTCTACCCCGAAATCGATAAAGAAGAGATGCTCCGCTACTTTGATTCCGAAGATCGCACCAAATCTGAATCACCAACCGGATACATTCAATCAGAAATTGTTATGGTCGCCAAAACTGGGTATGTTTTTACATTTTTAAGAGTATTGATTTATTTAAAATTTAGTTTTTCCAGCAAAATGAACTCGGTCTTCGGCGGGGACTCGCCGTCGCCCATGTCTAATAATGGCAAGTTGGATTGGTCTCCTGGAGAGGTCATCCCCCACGGCAACTCCATGGACATCGACTACAACTCGGATGAACTCGTCTCCATGCTTTCCCAGAGCCAACTCGATTCCTCGAACGTCGAATCCCTTCTCGGCGCCGGCTTCCGACCACAACTCCCCAGTCAACCGCTCCAACAAGTCGATCTCTCCTTCATCGACCATACCTTCTCCAACCCCTACAATTTGTCTCATCACGTTGATCAGTAATTTCTGTACATTTACATTTGTTACGCTTCCTATTTGCATTTACAGCATTTTTAATTTACCAGATCTCTTTAACTGTTACCCCTTTAATCCTACACTCAGCTACCCTTTGCTAAACTTACCTGTATCTTCCCAGACTTTCGTAGCTTGTGCAATCTGCTTGCTAGTCGTCTTACCCTTCCCAAAAGTGAAATACCAAACTAAGTCATAATTAAGTTTACTTTACTTTCAAGTATCATACGCCATTCTTATCTGTAGACAAGTCTTTTTAACACCCAATTATATCATATTATCACATGAAACCATGCACCTTTCTTTACGAGAAACCGATTAGACTAACGAATTTATTGCTATAGTTCATCGAATCAACGTTGTTTTGTTATCCCAATGTTTTCCGTAAATCCATCTTTTGTACAGTTTTTTGTACTTAATGTCTATAATAGTCGGAATAAACTAGTCATGGTTTAAATGCGAACTTTATTATGCACGAGAGCGGGATTGGAAGTGTATCTAGTGGTTCACTTGACGGGGTAGTTGGCCATTGTTTGTTTCCTGAACATGGTCAGAGCGGTGATTTCTGGCGGGAACATGCGTTCATATTTTGTGGTTTTTATAGTTTTTGTTAATATTTTCTGTTGTTTTGGTCAGTATGGTGTTTATGGAGGGTTTCAATTACCGAGTAAGTTTAGGTTTTGTTAAAGATGGTGATTGTTGTGTTTAGAATATCCGAGATATGGCAGTTATCAGAACAGTCCTCCAAATTATGGCCCATATGGCGACAGTTACAGTGCTGGGTGTGATCCAAATGGGTATGGCTATAACAGTGGGTACAATCCTGGATGTGTGAATTCGGGTTATGGTGGTAGTCAGAATGAGCTTGGAGGTGATTTAAAAAGAAGCTAAGCAAAAGGTTCACTTCTTGAAAGTTGCAGATGTTCTTGGTGGTGTATCTGTGGCATTACTTCGAGGTTTGGGAGACTTACTAATGGGGCCATCAGAGCCTGAACCATTTCCCTATGGACCAGGAGGGCCGTTCATGCCTTCGGGTAGAGGACGTTCACAGTCACAATATGGTATTTTCTACTTTTCTGAACTGATTCTTTACTTACTAGCAACATTTTTAAGGTTACGGTGTCAATGCAGGCGTATACGCCGGCAGTTACGGAGGCCACAGCTCATCCCAACCACGAACTCCATACGGCGGTTACAACAACTATGGTAATAACTACGGTGGTATTTCTGGCTTGCCGTTTTTAAACTGGTTTGTAAAAAAGTGTATTTTGTATTCTTACAAATCAATTCCAGGCTTAACTTGCCGTCGCCACAAATAAACCCGAATGCTCCCGCCTCCCTCGTTCCATTGCCTGTAGTTCCAGTGATTCCGGTTGTCCACGCAACGCGACCAACAACTCCATTGTCCACTACAACGACCACCACGACGACGACTACTACCACTATTACTACACCTCCACAGCCAGAAGCCGAAGTCATTACGGAGGAGGAAAACAACCCTATTGGTAACATTGTTGAAGTACCATTGACAGGAAATGAGAACGAGGAGACCAATGATCAGCAGACTTAAAGACGAACTGGACTACATAAATGTAAAAATCATCTTGAATATTAAACGTTTTATTTGCATAATCATGCTTAAATTGTTACACATTCGATTTGAAGAGCGGAAGAAAAAACTGAATTCGAACAAAATAAATACTTGAAAATCATCTTTTACATCTTTTTTATGGGTCAGTGTAGCCGTCTTTTTGTCGAATCAACGAGAACGTATCTTCTCAGTTTTTTGCTGCTCTACTAGCTCACAGACAGGTTTCTAGCAAGCCCCGGATCGTCTGTTTTATTATTCGTTGCGATCCGATTGTTTCAACTTTCATTCTATCAGTAGTAGCCATTGCTCAACAGCGACGATGCCGGTCACAAAGTTTTGTCTCACCTCGACTTGTGTTCTGATATTGATAGCTGGCATTCCTGCCATACTATCAGAAGACATTGAAGAGCCTCCACATGCTCAACTGCCGGTTTTACCAAAAGAGCGAATGCTGATCGTTGATAGTGACGTGAGTTGTCTTTTTTTAGAAGTTTAGAACCGAAACAAAGGTGACAAACATGGTTACAGACGAAACCAGAGATCTCTGAACTACCTACAGTTAACACTGTTGGCACGGAGACAACTCGTCAATGTACCTGCGAAGAAGAGGCTGAATGTACCGCCGAAATGAAAACACAGGCGATGGAATGCGCGACACCTTGCTGGGGAAAGTTCGACCAGGTATGCACTTCGACGACCTTGGCAGATATAGGGTATCAAAATCACAAATATTTTGCAGGTTATGAGCGATCCGATGAAACTTAAAGGCTGTTTCGACCGATCCCACATTTTCATGGAGACGTTTATCGACTGTTTCGAACAGAACTTGCATGGGTTAGCGCAATTTATCAAAACTTTAAAAGTCATAATGAATTACAGATGCACTGCCGCGATGACATCCACTCAAGTGCCTAAGGTCAATCTTGCCAGTTACTTCGAACAAATCGTATCGAAACTAGAACACCCGCCACGTTCGTTTACAGAGACGCTAACACCGTCTGTGCGACGGATCGTTGCGACTTCCGGAAACTTCGCGCAATGCATAAATAAGTGTTTCATTGCGCAAAATGTGAACGGATTCTGTTTCGACCGGAAGGGGTAAGTAAGATTGTCACCATTTTGATGACGTATGTAAATCATGTTTTCTAAGATGTTTGCCGTTGATCACGGACAAAAGTTCGAAGAAGTCTATCCGCAAATGCGCGAGACGACTCAACTGGAAGCAACAAGCTGGAGAAATCTGTGATTGTGCTGTGGGAAGTGGATTGGAGTGAGTAGACATCAAAAAATCAAATGACATCAGTTATCATTCACTTTTTTTTAGCGCATTGAAACAATACTGCCCAATCCTGAAGCTCATGTCAACACTGAAGAAGCGCCGTCATTAAGTTTGTCAAATGATATTATTTGTGCAATAATCACGCTTTGTCCCAATGTAATGACTAAATAAAGTAGTTATATTTAAAAATTTATTCGCTTTTTCAAAAATGTACAATAATGCTAATGCACTCGTCGAAAATATTATCCAATTTACAATTACCATGTGAGAGCCATAAATCTATTGCACCTGTTAAACATCTGGAACTTCTGCTTCAACCTGGGTTTCGTTAACTTTTTCAAGCTTCGTCTTCTTATTCTTCTTCTTTTCCTCCTTATTGCCTTTCAACTCCTCAACAATGCTGTTGATTTCGCGGCCTTTGGTTTCGGGAAGATGCCGGCCCAAGTAGATAACAGCCATGCCGGATGGGAAGACGAACATCGGAAGGAAAATTAGCGCTCCGCAATGCTGAAGTACGAAAGTTATTATTGTTAAATTATTTTTAAATAAATTCAATTTACCTTTAACGCAATGCCGGTTAAGTAAGTTGCAGCAACAACCAGGACACTGTTAGCCGAGAAGACTATGCAGAACATGCTGGATCGGTACTGCAGTGGCACCAGTTCCGTCGCGATGAAGTAAGAAATCGGGCCAATAGCGAGGCCATAGCAGATGATGTAGGACACTATTCCGCCGAAAGCCGCATACTTCAAGGATGGGAATTCTTGGGAATAGTGGGCCGTAAAGGAGAAAACGGCTAAGGACAGGAAGGATAGGGTTCCGAAGCCCATGATCAGAGTGACGCGACCAAAGTGCTTAAGACAGAGAGCAGCGAAGAGGCACGCAATGAGCAGGGCCACCATGGTGATTGTCGATGAAATTTGGGCAATTGAACTGAAATGTGTCTAGTTAGTCTCTGTATAATTAAAATTAGCTATTAACTTACGGTGGAATGTGGATCATTGTGTAGATAGCAGTTGACGCTTGCAGGATTGGGTAGAAGGGAAGAGTAAGTACCAGCAACACAAAACTGAGGCACAACGCTTTCCGAAGATGCCTCTTTGTGAGAACATGCTTGAATGATGCGTGCTTATCATTGTCGGAGTGCTTTTCGTTGTCGTAGGTGTCGATGATAGCCTCGCATTCATCGTCGGAAATGTTTCCACGATAGAATCGAAGAGCGCGCTTCGCGTTGTCTTTTTGGTCTCTGAAATGGGGTCGTTAGTCTGGAATGATGTAGGCATGATGTGCTAGACGTACTTGGTGATAGCCAAAAACTTGGGGGTTTCTTCCAGATAAGCCAGAAAAATAAGAGCCAAAATACCGGGGATCACTGGGACAAATAATAAACCTGTTAAAGAGTAACCGAGAACACCTTCGGTACCGAGGACGATACCGAGAACTGCCATTGCGGCATAACCCGTAGCCATGAGCGAACTCATAACACCGCGCAGTTCAGTTGGGGAGACTTCCTGTAGGTACAGGATAAGGACAGCATCACTCATCGGGGAGAACATGGAGGCGACAACGCGGCCAATGATGAGCAATTCGGGATATGATGTGTAGGTGGCGAGAGTTTGGAAGAAGCAGGCGATTGTCATGGCTGCGGTGGCGATAATGTATGCCGCTGAAATTGATAAAGTTCAAAATCTGTCACTTTAGATGTATTGACTTACATTTCCGACCGTAGACATCAGTGATGTAAGGGCTGAACAAAGCCCCGACGACTTGTCCAGCATACCAGCTACTGTAGTAGATGCCAGTGATGTGCGTGACTTCGATATCGTACAAGCCACGTGCAGCGTAGCTGGTGTTGATGTACCGTTCTAACGACTTCACAGCCGTATTGGTCGCCGTGTGCACGTAGGCACTGGGGAAGTTTGTGATGCATGTCAGGATGCACCCGAGGACGAACAGCCAAATGGTACTGTTCCGCCGCTTACAGCTTGGCACGACATCGGGACAAACGCCGGCCAGCTCTTCGGGCATTCCTCTGTTAGCAAGGGGTGTTGAATCTGTAAAAATATTAATATTAGTAAAAAAAAAGAAATGTCTAGACGAAAATGAAGAGCGACATCAATCATCAACGAAGAAATATTAATAATGCAAAACGGAACAAAGACGGAGTCGTCAGAGCTCCCAAATCACGACTCCGCAACTGCTCACCGCCGATGTGGTGGTGTTGAATGCACCCAAACGGGGATCGCCCTGCCGTCTTATGCTTCACGAGGAAGGGGCAGGGCGACAGTAGTCATGAATCGCCCAAACCAATTATGGGGCCGCACGTGAGATATGAATCTGCACGAGAAGACTGAGTTTGGCACGCCTTATTTTGTCGGCGGCGACAGGGCTGTGATTGTCGCTGCCTCGTCGAAAGGTGTAGATCCGCCGAGCATGAACGAGAAGTAAATCCGACAATCCCCGCCAAAATGTATTGACTTGCGATGGAAAGTACCCAAATTGCGCAGGTACACAGTGCCCTAAATCGCTAAGCATGGCTAGATCGAGCTTGCTAGGTGCAAGTCCAGGTCGGGGCTTCCCGCCAAACATCCAAAAACGCAAGCTAACAAGCTAATTTTACGCGGGATATCGTAGACACATTGTTTAAATCAACGAAAGACGAACTCACCAGTCGCCATAGTGCTCCAACAACAACTACACCAACAGGACCAAAGGCTAACACCAACAAAATTCCCCCAATGAGGACAGCGAAATGCCTTACAGCAAACTTTCGTTCCTGCTTTTCACACTTTTTCCGTCTGCTCAACACGGAAATGCTTTATAGTTTCTCAAGTATTATGATTCTGGCCTTTTACGTGCGGGAACGCTATAGACCTTCGTGGGTGGTGCAAAGTTCGTCTACGATTATTTACGTAATTAAACTTAATGGATTCTGCCCTCTTTTTCCAGAACAGATCATCGTCTTCCTCGTCCTCGATGATCTACGTCTGACTGAAATTATCAATTTTTATTGCTTCCATCATAGATAGCAGGGTTTCCTAAACTTTTAGCGATTTCAATTTCACGAAATCAAATCTGGTAGAAACCCATTCGATGACGTGTCTATCATACGTTAAAAGTTCTTCATATCGGGTGATATGAACGTATGACAGCTACCCCATATGGGTTTAGTCGGCCGCAGCGAGGGCAACTGCACCATGATTTTCTTTATCCGGAGATTGGAATGCTGATGGCAGAAGATCGGTGGTTAAAAATCAGTTGAAGAAATGAAATCACAAGGTTTTAGGACATTTATAAAACTTTGAAGCAGTATGAAGTGTGATTTTGCACTTATATATAGTAGTTAGTCACATATTGTTTATTGTTTTGCAAGTGCTTGGTCAAACTTTAGCACATTTTCTAAGACTTTGAAAACAGTACTTTTTTTGTGGAACTTTCTTTTTGATTCTCTACAGAGATCTAAAAGAAAAAAAGCAAGCGCTTAGTTAGTCATGCCCCCGCTATTTCCGACTACTGTCCAAAAAGCTATCAAATGACCAAAACGAGCTCAATCACATTGCTTTTTATGTTTCCACAGCGTGAAAAACTTTCAGTGGCTGCTGAGAGGGATTTCCCGACCTGTTAAGTTTCAGCAATTTTATTTTCTCTATTCACTATGTATTAAACAATGTATTGCTGGGTCGAATCAAGGTGTTGAAAGGCTTTTGGGATCGCACTAAGCAAAGGATATCTGTTTCAAAGAGATCACACGTGGTTTCAAGGTTTCACTGATTAGATACTTGTAGGTAGCGCAGCTTGTCAATGAGCTGCTTGTCTTGAGCATTATGTGTTTGCAGTTGTGTTGTCGAAGGTTGAAGTTGAATTGTAGATTTACCAAATTGACCACTTTTTCTTTCGATTTAGTTTCAACGATTTCAATTTACCAGTGCATATGCAGCACGGCATGCCGGTTGCCGTGACCATGCAGGTCATTTCGTCGTTATCGTAATCGTCGCAGTCTAATAATTCAATATGTTCGCATCGAGCTGAAAGATTTGCGTAATTACATTTCTCAAAACTCATAAAGTAAAACGCTGGTTCAGAATGTCCGTCGTTAAAGACGACCTAAACGAATATATCTTCTATCAACGAACCAGTCTCTATCACGGCATTGGATATAGATCTGCGTTGCACGCGGTGTCGTCCGTCTTTACTAGGTCTCTTTTGCACTCGGTACAGATAATGTATTTCTGTTGAGCCGAGTTCGCGCGCACCCAATGCACTCGTTGTTTCTGTGGGCAGGTTAGTCGCGTCCAACTGTTGACGGATAAAATCTTCTAGTGTTGTTTCCCGCTTGGACCTGTAAGAATGTCTGTATTTCGGGGGATAATGCGCCAAACGGCACGTATTTGGAAGGTCTATCGCAAAAAAGTCGATAAGACGGCACTAAACTGACCTCTCATTATTCGATCGTGGGTAACTGTCAAAGTTGAGCACCCGCGCTGAGCACTTGTCAACAAATGCAACAAGTTGAACGTTGAGCAGGTAAATAAGATAAGAGAGTACTGAAATTTACACTTACAATGTTTACTGGTTATTAAAAAGTTCAAAAAAGCTCACTGTATGACCACCTCAACAGCATTTTTAATAAATTTACTAGTAGAATATGACTATTGTCAACTTAACGCGGCAAGGTATCAAGTAAGTGTGAATTCAGTTTTTAACAAGTGTAATCTGCGCAGAGGACAGTGTCGAAAAGGCGTGTTTAGATCAGTTAGTATTCTCGTGTGAAAGTCGTTTGCATACCTGAAATAATCAGAATAACAATGGGCTAGCCTTTGCAAAGTAATTGAAACAATAGCATTATTAAGACAAACAAAGGTCACGATTGCTAAATAGTATACGCGGTGAACTTGATTTAAGTCGACGTGCTTCACGAGATGCGCGTCAAAAAAGTCAGGGGGTGGTGGTGATTGCCTTTGTTCTATGGCAAAAGGGGAAGGCCACATGGCAATACATTTTATGCTATATTGCTCTATTAGCAAGAGAACATTAAGAAGATCAGTCTTAAACCGGTTTGTTTCCGTCAACGCCAGAGCCTTTTCGCACCTTTTTTGTCAAGGTGGAACAACAAAAGCATGCGAGCCTCCCGTACTTTTGGTTGTTCGAAGTCGGCTGTCAGTAATGAAGAGTTTACTATCAAAACATGAACTTTACTTTATACAATACGAGTTGAACTTAGTTAGAATTGAAATTCATGAAAAGTGACCCTGTTTCGGGTCAACCCCATGAAGCTCCGTTAATCGCGTTGAGTCTCACTCCATGCAAACCATTTATAGTGGTCTCAGGTCACGGACCCCCGGTTGGTTTCAACAACAAAGTATCCCTCCTCCAGCCTGCCTTGAGGACAGTCCTCTTGAGATTCTCCGTTACTTAGGCTTAAAAAAGGGTATCACAACATACAAAAAGCTCGGGCCCCGGCGGAGTCAAACGCAACGTCCCAAAAGACTCGTTTCAAATGGGGTCGGCTCCCGTGTTTTTTGATCTTCAGCGGCAACACTACTCAGGTCGTGGTAACGGGGAACCTTTTTTGGGTGACAAACAAAACCGTTTCGAGTGACCATCGCGTGTGTTTGGACCGTTGTCCTGCGCCTGCGGGGCGAGTCCGGTCCAATTCGCAAAACGGTGAAGTTACGAGATGGCCGAGTCAATTAGTCATTCCGAATCGGTAACATATGGCCCTACAAAGGTTTTACAAAGAAGGATTGTGGGTTTGCGCGTTAGTCTCGAGATCAAGGACTCGATCCCGTTTTGGGCTTCGGGTCAGCTGATGCACCGCTTCAAAGTGTCCAAACTGTCGATTGAGGCAACTACATGTCACGTCAACTGATAAAACGATCCAGAAACAGTAACAGTACACTGCAAGTACTTTGAAAAGACGAGACTCCATACCTGGGTTAATTTTAGGTCTTTATATATACATTTTGTTAGTTTAAAGATTGTTAGTTGAGTTCACTTTCTCCGTGTATAACAAAAAACCAATTTCTTGATGTTTTATTTATCAGACCCCCGAAACAGTCATCTACACCGAAAGATCAGGAGTGTCAGACGCCTACGTGCACATATCAGACAGAAGCAAAGAACCTCTAACACAGTCTCGTCGTCTGCCTTCTCCTTATATAGGCGATTCATTGAACCTTACTTTTGAAAGTTCGCAGTAGTAATTCATGAGTGAGTGGTCTATATTTAAACTGAATCTGTCAAATGTAATTATAATGACACATTGTAATAAAGTTTACGTTGAAACTCGAGACACTCGGGGCGGAAGAGACCCGAAATAAACACAATACACCTAAGTACGATATGAGTGAACAAACGTCATGTGCGATACCCACCTGAACCACATGGGTGTAAAGGTCAACCAAAACAATCCCACACGAACTACTGCGACAGTGCGCGTGTTATCAGCTCAATGGGTTCAGCGTAACCAAAAAGTAGTTGGTTTTTGAACAGATCCGGAAGAAGTGTAACGTGTTGTTAGTTAAAGTAATCAAAAAACAAACTACTAAAAAGATAGTCAAGCTTGTGATCTACAGTAATACGTTGAAAAATGTGCACTCAAAACAACAATCGAAGAGGAACGACACATCCTTGCAACTTTGCAAATGTATTTACGTCGTTGATCGTCATAAAATTTCGCGTTTCACTTAAGTTCGACGTTTTGACGCTTAAACTGAAACATTCCAAAGTCATGTCTAATTGGTCCTCAAAACCAATGAAGAAAAAAAAATGTATCGCGTCAACGGAAGTGTAAATACAACAGACTTGTTAATCATTTGCGCGACTCATTGAGCGATAAGCCGCGTGGTGGCCCTTCCGCCACTTCGAGAGATAAGTTCAAATATTCGAATTTGCGCGGCTATAACTCTTGTCAAGCGACAAAAGTTGGTACGCTTCCATGGCCTGCGCGACCTCTCAACTGTCTTCCGACCCCGAGATGCTTCTCCTTTTCTTTCACTTCTGGTTTTCCTGCAAATAATAGAAAATCAAAGTTATAAAGTGTTTCTTTGCTCTTTTTTCTCCCTCTGATGCGCTTGCTATTTTTACCCTCGCGTGTAGCAAAAAATAGCTCCAACCTGATCAAACTTAGTTAGCTGAGCAAGCAACGTGTCGACCGCCTTAAGTTCGCCCAACAACAGCCATACCTACACAAGGTAACAACGGGAAGAAAACATAGACTATGTAAGGTTCGTGAAATGGGTCTCCATTTTCGATATAAGGTATTTTTTAAGTAACATCTGCCGCTTTAAGCAATAAGGATTGAGGTGAGGCGAGCGATGTCAAGTATCACTAAATAGGTGGACGCACATAAACAATTTGATTTTGGTGTTTGTTCTTCACTATTAAGTCAGAAACGTTGTCAGAAATACGATATGGCACTTGAACGGGGCGCGAAGGTGCGAAGGGGTTTCGCCACTTTATATGAGGATCTAACCTTGCCGATAGCGTTTCATTCGTCACATTTTGGGTTGTTCGACATAGACGGTTTACAACAACGTCAACAACAAGCTCAATAGATGGTCATGTTGTTAATATTTTGTGTCTACTTTGGAATTTCTACTGTTTTTGGTAGTGAAAGCTTCGGGTTGGCTGTTAAAGGCAACTGTACTGATAAAAGTCCATATTGCAATAAGAATGATTGTGTGACGAGACCGGGGTATGCGATTGAGTATTGTCAGAAGACTTGTGGTAACTGTGAACGTGAGTTTTGCCTTTAGTGGATTCAGAAAAGAAGATGTCGGTTTAGCTTTCTGCCAAGAATCTCAATATGTGTCCTGCAACGAAAGCGCCAAAGCAGATTGCGACTACATGCTACGCGATTACTGCCCCATAATGTGTGGTGTCTGCCGTCCTCAACGTCGAAAACGGCCAAAGGTCAGCAATGTTACGGTATCGGCAGTTTTGCCTTTTACATCGACTGAATCCAGCCAAACTACCGCCGATAATGAACAAATTATGCTCACAAGTGCCCTACCATCCGTTACTTTCCAAAATTTGGCAATGACCTACAATAATAGCGTTCTCGAAACCAAAGCCGATAGCCCTATGAGCATGCATCAAGACGTCCAAGCCCCTACGGCATCCAACTACGACGGAAAAAAAGAAACCTTCAGTTTTACAACGGGGTAATTGCACTTTAATTTCCTTCCAAATTATTGTAGTTTGATTGTCATTACGTCAGCTAACCAAAGGTCAGATTTTTCAGCAAGCCCGATCAACCCACGCCGCCTACCGAACGTCCACGTGCGATATCTATCTTCAATAGTGGTCGATCGCAGCAGACAAGCCCTTTCAAGGACATCGAGCCTGCAACAATACCGTTGATAACGTCCTTTAAAAATCAAATTATCAACCCCGAACAACGTGTGTCACCCTACCGTAAGTTTTTTCTGCTAATCAAACTTGTCTTCTCTGCTTAAATTTGATTGACAGCGGATCTAATTTCCAGCACGCAGTCAACCACCCGAGGCGCAACCTCTTACGGATCCATCAAAAACTAAGAAGGCTGAAATTAGATATCGTCCTTATCCGATTGACTATGTCGATGATTCAATGTATTCCGAAGGGCCGCCATTAGACATCCCGACTGATAACTACGGAAACTACGGTCGCCCATATCCGAATCCGCATGTTCCAGCATACATGCACAATCATCCACTTCCAATTGCACCACCGTATGTTGACACCAGTGGACCGTATGTTCAAGGGTTTGCTCCACAAATGTCTAATTACCGTAATGCACCAAGGCCAAAACGTCGACGCATACAACAAAAACCAAATCCAAGACATGGAATTCCGATTGATTATGACATGCCAGCACCTACTGTTGATGACATTATGGACTTTGCTAGCACAAGTGAAGATACACTTCCGATTCCTGTTGACACTGAACTCATTGAAGAGGCGAAACGAGGAGGTTTGCCGAGCCCTCTGGCCATTGCGGATCTTATTACACTTTTGGGTTTGTTGACAGTTGCATTATTGTCAAAAATCAAACTGTACTTTCAGGATGCCGTGACCGTGATCCCATAGTCTGCTCAAAAGTAACAGAAGAATCATGCCGTGCACGACCAGGCTTTTACCTCAAACTTTGCCCAGTCAAGTGTCGTAACTGTAACGGCCTGGTCTGTATGGACTCAAACAAGATCAACTGTGCTGAAATGCAAAGCCGTGGGGGTTGCCGTCTCGCTATGGCGCAGGAATATTGTCCCAAAACGTGTATGAAGTGTCCGACGCCGCCTTTCATCGCGGAACAACAATCTCCTTGTAGAGACGAACTCGATACGTGCGAACAACTAGCCGAAAGTGGCGTTTGCGATCATCCCTTTAGTCGGCCGACACTTCGCGTTTATTGTGCAAAAAGTTGTGGTTTCTGTAAAGCGTCGCAATACTATATGAACGAATACACATCTCAAAACCAGCCTTCATCGTTCAAGAGGTTCAAGTCACCGTAACCTGATCTCGATGGACTTTGACTTCTCTTGCATCAAATTTGCAGATTGTTGATGTTGTGTGATTGATTCGATCATTCATGATGTTTTTATTGATGAGGGTGTATTTTTATTGGTTTGTGTCATGTTGAATAAAATTGATTTTACTATTGGCACGAAAATAATTGTGAAAAACTTGCCTTTATTATATAATAGCAACGGCAAAATTTTTAAAAACAAACAAATCTAGCTAAAAAAATAACAGGGGAACAAGTGATGCTATGCTCTGGGTTCACATATGTCCGAGCCCTATGATAATAACTAAACACGGCGTTTGGCTTCGCGGTTACGCCAAACCGCTGAAATTTAATTTTTATGGCTTTCTTATGTTTAAATTGTTTCTAAAGCAGTCATTAGGATTAGCGCAAAACATTCGAATTCTACTTCTGACTATTGATCAGTGTCTAGCCTAGTAGTTTCCTGCCTCAGTTTTTTATTTGCCTTCAACATTCATAGCTCGTCTGTTGCTTCTTCTTTCTCTTATTTTGTGGACTGGTCACATTGCAAAACAGTCGAGTTCAAGCCATAGTGTACAGCGACTAAAGGGAGTGATAGGTGACCCATATTGCTCCCTATTTATGCTAATTTAGCATGAACTGAATGGTGCATCATCCGGGATTTTGTTATTTAGGTGAGTTAACTTTATTTTACAAAATAATAACTTTTACAAAACCTTTAATTTTTCTTTTTTTGTTTTAAATCCACCGCGGTTCATTCATGATGTTTTTTACACAGTTAAAATGAATTTACCTAACTTATGTAACCAATGTTATCAGAAACTGCATTATTATTAAAAAAATAAGTAAAATAATTTGCTTACTTTGGTGACGACTCGATCTCACTCGCAAAAAAAAAACAGACGCGAAAACCGATAATGTTTACCAATACGCATATGGCAAGTGTTTCTTAGTGTGAATGCAGTTTTCACAACCGCCAACAATCTTGCTTAATGACCGCAAATGGTAGCAGCCTCTGATTTAATGGTTTCAGGGTTTGTCTCGACTGGCATCGACACTGAGCAATTCGTTATTTTTTTTGAATTGGTGTATTGCTTCCTTCTTTTTGTTGAGTAAGGAAACATCAACTTAATGCAAACACTTTAAAACAGACTTCAAAATCACGAACTTATTAAGTCATAACGGTATTATTTAAAATGCAATTTATATTATTGTTATGTTTAACGGAGGGCGTTACTCAATAAAAATGAAATTAAAGTTTGGAAGCAAGTGAAAAGTCGTTGATTTATTTAGAATTACATGGGGTGTATTCGCATCCGAATCACCGATGACACTGTCGGATTTGGACGTAGGGGGTTATCAGTGTAGCTTACAGCTTTCTGAAGTTTTTTTAAACCCAATTTCGCAGGAGGACAGTTACTAAAAACATGTCGAAAATGTGTGAAAGGTCGCTGTTATCAATTGTTCGAGGTACAATTTAAAACGTAGATAGAATTCTAAGTGAAAAACAATGAACTTTCAGAAGTAGAAGCATTATTAAGTTAAGAACACAAATTATGCAATTTCGACCGAACCACATGTCGGCCAACCTTTCCTAATGTTTTTTTCTTCCTTATTATTGCCAATTTCACTGCTCATCCGACAAAATGTGCGCCTCTTGGTGGTGTCCACAGGTGGGACTAACCCGCGCATTTTGCGGCGATGGCGAGCCATATCTGCAAAAGCGCACTTTCAGTCGCTTCATTTATCGAAAATAGTGATTTTCATTGCCTCTATCGGCATACTATAACAGCTTTCTTCTAATAACGAACTATTCGAACTTGATTGTTGTCATTCTTTTTAAATAAAGTAATTCTTTCTTTTTTGTAGGTAAACACATGAGAAGCGTATTCACTGATTTTATTCTAGCAATTTGGGCAAATTTGGGTGGTGATTTAAATAGCCCGATAGGCCATTTGCGATGCTCGTACGGCGTTATCACTGGTGTCCCTATGGGGAACTATAGTTATGTGAACAAAGTGTTGACCCAAGTCGATGACCATTTTATACAGCATACTATTGACAACCGTGATTTGCGGATTAAAATGCCCGAATATTTATTGCTTTCCTTGAAAATAGTTAAAGTGCTCCATATCGACAAAGACCTTGGTGAAGTTGTATGTCCTGCCATTTATACCTGTGATTACGAGCAAGGCATTCTGACAGTTCTTTCTGAACCTCATTGTTGGCCAATATATTGCTTGTGTCTCATCTTTTTGATTCTATTGTCTATTTGTGTGTGCCTTGTTGGAATGGTTAGAATGGTATATTTCGATTTCGACTGCCGGATTCGGGATCCTGTTCAGGTTCCACAGTCTAACCGTAAAACTATTACCGGAAAGCCGCCTCGCAGTAAACATATCAAGAAAAACTCAAAAAAGTTGGAAATATGAAATTCTACTTAAAACTTCAGGGTGTAGTTGCAAACAAGTTCGATCACGGTTATGTGGTTTCTTTATTTATTATCTTTTTAAATTGTTGAATTACTGCTGCCATTTTGTTCTACCAAAAATTTGAGGTATGATTTGGAAATTCCGGTAAATAAATCATTTAAACTTTGTTTGTTGTTTAAATACCCTCTGCAAATTTAACTGTTTTGTTGAAACCTGTCTATACTTTAGAAAACTGAAAAAAACGAAACTTTGTTTCCGTTGATAGATAGTCTTGTTCTTTATTTTTCAATGTGTTAATTACACAGTACAGATCGAAACAAAAACCGAATACAAACACTTTATCTCACAATGATAAAGTTAAAGACGCTCCCTAGAAGGTAACAGGCAGAAAAGCAGTTGCCTGTTGTAATAAACGAGTGCAAGTGCACTTACACCTCCGTCGGCACCATTAAAAAGAACCATTTTATCTTTATCTTTTCGCAACAAAAGTTTAATAAAGTCTTTACTCCAACTGTTATACACTTGTAACGTTCAAAACTGTTGTTAAAACTAATGCAGTTTAGTTTTGTTAAACACAGTAGGGCAATCAGATAACACAAGAATTCGGTCATACTGTTTTACATTAGCAGTAAAAAGAAAAACTGGTGTTTGCAAAATGCAAATTTTGTCATTATGTTTACAACTTGCTGGACAACTGATATCATTAACAACCGGTATATCGTTAATACTACTATACTTATCACAGTACTATTTAAAAGTTTATAATTGTGTTGAAACTCGTGCAATTGTAAAGATTCAAACTTGCAGACATTGCAAATATAAAGATGTTTCATCCAAAAATTATCCCTTTCACCGGTTCATGCAGTTGAAAACTGATCACAACGTACAACACAACATTCTAAAAACGCGTTTGAACTAAAAGTAGTTGTTGGGATGCGGCCATGTTAATTCCCGCATCTCTCCCACGCGTTTGTGTGTGGCCTCGGCACCCTATAAAAGGGGTGGCCGAGGGCCTAATAAATGTCTATCTTCTACTCGTGTCCCAGGTTACTACAGTGGCGATTGTCGATGCAGCATCCAGAACTCTGAAGCGGGAAGGCGTCGGTGGCGAATCGAGGACGAGGAACGGTCGAGCGGGTCAAGGATCAGGATGTCGGCCATGGAGTGCCTCGGAACCTGGATAGGGAGGACGGCGGCGATCAAGGATGGCTCGATGTTGGACGTCAAGAAGAATCGTCGACGCCGGACGAGGACGAAAAAGACCGAGGACGAAGAGGACCCGACGAAGAGGCATGTCGTAAAAGAAACAGAACACGAAACGCGAGAAGATATGAGCCTCTTTTTGTTGTACTTATCGGCTGGGGGAGGTGTTGGGATGCGGCCATGTTAATTCCCGCATCTCTCCCACGCGTTTGTGTGTGGCCTCGGCACCCTATAAAAGGGGTGGCCGAGGGCCTAATAAATGTCTATCTTCTACTCGTGTCCCAGGTTACTACAGTGGCGATTGTCGATGCAGCATCCAGAACTCTGAAGCGGGAAGGCGTCGGTGGCGAATCGAGGACGAGGAACGGTCGAGCGGGTCAAGGATCAGGATGTCGGCCATGGAGTGCCTCGGAACCTGGATAGGGAGGACGGCGGCGATCAAGGATGGCTCGATGTTGGACGTCAAGAAGAATCGTCGACGCCGGACGAGGACGAAAAAGACCGAGGACGAAGAGGACCCGACGAAGAGGCATGTCGTAAAAGAAACAGAACACGAAACGCGAGAAGATATGAGCCTCTTTTTGTTGTACTTATCGGCTGGGGGAGGTGTTGGGATGCGGCCATGTTAATTCCCGCATCTCTCCCACGCGTTTGTGTGTGGCCTCGGCACCCTATAAAAGGGGTGGCCGAGGGCCTAATAAATGTCTATCTTCTACTCGTGTCCCAGGTCACTACAGTAGTCCTAGGTTTCCGAGATTAAATTAGATAGGGGTGGATAATGGGCAGCAATAAATTACATGGCTCACTTTCCACGTCGATCCTTGGTCCCAATGTCCGCAAATGCTGTTTCCGTCGTCGGTACTTTCGGAAGTGCAGGTCAAACTTCGCGACACTGAGGTAAACTTTTGTTACTCGTTGCAAAGCAACAACCGAATGCAAACATTTTCGTTCTTTGCAGGGGAATACCAATACGTGGTTGACTCGCGGTCTCGTCATCCGAATTAATCAAACCTGTCAGACGTAATAGCAATGTTCAAAGCTGTCCTGCAACCACTGACGAGTGTCTCGAGTGTGGCGGTTGTGTCTTACCCTCCAAGCTTGTAGCCAGCCACGGAGGTCATTACCCTCTATTTCACACGTAATTAAGCCATTAATCCCATGGGTAATGCAATGCAATGCACATTACGCATGCAGAGAGCGTCCATACAAACAAACGGAAGTGAAATCTAATGGATTTTTCAAACAAAAACCCACAAAACAACCCCATTTTAGTGCGGTCCCAAAATAAACTAAAAAAGTGAGTCAGTTTCAAGTTCATTAGTTAAAAAAAGAATCAGATAAAAATTATCAAAAATGCAAGACGTAAAAAACAAGTTACAAAATATCACAGCGTCTCTTGCGTTTGGGCTTATCCTTTTGCTTCTCGCGATGTTTGCGGATTTCTCGCACGAGAGCGTGAAAGGCGTCATCGACACCTAACCGTGTCTTGGCAGAAGTTTCTTCATAAGGAATGCCGTAAGAACGTGCAAGCTCTTGGATCGTACGCTGATCTGTGGCGCGCGATGTAAGATCACATTTGTTACCGACGAGAACCATGGGAACCTATAGAAGATAGGCGTTTTAATATGTTTAGACAGCTTTGAAAGGAAACCTACATCGTCACTGTCCTTGACTCGTCTAATCTGTTCACGATAATGCTGGATGTTTTCAAAGGATTTAAGCTCATTAAGCGCAAAAACCAGCAAAAAGCCTTCACCGGTCCTCATGTACTGGTCACGCATAGCGCTGTACTCTTCCTGGCCGGCAGTATCCAAAATGTCAAGTAGACAGGTCTCGCCATCAATCAGGACCTGCAAATGTGATGCTTTGAAAAAAGGTAATAAAGACAAAAACAACGACGATAAATGGGGGGCATTAAAAGACGAGCGTAATAAAGGGCCCGGAAAATGAAAGAAAAACATACCTGCTTGCGGTAACTATCCTCAATCGTCGGATCATACTCCTCGACGAACTGATTCTGAATAAGTTGAATTGTAAGCGCAGATTTGCCGACGCCGCCGTCGCCAACAACTACGAGCTTGTACTCGGTCATTGCAGCAGAACGAAATCGGCGTCGTCTTCAAAGCCGTTTGTGTGCCTGCACGTGGACGATGAAATAATAGGTTGTCTGAAAATGAGTAGATGGTGTCATGAGAGAGAAAAAAATAAATAAATACGTGAGTCAATGAAACACGACGCCTAGCGACGGCAACAAATGTGCTCACTCTCTCTTCCTTCGACAGACTGGGACCAGTATCGATTGAACCGTTCGTCTTAATAAAGCATATAAAATGGAAATCGGCAGAGTGGAACACAAACCGGAAATAAGTGGAAAGGGAAAAAAGTAGTACATCCATTGATGGTACTGGGACTCACTCACTCAGTGACGATGCCCGGAAGGATACAATTTGTAAATAAATCATGGTTTAAAATAAAATGAGCCCGAGTCAATGCGCTCGAGACGTACGTAAAAAAACTACGGCATAAAAGCGTGTATTGACGAGGAAATAGCTTTGAAAAGCGTAGATGTAAAGCGGGGATGAGGATAACAAAACTTATGCACAAAAGAGGCGCGGTGCAATAACGTTCGCCCCGTAGTATTGCCCGTAGCGAGTCCCAGGTTGAACTGATCAATCACAGGCCCCAGTCAGGGTCGTTGTTTCGCCAGCGATACTCGCTTTGGACCATGAGCAATGACAAAAAACCCGAGAACAGTGCATACAAATAACTGAGGGAATGTGGGTATGTATGTACGTATGTAACTGGGGGCATAAATGATCTGTGGATAGTTTTTGGAAACGGCTTTCACCCCCACTTCGAGATATCAGCAGACAGCTGGTTTAAAGTGCAAAGGCCCCCTGCAACCACCGCGATGGCAACAACCCCTTTGCAGTTGGAGTTGGACCCCGAGCAAGACGAAGTGGACGGTGCCGCCACCGACGGCGGCGGTCGCGGTCGCCCGGCCGGGCCGGCGTAGGTGTGGATGAACTGTTCGCGGATGTGGTTGCGTTTTGGGGGTGCCTCAAAACAGCTGTGAAATCGGTCCAAGGGTCGAAAATAGTGGGGGTTTTGGTGGCGGAAACATTTTCGATGGCACGATTAATGAGTCCCTGATTTTGCGACAGAGACAGACACTTCCCGTTGAACACAAATGGTGGACAAGGCCAAGCGCCCAGCATTTGGCAACAAGGACAACGCCGAGACCCCAAGGCTTTAGTTAAAGGAAGCTTTTTCTCGTTCCTGGCGTCAACCCGGGTCCCCCCCGTCCGCCTCAGACCAACATCGGTACGAGCAAGCCCCCGCACCAGTTGAGTCAATCGAACGAAGGACGCGCGGTTTTGTGGGTTGTCGGCTGCGTGGAAGGAACGTGAGCATCGAAACAACATAAAGCAAAAAAGTACGAAAAAATTGTGACGAACTCCTCGCTTGGGGCTAGCCCGTGTTATTTCCGACTGTTGGGCCGATGAGTCAAGCCAGGTAAGTCCTTTGAAACGTGGGGGGCAAGGGCCACAGGCAGTTTCGACAAGTACCGCCGGATCGATGCCGTAGGCAAGCCCCGCGACACTTTCGGAACGGCCACTCCGCTAGCAAACAAGCACAGCGCAAGTCATGCTGTTTTTCGTAGTGGGACCGATTTTGGGTGCACCAACAGCGTGTAAAAAACGTTCTCATCCGTGCGCGCTGTTTTCAACCTTGAATAAAAGCGACTACCACGAGACACGTTATCCAATCCTTCCCCCAACATACAGAACCTAAGGCAACCGCATCCATCGGCGGTTTTTTCCATAGAAAAGGCCGTTGGATGTGTGATCTCCCTCGACAAACTCGTCATCCTTTCCTTTCTTCCAGTCGAGTTTTCCCTCGCACGTCGGTTGGAAAAATTGTTTCGCGCGATCGCGCACTTAACCAACTTCCTGAGTGAGAGGCGACAAAGTTTGCCCTCAAAGCGTATCCTACGTCAATGAAAAGATTGAAGAGAGGGAGAAGGCAGTCGCCAGGAGGAAGTCGGGAGACACCAGGAGGAGAGTCTCGGTCACAAAGTCTACTACTCGGGGCCCCGGACCAGCAAACCCTTTCCTCTTTATGTATACGTACGTTCGCGCCCCGGGCGCAGCAACCCCAACGATGGATGGATGGTTTCATTTTGAGGAAGGAGCGAACTTTTACTCGGGTCGACCGACGACGACGCCGTCATCGACATCGACGTCGGCGTGGCCTTGCAGGGAAAGAGTGTCAACTGAAAGCAACAGTCGGAACTGCCTCAAAAGAGCAAACATCCCGGGCTGAAGTGGTAAAAGTGAAGCGCAATGGCATTACATCAGGCTTTTTGTTGTCTTCGAGTCACCATTGATGCGAAATAAGAGTCAGTTAGGTGGTTTTATTTGTCATAGAAAACGAAATTTAGCAATGTTTCATCAATCTGAACGATTTTGACACCCGAAATGATTCACACAAAGATGTACCTACAGATGCAACCGCCAAAAAGTACAATTACAACCGTACTACTAATGTAAAAAGACCACTTCTCCGCATCAGAATACAATTCCCATTGTACAAAAGATTGCCGTTGCGTTACCTCACGACATTTCGTTGAAACGAAAAAAACACGCAATGACATATACATCAGCAAAGTGTCTCCTCACGGGCAATATATTATTGAAGCCAGACCAGAGGGCACTTTTTCCCTCTCTTTTTGAGGACCATAATCGATGGGCTTCTTTAGCACATAGAAGGATTACAAAATTCGAAATTGAAAAAAATGAAAGCCAGACGGAAATAAAGAGCACAAACGTCAACATTAATCAAATGAGGATGCATGCTCTCGTTCTCAAAAAGGGCCTTTATCCACCATCATCACCACGCAACCAGAATGGACGCTCTCTCCAAAATGGAAAAAAGGATAGTCCCATTTAGAAAAGATTGAAATTTAACCTTTAACCACATTAAAAAAGAGCATCATTCGGACGGCGCGGGGTCCCATGAAAACTCGCGGAATGCGTTTCGAAAAAAGAGGGGCAATATGATAGAAAATGACTTTATCAAAGCCTGCACAATACCCATTTTCGGACAGGGGGCACTTGACTCGTCTCCGCGCAATTGTAAAGGCCATTTGAGTTTCGGCAATGGCCTTGGCTATATATATTTTTGTCTCTCCTTCTTTCCACACAATCAATTTGACTCGGACTCAATGGCATGCGAAAGAGAGAGGCTCCAAAAGCTGGTTGGTTGCCGTGCAAAAACGGAAACTGACTTTCTGAACAAGAGTGCCTTTTGGGGACGTACGGGAATACTTTCCATCTATTCCATTTTTCTCATGAAAATAGTAGAGTGACGGCTACTACTATACCATTTCTCTAACAAACTCGGAGAGGAATAAACTTGTTGGATTGTGCTAAGCCTTTTTGCAAGTGAGTCCTCCGGGTAGGAGCTATATACGCACGCAGGGAAGTCCAAATGTATGAACGCTTCGCGGGACTCGCTTCGACGATCAGATGGATTCGCTTTTTATCCTGTCTGTGGGGTGTTACAGACAGAGAAGCCTGACTCACATCACCGTGACCAATCTACTCAAAATCGGCACAGATGTATAATATCAGGCTACAGACCAAGTTGCGTGTAAACCCGGGGAGTGACAGCCCTGTCTATCCCTTCGGCCCGCCGGTAATGGAGTAGTCCGCATTAATTTTTATTTGAAAAGAACATTATTGGAGGAAGGCAGGAAGAGAGGGCGGTTTTCGTCGTTATTTTTTAAATATAGAGCATCTTAAATAAGCCATAAAATGTAAATGCGTTGCACTTTAGGATTACTATAATTGAGGAATGCAAGCAAGTAAAATGGCTTATTTTAACAGGATATGGGTGTAGCTGTAAATGAGCAATACTAATACGGAAAAAAGATGAAAAAATTCAATGGGCGGGAAGATAGCTACACTTTTCATAGAAAACATCAATTACAATATACATTAACAACATCAAAGCTTTATTAACCCATGAAATTTGCAAATTCCAAGCCTTCCAATTTCAAATGACCAGCAATCTGTTGATAAAAAAAGACAGTACCATCAATCGCGAAAATACAAGTGTACGTAGCCAAGGTCCCGTTCAACAGTTCTTCCGTTTTCAAAGCAATAATTACATTGTCACTGGTCTCTAAAATGAAAGAATGACTCAACCCACTCAATGACGGATAGAAAACTATGAACAAACCAGGCAAAAACTGGAAAGTGGAGAAACCGCGACTGGGTTCAACGTCCCCGATACGTACTGATTGAATGTCATCAAACGTTTCATCAGCGATGATCAGGTAATTTGATCCTATAAATAGAGAGTTGAAAGATGAAAGAACTTTTGGTGTTTTGGTGCTGGTGCTAACCTTTGAATTCATTGGCCGCTGACGTATACGGTTCTGTAGATACACGACGAGGAAGGAAAAACCATCTTTGATGAATGTCTGACCATTGTACAGCTTCATGCGTAACATACCCGGGGAATCTAATGCCAATGCTTTCTCTCACTTTTAGGTAATTGTTGTACCAGTTTACGCTTGTAGTCTCACCAAAACGAGTCACTATTTTAATCCACATTGTATCTGTAGATTGTACTGAGCCATTAGGGGATACGTATTCATAACCTTGGCCACCAATGTAGAGATTTTCGTCTTTGACTGTCATCCATTCGGCTTTGAACACTAAAAGGGAAGCTTATGAGTAAGAGTGACTAATATCATGCAAAGTTTGTCTTTTTTATATTGTAAGTAAAACTTAACAACTTTCGTACATTTGACCTCGCCCACTTCTGTTTAGCCAAAAACTTACAATTAGGTGACTCGCCATCCCCATCGGATTCTATAAGCCATGGAATTAAGTCATTGCCACGGATTCTAAAACGCCGAACTATATAAAAAAAACGTTTGTAAAATACTGTAATTAAAGGCTTACTTGTAAACAACACCAGTTTTATCATCAACTGTAATTAAGTTGCCATCGAAACTGTGCAACTCCGAAAGTTCCATCCCTCTGTTAGCAAAAGCCAAGCTACTTGTAAAGTTTTTACCTTGTTGCCAATGCATTGAGTATTGCGACAATTGCTGTAATTATATTTACTTAAGTGGCACGTGTAAAAGGAAGTAACGTAATTTCACACGTCCAAAATTGCGTGGTTGGTTTTATGTTTTAAATGCTTACTTGACTGTATTGGACGTAACCCTCTAGATACGTACTGTACCATAGTGAACCGTTTACGACAGAATCTGCATCTTGGTCGGTTATAGCCACTACAGGGACGATGAGATGATTGTCTTTATTAGTAATAGTATATAGCTTTGAAGTATTATATGGTCGGACAGTTTTAACTTCAACTTTAGTTTGGGAACCGACAGGGACATTAAAACCGAAATTAAAGCTGCTCGAACGTAGAACTAAAAAATTTTTTAATAACAGAATTAAAATGTATTTGAAATCTTACTAGCTGGAGTGGCCGAAACCAAATAAAAACCAAAAAATGCCTGTAATAATACAAGAACAGTGGCCATGATGTTGTACACGAATAAGGAACAGGAAAACTAGATGTCGGACCTCTTGGCTCCTGTTCCCGCAACGGAAGCAATATTCCGTTAACGAGGTAGCCGAATAGCTGCAAGTGACATAAAAGTTGGTCGTTTGAGACGGGCTTGACGCTTTGTTTTAAGGCGAAGGTGGAGGTAGACCTCCGGAAATCCCACTTCCACTTCTACACGACTTTTCGATCAGAGGACGATTGTTCTGTCAACAGTCTGAACTAGTCTACGAACGCGAACTAAGGCTTTTTTTCAGCGTTGGTACTTTTTTGAAAGATTTGTGATTTTAACGCCTTTTGTCCATGACTTACAAACATAAGAGGACGTCTTTTTTGTTTCATCTTTGTTTAAAGCTGACTGACTGTCTGCACTCCAAATAGAACTTCTTTTAGCAATCTTATTACAGTACAATAAATTTCAACAACATTTTCCTCAAAAAACCGCGTGGGAGTAGGAACAAAAAGAAGAGGGGATTGTTATCCAATTACCACTATCATTGTTCAAGACACCGAAGGAGCAAAAAACAAAGTAACATGAAAAGCTACAAAAGGTGTGATGGACGGGTCACTTTAACCATGACGTTTAAAAAGAAGGAAACGGCAAAAGGCAAGACAAATATGCAATCAAGAAGCGATTCATGCTGTTTAGGCGATGCTCTCGATTGGAACGCCATCAGCCTTGGCCTTGAGGTACACCTCGTACTGGGGGCTCTCGCGGAAAATGCGGATTTTCCGCTTAAGAGAGCTAGCTGTGTCGAGGTAGACGTTCTTGCCGTCCTTAGCCATACCCTGTAAATGAATTGAGTAAATAAGTTTTATGTTATAGTTGCGTTTTTTAAGTGCAAGGTGTTACTTTGTGCCATGACACTTACCTCATAATCCTCTCCGTAGGTCTCAATCATGTGGGCACAATACTGGATATCGCGGGGCAACAGCTTGTAAACGCGCTCGCGGGGCTTGGGACGTTCAACCTTAGGCGGCAAGACAAGAGGAACAATAGGCTCGATGTGGATGTGCCTAAGAGGGGTAGATTCGGCTTTCTGAAAGAAAAGAAAACACATTGAGAGTGTGAAAACACATTAACGGCAAGATGAAAGAAAGCACACAACGCACCTGGTAATGCATTTGGACGTGCGAGACAAAGTGGGCAACAGATTCGGCAAACTTGGTGCTTTCCTGGATGGGCAAAGCGCTGACGCCATTCTGAGCAACTTGTTCAATGAGCGAGGCATCAATCGGGGTGGACGAGGGAGTCTTCGGCGCGGATTCATTTTCAGGGATCTCGGAAATGGAATCATTGCTGCTCGACTTGTTGCTGCTCAAGCTGTCTCCGGAATGGTTTTGCTGACCCTGAAAGTTGAGGTCGTTAGATTGAATGGGATTGTTTTTGACGTAAGCAAACCACACAAACATACCTTTTTGCCCTTGCCGGTCGGATAGTCGGTGAAACCACTGTCAGTTGAGCACTTCTGGAAAATGGGTTTTTATAATTACGTTTTGTCGAAAAACAACTGTTACCGTATGAGGGGCATCCTGCGACGACGCATTTTCATTGATTTCAAGAACAAGTTGTGTGTTCAATTCCTTGCCATTAGCGGTGGAAGCAGATTCAGCGCACTCATCGTAGTTGACTTGCTTCGAGACAACTTCATCTTCACTGACACTGTTGTGCGACTTCTTGTTCTTGCGGTTCTTCTTCTTGCTGCTCTTGGATGGAGCCTCCTGGTGCTGGTGGTTGACCTCCTTTGCGATAACGGGGGCTTCAGGCTCGGCTTGAGCTGGGGCAGATGCGGCTTGCTTCTCGGCTTCAACAGTGACGGCCTCTTCGGCAACAGCGGCGCCTTCGCTGACAGCGTTCTGCTCGGCTTGCGCTTGAGCTTGCTGTTCGGCTTCAACCTTAGCGGCCTCTTCGGCAGCAGCCTTCTTCTCAGCTTCTTGCTGGGCCTTCTTCTCGGCGGCAGCAGCCTTCTTTTCGGCTTCCTGCTGGGCCTTCTTCTCGGCAGCAGCCTGCTTCTTAGCCTCTTCTTCGGCCTTCTTTTCAGCAGCAGCTTGCTTCTTGGCTTCCTCCTTGGCCTTCTTCTCAGCAGCTTGCTGTTCCTTCTTGGCCTGCTTCTCAGCGGCAGCAGCTTCCTCCTGAGCTTGCTTCTCAGCAGCAGCCTTCTGTTCGGCTTCTTCCTTAGCCTGCTTCTCAGCAGCCTGCTTAGCCTTCTTCTCCTCAGCGGCAGTCTCGTCCTTAGCCTTCTTCTCAGCGGCCTTCTGGGCCTTCTTCTCAGCAGCGGCCTGATCGGCAGCAACCTTCTTTTCTGCTTCCTCAGCCTTACGGGCCTTAGCGGCTTCAACCTTAGCAGCCTCCTCCTGGCGACGCTTCTCCTTCTCGGCACGCTTCTTCTCCTCAGCTTCCAGGCGCTTTTGCTTTTCCTCTTCAGCCTTACGAGCTTGTTCCTCGCGCTTCAGCGCCTCTTTTTGTTGCTTTTCTTGTTTAGCTTGCTAAAATATGTTTACATAAATCCCACTCTCGTGTCAAGGTCGTAAATGCGTACCTCTTTCTTAGCAGCATCGGCGGCCTTCTTCTCGGCGTTTTGTGCATTGATCTGAAAAAGAAAAAAAAGTCATCTCCCATGTTCCTTGCAGATATTCATTTAAACTTACAGCTTGAGCAACGATGGGATCCTCGGTGACCTCCTTCTTGTTTTTCTTTCCCGCGGATTTCTAAAAATAAATGCATTCATTTTTCATTCTCATTGAATGACAGTGTTTACAGTACCTTGGGTTTAACAACATGTTCATGAACCGTAGCAACTGTCTTCTTCGGCTCCGAGCTCACGGTGCTGTTGAGCCTAAAATTGAATTGATCAATTTCTCAATCACCTGTGGTGTGACACCTTGCACTTACCAGTCGACAACGGCATTACGCTTTGCAATGATAGCTTTACGCTTGTTTTGCAGTTGGCTGCGTCTATAGACGGAGCGGTGGTTACGCTTAACGGCTTTATCGGAGCGCATGATTGATTACTCGCAGATGCCAATAGCGTGATGTCGCAGAGTTAGCAATTTATTAAAACACAACACAGCACACGAAGGGTTAGATTGATCGGTGAAACAGTGGGCACTAGTAGCGTACCTGAAAATACTTTCTGTTTATGGTTCTGTTTTTTTTACTTTATACTTCACACGTGCGCGCATTGACAACTTTCGTCACCACGAGAGAATGCAGATAGCGAGAAGTCGACGTGTAGGAATGGACAGCCCAGGAAAGGCAAAATGGTCTTCACAAACGGAACCTATACTAAAAAAGTCTGCATCAAAGGTCATGAATGCCTGACAAACATTCAAAAACACATGGCTAGTTGACTGCCTCTTCTTCCGCAGGACAACGTGTTCGTTATTTTGAAAACAAAAATGCAAAAAAAACCTCTAAAAGAATCCGCGCTAGCGTTGTGAGCCGTTGTAAACGTTTGAATGACACGACGACAACGGGTCGTTTAGATAGCTAGAGGCATCCATCGCGCCAAAAACAACAGGGAACAGTGGAAAATGGACCGTTTGAGGGGGCAGAACGACGATGGCGACATCGTGCCTCCATCGCATCGGACGGGCTCTGAAAAACAGAATAGACGCCGACGACGGCTGCCTCATGCAAAAACGACAACTATGAGCGTCTTAGATGGATGCAAGAAAGGACACACAGTCAGCAGCGTTTTCCTTTCCCATCACTTAAAAGTGTTTTTTGTACATGCGTTCGCTGATAACCCAACAACAAATTGATGTGAGCTGCACGGAATTTCTTAAACAAGCAATGCCTCTGGAAAAAAAATCAGAGCTGATTTGTGTCGTGGGCGGAATGGTTGGGGCGATATCTCCAATGAAATGTGACGCACTTATGCTCCTCGCTCCGTGGTGATAAACACAAAGGGGGTGCATCGTTTACCGACTGAGTCAGACCTTTAGGCCTAAAAATCAAGCGCAAGTTGTCTGTTACCCGAAAAAAGGACAAAAACTCGCTCTAGGCCGGTGCAAATGGCTTGAGGGCTGACTGCGCGTTGGCAAGAAATGGTGCGTTCGAGTATGGAAAAACGAGAAAACCGCCTGCTATTGATGGCCTTGAAGGCGTCGGCTGCAAGACGCATACATATGCATACGAAGACCCCAACCCAGACTGCCAAATTCTAATATAGCACTTCAACCGTTCTCGCGAGCGCACAGTAAGCAACAACATGGGTAATATTTTTTGAATCCTGTCAATCGAGCAAGTGATGTCGAAACTGCGTCAAACCAACATGGTTTCCACGGATAGCCGAGCAGTAGCGCCGCGTGCTTTGGAAAGAAGAAAGGAATTATGTCGGAGAATGATAACGTTTGCCTTCCTGACAACACTTGACCTGTAAAGATAGGAAGAAATGTTCTAGTAAGAGTGGAGGACTGCCAGCAACCACGAGGTGCTTCGTTGTCAGACATATCGATGGTTTAAAAGATGTTATTGCGCACTCACAGACTCCCTGACAGCCTCATACCACTGAGGAGCGGTTAGCTAAGAAAAATAACACGGAACAGATTGCGCGGCGGGCGGAGTTGAACAATGCATGTTGGAGGGGAACTGAACCGCCTTCCGGCTGCCGGCTCCTTGGCGAATGTTCAGCTCGCTGCTCCTGTGTCGAAGGAGGAATCAGCGGTGTTTCAAGAACAGATTAAACACATGTCAACCTCTTAAGTTAAATCAAATCGTCTAAATAAACAGCTGCAGAACATCCGTGTTAAGCTAACCACCGGCCCTATCTTGCGCAAAGCGAACAAGTACGTATCTCTTTGCGGGGGGCAAGCTTTCCCACGTGAAATAACGGAAGTGAACACCCGAAAGTACTGCCTGCAGCATGTATGCCTGAGCATAAAAAAGGGGTGGATGTGCTGCTTTTTGCCTAATCCCCAAACAGCCCTCGTTACGACGACGTCGTCGATATGATAGTGGCGCCCTTCGAGGTGGTTCGGGATCTTGACAGGTGTGGTGCGGACGGCGATGTACGTACGGCTGTCAGCAGAGGAGTGAACCCAGGGGCAAGAACAGCAGCAAAAAATAACCACAAAAAATGTCTCCACAGGAAAAGGGAACAAAAAATTTTACAGACTTGTTTCTTTGACAAAGTCTGAAACACGAAGCGCAGAAGGGGGAACATCTTGCACCTGCCGCGGGCCATTTGTTGCTTTTTCTGCCCCCTATGCAACGTCAAATAGCAGAATGCCTAAGCACTATGACATTGAAATGGGGATGGTCGCCGCACTCTAGAAACTGCTTGCAAGATTGGGTGTCTCCATGAAAAGAAAGTACAGAAAAAATAGTAGGTCTGATCGACACAACTGTCGAAACGATGTACTACACCGATCGAACATAATGAATTCAAATCTAGTGTTGAAAAAAACTCGTCAGTGGAGTCAGCATTGTCGATGTTGCCAGGCATGTATGCACGTCCGGGCAACCCCTTTCCCCTTGTCAACGTGATTTGCGCGATTCAGAATTGCGTGTTAGTGCTAAATCTTGAGCCCTAGTGGAAAAATGGCAAACCGCGTTCCGACAAAAGCAAACAACTTAGGCCTGCATGCTCTGCGATGTTAACGCAGAGGTAGAATTTGTACTATTACAAAAACCAATACACTGTCGGCTAGCGACTTTGACGTTGTGGATTTCGACAGTGAGTGTCGTCTGTGACAGGAAATCCAATAATACCGAACATTTTTATTAGAGTTTATTAGGAGCATGTTGCACGAGAGAGTCCTCACAACGTTTCGTGACTCAAGGGGATAGAGCAAAAAAGTAATAGTGTTGGTGGAAGTTGAAAAACAGACAAATAAAACAGAGTGATTCTCTTTGGCAACGAATGTCCGAGTGCGGCGTCCGCGGGCGTAAAGCAGCTGGTAGTTGGGGGAAATGACATAGATGCGAAAGGGAGTAGGGTAGCTGTTTTCACACTCATTGCGCCGTAAACGTGTGGAGATGAACGAGAAAAAAACACGATGGGCACCACCAAGGCCGCGGAAGAAACACTCAGTCAAGTCACGTAAAGGCGCCGTGTGAAGAAATGCTAATGGAACATCAAAAAAAGTTATTAAGGGAATGTGATAATTTCTAGTCTGGTTGGTCAGCAATGCTCGCTGCCTTTCTGCATTAACATGTTATTAGTAGCCTCATTTCGGGGCGGCGGAACAGGCGTCAACATGCTCGACAAGCTCCATGCGATCGATTTCATCTTCGCTGATCTTCTGAAAAGCCACTTGCTTAAAGTATGAGAAATGTAAAAGCAGTGCCTGAGGGACGTGTGCACCCTGAGTGTGCCACACTGTACCTGGCAACTTGAGCTCTG
Source organism: Panagrellus sp. LJ2284 (assembly GCA_024447225.1). Taxonomy (NCBI): domain Eukaryota; kingdom Metazoa; phylum Nematoda; class Chromadorea; order Rhabditida; family Panagrolaimidae; genus Panagrellus; species Panagrellus sp. LJ2284. The sequence continues at coordinate 10,295,283 of JAMRYC010000002.1, forward strand.
CAGTCTGCAGATCATTAACATAAGCTTGTTGTCTTTCCCAGGTGCCCTGATTAAATCTCTTTGTGCGAAAAGTAAATGCAGTAAACTCAATTCCGAAAAAGAATTCAAATCATAATGCGGGTGTCACCATAAATTGTGACGCCAATAAAATTTTATGGTGTTTTGTGTGCGCTTTTTGTCAGTAAAAATATATTGTGATCAATCAAAGCTGTCGCTTTTCTAGAAACTCCCAACGCTTGCGCATACTGACCTTTTGCAGAAAGGAAGTCAGCTCGGCGTCGGTATTTCGGAAGAATTCTTCAGGGCTCTTTACTAATAATGCCGCTTCTCTACACCCTGAAATGTGATGTTTTTATTTATGTTATTCGGGGAGCGGTTTTCGACGCAGACGTACGATCGGAGGCGGAAATGACCAAATATCGCTGGCGCTCGTCTGCTTTGTGAATGCATACTGAAATTCTCCGATTTGATACCATACTTTGTACGTCATTGTTATTCGGGAAAGTACTCACATGGAATGTCAGTGATCTCATCGTTGAAATCGACAATGCGCATTGTCAGTTGGTCGTTTTCACTAGCGAAAATGTTTCCAGGAAGCTAAAAAGATCGTTCATGTGAAACATGATGACGACACCTGACTGATGAGACAGACATCGCAACTCGGTGGAAAAGAAACAAAAACATACCCGAACGACGTTAGTCGCCTTTGAAAGTCGGAAACCCCATACGAAATGGGCGTACGCGGGTTCGAAATCGCGTTCCGGGCTGACTGCAACTTGGCCACAATCAAGTCCTGTGGGGGTGGTGTTGAAAAGGGCACCCATGGTACTCTCAAGTCGGGCTGATAAGGCTGTGGAACCGAGGACTTGAACCCATCGACCTTTGAGGTTGCTCAGCTTAACTGGTACACAGGTACACTCACTAGGGGGTACGACAGACAATGGATGGGTATCGAGTCTGGAAAGTCATGATTTCTCAAATGTGATTTTAATTGGTACTTTTAGCGTAGATCAAACCTCAGATCATCGTGTGTCATTGAAGGTGAATAGCGCAAACTCTTCTGCAACGCTGAGAGACGACTGGTTTTACCGAATTTAATGGTTTCCAGGATCTTCTGTAACCTTCAATTTAAACTTATCTCAGAGATTCATGTTCAAACCTCTACTTTGACATCTTTTTCTGCATTTCGTTGCTTTGCTAGCATTTCTAACTTGTCATTAAATGATTTTTCAAGTGAAACTATTTTCGCCTGCATCGCATCTATCTCATAACTTGGTGTTGTTGTCATCGGCGCTCGTCTGATCTCGCCGTTTCCAGAATTCACTCGATTTACAGCTTCGACAACACTGTTAGGGCTGTCAAAAGCGTCGATGTATTCCTCGGTAGACGCAATCTTCGGAGTATTGAAAAACGGCATGACAGAACTTAGCAAGTCCTCCGGAGGTGAAAGAGTAGTAGTGGTCGGCGGGGGTGCTGGTACGACCGGAGACGGTGTTACAACAACGACTTTATCCTTGTAGTTGTTGTTCAAATACATAGGTCTCCGCGTGATTGCCTTTTTCTGATTCTGACTCTGACCTTTGTAAAACTGTTCCGTATTCGAATCGTAGTAACCAGAGGAACTTTGTTGCGCAGCTGGTCGTTGGCGTCCGCCAGGGGCCGGTGCCCTGTTGTTGTTGAGTGATGAGGGCGCCGATCGTCGTTCTTCCTCGCCCAAAATAGCAGTCAACACTGCTTGCTCATTTTCGGGCCTCACAATCTGGCCATCAATATATAACGGTTCCGGCTTCGCAGGTGTCGAAGGTGCTGGGCTAGTTAACTGATTCGAAAACAGTAATTCACCCTTATTCGTCATTGGTAAGAGGTTGTTTTGCACAGAGCCATCGACCCCCATCGACTTTTCGAGCATCGTCTTGTTGATTCCAAATTGATCGAGGTCAATGCCAAAGTTTCCAGCTGCAAGTATGGGATTCTCCACCAGCTGGCCAATAAGACCGCCGCCCAGGGCTGATGAAACAATCTTTCTAAAGCAATATGTTTTATAGATCAGGTGTAAAACACATTTTCAAAGGGGACCGACCGAATCTCACCAGTTTTGCCCGTCATGCCTTCCTGAATTGCAGTGGGAAAACGACCAATGTTTGATAATAGCTTTTGGGCGATTTGAAATACAGGGGGCTGTGTAGAAGCTGCAGGGGGCACTGTAGGTGCACATCGGATACATGGGTATACAAAAATCCCAAAAAGCAGGGAAAGGAGATACCGAACCTTCATGATACTGAATGGATGACTACAATAAGAGGTTCGACGAAGAAATACTGTTCTGAAGAGAACGACTAATGGATACAGTTTGACACATTTTCTCTTCCTTCAGGGGATTACAAAGAGATAATCAATTACGGGGCTTTATTTAGGGCGTCACAATTGCAACCGAGAGAAACGCAGGAGAATAAAATTTTTATTTTTAACTTGACCGCCAGTAGTTTAAGCATCATGAGGGTTTTAATTTATGATAATTTACCTTTCATTTAATAGTTCATTCTCTTATGCGTATCCGATTTTCCATTTTCCATTTTACTTCCGTCGCCCTTTTGGCGCAAAGATAAAGTCTCAAAATAGTTCACCTGTCTCATCTGATGCATAAAAAAATCTATCAAAAACTAAATCATGTTACAAAATGTAAACAGTTGTCTAACCTTCGATTTTCAATGAAACATTTTTTATTCACTGATGATTGATGAGAAGATTTGGTTTTTTTAAAACATGGTTGCACTTTTTACTCGGTCATTCTTAAATCGATTAGGCTTCTAGTTGTTCTTATTCTCGTTTTTTTGTGTCCGTGATAACTGTAACAACCCACTTCAACCGTGCAAAACCTTGAGAAATCCGCTTCAAGATGAATGCAATGTATTGAATGCGGCTTTTTGCAGACACGCTCGACCAGCTGTGATCTCTTAATCGACGGTTCTTGACTTTGTGTAGGTGTTACCGGTACTACTACATGAATACGTCAATGCTTTGCGTTTTTGCGCGAACAAACAACCAAACAAACATACGTTGAATGAAAAGTGCTCTAATGCTAGCATTTTAAACGGGGTCATCAAATTGATTGTTGTTTATTGAGATTAAATGAAACATGTGTAAAAGCGCATATGTGTGACTACAATGTGAACTTTTGCAAGATTGATCATGTTTATCACCTGTTGTCGCATTTGGAACAGCTTTAAAATACATCTGGTATGATAATCTTTTACTTTTTCACACAACTCGGAACATTCTTTTCATAATCACAAACCATGGAAACGGCATTGTAAGCTAATCCACTATCACAGTGCATGCGTATAAGCTGGCCAGCAAAACAACGTTCGTAGCCATGACAATCGGCTTGCATTGTATCCCAAGGATTACATTTTGAAATAACATTGATGTCACAACCAGGCACGAACTGAGCATAGACACATTTCTTCAGATATTCGTCAAAAGCTAGGCCATCACCACACGGTTCGATTTCAATCATAATGTCGTCAAAGCAATGAATTATTCTTCCACAATGATTAGGATGACGGTATTTGGCATTTGGCCGAAGTCGGCAGAATTGGTTCAGGGTTCGACGACGTTTGAGACGAGTTTCATGACTGTAGGCGCATTCCGGAGAGACAAGTTTCGATTTGCAGCGTTGCTCGGCTTCTGAGAAGACGTGACCAGGAAAAAGACATGATTTACGGCTGTTTACCTGAAACATTATTCGGTACAATTTATTCACTAGTAATTTCTACAAAACACTACTTCAGTACAATCCAAAAACGTGCTGCGGCAGGGTCCAAGTGCCACATATGGAAGCGTCCGGTTTTTATAACAGTTCGGATGCTTTGGAACAAGATGAACATCGTCAGCGAACTTTAGTACTTCTTTAAATCTGCGTGCAAAGATAGAATATGATGCATTCACAAGCTGCCAGCACAATAAAATATTCAATATCAGACACAACAAGTGCATTGTGACTTGGATTACACTATAAACTAAGAGAAAAGCGATTGACTGAATGCCTTACGGATACCGACATTCGCAAGCATGAATACATCTTACTTCCGGAACAAAAAAAAACACCGTTTGTCAAAACATACACATCGACTAGAACTTTGCTTTCACCTGTTTTTTTACAAGAAATGCATTTAAAGTGTTTATTAAGTTATATTTGTAACATTTTGAATCCAAGATAAATACGGCACAATCATCGTATAAATTCCAGGTTGCCCCTTTTGAGCGCAACCTTCACCCCAACTGATAATACCGGTGAGGTAGAAATGTCCGTCATACTCGCATGCAAATGGCCCTCCAGAATCGCCTTGACAAGCGTCAACACCGCCTTCGAGATATCCGGCACAAAAAGCGGTTTGACTCATAGCGGAGTAAACTGTTGATGCTTGTAGACATTGATCACGATCAAGAATCGGCAATATTGCAGCTTTCAGCTGATCAGATGACGCTGAAAGATGGATTAATGCAACTTTTACGTGTTACCATCAACTTACAAATACCAACAGTGCCATTACTACCCCAACCCGTAACAACGCATTGTTGTCCAACGACATATTTGAATCCAAGTGGTGGTAAACAAATTGGTTGAACATAAGGGGTAAAATACAGTGGTGTTTCGACTTCAACTAATGCGATATCGTGTTGAAAAATGTCTGAAGAAGCATAATTTTTGTCTGCAGTTAAAAAATAATCAAACCTTCATAAAATGGATACAGATGGATGACAGATACGTTTCTCAGTTGTTCAGTATTTTGGTTTAAAGTAGAGTCCCAAACGCCGACGGCAACAATGTACGTTCCGGGTGAACTGTCTTCGCTAAAAACAACCATTCTTGTATATACGTTTTAAACTGTAGACGCCTTACTCAAAACAATGCGCTGCCGTTAATAAGAATCGATTGCCAACAACCGCCGCACCACAGTGATGAGTCCCGCCAAGCTTAAACCTTACTGCGGCCGTCCACGGATAGGCTCCTAAAACTGTATCGAAACCGCCGACAATTCTGGGTACACGTCTTCTTTTTGCAGGTGCATTCACAGTATACTTTCGAAGTCCACATTGATCCTCGCCTAAAGGAATACAGCGAACATTTAGTAAGCCATCAATGCACGGTGCGATTCCACTTGGTAGACAAAGAACTCCAGAACATTTGATGTTGAACGTTGTTGTTGTCGTTACTTGATCAGTGAGGGGTAAAATTTGTGAATAAAACCTAAATATTATTTCTATATTAAGATAGTGCAAAAGTTGATTTGCTGATTACCCCTTTTTAAGTGTCCGACAAAGTACATCGGTACTTCCTTCATTCAAGCCGTCTATACAAACATCCGACCACATATCTTGCAATCTAATCTGAACTCTACCGGAATTCGAGCTGTTAGCGCCGACTAACCGCCATTGTGGATCTGAAAATATACGCTTTGCAAGTGCAACATATATTGTTATCATACTTAAACAATCAAGTTCATCACTTCCGTCTTCACAATCTGGGACGCCGTTACATACTGCTGCAGCATTTAGACAATATCCAGACGATCGACATGCAAATTGTTCATTAGGTCTACAGCTGGAACATCTCAAAATGGTGTTACATCCTTGGGTACTATTCAGTTGCCAAGTCAATAACTTTAATGGTGGATACGTGCATGAAGCATTACGCAAACAGTCAACTGTCCAATATAATATTGGAGCAGCTATATCAGAATATACTGGTAGGCTTCTCAACGGTTGCCTAGAATAATATTGTTATTAAAGCATGTTGAGATTGACATACCCAAATCCAAACTGTTCGCATAAGATGTCAACGACGGTATCATTTAAAGTATCTGCGCATAGTGCAGCGGAAATGCCGTTTTTGTTTACCAGAATAGTCATAGTGCTGGGTTCTACTCGATATGACAGCGTTACTGCAAGTGATTGTGTGATTTGTTTTGACTAATTGCAGGTTTGGTTCTTACGATTCGCAAACTTTCTTCTATAGTATTGTGAGTTATCATTTTCGAAGATTACTGCAGGGTTAAACGTTACTGTACTCAATAAGCATACTCTTTGACTATCATCATACGAAAACGATTCGCATCGAAAAGTTTCACTTGTTATGCATCGTTGCGCACACTGAAATGTATTGTTACATCAAGACTCATTTTTTCACTTTTCAATCAACTTACGCCTTGAACGTGAGGAATATGAGTCCAAATTTCGTGAACATCGTCGACCAACTTGTAATTGCCAATTAAATCAAATTCGCCGATGTAGTTAGCTGTAAAATGGTGTAATCATTGGAACAGGTTTCACTTTCAGTTTTTATAACTTACTGCAATTAAGTTCGTCAAAGCCATTTTGGCAATCAGGTTCGAAATCGCAGACGTATTCATTGAGCACACATTGATCCGCTACCCCGCATTGTATTTCATCTTCGCCGCATCCATGGAACGACGAATTATCATTGACACGTTTTTCTGATAAGCACAATCCGATTGCGCACTCTTGAAAGGTCCCTGCGCCGACCAAACACCACGGCATGTCTCTACTACCGCCTGGGTTTCGACAATAGTTGTGATTCCATAATTTTTGTTCCGGAAACAGTGTAACTGATTGGCCTATGCCTGGATTATTCCATTGTAGACAGGGTAATCCATTTTTTGTCTTAGCAATTTTCCCTTCATATAAACCATTAGTTGGAACACAACTTGTTGCTAAATTTTGTTCACAAATAGGCACATATGAACCATTGTTACAGTCAACTGCGACAAGCTGATCGACATGGAGGGCCAAACATCGCCCCAGACCGTCAGCGATAGTTCCATTGAAGATTACGTCATCTGCCCAGAGCCACTGACTGGACCGTCGAACCGCGGACGTGAGTAACATCGTATTTGCATTTGGCACTTAAAATAAAGTTTGTGTTAGGCTTAAATAAATTGTCGATTTTTGTGCTGTCAAAGGAGACTAACCGAAGTTAAGTTGACGTAAGGTTTTAAGTACAGCGTTGATTTGTGTTGTTTTATTTTCACCGGAAAGGGACACAAGGGTCAGGTTTTGGTTTTTGCAATATTGGTCAGCTTCATCATAGGAGGTAGTTTCATTTTCGTCGATTTTGATGCATTTGTTGTCCGTAAGGGGGTACATGTTTATGGCGCATTTTTGAGCTGGAGAGATAGGTTGGACAAGTGAAAGATGAAAGAAAAGCTTACCAGGGTTTGATTGAGAACATTTAAGGACTACTGTATTGGCACATCCAAATGAGAGGTACTTCGTACAGCTTGATGACACCGGACATATGATATTTATGGATAACATACCAGTTAGGGGAACAATGTTAAAGCTTTCGACATAGCTAAAGTTTGATTTTGAGTTGACTTAAGATTTCAGAAAAGTGGCTTACTTAAAATGTTGGTTTTTACAGATCACTTGTGCTAAGTATTCGGATAAGGAATCCCCGCACATGGGTAGAAATTCACCAGTTTCATCTTCGATTTCGACAACTTGTGAAGTTGCGATTCTACAATAAAGTTATTTTATATATTTGTAAAAGTTGATATCAAGACAAACCGGAAGTTGACCTCATCATGAACCACTTCAGAATCAATTAATGCTAATTTTATAAGCAAGACAAAGAGCAATGGGTATAGTAATTCCCGCAACATACAATAATCATTGAGCTTTACGACTTTTCAAAACCGTCCAAATAGACCCGTCAAAACCGAATAAAACTAAAAACAGGGGTCAAACGAATAAATAAAAAAAGCCTGCACCTGTCGAAAATACGTGATGGTAGTTGTTGGGATCGACTGCGGGAGAGGGATGCAGCACGAAGAACTACAAAGCCTTCTGTTGCCTCGTTGACAGTGGCTGGTGCTGACAGGACTCTGGGCCCGTTTGATCGGTAGACCCACGCGCTTGAGGCTGAAAGGGCGTCGCGCCACAAAACCTCACCTCACCAACTTGTTTCCGGGGGCGATTGGACTGGGTGCTTTCATGACATGGAGAGGGAAGAAGACTAGAGGGGCAGACAGACACATAATTGATCTATCCCTCTGATCCCTCCATGAGGAGGTTTCACTTTTTTTCAGTCACTTGCCTTTCTAGAACATGTAGCCTAGTCGCTTCGAAGCAACCTGTTTCTATTGGTTTCAAAGTGAGCCTATAAATTTTGCAAATGTGTCCTTGTGAAAACGCTTTCCAGCTTTTTCGATTGCTGATGAAACTTTTTTGCAGGATTCAAAAGTCATTGTTGACGAATGAGGCAGTGGCTTCTTATCGCGTTGTTATTCTTTCTAGGCGCCATCAGTCTGAAGGAAAAAATGCCTGAGTGGGGTCATTTTACATGTCGAGGGTGAAGAATCAACTTTTTCAGTGCAGACCTCTCCCATCAAAGTTATTTCAATGAAAGGCGTCAAAGTGATTAGTGTCACTGATAGCCCAGCCCAAACATTAAGCACATTTCTCGCGCGTGCATATTTTAATTATCGTTTGGCTACATAAATACCGTAATTCTTGTTATGCCTTCCTTCCGTTCTATCTCCGGTGATAACACAAAAAGACGGTTGTTTTGTTTGTCGAAAAGTCATAACTCAAGCTATAATCACGCATAAATATGACTGCAGTTCCAAAGACCACGATGATCTCAAAAAATGCAAGCTGGTCATTTTTCACAATAGCAGGAAGCGACCAACGCATTCATCCGATAACAGTTAAGTGGTCGAAAAGCGTGCTGACCTCCGCCGAAATACCTGTCTGTGCCACCAGTGATTTGGAAGTTGAAATTATCTGATTACATTAAGCATCAAAAGACAGCTCTGACCACCGAAACGACACTGGTCAGTGGTCAATCCATTCTTCTTCAAACACACAATTTCAACGAAACAAAAGTTGTTATGCTTCCTATTTCGATGTGAGATGACGATCTTATCACCATTTTGAGAGGGTGGCAATGCGTATACATCTTTGATCTCACAACACACCCTGTGCTCACAGTGTGTTACCAAAAATACGTGCTTAAGTGGGAAAACCTTGTTCTTTGCTAAGCCTGCGCTTCACGTTAACATTGACGACGCACACTATCTCGATGTCAACGAAATTGTAGTTAACCCTCCGCCACCACCACCCTCTCAAACATGGATAAGCAGTGCATTTCTTGCAAAGTTATAGAACCTCGACCTTTATCACAACGTCAAAAGGCCTGGTCATTGTTAGTTGATCGTTGTTCTCCTTTTCGTTGAAATAAACGTGGTCGTTGTTTAGAGTTGATTGTCCTTTTTTGCGAGGGTTTTCTAGATCTTGACTGCCAACCTATAAGTAGCAAGTGTTTATGCTCTTGGGGGAGGGCGGAGGTAGATAAAAGCGGTCTTGAAGAACTGCTTCCCAAGCAGTTGCGTCAGGTATTGCGATACCAAAAGGGATGAAAAAGACCGTATATCTGTCAAAACTACCTCTACCGTGCGTTTAAAAGATGGCTGCTTGTTCAATCAACTTCCCTATTCCATATGCCAGACGATAACCCGATCTTAACGGTTCGGTGGTGCTCTTCCTTTTGACGTGCTATGTAAAAAAAGTACAGAGGTTTTGTTTGATCAGTAATTACGTCTAAGCCGTGAATGCCTTATCCTTGACAACTAGTAGTACCGCCCTCAGACCCTACCCTAAGTGATAAGAACAGTGGACGACGGCTATGAGGCTCCTGATGGCCACTTTGACCCATTGTGTTCCATGATTTGTTCGACGCTTTTCGCGGCGTTTTCCTTTTCTGTCACTTGCGCTTTTTACCTAAACTGCAAGATTTTTGTTTAACATTTCGACACCTAACCTTCACCCTTTCAGTGATAGAATCTAACTATGACCGAATCTTGTTCTACCAAATACATCGAAGCCCGAGACCTTCAGACAAAAACAGTTATTGTCTATGCTGACCGGGCTGAAGTCAAACGAATTGTAAAACTTGAGCTTGACCAAGGGCGAAACAACGTTATCGTGCAAAACGTCAGCAGCGTTATCGAACATCAGTCTATCAAGGTTGATGGTCGAGGAACCACAGTCATTCAGGATGTTCAATACATGGAACAATATGTTGATGTTGTCGAAAAGCGGGATGATGAAGTCAGTTCGAACATTCTTAAGTTTAACAAATTTAATTTTTTTTTATTGTAGGTATCCAAACTTGAAGAAGAAAAGACACAGTTAGAAAGCAAGAAAGCAGACGCAGAGGATGCCATTCATGTTTTAAAGAAGCGCCTTGAGATCTTAGATGGTGTAGCGTGTCAAATTGGTCAAAATGTAAACATTTCTTATGAACAGAAGCAGGTGCCAGCTAACCAGGCTTTCTTATTGTGTAATGAAGCGATGCAAAACTTGACCACATTCCTTGATTACTACGGTATGACTTTTTTAAAAGTTTACTATTTATATTTGGTCAATTTCAGGCAAAACCGCCAGTGACTTGAAGCAAGAACTGCGCAACTGTGAAAAGCAAGTTCGAGAACTCAAAGACAGAATAGACTGTGTCGAGCGCAACATTGATCAACTTCGTTGCCGTTTCGAATATGACAATCACAAACGCAGCATTAGCATTATTGTGGATGTCGCTGAAGCTGGTATGACAGAACTTAGCCTCAGCTACCAAGTGTACTGTGTCAGTTGGAAGCCGACTTACGACATTCGCGCATCTACATCTGGTATTGACTCATCCGCAGCTAACAAAATCAAAGTCTTGTATTATGGCCTCATCGAACAGAAGAGTGATGAAGATTGGCGTGACGCTGAACTTGTTTTGTCCACCGCGACTCCCTGTGTAGCGGGTACCGTCCCCACATTGCCCACTTTGAATGCAGCTTTTCAACGACAGGCCCCAAGGTAAGTTGAACTTTTTGCCTACTGTAACGGTAACTGACCTAAAGATAATCTTCAGCAGCGTTCGCCTACGAAATGCCTCCGCAGCACGTCGCAAGCCTAACAGTAACGGTAGCGAAGAAGACATGGGCTTCGGTTCATTTGATTACAACGAGTTCACTGATGCTGCTGCGTTGCAGAGAATGACGATTGCGTATACAGCGTCGGATCACGAACACAGTCTTGGACAGGTGGGTTAATCAGTACTACAGATAAGGAAGTTAAAAAAGGTCAATGTCCATTTTAGAACTATGAACACCTACCGTGCACCTGTTTTTCGATTGAAGCACCCGCGACCATTTTGAGTGATGGTCTGAGCCACAAAGTACAGATTGCTTCCTTGGAGTTTGACCCGGTGTTTACACATGAAACAGTGCCGTCAAAAACGGCTTCAGCCTTCTTAACGGCGGTTGTTGTGAACAATTCTGCTTTGCCGTTGTTGCCGGGCTCGGCTAGCGTGTATCTCAATAACAGCTTCATCTCGACTGTAAGTTTATCTATCATCGAAGTCGTTAAAACTTTACCTTGTCAATTTCAGACAAGTTTGAAGTCAATCTTGCCCGGCGAGGAATTTAAATGTCCTCTCGGCATCGACCCCTCCGTCAAAGTTGAATACAAACCCTGCGTCCGATCCAACGAACAGGTTGGCTTCATGACAAAGTCATCCCTCTGCACACATGAACAAGTCGTTTCCCTCCGTAACGCCAAAGCTCTCCAAAACGCTGTCCTCACAGTTCGTGAACCAATCCCAAAAGCTATGGATGAAAAAATCAAGGTAAGTCCATCCCCAACACGGCTTGGGATACATCACGCTCGGATTTTCCATGTACGAATTCCAGATTTTCCGTCCCCGAGCGGTGATGTAAACCCCCAAAAACCTTTAAGAATCACTACCAAACCACTTTTTCGAGCTTAGGTTAGTCTTCAAAACTTTAAAATCACCCTTTAAAAATCTTGTGGGAATTGCTTATTTTGACAGGGATCAAGTTGAGGTCAATTTCAGATTTGCGTCCTCTCCCCCGACCTACGGCCTGGCAGGATGGACGCCCGGTTAAACAAGGATCAACATCTGGAATGGGTGGTGACTCTTGCTCCCGGCGAACAACGCGATCTTCACATTAAGTATACCGTCGAATATCCGATTCATGAGACTATTACCTATTTTAACCAAAGCAAAACATGCTAATCTTACACTTTAAGTTGTTTACTTTCAAAATTTTATTGTTTTTTAGAAAGATGTGCCATGAGTGTTGTAGTGCTACCAGTTCTTTAAGTTTCCCAAATTTCAGTTGTCTTTTCCAAAATATTTACTTTGTTTGTATTATCTGTTCCTACGTGGTCAAGTTTTCGTATATTTTGCGAACCAAAAATAAAGTTTTAAGTACAAAAAGGTGGGATAAGAACAAGGAACTGCATTGTCGATGGAACGTTAATTATTTTTGACTAATAGAAATAAACACATTGAAACAAGGAAGTAGAGCCCTAATGTAGTTCGTAAAAAAACCCAAGCTATTGGGCGAAAAGAATCTCTCAATTCAACTAAAACACAGTTGATTCCCAATGACCTTCATAATCGACCAAAAACGTCCTAGGCTACACGATTTCCGATTGAACATCGTTCCCCATTATTTATCTAACGATTGATTCCCATGTTTTTTTACCGTGCAAACATCTTCTGCACCCAGAAATCGAACATGATGCAAGCGTTTTATTTCCTTATTCTTTTTTTTAAACGTGGTGCCTGAGTGAGGTTTACGACCGAACTGATTCATACATAAAGGCCAGTCCGCTCTCCCCTTTCCCCCAACTCACGTACAAACAAGTGTGGTTGTTTGTTGAAATTGGTCGAACTGGCGCTTGCTTTTGAAACACGACTTCGTTCGGGAAGCGTTTCCTCTTGGATAAAAGGTCGCAGAAAACAACGAACCATTTCAGTTGGATATCGTTGCAAACTCGTTCAATATGTAGCCGAAAAGTACCGACTCACTTGGCCAGTGTTTTTTCTTGTCCGCGTTGCACTTTTTTGCATTCTAACCTTTGGTCCTTTATAAGAGGCTCGTCATGTTTTTCAAAGAATAGAAATAAATATTTCACAACAACAAGCGTGCATTTTTTGCCTTCCGTCAGTTTCCCGGGGCGATGATAAGCCTGCCTGCCCCCTGGCGCGCCGACCAAATGTGGCTGTTTCCATGACTATTTTTTGTTTCGACGCTTGAACAACGTGGTGTGCAGTTGAAAAGTCTTTCTTACACAGTTATTTTTCAGTCTTGAAATAATGTCGACAAACAGCACTCTCGTCCCTCTTAACGGTCGCGATCTTCCGATCAAATCGGTGACAGTTTACACCGATCGTGCCGAAGTCATCCGCAACTTCACTGTCCCCATCAAAGGCGGCTTCACTGAGGTTCGCATTGAAAACCTCGCCGGATCTATCAACAGTGACTCTGTTCGCGTCGATGGCACTGGAAAAGCGTCCGTTCATGAGGTTCGGTTTGAAACTAAGCCTGTCAAGCCGGAAGATTTGGACACACCACGCGTTCGTGAACTTGTCGCGGAGCTGAAGCGCATCCAAAAAGTCGTTGATGAGGCTCGCAACCTGCAAAACCTTTATGAAGGTCAAATTGAAGCTTTGAAGAAGACGTCTTTGACTGTAAGTTTGATTTTTCGTTACAATTTTGATCCAAATACTGATTTTTGTCCGTTGTAGCTTGGCCAAAACCTTGTTGGTGCCAAAGACGGCAATCTCGTTTCCTTCAATGACGATTCCATTTCTTCCTTGAACAACTTCTTCAACTACCAACAGCAGCAAACGCTCGACCTGAAGACCAAGATCAGCACTCAATCCGAGCTTGCCGACGAAAAGGCCCGCGAAGTTGATCGTCTTCAACAAGAAATCAACAACCTCCGCTCCAACTTCTACGAGAACAACATCGTCACCGTCCAACTTGAAAACACCGACCCAGAAGAAACTACCGTCGATCTCGAGCTCAGCTATCACGTTTTTAACGCCCGCTGGTCGGCATCTTATGACATTCGTGTTAAGAGCGTCGGTGAAAACCACACTCTTAAGCTTGTCTATTACGGCAACATCCAACAACAAACTGGCGAAGATTGGACCGATGTCGATATTGTCCTCTCGACAGCTACACCAAGCTTGGGCAATGATCTGCCGACGCTTGGAACTACCAGCGTTCAGTTCCAGACTCCTCCGCCACCACCACAGCCAGAAATGGTGCAATATCGGACTGCTGCCTTCGGGGCACCAATGATGTACGATTCTGCGCCTCAAGCGATGAAATGCAAGCGTATGGTTGTTCAACAAGAAAACACGCTTTCCACGACTTTCGTCATTCCGGTCAAGAAGACTATCCCCTCGGATCACACCGAGCATAAGGTTACCATCACCACCGAGGAGCTTGAAGCCCTGCTCAGCTACCACGTTGTGCCGAAGAAGAACACCGACGTCTTCCTTCTCGCTAATGTCATTAACAACAGCAACTATCCTCTGATTCCTGGATCCGCCGTTGTTTACGTCAACAACTCCATGGTTGCCGCTATCAACATGAAGGCCACATTCCCGGGCGAAAAGTTCCAATGCTCTCTCGGTGTTGACAAGTCTATCAAGGTGACATACAAGCCGACCCATAAGTACCAGACACAGGTATGTTTACAGCCGTCTTATCAAAACAAGTTTATCAATTGATCTATTTTTAGAGTGGCATGATGTCCAAGATCAACTCTGCTGGAAACGAGCAACGCATCGTCGTCAAGAACACCAAACTTGCTGACTCGATCCTCATCACCGTCCATGAGCCAATCCCGAAGGCTACCGATGAAAAGATCAAAGTTCGTCTCTACTCGCCCGAAGTCAAGGAACCGGCGGCCAATGTCGAAGATAAGACCAATCTCAAAGTGCCCCAGGTTGGCGCCTTTTTGGACGATCTTCACAATCTAAAATGGACCCACCTCCTCGCCGCAAACGAAGAATTCGAATTCATCGTCAAGTGGACCGTCGAGTACCCTCCAAACAAAACCCTCGAGTATGTTGAGAATGATGAGCGCTACTAAGCTGTGAAACTACACAATCATTATTCTCAATGATACTTTTTTTGCTTGTATCCCGATTTTGCTGTATTCCGTTTATTTAATGACGTGTAACTGTGATAAAAAAATAAATAATAACGAGTTAGAATCGTCTTCGAGTTTCTTCACGAAATGTTTGCCTTCGATTTTTAATTTTCTCTCGGCGGCTCTCTTGTTCTTCTTCCTAAAGTTTTTTAAATTATCGCTTGAAAACTTTGCACAAAACTCACCGACATACTCAGTTTCATAAGCAAGGCAATGCGTTTGCCATCTTCCATTGGGATTGAGTACATTCGCTGATATTTCAGACGTGTTTTAGGATCGAAGCTTTGTTCCATCATAAGAATGATTGCAGACCATTGTCTCAGCCATTCTAGACTGTTTGCAGAAACTTCGGTATATGTGTTTGTCATCATTGCGATCAGCAAGTTGATTAACAACATTGTGACGAGAAGCATATAAATTATGAATGTAATCTGCATTGAAAAGGTTTAAAGACGTTAAAAATAGCTTTGTGAGTTTACCTTCCCAATGAGCCCGAGTTCGCATTGCTCAAGTTGTTCAAAAAGCACTCCAAACTCCGTGAGCGACATGATAAACATACGGATGAATGTTTCACCAATGTTATACATAATAGTTCCTTCTTCTTCGATTTTGAAGGTTTTATCGGTTCGGCGGAATCCCAAAAAGATGATATAAAAAGCTAAAGGAGCACATTAATTTTAAAATTAACCAAGAATTCAAACTCACATTGAGAAAATCCAATAACAATAATGAAGTAGATCAAGAAAAACCGTATCAAATCACGCAGAATAATCTTGTACAACATCATGACGAAAGGTCCGACAGATTTGAACCCTCTAAATTACTTATGTTGGTGTGCCATGAAAATTCCAGTTTAACTCACCGACAGAAGAACAAAAACTTCAGCGCAGTCAATAAAACTGTAACAATCCAAATCATATCTTCAACATCGTCCAAGCAAAGAATACGGAGGACAAATCCAACAAGCATTAGTCCGCACGATACGAGGAAGATAGCTTTTGCAGGAAATCCAGACTATAATTGATTTCTTTACCTTTGCACACTTTTCTAAAGCTTACCAAACTGAGGAAGTACATAGCTCTTCCAACATTTCGAATGTGATTGTACATTTGCAGGAGATACAGTGCTGCACATATTACAACTACGAAGTTTAGAACTGCATAAAACTAAAAATTTTATGACATTTTTGATTTTAAGTTAAACTGCTGTGCTTGCTTACGATTGATCGAACATTCATTGTTTTCCATGATTCTGATAAATTTAAGAAACAAATTAAAGTTCCTTCTTTCGTTTCTCGTTCCAATGGTGTTGGTCGCATGTTGAAACAAATAAATACCAGTATAAAATAGGCAAGAAATATGGCCAATTGTCGAAACAAACTGTAATTTCCTTGCATGTGATGACGTAAGTCTGATTCGATTTCATCGAAAACCTACACATTGTGTCCGTATGTTTCCCATTTTCGATGCACCAAGTGTTCAAGCAAGTTGGGTAACAATGATAAGTGTTCCGAGGAATTTCCATACACTACTATTGCTAATGCTGAGTTTCGATTGACTTTACCCGTTGATGGCTCAATTGAATCGAGGTGTTCAAGAGGATACGCTGCAGACATTACACCTCCATATGTCCAGTGTACTTCACGTTCTTCCTCAACGATGTGCTCGAACATCTAAACTGATTAAAAATTTTCAATGTTGTCTAGCCCCTGCTGTGTTTAAGACCAATAAATTCTGGTCCCGGAAATCGCGGAAATCGACCAAACGTGTCAATAGGTAAAAAACCGCGTTCTTTGCAATTTGGATAAAACAAGCCGAAAACGACACCTGTTTTTTTGCGAGATATGCGGCAAGTGTGAGAGGCGTCAGGCCGAGGCGATTGACGATGTGCAAATCAGCGTTTTGACTCAAAGCAAGCTCGAACATGGGCTAAATGTATGAAAAATCAATTTTTTATTTTGAGTAACTTTGCTTTGCATGCGTGATTTCAGTTCTCACCCAGTTTTCACGGATGGTACAAATGTGGAGCACCGTATTCAGGTTGGAGTCTTGCCAGTTGGGGTCAGCTCCATGAGCACAAAGCATCCGAAAACACGCCACCTGTGACAGACACGCAGCGAAAGCAAGCGGATACTCACCCCAGTACAAATGGCTAAAAACGATCAAATGTCGAAAAAACAGATTTACTAACGGTTACTAGGTTGAATGGATGAATGAATTGCATAATTTTGATCAGCTTACCCGGTAAACGATGTATGACGACTGAGCATTGCATGCTCGGAATCCCATTTGTCCTCACGCGTGCTTTTCTGGTCATCGCATGTGAAAAAGTTTCCCGAACACCGTTGACTCACGTCAGCGCCACACTTGAGCAGGAAGCGAACCATTTCCGGATTTTCACTCACAATGCCCATGTGCAAGACGGTTTCGCCATAATACTCATCGCAAATGTAAAAGTCGTTGATGATTTTTGGAAAACAGAATATCAGGCGTTGAGCAAGGAGTTTCATGTGATCAGTTAAGCCATTGAGGAAGCAAACGTGAAGTAAAGTTTCGCCAACAGCACCTCGCGCATCCAATCGCCAACAAACGAATTTCATTAACATGGCTGGTGTCTGCCCGGCTGGGCTGAAATCAGTCCCTTTACGTTCCTTGTGCCGTTGAGAGATGACTTCATGGATTGGAAGTTCAGCACCGTCACCGTCATTGTAGAGGAATGGACGAACTTTCTAAAAATTTCGATTAAGAACAGTAATTATCAAGTTTAAAACAATTCCACTCACTTCTCGAATCTGTTTATCAATCTCAGTCGTGTCATTCGACCTCAACGCATCCTTTGCCACCATGGCCAAAATACCATTACCAGTAACATCTGCCAGCTGATAGATCGCATTGCTGCGTCCATCGACCTGATTTTTAATACCAGCTGTAACAGTACTCGATGACGCTCCCATTATTATACAAAAATGCTTCTGTTAAAAGTGTACTACAACGAGCGGCACCTATGCCGTTGATTGACATTTTTGGTCTACATGAGCGTGAGGAGTTTCAACTGAGCGTAAATCCGGTCGCGATTATCCACGTTTGACTTGGTTGGCCCCGTTCCACGGTGCCGAAAGGTCTTCCATTCGACTTGTGTGTTATAAATTTTGCTTCCGTTCATTTTACGCATACTTTATTACCAAAAATAAACTTGACGACTTATTTAAAACAAAAAAGATAAAAAGTTAACAGTTTGAAAAAGTCAAAGTGCAAAAAAGTGTTATTATATATAGCTATACTTAAAAAAATACTTTTTTCTTCCCTTTTTTCAAGTTGTCAGTGTGTTTGGAAAACCTTTGCGTCAATGTTAAGTTGTTTCGCAGACTATGAAGCGGTCCCCCCTGAACAAGGTGATCCGTCGTCGCAGGGATGTCCTTCAGCTTTATTTTTTTTTGCTCTCGTCCAAGTGTTCCTGCGGGGTTGGGGGTGCTGCTGACTCGGCTAACATCCGCAAGAAAGCGCCTATAGAATTTTCATTGCATTTTTTGACGTTCACTGTTTGTCCCCAGAGAGGGTGAGGGTGAAAAAATAACGTAACCAGGGAGTGATGTCTTGCTGGCTTGCAGGACCTGAGCTTCCCTGGCTTAGCAAACCAACCCTGGAGAGGTTACATACATCCCGGGGCAGCCGGCGGGCCCGACCGCGACAAACAGATCACAGCCTCGGTAGCGAGGGAAAGGGCATCCTCGAGAGACAGGAAAAGACGATATCCACAAACCCCTGTGGCAAGCGTCACACAACTTTTTACCCCCGGAGGGCTCCTCCGACTCACAGGCAGCTGGGGATCGGTCGGGATTTGCGTTATTCACAGAAAGAAAGCAAGCATGTCCCGATACTGCGAAGCACTTGGGATTTCCTGGCTGCTGCCAGCTAGGCTACTCGCGTTTGTTCGCGCGCTTTATTGACTCAAAGACGCGTCTTCAGGCATTCTTCGCTTATCTCCTGAGGCATGTCTGTGTGTACGTGCGGGGGCGCAGTTGCAATCGACCGCCTGTCGGCAAATCGCGTTGATGGCGAGATCCGCGGGATCCTGGTCCTGGGGGTACGCACTTAGCCGGATCCCGAAAGCTCCGCCTGCAGCCGACTGACTTTCTGCTGTAAAGCTGCTGATCTCCACCGCTAAAAACGACTTGAGGACGTAAGGCTGGGCGTAAAGTGGATAGACCAGAGAAAGAGAAAGTTTCTTCAAAGCCTCCGATACCCGACTAGCTTTGCCTCATATCCAGCATTCATTGAGTCTTCGCTCAGTCGCAGCACTCGCTCTCTTCCACACAGGTTGCAATCATGGTGAGTCTTCCTGTTCAAGGCGGCATACTGTAGCTATAGCTTTTAGCTTAGGCTTAGTATGTTTTGCCGTTTGACATTGTCCCTAATATGACTTCACCTACCTTTTGTTTTGTTCTTTTAGTCCAAGGCCGCTAAGAAGAAGTCTGGCAAGAAGCGCGCGTCCGGCTCCGAAGCCGCGCAGTTCGACCAGAAGACCATCCAGGAGTTCAAGGAAGCCTTCGGCATCATGGACCAGAACAAGGACGGCATCATCGACAAGGGAGATCTCAAGGATCTGTACGCCTCCATGGGCCAGATCGCCAGCGACTCCCAGATCGATGCCATGCTCAAGGAAGCCCCCGGCCCGATCAACTTCACCGTCTTCCTCACCTTGTTCGGAGAGCGATTGACCGGTAATTACTAGCTTTGCTTTGATTAAACTGTTAACACAACTAAGCATGCTTGTCTTTCAGGCACTGACCCCGAAGCCACCATCGTTGGTGCCTTCCAGATGTTCGACAAGAAGGACGCTGGCACCCTCACCGAGGACGAGCTCATCAAGATCTTGAAGAACAAGCGCGGTGACCCCCTGGATGATGATGAAATCAAGGCCATGTACAAGGGCAAGCCCCCAATCACCGACGGCAAGGTTGACTACAAGGCGTTCGCTCACCTCATCACCACCGGCGCCCAGGATGAATTGGCCAATGTTTAAACACGCACCGGCAACAGGGCGCACTTCCGATGAGCGACTACGACCCCTGCGACTCCTCCATCTAAGGTGGCGACGTCACGGCTACGATCTCTGCTCCCAGATCGGGTCCCAAGCTGTCGCGCCCTCACCTCCCTTTCGCAATTAATTTCTTTATTGCTCTTGTAAAGGGCGCTTTTGCTGTCGGATTGCTCTAATCTTGTCCATTCCTCCACAATCTCGAACTCGATTCGTAGTAACGGCAAGTGTGTCGCAAAGTTTGCCTCAAGCGTGAAATTTTTGCCCTCACTGTTTTATCGCTTTTTTTCGTTCTGCCCACGGTTATCTTTTTGTTTTTCTGACTCGTACTTCCGTCGATCACCACGGCGTTTTCTCTCACTGTGCCATCTGCTTCCGTTGTGGTGGTATGGCGGGCAGTACGGGTCTTACGGTTTATCCTCCCTAGCGTTAGAATAGCTAGCCTCCTAAATTCTCGATTAGCCCAAAAGCGATAAAGGCCTCTATTCGAACCAAACAAGTAGCTTATCCGGCAGCTCAGGCGACCATGCCCCCTTCTCCCAACCGTCCCTTTTGTGCCTTTGTACACCTTTGTCCTTGTGTCCCATTACTCGCAAAGCAATTGGATTACTGTCGAACTCTTTTGAAATATATGTTATAAAGTCACTCTCAAAAACGTTGAAATCGAAATTGAATGTAACTCATTGAATCATTGAAGCAAACTGACTCGAATCAATCCAACGGACATGGAGCCAGCCATCACATAGATAGACTCACAGATATGCGGTTGAGTTTTTTCGTACATGACGCCGTTTGCCTCTGGACATTCGTGGTCACGCCGTCCCTCTCCCTGACTGACCCGGTTTGTAGGGGCGGCCGGCGACTTCGTCAGCTACTACTGACAGTGCGAGGCGAGGGAGATTCGGTCAGGCGGACCGCGCCACGAGCGTGGCAGTGATCTCTCCACTCCTGTAATCGCCCAAGTGCACGGAAAGCGTCCATCGAGGGCGATAATCGTGCCTGCCCTCGGCAAAGGCAGGGCAGAACCTATCATTCAGAGTTACGTGAGGGAGGAAAGCTAGTTTTGTGTCAGTCAGTCATCATAGTCCGACTGTCCAGCTACCAGTAAATCCGGCTCAAGTAGCCAAAAGCGGCCCGAAATCGATGGAATTCCATGCCTATTCATTGTTCCATTGTATTTTCAGGTCATACACGGCTTTTTGAACGCGTTCAACAATCCATTTATCTTTTTTTTACATCATCACAACGACAGTCCGTGATCAGTTTCGTGGGTATTCGAGTTCCCAAGATGCCCAAAGCGGCAATACTCTGTACAATAGTCTGTATTTTACCATTTCTTTGCTGTGAGTTTTTTCACCACATTCCTGAGCGTGAGAAAGTTGCAATCCTGTCTATTTGTAGATGGATCTGATCCCATCAACCCCGCTTACGCCGCGCCTTCATCCGGAAAACGTTTTGGCGGTGCGATAGTGCCGTGGTCTGAGTACCGACGTAAAATGGAAGAACAAAAACGGAAATTGTGGACTCCGGACCAAGATCCCACCCAACCCGTAACACTGTACCTACCACCTTTCAAACCTTCATCCACAAAAACACGAGATTACTTCCCTTCTAAGCCTTTTCATGGCGCTACGGACGTTACGCAACGGTGAGAACTAGCTGTAATAACATCGTTTCACGCGCAATTAGTTTTTATGATTGTTACGCTACATTAAGCGAAAACAACAAAGTTCAAAAGAATGCACGCGTTTTTAGGTCAAGTTGAACTGATTAAATATACATATCAGTGAGCCTTTCAGAATTATGCTTTTGAGCAAACAACTTTCGAAAGTGTTGCACAAGTGATCGTTGAAGTGCAAATATTAAATGAATAGTTTGCATATTTTTCAGGAGTGAGACGTCGGCCGAAGTCAGCGAGGGGCATCGACCTACAATTACAACGTCGCGCTTACACCCGCCGCCACCTTCATCGATACGAAGTGAGCCGCCAATGTCGAGACCTGGCTTTAGTTATGCTACCAATGCGCATCGACAACCAATGGGGCAAAACACAACTTATTCAACATTGTACGTTGATTTTATGATATAAGTAAACGGGAAAATACCCGGCAAACCTAAAGTTTAACGCTCATTTTGTGGTTGTATTTAGATCCAGACCGCAATCGCCTCATCCTCCTCATCCACAAGTACCCATTATTCGGCGGCATGATGCGAATGCGATGCCCTCGCCAATCGTACCTCAACAGCCACATTTACCGCCGATGATTTCAAATGGGCTGCCCATCACAGCGGCAGTAAACCCTGGCACGCCGGGAATGTCGCAGATGGGTAATAGTGCGGCACAGTTTTCGAAACTGGCTCCTGCACCTTTAGGTGTCATGTCGCAACAACGACCCGAAAACTTTGTGAATTCAATCTTCTCCCAATCACAGTATCGGTATGCACCTCAACAAGGCCCTGCTTTCGGGGTACCGAATGCTCATCCCGAATTGGCGACCGATTTGATTGCCAATGCTGCCGGTGCTGGTGGTGGCAATCCTGTCACGCCGGACAATGCTTTCGGCGGGCTTAACCCCTTCCAATTGTTGTCAACGGCACGTGATTCACCGGTTGAACAGATTGCACGAGTGGCGAAGAATTTGCTTTCGCATGAAAATCAAGAATTGTTCGCAGCGATGTCGAAGTTATTGCAAAAGCCTGCGCAACAATTGACAAGTAGCGCGTTAAGTGGGGCTGAAAAGAGCGCCGTCGAAGAGGGTGTTGAAGCAATTCAGCTTATTTCGTCAAGTGCCAACAAAGACGGCAACACCACTGCCGACAAAGAGGAAATTAAGCCTGTTGATAATGCCAAAATTGACTTAAAAACATCCACTGATAAGTCTGAATTGACTTTGAGCGAATTGGAAAAACTCAAATCTGCAGCCAAATCCGAAGATGAACGCCTCCTTCTCGAGGCAGCCATCAGAAATAACGAATTGGTGCCAGAATCGCTTGGGTAAACAAAAATTTTAAGTGTTTTTTTCTTCATTTTACTTTCTTTTTCAGTGCACTTGAAACTAATCAAACAACCCCCAATGCACACAAATCGATTATCAAATCGGAACACAAAGCCCTTGAATGGATCCAACAAAATCGTCCACCGAAAGGATCGACTCCCAAGTCCGGAAAGAAGGCTATCAGCGCTCAGGACCTCCCGTACTATGGTCGCTACTGTGGTGTGTTTGCAGAACAGATTAACGCTACAAATAGCTACGAAATTGGAGGAGCCCTGTGGGCAGTTGATCACCGCCGGTTCATTGTTTCAAAGTTCCATTTTAAGCCGTCATCAAGCTCGGGTTCGTTGCCTAACACACATTTTTAAGCGTATTTAGGTTAACTGACCTTCTTTTTTTTCTATAGACAACATCACATTTTGGGCTGGTCCGAAGCGGATTACGGGTAATCCAGTGCATGACACATGGCCCAGCGCAAATGGAGTTTATCTCAAGCCGGTACCGATTGACATTACGATCTTCACTTTGAAGGAGTATCCGGTTGTCAATGCTACTGTAAGACATCCTGTGGTGGTGAATAATGAGAGTATTGCTGAAGCAGAAGATGAAGCGAGGGTTAAGAGGGATGTATTTAGCAATGTTTATGAAAACAGAATACCGTTCAAATTGAGTGCTAACTTTAACGATGGGAAGAGTGGAGCTGAAGTTCTTGGAAGTGCATCTGTCGATGAATTGACAAATTCTACAGCTGATACTGTGACTACAACAACGGAGGTGGCTATGACATCTGTTCCAGTGGTAGTGACAAGTGATATTAAAACAACGACAGCTACGGCTCCGACTACAACAGTAACGCCGTTGGATCAGAGTAAAATGACGCCATTGGAGTGGTATGCTGGATTCCAGCCATTGTTGTTGACATTGCCTGACGACATTAATATCAAGAATACTCATTGGGTTTCTATTTATGACCACCACAAACAGGTAATCTATATTTTTAGTTTTAAAACTGTACAAAACCCTTATATTATAGGCCCCCGTCTCCATGGTCCTTATCCCCAACGGCAATGCTTTCCAAATCCCATCCATCGTGCAGCTGCGCCCATTCACAGCCCAGCCCGGCTATACCATCTCATCTGGCCCTATCGTTGTCAGAGACACAAAAACAATTGAAGTCACCGAATTTTCGCTAGAAACCCGAGGTATCCCCGTCTGGTTTATGGTCGGCAAAGAGGTCGTTCCAAACGGTAATGGCCATATTGTGCCCATTTTTGATCGGTGAGTACTTATATTTATATTTCGGCGTCCAATGTGCTTCTCCTCCGCACCGGACGCCAGGTGTGGGCATTTCATTGTTCATTATTGTTTGTCGTGTTTTCAGTGGTAGTTTCGACTGTTCTTCCCTGCGCGACTATCACAATGAGACCGTGACTCTACGGCTTCCCGGGTCGCTCGACATTCGAGACGTCTTCTGGTTCAGCGTTTTCTCGATTCCGCAAGCTGCCTCGATGGCTCATATGTACTTGCCGTACAATGATATCCATTTGCCGCCCGATCTTAACGGCCAAGCGGTAAGTGTATTTTGGCTTCTATTGTAATACAGTCGGATGCGCTTTGCGCGGGAGAGACTTATCAAAGTTGATCATCAATGCATAATTGAAACAAAATGTTATGTTGTTTATTTTCAGACTCCGGTATGTCAGTGGGTCCGCCCTGCAGTGTAGAATCCAGATCTCGTCTTCTATTATTGCCGCTCAAACAGTAATCGGTTAATTAAATTAATGTTGTGTATATTTTTTGCAAAACTGTTAAAATATACGAGTTAGTCGATTTTCCGACTGATTTGTAGTTTTTTATTTGTTAACTTATAGACCCGTCCACTCCGGGTTAGATTTATCCATATTTAATGTGCTTTCAACTTCAACCCTATAGCCTTTCACATATTGTATTCATTTCATTCGCGCATTCCACATCTCGATAATAAGAATAAAGCCCAATCATACAAGCTCCAGTGTGAGAACCTGCGTGCAACAACACAGACCGCAAGTGTCAAATTTCAAACATCATTAGCGCGCTGAGATGTGCTACCAGTAACACAGTGTTGGCTTTGCTTGACTTGACCCTTTTCGGCCTCTAGATGTTTGTAAAGTTAACTTTTGACACTCGAACTGCAGTGCCCGAGAACCTCTTTATGCCGCGGCACGGTCAGTGTATGTCGCTTGCATGAAGACGAGGGTCAGATAGACAACTATCATTGGAGCCGCCCTTCGAAAGGGACAAGGTTTGTCAACATTGGCTCCACTCGCCATAGTCCAGCTGTTTCGCGCAGACCGTCGGTGAAGCTCTCATCTCGCAGGTTACTCGATCGCATCGAGGTCTTCGCGGGTCCGCCTGATTGTCACGACGTCCGTAGCTTTGCCTAACCGGACAACCAACTATTTTTTCAACCAACCAGCCAGCCTATACCGTTCATGATCGGAGAACACAATAGACGGTATCGTCTACTTTTAATTCGCTTTCTTAGAACAGTCCCAAAAATGAATAGCGCAAGCGACGGCCTTTATCTAAATTGGTCTCTGTTTCATAATTGTCTTTTGGGTATTCTGTAGCCGGAAACAAGGCAACTCCGCTGCGCAATTTCGCCAGTTCCCTCGGACCTAGTGCATTATATCGGCTCCAGGATCGTGAAAACCGTCATCTTTTTTCCTGTCCCCTGGAACCGACGTCCTTTTTTCATATTTCTAATCCGGCTCGGCTGAAAAGTCAAAGTCAGCCTCCAACAGTGGTCAGCGTCCGTCAGTGTCAACGATACTAACCGGTCATAAGTTTGATGTTGGCTCCCATCAGTTCGAGGAAGGTTTATTTTGTCACTCGTCTTCGGAAACTACTGGGTGCACCGGTCTTGCCTATCTTGTCACCTTCGTGCTTATTCATCTTGATGGGCACCCATCTCGTTGCGTTGGGTTTGTTTGGGCTGCTTACGAAAGTCAAGGTCAAAAGTGTTTGCTGGTTACTCAATACATCTGTAATGGTCATTAGCTTCGACGGCTATGTGCGATCCACTCTCACACCGGCTCACTAGCGTCAGCTCATTCGTCATCCACCGGGTGTTGTTTTTTTGGTAGTGGCGAAGTCCGCCATCGGTCATTGGCACTTGATATTCCCATAGCCGGTCGAGCTAGAACAAGCTGCGCCGCCGCAAATGGAGGGTAATCGAATCTGATCGCGAGTCACCGCGTCGCCGATTTAGTGGCATCAAAACAAGCAAAGCGAACAAAAGGTTTCGTCTTCATGCCTGCTTCACTCCCCCTCAAATTAACTGTAATCTGCGGTGGGCAAGCCGAGATCGAGTAGTCACTTGGATCCACGCATGTACAGGCAGCTAGCGAACTAGCTTCATTATGCAAGGATGATTTTTGAAATGTGCAAGCCTTCTAAGTGGCTTATAAATCCACCCAAACCAGCGTCGATCGTACGCAATTCCACGAGTGAGCCTTTTTCGGTTGTGACAAAGTGGTCCTTGTGCCCGGCAGCCCGAGATGTCCGTATATTCAATCGCCACCGGCAACGTAGTCCTCGTACCCATTGTCTTGAGGTTGCGACTGACCCCTAGCGGTCACTAACGCACGCTCCCACTCACTTTCCACTCATCGTGGTCCTTAAGTGTGTCGCTTGCTTTTTGACGTGATGAAGGCTTTCGTCCATCCCTTCTAGGCTTTGATGCTGCTTCCTTCCTATTCGAGCTGTCTCCGGGAGCGACGATTGATTGGTAGCTGACTAAGGCTTTAACTAGTCCCGGACATCAGACATTCAGATCAGGTCCAATCTACCAATCTATTTATTTGGGAAAGAGTAAACTTTTTTTTTCTTACAAACTTTGGTCCTCCTCATGTTACGTGCTTTCCTTTCATGCGCGAACCGGCTTCTTTCCCTGTTCCATTCTTAGCCCGTCCTTCCTCGATGGTAGCAGTAGCAATCCCTCGTTCCTCCCCTCATGCAGTTTTATCTGATCATTTCTGCTCAAACGATTGTCAAATTTACGACACATACAAAATTGTCAAGTCGAGTAAGCTGTAGGCCGTCAGACGCGCAGCCGGCATCCTTATGCTTGTCGGATTTCTGCCTTAAACATGCCCTTCCTCGTATTGCGATGACTGACAGTCTTGCGGGAAAGAAGTGACCTCTTGATGCTCAAGGGCACCCAACAAACTCAGCATGATACCCATACTCTCTGAATCCGTCACTCTGAGTCAAGCCTATCTTTATCCGGGTATTCGTGACTGTCTCCAAGAAGGCCTGCTGCGTCGAAGAAGATTTCGACGAAGCCCTACTTCATGAATGCGTGCAACCCCTATTTGACCAAGTTGCCAATTAGCCTTCATTATCGGCCGTGCCGAAGGGCGTATTTTTTTGCTGCGCGGCAGCTTCAGCTGTCCCGTGGCCCGGCTATTGTATGTGTTCGGCATGCCGATTACTGCGGCAGCTTGTTGCTTCGGCTACGGTGCCGTCGTCTAAAAAGAGGCTCCCGCACCACTTGAGCCCCTCCTGGGTCCTCCGAAAGTGTATTTTTGGCGCTATCGTGCTTTTTACCGGTGCCGGTGACGTCCCATTGAGGTTGGCACACATTTATCGGGCGCGGGTACATATACCGTGCCGACGACGACAGATCTACTCGAACCACTTGCCACTTTTGATCGAACGAGGTCGACTTCTTTCCAGAGAATGTATGCCAAAGCGGCATGATGTTTATTTACCGTGTGGCGAGAACCTGGCTTTTGTTCGAGATGCTGGAGTACCACAACCACTGTGGCCGTTACTTCCTTCCATCTATGCCGGTTGGCCCAGCACTTTGGCACGACTGCCACCAAGTCCATCGCGCACTGTTTTGTAGGTCCAAACCACTTGGGCCAAAGGACAGTTTCGCTTTAAAAGCTTTGAACACATTAAGAGGGAGTCCCTTAAGGGCTAATTCGTCATTTCCGTGCATCATGGAAACCTTTTGGAAATGTTTCCTCCCGAAAGTATGCGACCAATTCAGTGTTTATTGGCACTTGCATGTTTACGCTGGTACATCTTTGTACGCCGCGATGATTTAACCAGATAAAATGTTAGTGTCTGCGCGAACTATGAGATCACCTTTGAGACGGACAGGAACACGAAACCCTCACGGCCTAATTCCCATGATGTCGGGCCTTCTTGCAACCAGCCGACGATCACTAGCCGACAGTCGGGTTAAGATGCGTTTTTGTAAACGGCGATCGAGCGTAAAAGCAACCCCGCGGCAATAAGGTGGTTGACCGCAGGGGTCAATCGCCAGCCTCGTTGTTCTTCGCGCAGCCTTCATCAGCGTGACTCGCTTCGACGATTCGATAGGAATTTTTTGCGCCCCAGATGAGTCAAGTCAGTCGCCGATGTTGTACTGAAATCTCGTGGCTCCGCGCGCAAAGGCGGAGTCCTCAAGGCTGTCTTGAGACCGTTCCGTCATTTTGTCGTATGTCGCAAGTGGATGTGCGAAGATGACTGTAGCGGGCATGGTCATTTTATTGTTTCATGGCTCCTGTTCAGTTGCGTGTGTCTCTTTCCGCGATATGCGTGTTCATTTAGGCATCTGCGATTGCGATCAGGCTGATGAGGGAGCAATCGTGGAGTACCAAAACAGTGTTACTTTGCTTTCTTTTAAGTCTGGAGGCGAAGAGGCATTCCCCGATCCCCAAAGGCGATCTATCGCAATTGAACGCAGAAAGGGGAAGAACCTCTTATGCACCGGATGGACGCTTCCAATCGTCACGGTCCACTTTGCTTGACGTTTTCGATAGTGACCTTGTTTTAACGCGACATTTGACTTGGACCGACAAAACCCCATCTTATGACCCCTACTTGACCGCATCACTTCCCCCCTCCCGCCAAGATTATCGCGCCATTTGTAACCTTTTTGAAACAAACTCTTCACTATGCCTTCATCATTCAATCTCATTTTGCAGGTACCGTTTTCCATGCGAATCGCCGTTGTTTTTGCGGCGCTGTGCTTCGCAGGTGGGTTAAGAGTCATATTGTAAATTGCACTGATCGTTATCTTATACATTTCCTTTCAGCTAGTGCGGCAGCACTTGAATTTAATGACTATAATGTGGAATACGGTGTTTACCTCGGTAATTTGAGCAATCTGGCCGACGGGGAAGTCGTTGGTCAAGTCTATGTTGTCAATGAAACCGCTATCCAACTCGTAAACTTCACTTATAATGGCAATGGACCAGGTGAGAAAAAGATGCAAAACAAACAGTAAAATATCATCGCGGCAAGCTGCAGATCTGCAGAAGTGTGCTAATCCCCTAAAAATAATCCAAACATGCATCATCTTTCGCACTTAAATTGATGCGGGACTTAACCCTGTTTATCGTGCGGATTTTGGCGCTTACAATGCGCGGCACTATCAAAGCAGAAGGCTTTCGAGCTGCGACGCCTTGTCTTTGCTTTCCTTTTATCGTACCCAATCCTTGACCTTCAGTAGTCAATAGCGTGCCGCTAGAAGCTGGTGCGCGAGGCTGTCTTGCCGTTCGTTTCCAAGGCCGCTATGTATAGTGAAATTGCATACAAGCCATGTTTTTGTCGAATCATCTGCCACCCGCGCAAACGGGGGACAAGTGACAAAAAACGAAGATCAATTTGCACATTGTTGGCTGGGGCAGCCGGTCTTTTAAAACCGTAAGCAAGAAATAATTACATGTTTTTATCTTCTCTGTTTTCACAATCAATATAGGTCGCGCAAACATGTAAAGTAGCACATGGGTTGAGAAATCAAAAACAAACGATCAAGTCATTATTTTTTTTCAGATGTTTATTTCTGGCTTGACAGGACTGGTAGTCCAACTAAAGAAGGCCTCAAGGTGCCATCACCGGAATATGGTGTTGCACCGTTGAAGAAGTATGATAATGCTCGAGTTGTTTTGACACTTCCGGGACTTCATAAGGTCACGTCCTTCAAGAGTTTCAGCCTTTACTGTTTGAACTTTGATGTAAGTTAACAGCACCTTTATCGATCTTGAAAATAATTTGAACATTTGTAGCACAACTTCGGTTCTGTCGAAATCCACGAAGGCTTGACCGTTCCCCGTCCTCAATTTCTGACGACCGAACTCCACGGTAGCCGGTACAGCGTCGGTTCTGGTCCGATTTTGATCATGGATCGCCGCACCATCAAGGTTTTCGGTTTCACTTTTGACGGTGACAAGGCTCCTGGTGAGTGACAACTTTCAAAAGTGTTTCCCCTTCGCACTTAAGCACATCCATCATAGTTAAGTGTGTTTTCCTTTGCAGATGGCTATTTCTTTGTCGGTCGCGGACCAAATGTTGTGCACGAGGCCGGTGTGAAGGTGCCGATCCGAGGCCGCGATACCGTCGATCTCGTCACGGCAATGAATGAGCGTTACCGTGGCGGCCAGGATATTATCATCGATCTCCCCGAGGATTTTGACATTAATCATATTGACTGGTTGGCAGTCTACTGTTACAAGTTCCGTGTCGACTTTGGACATGTTTCTATTTCTAACATTTCGCAACGGATTCCGCCGTTTGTGCCTGTTAGAAACGCGTTCGATGATTTGAAGGGAGTTGACGGCTGGCAGGTTAATACCCTTCTGGGTACTGCTAACCGATTGAACTTCACTTTCCATCTTGGTGTTCCCGGTGGCAAGAAGGGCTATCAGTACATGGCCCGATCTCGACCTGGTAATTACGTCTGGTATGTCAATGGCTATCTGACTGACCTCTACCTCCGACGCAATGTCACATACACTTTTATTGTGCAAGGCGGCAATGACAAGTCGACCAACGACTTTTACAACCCGCTTTACATCTCCGATGACCCGTTCGGCGGTTACATGAAACTGTCGAACGACGAACGGGAGCAAGTTCACATCATTTCTGGAGGCAATCCTGACGAAACTGCTGGTGGTTTATGTCTGTGGACCCAAGAGAATCCGTCAGATGACCCTGATAACTATGATTCGTTCATCGAATACAGACATACATTGAAGCTGAAGTGCGATGAGACCATCCCTCCAGCTATCTTCACTTTCACACCTAATGCCACAACACCTGATGTCATTTACTATCAAAGTTACGCCAACTACAACATGGGTTACATGATCCACATCGTCGATGACTTGCCAGATGACTTAGAAGACTTCATCGAAGAACCCTACACCTATGAAGCCTGGCTCAAACACCACAACTTGCAGTTGACACCCCGCGGTGCCAATGGTGCATCCTCATTCACTAACACGGTTCTGTCGTCACTGCTGACGTTGTTGATTATTGCGTTTGTTTAGACAATATTTTATAATCAATTTCATCTGCGGTGCACATAGGTGTCCCAAAACTGATCTCTTTCACCTGCATTTTGTGTTTGTTGTTTCAATTCAAACGAAAGTTAACCATTGAAAACTTAACGCATGAAGATGCGTTAAATGTTGATGACCCTGATTGTGCGCCCATCTTTTGCCTTAGTAATTATTGATTTTCTTAACTTGTCATTTTGCAAAAAGTTGTATATAAAACATGCAATAGTATGTTTCAAGGTTGTGTTTTAAACAAGAACATTGTTTATTTTATAAATAAAAACGGAAATACTTTTTGAAAGCACTGGTTTTTTTCATGTGAAAGGTAAAATTGAAAGCAAAAAACTTCTCTATGCCTTTTGTTTAGTGTAGATGACTCGCGTATGCTCTAGATAACCCTGCTTGGGATGCGTGGCAGTTCGCATTTCGAGAATCTGTTCCATGTAAGTGTCGTCGTGTTTGATAAAAGTGCGCCGCAACTGGAACGGGAAGACAGATCATTAACGCGAAACAAGCAAGTAGAACGGAAGTAAAAAATAACAATTTTTTCATGGTAGACAATTTGTCACACCTAGTGTTCATTTACAACATCGTGTTTCCCGCATGGTGAAAAAAATTGTAAAAAACTCACGTCCTCGACTGGTAAATCGCGGGAGAAAGAAATACGACCGATGTCCTTCAATGTCAGGACCATTTTGTTCGGAGTGACGGGTCCGACTTCATAGGTCGTAAATCCTGAAATTTTGTGATGAGAGGTCAGTGAAGAAGAGTAGCATATTGGGTACCATTGTTTCCGGCAGTCATGAGGGTGGCATTGCCGGTTGGTTCCACCGTAATAAAGCCCCATTCATCATGGAAGTGATCTTTTGTCGAGTGTGACCACGCGCGGGCACTAAAAATCAAATTACGGTTGTAAAATGGGATCAAAATCAACTTGACCTACCTAAAGTTCATCATCTGGATGTTAGCTGACTTTGCCTGAGGCGCTTCCAGGATGACAAGCTCCTCGCCAAAGGTCATGGTCGGCACGGTGGGCCAGAAGATCTTGCCTCCGAACTCGGATCGCCATTTGCCAACCATCCATCCTAGTTTTTGATTTTGAGCATTCAATTCCCCTGAGGCAACATCGCTAGTACAGGCGATAGCCACGAGGAAGAGAATCGACGCAGCGAGCATCGTCAGTGTGACAAAACCGGCAATCGACGCAGCGCGACTGCAGCGCCTTCAACACCCGCCTTCGGTCGTCTGTGCACCCGTTTTGGCTGTTGCTCATCCGCCTTCCGCCAATCAGCCCCCTTCCTTGCCTTCTGGCTGTTGTTGATCCGTAGGCGTCGTTCCAGCGTTGTAGATCCTGCGAACGCATTCATGGATGCATCCTTTTCCTTATCCCATTATGCTACGCACAGATGTTTTCATGTTTCTTCAAAGAATCCGCACTTCGAAAATGTGTTTCATTCAATCGCATTACATTTAGGCGTTCTAATCAATATTGACTAAGCATAGGTACATCTGTTTTGGATATCTATAAACTGCAATTGGGCAACACTCGGGCATAATAAACATTTTGAGACAAATTGTAGAGTGACTACAGTATATTCATGTAAAAACCGAGTACAAAAACAAAGAAAAACCGAGAAAAACATAAAAACGGGGAAGCTGTACAAAAAAACTACCACATCAAGCCAGATTAAAACCCGTCCGGACAAGTTCGAGTGATAACCATTCAAAAAATACAAACATTGCGAGTATAATTGCGGAACCCTTGGAGGGTAGACGGAAATTGGTACAAAATTATTATAGTTGTTTCGGTGGCACGTAATTCGAAATTCTACTGTTAGTATTCCGCGTAGCATTGGTTTTGGAGTATTAGAAGACGTTAACCGGGAAGAAAGACTCGTAATCTTTGACTTTGGGAACCTGAGAGTCGCAGACTTGGGAACGGCACAACGGGCACGTGTCACCTTTGCCGGTATCAATCCATGTGCGGATGCAGGATGCGCAGAAGATGTGGGTGCAGGAGAGCTGTAAAAAAAGGGTTTAGTAGTGATTGGGGTTGGTAGAGTAAAGATAAACTGACCTTTCGTGGCTGCTTGAAGACAGATTGGCAGATGGAACAGTTGAGGTCAGGTTCGAGCTGCTCCTTTGAGACAGCTTCACCGAGATTCACATTGGAAACGACCGCTCGGGTGAATTTGAACCAAACATTGAGGCGGGTTATCAAGGTGTAGATCTGGAAATGCATTTATTAATACCCATGTTGTCACAAAATAGGCTTACCTTAAACATCAAATAGGCAACGAGCAAGAAACTGGAGTTGAAGTACATCGCCCACTGCGAAGTCGGAATCAACATGCGGTAGACGTAGCAGGTATGATCGATCCAGACATATATGCGTTGCTGGAGGCCTTCGTCAATCCACTTGTAACAGTAGACCAGAGCCTTCAAGATTAGCGCAAGATCCATGACGAAAATCTCAGCCTGGACAATGCGAGTGAGTGTGATGAAGAAGCTGTCTTCACCACCGGAGATCGGGATCAGAATCGCCATTTTGTAGACATCGAACGTCTGCCAAAAGACGTAGTTCACGACGTTGCGCATTATGACTCCAAGGAAGACAGTGTACAGTTTTACATCAACAACACTGTGGACAATGTGTGAAAACCGGACAGAGTCGTGGTAATGGACCAGGGAAACGATGGTCGAGATTACCAAAGTGGTATGGAGGCTCATTTCTTTGACAATTACCAGGAAGATGGATACGATAAACATCAACATCAGAGTGATTATTAATGGTGGTTGTGTCTGAAAGTATATATGTAATTACAGGGAGGTCGTGCTATCACAAAGATCACTTACAAGAAAATGCCATGCTAGACGTTGATTCGAAGCGCCGCCATCTGGGTCGTCCTCGTCACCACTGCCGGAGGATACTGGATTAGGGCCGATCATGGAATGGTATGCCTCGCGTACTCGAGCCTGCATCACGCCGAAGCGACCGCCGAGGGATGGATGTATTTCCTGCAAAAATTATATATAAAATTTGCATCTTTCGCGTTAGAAAAACTTACCGGGCCATCACGGATATGAATGACAACCTCGTCGTCACTCGGCGACTCTGAATTCCCCACATCTTGCGCATCACTGGGCAGTTGTATTATGAAGCTTTCTGTATCGTTGCCGTTGTCGCGGACTTCGATGTTGACCGCTTCGGGCATGGACGGGTCGTGGGCATACATCGAACTGCGGGCACTGGTGCCGCCAGTCTGAGACGACGCTGGGTCCGATTCTGGGTTCGGTTGGGCCATCGAACTGGAATGAGTCACGGATTAGTGATAAGGATAATAGACAATACGCGGAATGCAAACAAACAAATGACGGAAACAACCAGACAGCTTCCAAATTGAAAGTGTGTGTTGTCTGTCAAAAAAGGACAAAGACTACGACTGTTGACGGCACGACAGCTAGGGACGACGTGACGGCAACACGCGATATCAAGGCTCTCGCCAGTAGCGGCTTACTGCATGCAGTCGCTTTGACTCTCGTTTGTCCTCGCTATGCACATTGCATGCAAAAACCGTCGTGGCGGGAGACGTGATGTCCGTTGCGCTCCGCATTAGCCGCTTATTTAGCACCGGAAGGGGAACTCGCGTAATAAAAAACCGACATCCCCTCTGACCCGAAGGAAGTTACCATTAATAGAGGTGAAGAAATAAAGTTTCTCGAAGGTGCGAGAGTGTTATTGTTTTGAAACACACTAACAGCGTGGCCAAGTCAGATCGACTGTGTCCTACAATACAAACAGTTTAAAAAAATGTTTGTACATACGTAGGCGGACTTTTGGATCGCTACCGGCGAGGTGCACCTGCGGTGCTACTAAATTTAGCATCCTGCCACATTAAATTGATCCACAACGCAGTGGTTAAGCTAAGCTGGTCTCACGAAATATTAGACGATTAGTTTGTAAGTGTGGGCAAAGGTGGCAACGCTAGCTAACATTCAGGTGTTATTCCGACAGGACAGCGCGGCGAGCTATTAAAAGTCCAAGTTGTAGGCTCGCAAGTATGTTTCCCAGGCAAATTTAAAGCCTTATTCGTACAAAACACGCCTAAGACCTCGCTGAGATAGACAGTGGCGAAATGTTCACGTATGCGTTTACATAAGGCGACCAGCCGTCTAAATTATGAAAGAAGTTAAAAGGCCTCCGCTATCTATTGCATATGAATCATGCCAGTTTTTTTGTATTATGTTCGAAACAAAGTTTCAAGAAGCAACAACTGCGACGATGTGGTTGGGTAATTTGTAATAGAAACTTGTGTCGTCATCGACAACATAACGGAAGTGGGTACTCCTCCCACACAGTTTTGACAGTTCACACCTAACTATGCCTTGACACTATTCTGTCATTACCTTTTATAAAATTTGGGTTTCACTTAAGTGCAATTTTCACACAATTGTATTTCAAATTTCAATGAAAATCGGCAAAGTGTTTTATTACCACGTGTTAGCAACAAGCAACATTGGTGTATGTGGTTTATAATTTGACATTTTATGAAAAGGCCAAGAACTGAAGCAAAGCATGCAATAAACTTCCGTTGAAAAATGACTTTATCAAGTTATTTGATTTGTTATGTTATTTTTTCAAAAAAGAAACAACCCGAGTTATGAAATAATGGTAACAATACAATTGCCGGTCTACTTATTGTATGTGCACTTTTAAGTTTCTATTATTGTTTAAAACAAGCTACTTTACCTCTTAGTAATACCGACTTCTCCAAAATTGAAGGCAATAATCAAAAAACTCCCTTCTTGTCATATCTTATACCGAATAAGACATGGCCAAAAGGGCGTTTAGTGACAACGGCCTGCAAAATCCAGATTGTACACAAATTTGTATCGACGGCGTAGGCTAATCACAATCCCGTCTTTGTTCTTACGTGGTTTATGGTCTTACAGCAATTTGTGCGACTAGACATTTTGAACATCGTTCTCTGAGAAACAATACGTGAAGATGCTAAACATCATTAGGGCTGAAGCATTGCTATCATAGCGGTCTTCAATTGGCGGAGCACTTCTTTGTACGAGCAGTGAATCCTTTTTTTCACTGAATTCAAGAACAAAAATGTTGCAAATGCTTTTTGGCGACGCACACAATGTTTGAAACGTGTAAAAAAGCGCGATTGATTGAATTGTTGCTAAACGAAGACAAATTTAATTTTTATCGTACTTATTACTAACTCACTTGCGGAGTGTAAAAAGTTGTCCTAACACGAGATCAGTCGGATTGAACATCTACCGATGATTACCTCAATTCTTGACTCACGCCATATCAACTGATGCTTAGAAATGACGAGAGCAAGTTTTGGAGTCATCATCGATGAGTGATGAAGACATTGTAGTTGACACAAATCTAAGCGAGCATTCTGACAACTAAACTAGGTGGATTTGAACATCATTTTATACCGATCTGTTTTAGCGCCGCCTTTGAAATTTCTTCGAAATGAATCACGCAGGAAAGCTAACCATGGCAACCATTACACACTTTGTGGATTTTTTGTAAAGACAAAACCAAAGGCACCGTGCCCGATGTCCTTTAACAAAACAAAACTTTTGTCAATTGAGTCGTTGTCAATTAAACCGATTTTGCGAACGTTGTTTTTATCATAATATTCCAAAAAATACAAAAACTAGGCACTTACAAAATTTGCGCCAGAAAAGCAAAAACACTGACTTTGGGGAATCAGTCATCTTTTAAAAGAGAAGTGCGATCATTGGTCTCATCATCATAGGCTTCGGTAATCTTGGCAGCATGTTCTCGTGCATCGCGAACCATCTCAATCATCTCGACTTTTGTGATGAAACTTGTCAGATCAGG
Organism: Panagrellus sp. LJ2284; assembly: GCA_024447225.1. NCBI lineage: Eukaryota > Metazoa > Nematoda > Chromadorea > Rhabditida > Panagrolaimidae > Panagrellus > Panagrellus sp. LJ2284. The sequence continues at coordinate 10,332,572 of JAMRYC010000002.1, forward strand.
ATCAACCCCAAGTGGCATAAAGTTGCACGGATCGTCAGGATTTGCAGAGCCACTTCCATTTTTAGATCCACTTCCGTTTTCAACAAAATGGTTGATTAGTTCCTCCTTTATTTCCTTTATAAGCGTTTGTTTGCCTTCCTCGGTCATGTAGACCTGCAATTAAAAAAAGTAATTATACCGTCGAAGTGGAACTACACTTACGGAAGTGGCTTGTTTCACAGGACTGCTCAAGTTGGGTTGTTCGCTAGAATTAGTTACCTCTTTTGTATCACGGTTCGTATTGCTGAAGGGAAAGTTCATTTTGGACAAGGATAGAAGATGCTGAAACACCTTAAATTTGAAATCGAGAAGCGTCATTAATATGTATTAACCAACAAAAAATCGTGGACTGCAGACGTCAACGATTGAGAAACACCAAAATGAGCGTCGTTAAGCGACCGATCACGGGAAAGAAGCATCTTTTTTGGCTTGTATTGTCAAAAAAGGAAAACATCCACAAGACCGCTTTTATGCCTTTTGGAAATTTAGTGATAGTCGGTTTCGCAAATGTTTGTTGTCATACGACTAAATTTAAAAGATAAACAGTTTTCTGTTTTCGGGTTGAAATTTAAGAAAAACTACAGTCTTTTAAGGCAGGTTTCAAACAAATAAAGTTTTTTTAAAAAAGACAACCGGAGTTTAAAAAACTGTGCAGAAGTAATAAACAATAATGGAATTACGAACGGCCCACAGTGTAGTGAAGGCGTTCTACTTTATTGAAACATATAACTTAATTTTACTGTTTACTACAAAAGAGCTGTTAATCCGAAAATGGTTAGTTGAAACTTTTGTCCGTGGCTTCATTATGTTGGTAGCTGGATTGTTTATCCGTCTCGCAAAAGGCTGCAATCCAATCAGCTTCAGTGAACCAGTGCGAGAGGTCGATTAAAGGGACCGATGGATCGATGAAAATGGTTTCAATGCTTTCATCCTTCCCGACAATAGCTCTGTTTCCGACCTGATGTGCTTGCTGGTTCTCAGCCCGCTAAAAATGACGTGTGATTATTTCCATGAAGACTTCTGCATTTTGCAAAATGAAAGACAAACGATCATAACATCACACACCTTTTTCTCCTCAGCGTTCTGCTGATCTTCGGCGTCCAACTTCGGACGCTTTTCGTTACCATCCACAGACTCGGAACTTAGACGTTTTAGACCCTTTGACATAGTTGGCTATAGGTTAAAACCTAAAATAATTTCCAGAAAAAGTAATACTATTCAAAAAGGAAAAATGGTACCCCGTGGTACCCGCGCTACGTTACAATTGTAAAAAACAGATTCTTGTTCCTGCAACATCTGTAAGCTTTGCCCCATTTTTTCCGTCACACAGTCTACAAAATAGTTGCTATCAGCAACCTTGGAACACGGAATTAACCAGCTATCCAATTATTACCCACAACATAGTACAGGTCAATATAACCTTTCTGTAAAGTTTTCATGCCCACACGCAAGTGTGCTCTTGCGTAAACAATTTGGCTACGCTTGCGAAGCGACCATTTTGTGTTGTTGGTATTTAAATTTGGCATTAGTAACTACAAATAAATAAGCTACCAGAAACCGATATTGTACGAAGGCTAACATGAGCTTTAGACTTGAAAAAAGTTGTTAGTTAATCTTGAACATTTGGAATGCTCCTGTTTAACTGAATTTAAGACACATTATAAAGACACTTTGACCCAGTGAACGCACTGCACTGTCTATCACTTTAAGACTGTGCAAAAGGAAACAAACTGTATTCAAGCTTCTTTTGAGGATTGATGCTTTTTTTAGTGGGTTTGTATAAAAACGTTTTATTGTATATAACAATGAATGCAAATGCAAGTAATCATGACGCATAGTGTTCAAAATGTTTAAAACATGAATACAATTTTATTTAAAAGCGATTAAGCAACAAAAATCAGGAAAATACTCTAATTTATGTGACTCCAATTTTAGATTAAAAATACTAACAACGTAATTACGTTTTTTCTCCTTTTAGGCTAGTTGTTGATAACTTTTAGTTTTGATATCTGCATCACTTTTTCTTTTTATCGGACTCGATCTTTTATTCAGTTACATTGTAAGCGCCAATTAACAAACTGATGCAGTATTTTATATTAGTAAGTCATGGCCCTCGTCTCACAAAAACCAAGCGTGAGCGCTACTTTCATCGTAAATACCAATCTCGAGTCGAGTATTATGTTTGTACCGCTTAAGACGCTTATTAATATAGCATTCAGAAAAAAAATCTCCCGACGTAAGCTCATAATTTGGAAAACATTCTAGATTGGGCAACAAACGTACAATTGCTTCTGTATGTAACACATAAAGGCATAGACGAAAGCCTTTTTTCTGAGCCTGCAAAACAATATTTAATTATATTTAGTCCAACATTGAAAACCAAAAAGTACCTGTAAAAACGCAACGAGCTCATCCTTCGAAAGATCTGTGAACTGCTTCATTGTCATAACCAAACGAAGTTCTGTTAGACAGTGTTGGTTAAATTGTAGAATCTCGGTCATCCATGCGTCGTTAAAGGAGACCTGGTCTACGACGATTTCATGGAGGTTTGGAAAAACAGTTAACAGATCCGACAGTTTAAGAACGTAACCATCATTAGTATTTTTTGTCAGGTAAACTTGTTTAATGCTATTAGCCAAAACTAGAAGTGATAAGTTTTTAAGAAAAAATTTTGAAAGATGGCAGTTCCACAGGTTCAAAGTTTTATGACAGATGAAATGCCCAAATGGTGCAGCCCCTAAGTTTTGCATGCAAAACCCTTCTAGACTTAGTTCATGGGTGCGGTAGCCTGGGCTGTTTTTTACAATATTGAAGAAAGGTATTTCAACAGCATTGTCCTTATAACAAATATAGACACGGTTAATAGTCTGCAGAATTTCAGCTGGTGGACAAATTGAAGAATTGCCAGCAGCAACTTGAAGTTTATAGCGTTCAACCGGAGTAGCGAGATCATGGAGTCGGCAACGAAGCCCGTAGGCCAACTTGGCGAGAGGGTATGGCATTGGTTGACAAAAGTGATTGCAAATGCCAAGAAACGCTGTGCTGGTATCACACTACCCGTGGATTATATATGACGACGTAGGGTTTAGGAATATGTCGAGGTGCTTTATTAACAACAATAACAAGCTTTTGTATGAGTCTTGGAAAACCGAGAATCGATGGAGGTAGGCGGGCATTTCTGTTGTCCCGCCACAATGGGGAGGTGGGTTGGAAAAAAAGCTCTGCGGATCTAACTTCAGGGTGTGAAGATTATGAATGTACGCGGAATACTTTAGGACCGAGGAAAGGGAAACGAACTGTGTTCAAGCTTCTTTTGAGGATTGATGCCTTTTTAGTGGTTTTGTATAAAAACGTTTTATTGTTTGTAGCAATGAATGCAAATGTAAGTAATCATGACTCATAGTGTTCAATGTGTTTAAAACATGATTGAAATTTTATATACAAGCATTTAAACAACAAAAGCTAGAAAAATATTCTAGTTTATATATATTTATAAACGCTAATTAACAAACTAATGCTGTATGTTATATAAGTAAGTCATGGTCCTCGTCTCACAAGAACCAAGCGTGAGAGCTAGTGACACCGTAAACAGCAACCTCGAGTCGAGTATTATGTTTGTACTGCATAAGATGTTGATTCCTGCGGCATTCGACAGTAAAAATTCCCGACGTAAGCTCATAATCTGGAAAACCTTCTAGATTAAACAACAAAGGTACATCTGCTTCTGTTCGCAATATACATAGGGATAGATGAAAACCTTTTTTCTGAGTCTGCAAAACAAATTTAAATTATATTTAGTCCAACAATGAAACTTAAAATATACCTGTAAAAACGCAACGAGATCATCCTTCGAAAGATCTGTAAACTGCTTCATCGTCATAACCAAACGAAGTTCTGTTAGACAGTGTTGGTTATATTGTAGAATCTCGGTCATCCATGCGTCGTTAAAGGCGACGTGATCTACATTGATTTCATTGAGGTTTGGAAAAACAGTTAACAGATCTGACATTTTGAGAACATAATCATCATTGGTACTTTTTATCAATGAAATATGTTTAATGCTATTAGCAATAACTAGGAGTGATAATTTTTTCAAAAAAGGTTTTGAAAGATGGCAGTTATACAATTCCACCCTTTTATGGCAGATGAAATGGCCAAATAGTGCATCATCTAGGTTTTGTAAGCAACAATCATCTAGACCTAGCTCCTTGGTGCGATAGGCTGGGCTGTTTTTTCCAATCTTCATCAAAGGTACTTCAGCAACATTGTCTCTATAACGAATATAAAAAACATTAATATTCTGCACAATTTCGGCTGGTGGACAAATTGAAGAATTGCCAGCGGCAACTTGGAGGTTATAGCGTTCAACCGGAGTAGCGAGATCATGGAGGCGACAACGGAGCCCGTAGGCCAACTTGGCGAGAGGGTATGGCATTGGTTGACAAAAGTGATTGCTAATACCAAGAAACGCTATGCTGGTGTCGCACTACCCGTGGATTATATATGACGACGTAGGGTTTTGGAATATATCGAGGCGTTTTCTTAACAACAACAACACACTAGAATTGGACAATACAAATATGCAACTTGTGCAGTAATAAGATAGGGTGCAATGGTTAGAATTGGTTGCCTACCACGAATAATGAAGAAGGGGTCTCTGGTTGCCCTTTTGTATGGGCCCTGTACAATCGAGGATCGATGAGGGTAGGCGGACATTCTTGTTAGTCTTGTTCGGAGGGAAGTTGGTTTTGAAAGAAACTCCATTTTAGAGAATTTTTGCTTCATGTACAACTCAAAGTTTAGAAATTGTAAACGTTCGTAATTTTCAAAAGTTCATTTTACAGTTTATTACTAATTACAAGTGCACGATGTTCAAAATTTATCTGCTTCCAAAATTTATCCCTTGGCTCAATGCAAAGCTTAATCGATAATGCGCGCGTTCTGCATGCTTTGGGCGTGGCAATATCATTGATTTCTGTTATAGCGCTTACCATAAATGTCGCTCGAAAGCCCATCAGAACCTTTACATGTCGATGTCTTTACCTCCGAACGCGAACCCGATCTTGTCTTTGAATCATTCCGTTGTTTTTATACACTTTAATAATTAATATATTATTTTTTTACAGAAAGCTGAAGAAATGTCTGAAAACACGAAGACAAACATCTCTACAACTACTAGCCTTATGACGCCCATCCAAAATCAACTTGACCAACCAGATTGTCAATATTGTCAAGATGAACGCGTGATCATTGATAATTATGATGATGGAAACGTCGAGGATATGGTTGACCAAACAAATATGCCAATGGCCACACTATCAATCCATGAAAAACCTGATGTAAATGACAACCATGGTGATGAACATCAGGTTTCGCAAGATTATGCCTTGCTGACGTTTGATTATGATGAAGTTGACACATGTAGGGATCTGCCTTCTGATTTAGATAATGAAATATGTGAAAGTTTATATTTGGAAGAAGAAGTCGTGTTACTACCTGTTTCGGAATTACACAAACTGTTAGAACAAATATCTAAAATAAATTAAATGGGGTGATCCAACCGCTTCTGGGTCATACAAATCATTTAATGGCGTTTATGCACGTAATCTTATCAGTTTGTATCATTGTGTTCATAACGCCGATGCTTTCCTTTAAAAATTAATGTTTTTCTCGTGTATCTTTAAAGCTCTGTCGTTTTTATACCAAATTATTAGTATAATGAATAAACCTGATTTAACAGTAAAAGTAATGTATTTGACATAGCAAATTGACAGTAAAAATCAAAACAAACTTAAAATAATAAAACCAAAAAACCAGTAAAATTTAAAGCAAGCACCACGTAGTTAAAAGAAAAGTTAAGTTAATCTTCAGCTAAAGAGCTCAATCCAAGAAAAGATTCGGTGCGTCGTTGATTGTCAGCTGCTCGGGATCCGCTAGCAACGCCTTCAGTCAAAACCGGAGGGGTCCATTTGAGGTATTTGGCGTCAACATGCACCTTTTCCTTCTTGTTTTTAAAGTATTTGTCAACCATAGACAGTGATAATATGATTTGAGTGCCATTGATGTTTTGACGAGCAATACCATACGATGTCATTGTCGATATCAGGTCATCGCGCTTTATTCGTGTGATCTCAACGAGTTTTGGCAACGTGATGTGTAGGTTCAACTCTTTTGACATGTACTTCTTCAAACTGTCGGCGGTACCGTTGTGCTCGTAATGGCCAATGACGAATTCACAGATGGCATACAGCCAGTAGGAGCGATAGGAAAGCTGAAAGAGATATTGTTAAATGAAACCTTTACGTGAGACTAGTAACTTACCAATCCCAAATCGGATAAAGGCTTCTCCGGTGATCCAGTTTTCTGCTCAACTTTGGACAAAAGATAGCTGAACTCTATCAAAAAGCGACCATAGCCTTTCTTTTGGAACTGCGGAAGTACCAGGATGCAAGCAAGGTTGTACTCGTCCGCGGAACACTTTTCCTAAACCAAAATCATCGATAAATTATATAAACACAAAAATGCAAAAACAAACCTTCGAAAAGTATCCGACAATGTTGTAGCAGTCTTCGTCGTCTTTCTCACAGAGCACGTAGAAGAAGAACGGTTTCGTATCATAGTAGACCGTCTTGTGATCCAGGAAAAGCTTAGCCAAAAGGCACAGATGCGTCGCGTAAACGTCGTCAACGCCACCATCCATCTCAAAGAAGGACAGGTTGTCTTTTTCGTAGATCTTGTTGCCCGGAGGTCCGTTGAGAGGGCAGACGGACTAAAACACAATTATATATATCGTCAGGAAAAAGGATTTGTCTTACCATGTGGCTTTTCATAGCGTACACAGACGGCCAGAAGGACAAGCACCAGCTACAAAGGTAGATGCCATCAGTTCTGGTCAGGGCTTCGGGATAAGGCGAGAAGTACCATGGTCGAATGCGCCATCCATTAAGAACGATCATATCGATGTTGCGTCGCTTGCCTTCTTCAAGCTCTTCTTTCTTTCGAGCTGCAATTTTATATATAAAAACTGTACAAATTAGGTAATGATTTGCCAACCTTTACGAATTGCAGGCGTATCTTCTTCCTCATCTTGCAAATCGGCTTCCGTGGCCAGCACGTACTCAACATTAGTCTGTCCGATGCGATTGACTTTCTTTCGGTTGTCGTCGCCCGGCGACACCTGTACCGATTCCTTCCGGTTAGTGACCTTTCGACCAACGTAGATCTGCTTCATATCGATCAAATCCTCACTGTACCATCCATCGAGGCGCTTATTATATCCCATGAAATGAACGTAATAATCGTAGCCGCCTCGGACTGTTTTCGACGGTCGTGGCTTCTGGATTTCGGCCATTTCTGTAAACTTCGGCTATTAATTAGATTATCCTCTCTTTGGCTCACCATATTTGTTGTTTTCAATCATTTTCACCATAACTCGAAGACCGGCTTTGAGCTTGCGTGAACCTCCTCCACAACAAACGGAATTTGCGCTGGACTGATTCGACGCTTCCATGTCGACGTCGGAGGAATCTTCCCTGGTAAGGGGAGTAGCATTTCGGCGGCTCATCGTTTTGTAAATATATATAATATATACAAGGCAATGTAGCGAACACAAGAGAGGTCGTTGATCGTTACGAGTAAAGAGTGCGATCGAGGAGGCCGAGGTGCGCGCACACTTGGCACGCTTTGCCAATGGCTTGTTGTTCTTCACTTTTGTGAGACTTGTTGCCACATTTGCGTCACAACTTCTGGCATGTACGTTCGCATTCTCATCCCTATAAGAAAACTGAAAAATCCACTTTCGCGATCGGCAGTCAAATCGACATAATATATATAACTTTATAACGTAAATCAGCAATAAATAAGTTTCATCATTATCACATCAAAACAAAGTTTGACATTTCACATCAATGTACAATAAATAGGCTAACAAAACAAACATAAAACAAGCTTATTCATCGGTACGGGAGGACTTGAAACAGCAGAATAGACGGCTGAGGAATCGGCGAACACGCTGGCGGCGCAGGTGCAGCTTCTGCTCACGGTGACGGGCGGTCAGGATTCCGCGGATGGTGCAGGGGTAGACGTCGTCCGGAGGGGTAATGTGCGACACCACCGACTTGAACACGGAGTTCGGATCCGAGAGCTTGAAGTTGGAGACGTACGAGTACTGGCTGGAGATGCTCGACGGCGAGGGGCGCGCGACGATCATCGAAGTGGCACGGCTGGGGATCTGTTTGGGTTCCTTCTTGCGCTGAATAATACCCATTTCCACCGTAGAAGTCGAGTGCCATCGGCGGCCAAGGAAGTAGTTGTCGACGTCAACGCCGGAGGGGCACGTGTAGACGGAGTGAGGAAGGTTGCTGGCCACCGATTCAAGCAGGGTCGTGTCGGCGGAGATAGCCGTTTCGGTGGAGATAAGCGTGTTGACCGAGAAGGAAGAAATACCGGAGGTACAACTGGACCGGTCATCATGCCATCCTTCTTCGTCTTGATTATCCAGATACGCCCCATATTCGGACAGGCAAGAAAGGGAAAGCGACCGGACAACAATGTCACTCGGGGAGAACGAAAAGCCGGAAGTAGTCGACATCGTCGGTTGGAACGGCCAAATGCGAAAGGTCGCGTCGGTGAGACTAACAAGAAATCGGCCGAATGAAACAGTGAATGAGGGTAATTTCATGCAAATTCTGACAACACGATAAAAGCTTATTTTGTTTTGAAAAAAATCACGTATTTTAATTTGCATTTCTGTTTGAGCTAGACCTCAAAAAGGTGTGCGTGTTTCATTTCGATGTTACTTTCTGTCGACTTTTTTCCATCTACCCAAAGTTGACTTGATATTCTGCAAACCTCTTGAAATCTTTCTGTTTTTTCTCATTATTTTTGTCGACTTCCTTTTTTCTTTGGTTTGATCAGTGATCCAAATGAGTCTAGCCTTGCTCAATACGAATTAAAGGAATGACCATCATCAAAGCGTCTTTGGAAAACGTTGGTTAGACTAAAAGTCAGTTGTCTGTGATCATTAGAATCGCACAGTTTTTTAAGGCTTCTTTACCAAAATGATGGGAATCTGCTTGCAGCAGTCCCGCTTACTGCCTCTTGGTCCATCATTATATTTTATAGATTCTCATCAGTCGGAAGAATGCTTCTGTGTGAAACTGTATAAAAGTGCTTTCTAATCCGGTGCAGAAAACAGCAGCTTTGTACGATTCAGTTAGGCTACGTTTCCACCATGATCCCTACTGATTCAAACCCGCTAATTCAAAATACTATTGCAAAAAACTTACTAATGTCTTATAAATATGAATATTTGGAACAGCTCCCGGAGCGATATCATGATGAAGGTATGAATGTTGTTGCTGTTGTAACTTGGAATAGTAGACATTTTAGAAGAACTCAAAGTTCCCGAAAAAGAGCCAGAACACCCAGAAAATGCTCCTGTCCAAGTCCATAACAATGCAAAATGGCAACTTCCCGAAGAAGTCAGTCTGCTAGGGGACACTGAATTCATTGACAAAGTTGGAATGACTAAAAAGCCTTTTAAGTTCAATGCTTGGTAACGTGTTTAGGTATCAAAATTTGGAAACAAACATTAAGTACTGATAGCGAAAACATAAATAATAAATTTTACATCATTTTCTAGTCAAAAAAAGCGGCACTCGTGACATTTATGAAAGTAACTACAAAACAACAACAGGTTTTGGCATTCTATCTTCAAAACTTGCTTGCCTTAGAGTCGTAGCTTGACTGGGTCTTTTATCAAGCAAGTTTATACAATAATGTAGTGATCGAGCGTGCATCCAAAGAAAGTTGGAATGGCTTTCCAGTTACATCAGCAATCTCGACGTCGATAGGTTTTTCTTCATCATTCAAAACAACGACAACGATAGTGTTGTCAGGTGTCAATGCAGCTGTGGCTTCGAGTTTCACGTTTTCAGTGGGTGACGAAATGTAGATTCTTTGAGACTTTGGTGGAACAAACCGACTAAAAAGATCATTTTTGTAAAATTGAAATAGAAAATGTGTTACCTGAAATGACCCAAAGCATAATACGTCGGTTGTTTTATGAAGGAGTCGGAAGTTTCGTCGACGATAATTGGAGAATCAACAAAATTGCTAACCCAATTAGGGCCACCATTTCCGTCGAGACAGAAGTTCCAGTCCACCCAACCTATCGAGTACGCATTGATACCCTAAAGTTAAGCTTTACAAAAGGTTAACAATTATTAACAAACCCGAATAATATCACGAGCATAGCGAGTTGCACGTAGCCAACTTCCGAGGTAGACACCACGTTCCGTATTTTGCCAGCCATTGCAAGCTTCTGTTGACAATGTGAACTTATCCGGTAACAACTCATGTGTTTGTCTCACTGGTTCTAAAGTATTCCAATCATACCAGTGAAAAGCTAACCCATCGATCAATTTTCTCTTCTCGGGATCAGCTGCCACAGATTTAGCAACCGGCACCATTTTATCACGCGTATCATCGTGAATCATGATTTTGACAGTTTCAAAACCAGCCTCATTTAAAGCCTTCCGCAGATGCAAGGCAACAAAATCAATTTGAGTTGAAGCATTCATAATCATGCATTGGTACCCATAGCACCCTGATGGTTCATTGGTAACTGTTAGTCCCCAATATTGAAGGCCATGTTTGGAATATTCTTGCAGAAACCTAAAAACAAACATTTATTTAAGTAATTTATGAAATTGTATTACCTGCCAAAATACTTTGCATACGATTTGTAGTAAGGCCCATTGATATCACCTTCGAGTCCCGAGTATCCCTTTACATCTTTCGTAGCTTTCATCCAAGCCGGTGATGACCACGGTGATGCGAACAATTTAATATCATTATTAAACTTCTTTGCTGCCTGAATTGCTGGAATTTTAAAATCCAAATCTTCCTTAGCCAATGCAAAGTTTGTCAAATTGAAATCCTGGTCGGTATCATCGTATGAATAGACACGAGTGGAAAAGTCACAACTGCCCAAGGGCACACGACCAAAGGTATACCCCAGACCTTTTACAGGATCAAAATACGCTTCCAACAGTTTGTCTTGTGTCGCTGGACTCAACTTTTTGAGATTGATTGTAGCTGCATCCGTGAAGGCCGCTCCAAAACCTTCAATTTTTTGAAAGATTTGACTTGAATTCAGTTTGATTTTGATAGTTTTTGAGTCATTTGATACATCACTTTGCTTCACTGAAAACTTTTGGAACCGCTTTCCAGCATCACTGGACACAAAAGCAAGGGCTTCCTCGTGCGATACTTGAAAGTCGTCAATGGTGTCGCAGTATGACGCATTGCACGTGCATGTAAAACCATGAATTCCATGGCTTGTGACACTTTTGATGTCACAAGGAAGAGCCGCTGTAAATGAAATGTAAAATAACTGTAGTATTGATAAAATAAGTTACCGATGATAGCAAATGTTGAAAACAAAATAAAAGTAACAGCTTTAAAAATCATAGTTTACGAACTAATGCTCAAGTCTATTTGCTATTTCTTTTAAATTAGCTCAGAAACCAATTGAGCAAAGGCAAAAAGCTTAATGTTGTAAAAAGCCACGGATGGTCGTTAAAACTTATGTCGCTAATTAGACAGATTCAATATTGTCCTTGACACTAACGCTTATTTTGAGATTGTGTAAACTTTTATATAGTACTTTCACTAAGTAGATAACAAGATATCAAATTTCCATTTTGCTTTCGAACCCATTGGAAGCAATACATAAACAAACGGTTTGATGTCATCAAAAAAACGTTTAATTGCCTATTATTGTGTAAAAGTCAGATGATACTTTTATTTTTCTGTTCAAAAATGACGATGTGATTGTTCGCCTCATAACAGTTCTAAAACTAACAAAGTTGCCAATGTTTTATCGGCAGTTAAAACATCTGTTCAGTTTCAAACGCAACATGACGACAACCAGTATTCAATCCTTATGCAACCCATCAAGGCCAGTCGCCAACTGTTTCATTGTATTGCCCTACGCTTTGTGCCTAAAACCAGTGTTCCACAATTGACCAAGTAGGGAAGCGAAGCAATATCTTCCGTTACGTCAGTCTAGCCTCACACCCAACTGGATTTGGTTACATCAGCTGGCAATCGCATTCGGCTAATCCGGCCGATGCGCCAATATGATAAGCTTAATGCTTGTTCCAAGTATACAATGCTTCTGTCGCGGCCCTCCTCATTGTCCATGCGGGTCCGTCAGTCCTAGTTATGATGCATGACGCTGATAACTACTACCTCCATCTGCACGAAAGGCGGAAACAAAGAGTATCGGCGTAGCTGCCACTACTTGGCGTTTCAGAAGGTGACAGTTTTGTTTTTCGGAACAAGGAGGACAACCAACAACCTGTTCCAAGACGCTAGAGGCCGTACGTGCCAGACATATCTCGCGCAATCTCGGTCCGCGTGCCTCACGAAGCCCTCCGATGAAACCAGCTTTTTCGCCTATTCTGCCATAAACTGATTATTGCAACGTTTTTGTGCAGCACTGCGGCAACACCTAAAACGAGTTTTGTCCCGAGGCACGACCCGATTACGTGTTACTTCGGGCTTGAGGAAACTGGCCGATATCCGCCAAACATGAAGCTTCTTGAGGTATTTCACTCCGCCTTTCTTGCCACATATAAAAGTTGTGCAATTTCCGTGTTCTGAGGACCGTCAAAATACTCAATGCTCGCCTCATTGAGTCCGTTTGACCCATATCGGATGCGCAACACCTTCTCGTTTCCTTATTTTACCTGCAAATTGGTGTAGGCGGGTTTTAGACTGTCACCTGCGCACGCGTGAAACCGCAAACTCATGTATCCATCTGCCACTTTGTTCAGACTAGAAATAACGCTTTCTCCGGCTCCTCTTTTTTACGCATCTGTCTCACTCTCATTGCGAAAGTACGTGAAGAACTTGAACAAAAATACCGCGAAACAAGCAGATGAGCAGCTTTCTGGAGGGCGTCCGGAGGTGAGGCATCTTTTCCTGAGTGAAGAGAAGTCCCTCTCCGACTAGACAAGTGCGCTGAATCACAGCCTGCGCCGGAGGGCAGAAAGAAGACCCCACGTCATGCGCATCTCTCGCGCTCGTAGAGATTTGCTTGCAGCCTCAAACCTGCCTGAAACCAGTGCCTACTATACTATCTCGAGAATATCGGGAGTGTGCTTCGCATTACTCATTGATTCATAATTATAGTTAACTTATTAAAAACGCCTTTACATGCATTCCAATGATGTTGGACACAAAGGATGTGTCATTGCGACTGCCTGCAGTCAATTAACTTTTGCGGAAAACCATCTTATTGACTATTGAGCACTGATCCGTTTTCTTTCGACGTATAAACCGACTTCATCTGGAGCAAAGCTTGTTTCGTTCTTCTTTTAAAAAATGATTGTACCGCCGCAAACGCTCAATTTTTATGCGGCGCACGTCGATTTCTACAATTGCACCTTCGCCATCGATATATGGCGTGGATCAGAATTACCTACTGCGCGCTTCCTTCTCAAAAGGACAATGCACGTATTTTGCAAGGCTAACTCCTGACTCATCTTCATTTTACCGAATCAAAGTTATTTGGAACCGTTCAAAGGCTTTTTTGCTTCCCCTTTCCCTCCGGCCATTGTCGTTTTATGCGTTTAGTCTGTTAATGTGTTTTCCCTGCTTCGTGCTTCCCATTGAAAGGATATTACCAGTGGCGTTGCGATTTTTAACTGAATGTTTCGATTGCCTTTTCCTATTCGGCTGATTTAGTAGCGGTTTAGCTAGGGGCGTCGTTTGGAGCATAAAAAAGTACATCTTCCGCTGTTAACAGACGAGTGGTTGCGCGGGTTGCTTCTACTCATTTATCATTTTTACTTTTTCGCTGTTTATCTCGTTTTTTAAACCACCGGGTATCGATTCTTGCCTGAGATACATTGGTTCGCTTCCAACTTCCAGCTTTCGCTGATTTATTATTTTCTGCGTAAACCGTGCAGACGAATTTCATCTGTTTGCGTGCTTTTTGTGTTTTTTTATTGATTTTGAAAAACAATTTATCCTTCCTTTGATCAATCATAAATGGTTAATGAGCCGTCATAGTATCGTACCTTCTAGACGCATTCTTCAACCTTGTCAATCAATCTTGTTTGTTGAACTTGGCCTTTACTATACAGTAGTTTCGACTTGGCCAAGTTTACTTGCTTTTTTTGACCTCTCTCTAAAGAATTCTATCTAGTCGCAACACTGAAAAGCGTTGCCACAAATTAGACAGATCACGCCCTTGCTTTTTATGCATTTAACCAAGCTTCTTGATTTTTGGCTCTAACGGTGTTGCCAAAAAGGCATCAGAACCAACCTGTTTGCGGTAACCGTGTTGCCTGACTAGGTCGCTTTTTTGCAGAACAGGTTCAATTGAGACGCCGTTCCCTATACAATCCATGTACTTTGCGTATGTTTTCTTTCGCTTTCCATTCAAATACCATACCGTTGTTATTATTTTCGTATATTTTGTTTTTTTCTTATTTGTCCGATGTTTAGTCGTCGCGTCTTTATTGCTTGTAAACTTTTTTTCACGTACTACATTTTTATCTTCTGTTTTACAGACGTTCTTCATTGAACGTACGGAAGTACCAAGGGGAAACATCAGCCTTTGAGCTGCCGAATGATGGTGATTATTTGGCCGTCACGGCGATCGGCCCTAGCTACCCGTCCGTAATCAGTGACGTTTACAAACGCGCATGTTTAGGGAACGCAGTTGGGTGGCGTGGCTCAATACATTTCCTCCTCTGGCCTTTTCGGCATTGTTGCACCTACACATATTTTGATTCTGACTTTCTCGTCGTCGCGAAGGGGTCATGACCCGCGGATGGTTCGACGCCTTCCGTGAGCATGGCGCCCCTACATGGTATGGCGAAAACCCAACGCCTGTTTTCTATGATTTACAAATTTTGGCACTTATGGCCCTTTTTATGGTGCCCGTCCTGGCCTATTTAGTGATATTCCCCGGTATTAGACGCCTTCAACTTATTTCCACGTTTATATTTTTGTCATCGATGTTTGTCGGCGCCGCTATTCTCGGTGAGTGACACTTTTGATTTAGAACATGATATAAAGTGAGAACGCTTGTCGAGACGCTATTATAATTGAATTATGTCCTCTCGGGCGATTATTAGGGGCTGTAAATGTGTCGGATATGCACGCACGCATGCAACTTTCGGGATTCAATGATCTTTTTTCAAAGTTTGCTGTGCGCAAGTGCAAATTTAGCATGAGTTGCATTTCACCTGCGATGAAACTCCTGATAACAATCAAAAACACATTAGCGCCTGGTTTAATGATGCACTTTCAGTCTCTATACACTACCCAATGTGGCACAGCGGACAAGTTCAGATACTGACGGCGTATAAGGCATTCACTAATAAAAAGTTGAACGCAACCTTGGGAGTGAAGATCGGTCTGAAGCACGTGAATATTACATTGACAAGTTTGTTGACTTTGGTGGTTCTTACACCAGCCTAAACTTTCGTTTTCAATCTCACCCCCGTTTTAGACAAAGACCACAACCAATTTTCATTATTTGCGCTGATGAAGGAAAATAATCATGAAAACATCATGAGCTACAATGAACGTGTGGACTTTTTGCATGGTAAGCCTACCAAGCAAGCACATTGCAACATTAAGGATGTTAAACATAAAAACTTCCTTCTTTGCAGTTAATTCAATGGAAAAAGAACTCGAAAACGCACTCTACAAAGGCCTGCCATATCCCATCCTTAAAGTTATCGAGTACCTCAGCGTTGATCGAGCTGGTTTTGTTTGGGGTCGTCGCTATAGACTAGCTGGATACTACACATTTGTCATCTTATGGTATGTCACTTTTTAATCAATTTGTGGCATAGTTCAAGGTTAGCGAGTGTGAGTTCTCACGTCGTGTTATCACTGATAATCCGCCGCAGGACGTCCGTGATACCTCTGCTCTTTGGGTTAAACCTGTTTAGTTCATGAATGTCGATAGCTCAAGGAAATCCGTACCAGTTGGGGTCGTTTTTGAAGGTACCTTGAGATGGCAGGGCGTTAACCCATTCCTTTGCCCTGAAAAAGATTTGCGCAATCTATCAAATTGTTTTTTGTTGCTTACAGTTTTGACTTATGATTAAGCGATTTGCTTTTTGGTGAGGGAAAGGCTATTTGGAAGATTAATGCACGATATCGCATCAAAAGGGTTGAAAATTTATTATGATTTAAATCCGAATATAACGAAGATTTATGCAAAAATGTAAAAAACCATAATTAAAATATAATAACATGCTCCAGAAGTTTGCTCAAAGCGTGTTTTTCAGGCTAGCATTTGCATGTTGGCTATTGCAGATGATTCTTCTGTGTTTATTGCCCCATTATTTTGGTAAAATGATGTGTGTCGTTGGAATTTGCACAATTATTGCTGATATGGTGTACTTTTTAAATACTCCGTCAAATTTGTGCATACGCTTTCCATCATCAGACGACACAATGGCAGTATTGAGATTTGGACCTTCACATTCTTTTCATACCACGATCTTTGCTGGTATGAACTATTGTTTTTTATTACCTGCAAAAATTAACTTCCATTTTTATAGGCCTATTCAGCCTTCTGGTCGGTGCATCGATAATCCTCTGGGAAAAGCTGACAAACAATCGGTTCCAAACCGTATTTTCGGCACACATCGACGAAATGTGCGGTCTACGCAAACCGATTTCAATTCCGACAGGCTGTCCAGTCGAATCCACAGCTGCTTCGGCTAAAGTAGAAACATCGTCGGCGGAATCCATTTCCGCGGATCGCGTATCCACATTTTCCACAATCTCATGCGTCATGGAGTCTGACTCTTCACGGGACCATTAACTTTACCCTGTGCTCGATCTCTTTCTTTTTTTCGTTCACCTTTTTTGATTTTGTTACATTGTAGATTCCTACCTTAGCCCCCTTTGTCATCCATGCCGCTTACTGCCGTCAATTGAATTTTTATGGGTACCTCTGCGGTTTTTACACCGTTTTTTTTTCGTTCTTTATTGCCATGACTTACGGCTTGTTTATATACCTGTTTTTGTATATCCTTTCATCACGCAAAAAACACGAGTGAGGTTGACATCGTTTTTAACATGCATCATGTCGGAAGTAGTGTCTTAAAAGTTGAAATTTGTTTCATTTTAGTTAGATTAAAATGACGTTTTATTGATACTCAATTGTCGAGAGCACTGTGATTTACACCATGAAAAAAACTACTGCCAGTTTGATGTGACAAAAAAGTAGAGTTTTTATTACGCTATAAAACTGATGGAAAATGTCGATAGCGGAAGGTACAGCAGACAGACAAGACTCATAATTTATTAGTGCAGTGACACTTTTGGGGCCAAGCTTTTGCAAGGCAATGCGCAGAATTTCACTGAAATTTGGACGCCGATCGGCGACACACAACTCGGGGCTAATGAGGCTGATTGACATCAGTGCGGGGGTATAACATTGACCTAACCTGTCTGTCCTACGGCCTTATCGTCTTCTGAACGACCCCCGGCAAACAGAGTTATTGGTCGTTTCTGTGATCAGGCAGTTCAAGAGGACTTGTTCGAACTGGTTGTTTGTATTTGGCCATTCCATTTGAAATATGGCAGGTGAAAACTACCTCACTTATTTCTCTACATTAGGTAGGACTAATGATATTAGCCGGAATGCGAAAATTGTGAAAGAAATTTCTGAAAAATTTGGGTCCATTGTCGAAATTACGTCGGAAACTTGTTATTACGTCGTTTTGGCCGCTGGCGTTGATAAGGAAGCGTTTCAAAAAGCCAATTTTGAAAAATTGAACTACCTGCTTTCACACAATGTGTTCCATCAAGACCTGCTGAACCAGTCTTCACTACCGTCGGAAAGCTTGATTTTGGAAGTTGGTCCAAGGTTAGTTTATCACGTATTTGAGATGTTTTTTACATAAATCATTATTATAGAGTGTCGTTTACGACCCCATTCTCCACTAATGCGGTCTCTGCCCTTCAAGCAGCTGACATCAAAGATGTGATCCGAGTTGAAAAGTCAATCCGTTATGCCCTTTCTGGAGCTCAATCGTCTAGCCTTGATCCCCACCAACTGTTTCCACTTTTCGGAGATCGAATGGTCGAATGTCTCTACGAAAAACCACCAACTTTCACCCTTACTGCAAAACGTGAACAGGTTTATGAAATCGACGTCATCGGAGCAAACGGCCGGGAAAACCTTGAAGCCGCAAATCAGTCACTTGGATTGGCTCTCGATAAAGCTGATTTCGAGTACTATTACGACTTTTTTACTAATGTTGTCAAGAAGAGTCCAACCGATGTCGAACTGTTCGATCTGGCCCAATCTAACAGTGAACACTCTCGCCATTGGTTCTTCCGTGGAAAACTGTTTGTTGACGGAGTCGAACGGCCAGAAAGTCTGTTTAAATCGATTCAAGACACGCAAAACCACTCTAATCAGAATAACGTTATCGCATTTTCTGATAACAGCAGGTAAACCCATCAATTATCTTCCTGTTTTTTAAAGTACATTAACAAACGTACTTTCTTTAAGTGCAATTATCGGGTTCAATGCTGAATGTCTGGTCGCGTCTGATCCTACGACAAGTTCCGCGCTCATCAAAAAACCTCTGAAGCGACATATCATCTACACAGCGGAAACACACAACTTTCCCACTGGCGTATGTCCATTTCCAGGAGCAGCCACAGGCACAGGTGGTCGCATTCGGGATGTGCAGGCCACAGGACGAGGAGCACACGAGATTGCTGGCGTAGCTGGCTATTCCGTGGGAAATCTGCATCTGGAGAACTACAAACTGCCTTGGGAAACTGAATGGGATTATCCGAATAACTTTGCATTGCCGCAGAAAGTAAGAAAACACAATGTAAAAACAAAGTATAAAAGAAATTTTAGATTTTGATTGATGCCAGCAACGGCGCATCGGACTACGGTAACAAATTCGGAGAGCCGGTGATCTGTGGATTTGCTAGGACTTTTGGACTCGAGACTTCTAATGGCAAACGGTTTGAGTATGTAAAGCCGATTATGTTTTCTGCTGGTGTTGGAGCTATTGATGATGCTTTGATTTCGAAGGCGCCGTGTGCACCTGATCAACTTATCGCTAAAATTGGAGGACCAGTTTACCGAATTGGCGTGGGTGGCGGTGCAGCTTCATCTGTTCAAGTTCAAGGCGATCAGCATGATGAATTGGATTTTGAAGCGGTTCAGCGTGGTGATCCGGAAATGGAACAAAAACTCCACCGAGTCATTCGTGGTTGCATTGAACTTGAACGACGAAATCCGATTCTGTCAATCCATGATCAAGGTGCTGGTGGAAACGGCAATGTATTGAAGGAAATTGTTGAAGGAGAACACGGTGGCGCGATCATTGAAGCCGATGCTTTTGACCTTGGTGATCCAACTATTTCCATTCGTGAACTTTGGGGTGCAGAATATCAAGAAAACAATGCCGTTTTGGTCGAACCTAAGTTCAAGCCATTGATTGAAGCCATCGCGACGCGTGAAAAGTGTAATGTCGACTTTGTTGGAAAAGTGACTGGCGACAATCGAGTAATTGTTAAAAATTACGATGGTGATGAGCCTGCGAATCCTGTGGATATGGATTTGACCGCTTTGGGAGAGCGGGAAGCAAAGGTAATTGAAATTTAAGTCAACATTTTAGTCAAAGTTCAAACTTTTAGGAGTTCCGCCTGACAGTTGAAAACGTCCCAGCACAACCTCTAGTACTTCCATCAGATTTGACCGTCAAAGATGCATTAAACCGAGTCCTCCGACTTCCCGCAGTAGCCTCAAAGCGCTTCCTCACCAACAAAGTTGATCGTTGCGTAACTGGCCTCATCGCCCAACAACAATGCGTTGGCCCGCTTCACACACCAGTAGCGGATGTTGCCGTTGTAGCTTTGTCTTACTTCGAACACGTCGGAAGTGCTATTGCCGTCGGCGAGCAACCGATCAAGGGTCTCGTTGATCCTGCAATTGGAGCACGAATGTCGGTTGGAGAAGCCTTGACAAACCTTGTCTTTGCACCTATTACCGAACTTCAAGTATGAAAATCCTACTTTTTTCATTTACAATATTTATAATTGCCCTTCCAGGACGTGAAATGCAGCGGTAATTGGATGTGGGCCGCAAAAGTTGAAGGCGAAGGCGGTCGTCTTGTCAAGGCGTGTGACGCCATGTGTGATGTTATGAAGACCCTCGGAATTGCCATTGATGGCGGAAAAGACTCTCTCAGCATGGCAGCACGTGGAAAAGATGACAAAATTATCTGTGCCCCCGGAACACTCGTGATCAGTGCTTATGCGCCCTGTATTGACATCCGCAATGTCATTGCGCCTGATTTGAAAGTTTATGGTTTGTCATTTCTTATAATTGCAGAACTAATTACATTTTTTATTCAAAATACAACTTCAGATGAAGCACCGACAACAATTGTATACATTTCAATGGCAAACAAACGACCAAAGTATCGCCTTGGGGGTTCGGCTTTGGCCCAAACCTACTCTCAACTTGGATCGGACTTCCCAGATTTGGATGACCCTGAATACTTTAAAACCGCATTTAATGTCGTTCAATCGCTCGTTCGAAACAAATATGCTCTTTCGGGACATGATGTTTCCGACGGTGGTCTCATAACGGCGTTGTTGGAAATGGCTTTTGCCGGAAACTGCGAGATTCATGCCAATATTGTTGCACCCGCGGGTATGCTTAGATTTACATTAGTCGAGTTTTTTGTGCAAACTTAATGGGAAAAGTTTTAGAAACGATCGAAATTCTGTTTTCGGAAGAACTCGGAGTGCTTCTGGAAGTGCCCCAACAAAGCCTTGGACATGTTTTGGCTGGTTGTCAGCAAAATGGTATTCTCGTTCAGCAAATTGGCGAAGCTGTGAGACTTCATGGAAGCGATGCGACGGTAGACTGATGCAAATGCAGTAATATACTAACTTTTCATTTTGTAGGTCCGCGTTTCCGTAAATGGCGAGCTAGTCATTGACGAAGGTCTCAATGAGCTCCGCGAAATCTGGGAAGAAACAAGCGACCGACTTGAGCTCCTTCAAACATCTGAAAACTGCGTCAAATCTCAAATTGCCTGGCGCGCAACTGTCAAAGCCATCGAGTACACTGCTAAATTCAGTTACTTAATTGAACGAAACTTCCCATCTACCCTACCAAAGGTCGCCATCCTCCGTGAAGAAGGCAGTAATGGAGATCGTGAAATGGCTGCTGCCTTTGTTATTGCTGGATTTGAAGCTTTCGATATCACAATGACCGACCTGGCTAATAACGCTTCACTGGAACCGTTTGACGGCGTCGCTTTCGTCGGCGGCTTTTCATATGGCGATGTTCTCGGCTCGGCAAAGGGATGGTCGGCGGCTCTGATGTATCACGAAAATGTGCGAAAGGCACTTGAGGACTTCAAGAAGCGTCCGACTACGTTCTCACTTGGAATTTGCAACGGATGCCAGCTGATGGGACTTATTAATTGGATTGGGCAGACTAAAGGTAGCTTATTTATTTTAGTTTTTCTTAATTGTAATGCTTTTTCAGAGCATTCTGGACGCGTCTTTCTTGACGATAATGACTGCGGCCGCTTCCATTGCGGCTTTGCGACGGTCAAGATTGAGAAATCTCCGGCAATTATGCTTCGTGACATGGAGAACAGTGTTCTTGGCGTTTGGACTTCTCACGGCGAAGGTACTTTTTCAACATTTCTAGTTTCAAAAGCCTCCATGCTGTTTTTTCACATGAACTAAAATGTAAAATACGTATGTTTATAGGTAAATTCACCTACGATTCCCCGGAAACCGCCGCAGCCTTAGAAAAAGCCAACCTCCGATGCATTCGCTATTGCGACAACTATGCCAACCATGTCACTGCCTACCCCGCGAATCCCAATCAAAGTGTTGACGCCGTCGCAGCCGTATGTTCCGCTGATGGTCGTCATCTTGCTATGATGCCCCATCCTGACAGATCCTTCATGTCCTGGCAATGGCCCAACTATCCCGAAGACCTGAAACGTCACAATGCCGACTATTCGCCATGGATCCGCATGTTCAGGAACGCTTATGACTGGGTCGTGTCTCAATAGCTTGTCATTATGATGAATGATGATGTTTTTGTTGCTATTATTTGTTTTTCGCCTATACCCCTTGTCTAAAATGAAGAATTAATCTGAAGTAACACACTTGAAGCTAATATATGCCACACCAAACGAAAACCGAACATCGTTGCATTTTCTTCAGACCCACAGCTCTCGTCGGCTCAGACGACTATTGTCAGTTGAAAAATGGGCATCAATTTACTCAACTCCGTTTACTTTTTACCCTCATTAAACTTTAGCTTCTGTTTTTTTACAATAAAATGCCCGAACGCGCCTGTTTAATTGCCGTTCGTGAGTAATGATTTAGATTCACACCTCGACGATCGCAGACATTTTGAAAACAGAGTGATAAACGGTTGTTTTTATTGAAACGTTTATATATCACACTTCAAGTGCAGAGGGCCTTATGATAGTCATGCTGTTACTGAAGTCCACTGACGTAGTTTTAAAGCCGTTGTAGTGGCTGCGCTTCAAAATTTGACGTCCTTGTGAGGTCAAAGTATCAACATGCAATCAAAGCTGGTCAAAAGTTTATGAACAAACCGCGCTTTAGTTCAGTTGTCCTTTGGGTTTGTAACTGAAGAGCCCGAGAATGTCGTTAAAGTTGACATCTCGAACGATTTATGCTTGCTGAAAACTTCGACTTGGATTCAATTTTACAAATGCTATTAAATTGACTTTGCAGTGCCTTTTCATGTTTTGAGTGCATTTTTTCAATACGTCTTTACGGGGGTGCGTTGGGATCACTTACATTTGGCTCTGGAAAAATGTTATTGCAAAGATTTTGGTTTCTTTTTTGGTTTTGCTTAGATTATAATTCTATGAAAAACTGTCATTGTTAAAGTGTTCATGGCGTGGTCTGATACGATCTTTCATGGCCGAAGTTGTCGCTTCAGAATAAATGCATGTCTAGCTTTGACGACATCTTTACTTTTTAAGCAAGAATTGCAAATTGTTCCTGTTATGATGATGTCTATTCTTGCATGAGCTTGTCGGACCAACACCTCTTTTGTTTTTCACAAAGTAGCATAAAAATGTTTCAATTATCGGTCTTTATTCATGCCAAATCATGCATACTATTTCATGCCATGAGTGTGACCATTGTTTTTCTGTTACATTCTTTGAAATTTACTTCCATGCAATTACCTCTAGTAATAACAATCGAAAAAAGGATCGTAAACTGCGTTAAAAACATTTTCTCAAGCATGAGATAAACTTCTTTTTTCAATGATCGTTTTGTTGGCACTTAACTGCGCTTCAAGTACAATGTGAAGCAACGACCTCCTTTCTGACCACCTGTTTACTCATACTTTCTCATATGTAAGTATTATCGTGACTAGCCTCCAGGCAATGACAACTCACCCCAAGTTTATTGGGAGGAGATTATTTTCATGCCGACCGCCTGGTCCGGACGACCCAGGCGCCGTTGACTTGCAAAAAGCACAAAGGCTCGCCATCCGCGGTGGTTTGATCCTAGTGTCCGAATTCCATCCTCTTTCTTGTATGTGTGATTTCACGGCTTTTTATTGATGAATGCTTAACGCTCATCCATCACGTTTCAAGTGGTTCCTTGTCACTTGGAAGGTCGAGAATGAAGGCCCCATGCAGTGATAAGATTGACACCAGAATTAAGGTTTCACTTTTTTGCCTTTGTTAAATATAGAATTTATAGTATTTTTGAATTCATAAACAAATCCATTTCGTTAAATCGCAAAGACAAAGCTCCGCCGACAAAGCCAACCAAATGTGCTCATCAGGTCGGCTTTTTACCACCCCCAGACAAGTTTCAGCCAGATTTGACGGATTTACTCATCAATATTGTCTGTTTGCAATTCGTTTCTTGCCCTTTTATTGATTCCAGCTGTGGCCTTCAAACTTTGCGGTTAGAAGTCTGAAGTCGTACCACTAATTTTACTGATATCCGACACCGCCATGGGTTGCCCTTCCCGCCCTAATGTGTTTTTGTGATGCTCAGAAGGTCAAGATTCTCCTGTTACTCTCCGGCTTTAGGTTCACAGCGCAATTGATTTCAATAACACGACCCCCATAAATTCGTGACTCTGTTTTTACTTTATGTTTGTGAAGCACACTTAATTGCGTAGTCATGCTTACATTGTGTGTATGAATCTTGCGTAATTATTCAACTTAGGAGGGTACTACTTGCACTACATTCATGGCGTCATGTGTTCTCCTTCCCTTTTTTGGTTTTATTCATACTTTTGAGCAAGTTTGTTCATTAATAAGTTTCATCTTGGCAATCTTCCTTTCCTTTAGCGGTTTCTGTTTACACAGTGATGCTAAAGATGCATTTTTTGTGTTCCTAGGTGGTCTAATTCACTATTTTAACGCAATTGGCAAGTGCAGACAAGTTGTGTTTGCTTTACTTAGCACTTTTTGATTAATGTAAGTTCAACAGCGATCAATTGCAACTGATTTATCATTCATCATAAGTTCCTTGGACTTTTTGCAGTAAACCCGTGGGGCCCTCTTGTATAGACCTCCCTAAAATTGACTACGCCTCAGGGATTGATTTGTAACTCCGCCTTTAAAAAAAGTAAGCATGCCATTGCGCTGTTCAAGCAACGAGCTTCGTAATGGGCCAAGCCCAGAACAGGCGAACTTCAGGCAAACTTCATTTTTTGCTTTTATCATGTTCTTATCTTCCTTCTTGTTTTCTTTTTCCATTTGATACCGTGTTTTTGAAATATTACTTTTTGGCAATCACTCTCATCCCAGCTTTTTGATGTGGATAATTGAAGAGCGCGAATACGAATACCAACTTAGCTGAAGCGTAAACAGCGTTGAATTACATAGCTCTTCCTTTTTTTGAAATATTGTTTTTTTCCAGCTTTAACGACGGCTGTGCAGTATTTTTACTATAAAGTTATCGCCGTGGCGTCGACAACCTTGCCTTCTGGGGCAGCTTTCAGACAGACGACTTAACCATGGCAGGTCATTCTTCTCACAATGACCTTCGGAAATGGTTAATTTGTTGCATCTGGATTGTTATTGCCACAAGCTTTGTTGAAACCGCTGCTGTTGACAAACGATGTACTCGTAACAGTATTAATCTAGGAAACATCATTGACACCTTGTTGAAGGACTACGATATCCACTTGCTTCCTGAAGCTGAGGGTGTCAATGTGACTATTGAAATGCATGTTCAGGTTTGTTAATTACCTAAAACCACACATGCTTTGATCTTTGCGGTGACAAAGCGACAAGTTGAAAAAAATCCATGACATCAGAAACAGCTGTGTTTTGATAAAAGTCGTTACACTGCATTTCCAAGACGCTAGGGACAAGTGGTATATTACTCAACTTTTTTGGTACTCCCCTAGTGCCAGTTTTTTGTATTCAGTAAGGCCGTTTATGTTGGAAGTTAGACCCAAACGACAAAAAAAGCCTGAAACATAGTCGCATCACTCTCTTCACGCCCCAGGGCTTAAAATTTCATGAATCTGACAAATTAATGCGGCCGTCGTCTTTTCCCCATTTTGTTAGGCATATTTTAGCTCTCCCTCGAGTAACGAACCTTCAAGCTTAGTTTAGCGACAAAAAGAGGATTGAATATTCAAAAAATAGCTATTCAAATGTGAAACGTTGAACAAAGTGCAAAATTTGTTCCGGCTTTTAAAGTTTAGTTGCACCAATGAAAAACAAATGTCAACGCTTGGGCTTTTCGCACTTTGGGGAAGTCATTAGCGGATGACAGGTTGATAAGAAAAAAACGGAAATCTGGGTTGTAGAATCCTGCATGTAGGCATATGCCATCAATTAGTCAATTAGCAGATGAGCAAAAATAGTTGAAAATGGTGGATATTTTTATGAATAACAAACTTTAGGGTGTTTCTGGTATTTCCGAAATCACAGCAGACTTTGAGCTGGATGTCATGTATTCCGAGATCTGGCTGGATCCACGGTTATCGTTTAAACATTTGAATGTCTGTGCAACGAATATTACGCTTAAAAGTGATTTTCGATCTAAGATTTGGAATCCTGGTAAGTTTAATTTTGATTTTCATTATTGATTAAGACGTTACTTACAGATACATGCATTATCAACTCAAAAGAATCATCAATTCATAGCAGTCCGTCTGAAAACAGTTACATTATTGTCTACGAAAACGGTCTAGTATGGAGTAATTTCAGGTACGTGTTTATAAATATTCCTTTCCCCTTCCCTTTTTACAAAAAACAATCGTTGCACTTATTTATACTTGATGATTTTTTCATTCAAAATGACATGCGGCTGTCAATTCCATAATGGCGCCATTTTTGGAAATATGCAAAAAAAGAATAAAGAACAACAGTTCTGAAGTGCAACATTTTAAAAATACTTCACCGAAAAGTTGACTCTACAATCACATTGACCTTTTGATTCAATTTCAGATTAAAAGTTAAAGCTCCGTGTAAAATGGATTTGGTAAGCATACATTTTTACTAAGTTAAAGGGCATGTTTAACATTAAACTTGTTACAGAAAATGTTTCCGTTTGACTCGATTCAATGCCAGCTCGTCTTTGAGAGCTATTCATTCAACATAGATGAAGTAAATTTACTTTGGCACGATGTGCCGATAACAATGATGGAGAAAGTTGAATTGCCCGATTTCGACCTAATTGGCTGGAGGACGGATTCAGAGGAATTGCATTACCCTAATGGAAACTGGCAACGAGCTCTCGTGAGTTACCAAAGTTAAATACCGATTTGAAATAAGACCTTATAGGTTAAATTTACCTTTGCTCGACGTTATGGGTTCTACCTTTTCCAAAGCTACTTTCCCACATCACTTACTGTCATCAGCAGCTGGGTTGGATTCTTTTTCGACGTACGAAGTGTTTCTGCGAGGTTTGTTGTTCTATGGAATTTGTGTTTTTTCATAACAGAAGTTGTAGAATCACACTCGGAGTGAGTTCACTCCTCGCCTTAACTTTCCAATTCGGCAATGTGCTTCGTCACTTGCCGCGAGTCTCTTATATCAAGTGCCTTGACGTCTGGATGATCTTTAGCGTCATTTTTATCTTTTGCACTCTCGTCGAACTTGCCATTGTTTGTCAATTAAACCGCTGGGAACGGGAAAAACAGATAGGATCAAAAGTATTGGGTCATTGGCTAAATCAGATAAGGTAAGTTTTTTTGTGACTTCTGACAGCTATCTATCTGTTACATTGATTGAATGTGGTCGTAAACAAAATTTATTATAGAAAGACAAGAAAGAACAACACATCAGACAATGGGGACGGAGTTCGGAAGAGATTCCTCCTTTCTCCGATCCACAAAGAGGATAATGATGCTCCCTCGAGGCCAAGTCCAGATAATAACCTGGCTAAACGCTCTTTTGTCAAAGCTGCGGGCACTGTAACAGTTATTCCTTCATCGGATGAGGAAGTCGAAATGCTAACCACAAAAAAGCCAAATTGGTGGCGGACAGTGCCAAGTCGGATTGCTCAATTATGCTGCCCACCGGATCGTGACTGGTCTATTACATCTGTACAGGTAATTGCATTATGTGGACCAAACTTCCTCAATCAATTAAGTTACAGGTTGATCGATGCTCAATGATAATGTTTCCCCTCTCATTTTTGGTCTTCAATGTCATGTAAGCTTTTCCTAATTATAAGCCTGGTTTTCAAATTAGCTATTTTAGTTACTGGTGCATCTACTTCAAGAAAATGGATCGACCAATGTAAATCTTGTAAATTTGAAACTTGTCAAACGCAGCCTCGTCATTTAAAATAGTTTCCTCGTTATGCCCCCATGAAACTGCATGCCTAACATAAAACGTGATAATGCCGGTTTTGTTTGTTTACATAAATAACTTCCATGTCAATTCGTAAACGTATATGAATAAATTAAGATTGATTTTGATCGAAGGCGCGTAGATAAGCGAGTTCAGTTTCGAATCTTTAAACGACTCATTATTTATGAACACACGTTCCTTTTTTTAAACTTACAACGCCACGGCATTGACCAAATATTCCGAATGCGCAAGAGTGTGAACGGCACGTCGTGTCGCTTCGAAGCTAAGTTTCTGAGGTTCGTATTGCGTACTTTGGTCTTGTTTTATGCATTCACTGAAAAAAGTTCGTTATATCTTCTAGTTTTTCATATTTGCTACGTGCTGGGAAAGGAAGTTAGTATGCTATTCACAAAAACAATACTGATCAGTGCCCGAAATGTGATAGTCAGCTTAAAATTTAACCGAATTGATAAGAACAAAAACAAGCCTGACACCGACTCACTCCGTAAGGACTCCAATGGTGTCGACTTGAATCTGCGTGTCCACGTTTTTGTCACTGACGTAACGTTTATGCGTGTCGAGCTGGCCGAATCCGATGATAACCGCGGTTTGTGTTTCGGAGAGGTCAAACGCATACTTTTCCGGGGAAGGTTGATTAGCCGCTGTTGTTGACGATTTCAATGGACCATCTTTCGTGGACATTGGGGTCCCGCTATCACGCAGTGGCTAGAAATAGTTTCGTGACTGACTCAGTATGAATATAACTAAGTAAGACTGATTATGGATTAGTTCCTGTGACAATTATCCGGCCTAGTCTGGATTTTATATGCAAGGTCTCCCTTGCTTTTACGCTTGCATTCCTGTTCCGATTTCCTAAAAGGTCGCACGCCCGCAATTTGGCTGTGCTTTCTTCCTTTTTTCCTATTTAGTATTTTTCAATTTCCCACTAACCGCGAACAGAACAAAACGATATATCTCATCGGTCTTTCTCACCCTGAAGACGGCGACCGTCACCATGGAAGGGCAAAAAACCGAAAATGATTACTATTAGAAGGAATGCCAGGAAAAAGGGGAGCAAAAATGATAAATTAACACACCAATTGACCACCCTCTTGTTGCAGATGTTGTGGTGTGGTGGGTCCAGCTGCTTTGTCTGACATGTTAAATTGAGTATTGCGTCTAAAACGTCCTGATTGAATGCGGAGAAAGCAAGTGCGACGCGGTGGTGCTTGAAACTCATTAGTTAACCCCTTCTAGTAGAACGAAAATGACAAAAATTCAACTACTTGTAAGTGTAGTAGTACAAGAACTAGCAAAGAGCCGCACATACATACACCAACTACTACCACATCAATATGGCGTGGTTGTTGCTGTCACAGCCGGATAGGGAATATCCAACTCTGTCTGAGTGGCCCTCGCCATGGCCAGTGCCAGCGGCCCTGGGCATGGTTTTGTCTTTTATTCACCTTTGGTTGACGAAAAACCCTTTTCGATGAATGGCATTTTGTTTTTGGGCTAGACTTGTTTCTATTAGTACAATATTGGATTCTCAGTTTTGTTTTTGATACTTTTGTTTATTTTTAACCTATTTTCTTCACGTCATTGTTATACGCGTAATTGAAACACGCAGAGCGTGTTTATCATAGATATAGCCATTTAAAGGTCGTTTCCACCACTATTCGAGTTTTTAGTTAGCCGTGTTACATGTTTGTGTCGTTTTTGGCGCTAACTTTTTGTTCGGCTGACCCTTTCGTCCAAGCGTAGCCAGCGGCCATCAGTAATTGTTACGTCGGTTCAGTTAAGTGTTGATTGTTAGACCCAAGGGTGGACGACGGGCCGGGCCAGCCCGGGCCGCCCGGGGCCGGCCCGTGTTGGGCCGTGTCGGGCCGAAAAAATTGGAGCCCGGGCGGGCCGGGCCGATATTGTCGGCACGCAGTGAATTTTTTGACCCTTTATTCCAAACAACGCAGCATTCATCCTGCGATTTTTCAAAACTTTTTTATGCGTTTTGACTTTTGTTCAACTGCAAAACAATTAAAAAGGTGAAAATTAGTTTTGTTGCTTCTAAATGAACCGCCAGAATGGCTTTTTTTAACGTTTTTCAACGAAAAAATGTGGGTTCAAAGCGGGCCGCCCGGGTTGGCCCGGGCCGGGCCTTATTTTGACAGCCCGCGGGCCGCCCGGGCGGCCTGGGCCATGCAGCGGGCCGGCCTGGGCTGGTTACTGAAAAACGGGCCGGGCCGGGCTGTCAAAAAGTCGGCCCGAATCCACCCTTGGTTAGACCCTCTCGTCTCTTTAAACAAAGAAAAGAATAGACGAGACTGAAAAAACAACACATAGGTATACAAGGTTCACCCATGTCATGAACCTTTGCTTTGGATCGCCTCTGGCCGTACACAATTGATTTATTTTATTTCGTGTTTAACGCGATCGTTCTCACATTGACTGTGGGAGAAAACTTTTTCGGCTTTTCCTTTGTTAAAACTGTACCAAACAAAAGTAATGGAACGAAATCACGGTTTACGAGGCCCGATTTTACCGATTTAGTGCCCCAACAAACTGAAAAAACAGCTAACTAATTGTTGTTTTCAGTGTCAATCCGAGACGAGCATCAAACTTTCAAATGTGAACGTAAAACAGTGCAGCGCCTTTTCACGCCAATTGTCTGGCTGTTTTCGCGCCCTGTCCCTCTCGTCTCGCAGTGGACAGACCACGTCCTCGAAAAAATACGCGCACCGGTGAAACGCAACACAAATTTGTGCTCCG
Source organism: Panagrellus sp. LJ2284 (assembly GCA_024447225.1). NCBI lineage: Eukaryota > Metazoa > Nematoda > Chromadorea > Rhabditida > Panagrolaimidae > Panagrellus > Panagrellus sp. LJ2284. Next base: position 10,363,255 of record JAMRYC010000002.1, read on the forward strand.
TTTTTGCCGCCCGAGGGTTCTAGCCAGCTACCTCCTGCGCCCTGCCAGCTTTTCCAGACCCTTTTGTTTGCCGTGGTTGATGTTATGGTTGAAATTACGGAAAGCTATGATCCGACGAATGACAGACAATCTGTTTACACGTAGGTTTAAGTTTTGTTCTAAGTTTGTCGTCATTACAAAACTTATCTGTCTAACTTTATAGAGATCAATGGCTGAACTTTTCCGATGGCACTCTCACCTTTCAAAAACTGGAGGAATTCGCGTACAAAGGCCAATTACGTGATTCCAGCTTCCGTTCACTGGCATGGATGGTGAGTTTTTTTACGGTTTTCTTATCAGTCAACCTCACATGCTATATTTGTTTTTTCAGATCCTTCTTCGCTGCCTCCCTGTCGAAAAAAAACGTTGGGTCAGCTGTCTACACGATAACCGGGAGGTCTACGAGAAGCTCAAAAAAAGGGTTAGTGCTTGCATCCCTCATTTTCTCATTTATCATCATTATCATCATTTTAAGTACCCCAACGTTCCGCCCGATGTGCTTCTCGACCTCGAACCCCAGATTCACCATCCTTTGACAAACCATCCGGGGGTTCGTTTTTTCTTTTCTCTTTCTTCGGTCTGAAGTGGTAACAGTTTGTCATTTTCAGAGTCCATGGCTACGGTATTTTGCCGACGCCGGCCTCCGCGACATTATTCGAATGGATGTCGAACGAGCGTATGTCAATTTGGCTTTTGTTTGGTTGGATTTTATTTATTGGTAATTTTGTAGGTTCCCAGAAATCAGCTTCTTTGCTGATGCCGACATTCGTGCCAAGCTTTCCAATGTTCTGTACATCATTGCCAAGCTTTATCCGAAGCTGTCTTACCGTCAGGTATGGTTTTAGCTGTTTTTATTATCACGAAAAGTTATCAATTGCCTTCTTTTCAGGGAATGCATGAGATTCTAGCGCCCGTTTTGTTTGTTTTGCATTCGGACCATCAGGCTTTCGAACACCAGAGTGAAACTGCCCGGTTGGTTTTTACTATTCATAGACGCCTTATGAACTTCTGTACTTTCAGCCACATACCATATTTGACGATCTTGGAAGCCATTTACAACAAGGACTACTTTGAACATGATGCGTTTACATTGTTTAACAAGATTCTAGCGGCTGTTAGCGAGTATTATGTAACCAGTGCCGATTTGCCTGTGGTTAAGCCGAAAATGCTGTTCGGATTGTGAGTTTGTCTCTTTGTATGTACTGTAGCTTACAATTACTTTTGCAGCGACCCCGAAGTACTTCCACATTGGCTCGAAGAGCTCTACAAACTGTACGATACCCGCTTCCAACAGACTGACCAACCATTGTGGGGCCATTTGAGAAGTTTGAAGCTGACTCCGCGGTTTTTTGGAATGTGAGTTCCACTCTGTTTTTGCGTGTTTTTTCAATGTACTGTTGTAGGCGTTGGTTTCGTTTACTGTTCGGCCGTGAATTTCCCTTTCTCGATTTGCTTTATCTTTGGGACGTTATTTTTACGGACAGTCCGAAACTCCGTTTGGTCGACGAGATTTTTATGGCTATGCTGATACAAATTCGGAGCAAACGTTAGTTTTTATAACTTTTTCCATAGTTTCGTTGATGGTAATGTAATGCATTGCAGTGCTGGAAGCGGATTACAGCGAGGCCTTGCATTATCTACTCAGGTATCCGCCAATCACGGATGTCCAATCATTTGTCAAGTATTGTCTTCATCTTCGGGATCCTTTGGTATGTTTTTGTGCCTTTCTTGCCTGATTTCGTTTTTTATGTAGTTTTTTGCCCTTTTTTGGTACTTCAGACCTTTTTACGAGTGTTTGTCGATTTTTTCAGAAGTTCACAAAACCACAGACTTACGGCGCGACTCACTTTACGCATATCACTGTTACGGGAGAGCGACATCCAAATCAAAATAGGCGGGTCAGTTTTGCGAAGCTACCCAATCGCCAAAGTGCTACCAGCTCCAAGGGGAGCCGTCCAATGCAGCCCATACCCGCCCAAAAGGTCCGCGCTCCGACGACATCGCCATCGTCCAGCAAGGGGCGACCGGCGAACGCCGTTGTCAACGGAACTTCCACTAGGAAAAAGGAAAAGGCCGCCGGTTCCAAAAATGTATGTCTTTTTCCGTTCTCTTCGACACCTTTTAGATGTTGCATTAAGTTTAATGTCTGGTTTTAATGATAATCACTTCCAGGAACCCGACGTCGATGAGCTGAAGATGCAAGTATTCCTACTGCAGGAGCAGATTTCACTTCTCCAGTCCAATGTCGATAAGCGGGACATGATGGGCAAGAATTCAGCCAAGAAATTGATTCTATTCATGACCGAATTGGACAATCCCAACCTCAAGCCGAGCACTTTTGCGAGGGTGAAAAATGATGTCCGAAAAGTTGCCAAGATCCTCAGCCAAGACGTCTACTGCGATCCCAACATCTTCGACAAGCTCATCGATGTCGACCTTGATCGCATGGAAGTTGGTCAAGAAGCCTTCTCACCGCCACGACCACCCCCGCCACCACCCGTGCTCAACAAGCGATTTCTCCGATCACAGTCGCCTCCTGCCAAACGACCCCTCAACGTCAACAATGAACTCAAAGAAATGCATTACAAACGCAAACAAAACTTCTAATGATTGAATTAGCCATCATTTAACCCTATGCTTTGCCTTCCACATTCCAACCGATGCCTTCTCAGCCCTCCCTATCAATGTCCCCGGCCATTATACTTCTTTTTATCAGTCTTTCTATACCCCTTTATCCCTCCTCTAACCATTCCGCCGAGTTGGAATAGTGCGAATATCAGATGGCAAATACGCGTATGTTGTATATAGGACCCCGTCATGTAACTAGCAATTAGTCTTTACAGCGAGGCAAAAAACTGTTTTTAGTCGCCATTTTACATTCTTGTTTAGCAAATAGCTGTTTTAGTTGCTTTTATTTCATTCCCTGCGTTGATTTACCTTTTTTACAATAACATAAATAAAAAGAATCTGTTTTATCCACGAATGAAAGTTATAGTACAATTTTGATCGGATTACAAATTGAAAATATCCGGGATAAGGTATTAGCTACAAAGTTGATTGATTAATTATTTCGCCGATGTGCTTGGATAAGTGCTTTAATTTCGGATTTGGTGAAGCTGGTGCCGTCGTCGCAAGGATCCAGGGTGCACTTAGCATTGCATGGATTTGGCTTGTAAGGGGTGCAACAGCAGAAACATTTCTTGCCAATGCTGAAAATGAAATGATGTTTGTTTGTCATTTCGGAGATTAGTTAGTATAACGAACTTGATGCAATTTAACGGTTTTAAATTCCAAATTTGATCCCGAATGTTTTGCGGAACAAGCTGTCCTAAAAACTGGGACGAAGTGACACCCCGCGGCGGCCATACCGAACAACGACCTTCCTCGGCGACGAACGCCTCAGGCGTCATTGCGCAAGATTGGGTCTCTGTGGGCAATTTGCAAATGCGGTCGGAGACTCCAAAGGTATTTGATCCGGGGGCATACGAACAGCCGGGACTGCAAGCTACTTGGACATTACACATGCCACATGCATTAGCTGATTTGTTGAAAAGTTCGGCGTAATCCATGATTTTTTGGACGATGGGGTTGCCAATGCCGACAATTAGCTGGAAAACGGGTTACATTTTGAAAGAAAACATTAAGTTAAGTTAACCATACCGACATAAACCGATTTTGATAGCATTGTTGCGGCAATCGGCTCCAAAAAGTTCTATCATTAGTGCTAAAACAAGGTCCATAATCGCTCCAGTTATGGCAGTTGGCCGTTTTCCCTCGAGCAATACCAGCTACTGATGAAAATGCCGAAGCTAGGAAAGCATCACCGACAGTAACAGCCGCTATCAACGCAATCACGGCAATTGTAACACATTTAGAAGTGGAAATCATATTGAAGGTTGACTTTTGACTGATCTAAATCGATCAAACGTCCTTCTCCGAATGGGTTTCCTTCCTTTCAACTTTCAGCAAAACAATCTTTTCCAAGTTTCCCGTTTTTTGCGCCGAGAACTGGTATAACTCCGCCAAATCCAAACGTTAAAACGCACCTAATCAGTGGCCGATAGGCTATTGATTGTCTATTCCATCCCGTTGTTCACTGTTTCGTTGAACTTCGCCACCGGGCAGGGTCGATCGTCGACGTCTGACTGCGCGAACAGAACCCGCCCTTCAACATTTTACTGGAGAAGCGTCAATCGGACATACTTGTCACAACTTGATTTGAAAATATTGATGCCTTAAATGGAACGTCAGTCCTATCAAAACAGTAATTGCTGTGATCGATGGTTGGAAATGTTTTGCTATTTTGTTTTTTTTTGTTGCGCAACAACAGATGCAAAAAACTAAAAGTATCAATCACAACCAAAATGCTAAATTGAATTGAAAAGCGTTAAAAAAGCCGGAACACTTAATACAATTGAAAAGTGAAAAGCGATCGTTTTTAAATAAATATAAACCCGATCCTCGGATAGCCTATCTGTGGTCCTTGAGTGGTTTGTACCCTTTCGTGCGGTCAAGAATGTCGACGCGAATAACGAAGCTTCTTCTCAGACTTGATTGTTTACACGTTCGTTAAAAAACTGCTTGAGGGGGGTATTCACACGCAGTCGAGGGGCGGGATAGGTGGGGGATGAATAGCCAGGGGTCAAAAAGGTGTATTTTGTCATTTTCTTGAGGCTTCGCTTACATTAGACGGTTTGCTAGCTAGTTTATGATGTTTGTCGGACGAGTTCAACTTCAACTAAGCCTTATTTTCTGCGTTTTGGTCATCGCTGTTTGGGGATCAACGCCATGGTATCAAGCTAGGGATGCTTCTTCCGCGGCACCACAGCAGGCACCGTTTAATTTTCGCTGTGAGACAGGTAAGCTATTTTTAAATTTGAATAACAATGTAATGTCGAACTTCAGAATGCTCGACGACAATGGACTGCGCAACTGGTTTAAGCTGCTTCCAAGCCACAGCAGATTCCAATGGTTGCTGTCTCAAAGGTTATTTCTCGTTTTCACACACAAATTTTCAACCAAATCCCCTTTAGCTCTGAAACCAAATGAAACAGGATGCCTAATCGACGATCAATGCAAACGGGCATGCGAGTCAACCCATTGTGACAGCACGCAATCCCAGCCCCGATGTCTATGTGACACTGGAAGACACTTCCTTTTCAACAAGTGTTGTGAGTTCACCGTTTTGGGATTACATGACGGCGGTGGCCTTATCCATCAAATATTACAGGGAAAAAGTGTCCCGAATTCGCGCATCCCGAGCCTGTCGTTGACGCCACCGGATTTTCGCAATGTGTACTCAAAGTCGACTCGAAAACAGCAATGAACTACATGCGACGCTTCCGCCGTCAAATGCGAAGCAACTTTTGCTAATTTAGCCAATTGCAACTGTTTCAGCGGCTTGTTGCATGCTAACCTATTATCCCCAGTCATGCAAGCAATGCTGCCTAATGATCTTTATAAGACAACGAGTAATAACCCAAAATGGAAGGAATGCAGTTAAATTAAATATTTTACTCTTGGAACTTTGAAAATAATAAATTATTAATATTAAATTTTAAATCATTTGAAGGCAGAGATAAGAGTATCACCTGTAATTGTGGCAGAAGTACAACACTGTTTAAAGTCAAAATTTTCCCGAATAATGCCCATTTCGGCCCGGGTAGTGCCGCCAATGATGAAAAGAAGTCTTGACTTAGGCGCATTTGGAGACTTCGGCTTTGCAGCTTGTTCGGGGGCTGGTTCGAGGGCACTCCATTCTTTGTAACCGTTGGAGTCGCCTTCTTGAAGTATGCGGGTTAAGAGTGGAACGTAGCCGACGTAATGTTTGGCCATTGGGTCCTAAAATGACAAAGTTACAAAACATTAGCCAAAATTGATCAGACTTACGGTGCTCGGATCATCGACGAAGAGCTTGAACTTCTTCTTCAGCCTTTCAAAATCGATCGGCTTATAGGGCGAAACAATCTTGTCAGATTTGTCGTTGCATCGGATCAACCCAGCAATTTGAAGTCGAATAAACCAGGAAAGACTCTCGAGGCCAAAAGACTGAGTAACGAGTCGACGATAGTGTTGAAGTGTGGAAATCTTGAGACCATTGGTCATTTGGGATTGAAGCGCAATAAGTCGGAGCGCTGACGGTAGGGAGTCACCATCAATTAGAAGATTTTCAATGTGGGGGATGGGTTTGTCGCCGTATTTGTTGTCCAGGATGTCTGAAATCTTACATTGTCTCAAATTTGAATTGTATTACAAAATAGGACTTACCAAGCTCGCACAACCTGTACATCGACCGATGATGCAAAGACAACTCATGGTGAATCAACTCCAAAACCCTCAAATGACCGCTGATCGTTTCCTTCCGCTTCACGACTTCGGCCACGGCATTGACGCATTCACGGATCTTGGCAATGGACTCAAGTGACCGGTATTTCTGTTCCTCCTCCATCTGTTCACGTAGAAACATTTGAATCTTGCTCGGAACATCATGATGGACGACATCACAGAGGTCGCCGTAGATATCGTCATTAAGGTGATGATCGAATTGGGGTCTGTCCTTCAATTCCTTCGGAATCTTCTTCTCATCGTAAAAGGTCGCCGTATCAAACTTGACGCTTTGAAGTACATCGATACCGTAGATCTCGTCCAAAGCTCCGGAAAAGGTTTGCTGCATGACGAGCGGTGTGACAGGATCAAGCCAACGATCAATTAACACTATTTCGTCGACTGATTGGATGTTTTGAGAGGTTGTATCGGGTTCCTGAAGTGACTTATGTTTAATCTAGCCCAAAAAACAGTAAGACATACCGATTTCCGTAGCCTTTCAACGCTCTTGATAACCTGTTGAGCCCAATAGCCCTTATAGACAATCTTCGGCAACACACCCATCGAAGTTTCAATCTGACGAATCGCTTTGGCACATTTGTAGAGCTCATTCCAGTCCTCATACATCAACATAACTGGTGCCACTGACATGAGGTTCAATGAGGCAAAGTCGGGATGATCGGTTGGAAACCATCGAAGAGGTAGATCGTAAATATTGTTAGCCATCCAAGGCAGAGCTTTGCTTAGCCGATCACGATGAGCGAAATTGACTTCAGGAACAAAATAGACCCGATGGCGGCGTTGGTCCTACAAAAAGCTGTTTGTAGGGCGAAAAATATATATGAATCACAAACCTTGGTGTGAACACGCTCCAAGTGCGACTTGATCAACTCTTCGGTGGCTGCAACAGTCGGAGGCACGATGTAGAGAATGTGATCGGTTCGGAAGACGACTTGGCCTTCGGTTTGGATGAGACTGTCGATCTTCATGTGGGAGACGACTTGGTGTTCTTTAAGGGTTTGATAGGAAATTATCTAAAATATATATAATTTTGGATGAATATTGGATTGAAATTGGTTTTAAACTTACAGAGTTGATCAGTGACATTAAGTAGCGGTCCCAGACTATTGTCTTCGTGCCTTCCAACCGGTCAAGCACGTTGAGTAGGACTTTTTGGTCCATGTTTACGACGATGGAGGAAAAAGACGCTTTGGTCATGATTGGAGCTGAAAATCGACGAATTGTTTTATATTTGTGAAGATTGGTAGTTTGGAAACACGGCTACATGATAGGTGAACTTTAATTGATCAAACAAAGAGACCGGAGTTAAAAATTGTAAATGTTTATATATAAAAACAAGGAAAGGGAAAGAAAAAACGACCCCCACAACAATGCTAACAAGGACCCTTGGCATTCAGCGCGCGGATGCAAAAGTGGCGGAGGAAAGCTTCCTTAAAAAGGGACGAGTATGCCCTGTGGCATTGAGGCAGAACCGTTCGAATCTCTGCAAAACCGTAAAGGTTTGCAAGTTTGCAACTTTCTCTTCCCCCGATCGCGTGCAATCAACCAAAACTTGGCGTTGCGTCCGCAGCGATCGATCCCGCGCATGCTTTGATGTCGCGTTACACCGAGGTAAATTCCTTCACTGTCCTAATCCCATCTTGTACTCATAATCAGACTGTTTTCTCCTGGTTCTCCTCGTCTACCACGATGAATACGACGTTCACAGCTGAGACCAATCTGTCGTCGCCTGGACGGTAAGTTTTAGTTCGTGATTTCTGCATTTATAAAGGTTTTTTTGAGCGTTAATTGAAATTGATTTTGCAGTGACCAGTCTCCAAACCCAGAGTTTGAAATGCTCAACGCTCCCAATTTCGACGATGTGCGTATGAGCGACATCAAAATCCCTGAGCATCTCCTGTACGTTTTTTATCGAGTAAAGTAAAAACAGAAGAAACGTTTTCGTTTTCAGCGCCTTCAGCACAACCAGTGACAATAGCGATGGTTTGAATGCAACGTTCACATGTGACAGTGACCAGGAGAACTTGCCCGTCGAAATTGAGCGTCCATCTGTCATCCCTGAGTATGTTCAGTGATCTTATATATTAAACTTGGCTATTATATTGCTGTTTCAGCCAAATTGAAGCCCTCACAGAAGAACTTTCCAAGGAAGTCCCCGCCAATGACCTCCTGCCCCAGGCCGTGCTTCGTCCCAGCTATGACCATGAAAACATTCTCGACGATGATGAGCCCGAAGATGGCAAGCCTGACCAACACGTTCTTGAAGAGTAAGTTGAATGTCATACATATCGTTTGTCGGCCATCGTAAAGGTTTTATTTTAAACCATCAATCGACTCTGCCAACCGCAATGAATGTACAGACTGACTGATTCATCTTTCGGCCATTTCATTTTTATGATAGCCCCGCCTGGACGTTCGTTCTTTGACGGGCTGCCGTTTTTTATGCTTTATATTAGAGTAGTAGCATGGTTTCGTGTTCATAGACATGTCTGAATTTCGTCTTTACAGTCTCGGCATTCCGGAAGAGGAACAAAGTGCCTACAAAAAGGCCCTCATGAGGGCCGAGCAATTGGTCCGGCAATCAAACTTAACAGATTTAACCCAGATGCAGGTCTACCTGAACGCCCAGCTCACGCGTCTTGAAGATAATCGGAAGGAGGAGATCGAAATGGTATGTTTTGGTTATTATTTTGAACGATAAGAAGGCCTAACTTCTGTCATATCAGGAGCGTCGTAAAATGACTGCCGTTTCCGAAGTGGCGTCTTGCGCTGCACCTGAACCCCAGCTGAGCATGGCTGTACTTGAGAAATTGGCCGGTATCAAGGATGAGGTTGAGGATGTCATCAAGCAGTACAAACAGTCTCGAAACATGGTTGAGACCCTGAATGCAGAACATGAGCGTTACCTTCAGAAGAACGATGCGTATGCTGATGTATGTTTATTTACAATTGTTTTAAAACTAAATGTATCAATTCAAACTTTCAGAAAGCCGCCGAAATCGCTGCCAACCATGCTCAACGGGTTGAAGCTTACATGAAGTTTGGCGAACGCTACGCTGCCCTGCTCAAGCATGTGTCTGAACTTACTGCCGAGTAAGTTATTTAATTGCCGATTTGATTGGGTTCACTATCAATATCCAACTTTCAGAGGCGACGCTACCTGCACGGCTATGATCGAACGCCACAAGACTGCCACCCTCGATAGCCGTACCAAGGCCAGACTTCTCCAGTTGAAGAAGGGCAACCTTGAGAAGAAGGAAAACGAACTGAGGTCACAGGTCAACGAGCTTATGGAAATGCTTGAGAACATCTTGGCTGTTCGTGCCCAGGCTGCTCAAAACCAAACTCTCATCGGCGATAACACTTTTTAACTTCCTTTAATGCGCGAGCATTCCACTAATTCGCAATGTTTTCTCAGAGGTTCTCTATTTTTACTGGCAAAAGGGTTTTTGACGTAATTTTAATTTTTTTAATGTAACTTGCACTTGTATTTTAACTGTGTGGCTATTTGGTTTAAAAGTGTTTATAGAACAAGATCATTGAAAATTCATGGCTATGCATTAACTCGACTTTGCAACATTCAACACCTTTGCGCTCTGAGTTGAGCGGTTTTAGATGCATGTCGTTTCAGAGAGTAGATCAGTACACCACCGGAGATCGCTGTCGAAACGTAGAGGGTGATCATGAAAGCGGCACTAGAAGCGTAAATGCTTTTCAACATGCATAGTTTAGATTCTTCCTCTGGACGGAGTGGTGCGAGTTCCATGGGTTCAGGCAGTGTGAGGTTAGCTTCAGATGGACTGTAAACATCAATGACTCTCAGTTTTTGGTCGATAATATGCACATTCTCAGCAGTGCCATCTAATTTCGCCGACGCGGTAAGCTCAGCGGCACTGCGCTTTCGACGATTGTGGCACAACGGTTCCGATTTGCAAATATGGTCTTCAGAAATGCCTTCCGCGATGAGTAAATGCTTGTGTCGTTGAATACAGGTTCGCACGCTACACTTGATCCAAATGTCTTCTGCGTCCGGAAATTTGAAGGCCATCGCATCGGCAAAGGCTTTTTGGTTGCGGTCACCGTATTGAACGCTTGAAATGATCAGGTCATCAGTGGTACAGCCATTCTCGATGATCTTGATCATGCGACCATCGAGAGTTTTTGCGAGACAGTCTTCGACTTCGATTCCATACAGTTCTAAAATGCGATAGCATAAACAAACGAAATTGATTGCCATCAGTTAGTTGCTTGAGTCTCACCCGATTGATGTGTCGTATTCCAGATGAACATGATAGGATCGCCCACGCGGACCCACGTCGCCGGAGCAATGTTTTCGTCCGGTACACGACCGTTAACAATAGCTAGGGTGGGCTCGGGCATCCGGGATACACCATTGAAAGTGGCTCGGGTTGTGATATCACTGAAGAAAGCTTTTAACTTAACTGATGTCATCAGAAATAATAAACATACGAGATAAAGTTGAACTTCGTTCCAACAGTGATACTCTGCTGCTGGAAGATACAGTGCACAGCAAAAGCCCGATCACTCATAGTCACAAAGTTCGAATGGAAGCTGAACACAAACACCGTAAACACTTCAAGCTCGCGTGTTTTGGGCTACAATAACATCCATTATCAACGCAAAGTCATTAAAAATGCCTACATGTCTCCTCAACTCCAAACCACATTCAGACAAATCAGTCAACGGAATCGAATAACTCGGATTTGTAGTGGTATTAACGTATCTCTGATACCCTGTGGCACAACCAGCCTTCCTACGCCAGTTTTTAATGAACAAAACTCCTTCGAATTCCTTCTCCGTTGTACCCTTGATCTCGATCGTGTCGGGACCACATTTTACTGAAGGTGTACCTGCAAGTTCCATTATGTTACAATTAGCTTTCGAACGTAGCAATGCACTATACCGATCAATTTGTTGTCAATACTTTTGCTGCTCGCAAGAGATGCCTGAAATAACACATTCCATTGTTAGAACTTCCAGGAATGCACTTGAAAATTAAGTGGCCCCTGAGTCAGACAGGTGTGGTTAAAACCTTGAACATCGACAGTGGTTCCAGTTATCATTACATCAAGGAATGAACTTATAAATGTTAAATGTAAAACAAACTTACACAAATCGATAGCAAACAAATTAAAATCAGTGAAGGTGTCATTGCGAATTCGATTTGATCGAAACAAATTCAAAAAACAAAGTGCAACCGGTGAAAGAACTAATGGAGAATGAAAGTTTCGAGGCGAACTTCAAGGCCGACCAAAGAAATGCCGTTCCTTTCAATGAATCACTTTCTTGGCATCCAAACAGATAGAGAGACGGATGCTCGACAGGTCACAAAAGGGAATGGAATTGGTATTTACAGGTGAGGATTGCTACCCGAAGCTATCTAAGAGGCCAACTGACACTCGTCACCACCACGGATGCCTCTCTGTGCCTTCTGACTCCACCCTCGATCGGTTCGGCGCTCTTAAGATTCCTGTTGTCTGAAACATCCTTGCCCCACGGTGAACCTGCAGCCAGCCGCATGTGCGAAGACGTGCAGGTGGCCTTGGCCTATTACAGGGTCAAACAAACGCCCGTCGCCGAAGTCGCGCTTTCGTTTTTAAGGAACCATCGTGCGAGCACGCACCTCTTGGTGCGATCGCTTTTGTTGCTCAAATGTTTTTCGAAAAATGGGTTTCTTTTTCACAATCACGCATGAATAGCGTTAAGAAAGTTAATTTATAAGGATGCAAAAAAGTATTGGTCACTTTTACATTACAGGTCAGTTAAAGTATGCATACAAGATCGATGAACGTGTTGATACAGGTATTATACAAACTGGTAATACAGTTGTCGTTGATTAATTACATGTTAAGCAATTGGTCAGTGCTTCTTCTTGATGCGTCGCTGGGCTTCATCGACGACTCGACGAAGACCGTCCTGATCGAGCTCGTCTAACATGACACCCACAGCGGAAATAATGTTTTCGAATCGTTGCGTCTGGAAGTCAATATAAGTTAATGGGACACAACCTTGGCCTCCTTCCGAGAAGTAGTAGTGGAAGTTTGGAACGGGAAAGACTTACTCTTGCGGGGCTCATTGACTGTGACCGTGCACTGAAGCGTTTTCGATTCATGGGACGACCTGGGACGTAAATTGTGCCGGGATACCCGCGTGGAGAGCGTCGGAAGCCTTCATGGAAGCTTTGGAACATGGATGAGCATGGTTGTTGTTGGGGTTCGGGGTCTTCTTCTTCGATTCTGGAATTGGCTGTTTGCAACTTTGAATCTTATGTTGTCAAAGACGTACACAAAATCCTCCCATCCAGGAATAACCTCCCGTTCCCGATCATCAATATTGAAACTGCCAATCACAGATGTGTTCATTAAGCTTTTAGTCCTATTGATAGGGTTATAAATCAATGACTGAGTCATAGTCGGATGCGGTCTTTCTTCTTCCTCAGATGCCGACGACTCGACAGGGCTATCCGTCAACTGTGCTTGGCACCCTAACGAAATAGTTGCCGTGCTCGGTGGAATAACCGTATCCACTATGGGTGGTGGTGGCGGCTGAACGGGGTCTTCCACGTCTGTCGACGATGTATCTTTAGCTATGGCTGAAACCAATTAATTTTTGATTAACACGTCCTTGCAAACACTATATACTGACCTACATTGTCTAAATGCGTCAACTGTGGTAACATCTGTATTATTTTGTTTCGATAAGCTGCATTTTCTGTACACGGATTCTCCTCAATCCATAAAACTCGTAACTTTGGCAAACCGCTCAAATGACGTATCTCATTTAGGTCTTCTATCTTGTTCTTCCGTATGTATAACTCTTCCAAGGCAAGGCAATGCTGCAACGGCTCCAATGAACTCACTTTGTTGACACTAAGTGAGAGGACGTTGAGCTTCGGCATCTGTGAGCATAAGTCGATGTCGTCGACTTCACAGCCCCTGGAGAAAAACAACTCGAAGTAGGTTAATTCCCGCAAACTTCATCCTGGGACAGGTTTCCTGAACCAGCCACAAATAAAGAAGTACTTACCATAAGTTAAGTTTGGTGACATTTTCGACAGATGTCTTTGTTCGTACATAAACTAGTGACGGCGTGAGTTTCACCATAACGAGTGGGGGTAGGGGTACTACAGGCAGACGTCGTGGAGCCCTGAGGCAAATGTAATGTGCTCACTGAAGACGCGTCGTTTTTCCTTTTCGGCTCTTGCTCCAGGCTTCCAGGGCAAAATGAATGTTGTCCGAGACAGGCGGGCAAAAAAGAAAGCAAAAAATGAAAAGCGAGGTCCAAATAGCCCCACAGATGGATCTGGACAATGGTGGAGGCCGGAGGCTGCTCACTCGAAACACTTGCTGCCACCCCGAGGGGACGTCGTCGCCAACTGCTGCCTGTACTGCCCCCGGAAGGCATAGCCGTAAAAGGCCGTCCTAAAGGGTAACAACAACGCAATGCCGCTTCTCATTCCTTGAAATTGGCACTCGCGCCTGCCAGCTGAGTGAGTCGATGTCGGGGCCGTATTGAACTTTTTTTCCATCCCTTCTGATGTGTTTCCTTCCCCTGTGACAGTGCCTTTTACTCCATGGATGAGGGTATCTTTTCATTTATAAACCAATTTCCATTTGAATGCGGTTCAAATGGACGGGAAATGGGTAAGACCAGAGTTGAACCAAGACAATAGATTACTGGCCGTTGCAAAAGCACATTAGAAGGAACCCTAGCCGGAAACATTCACAAACCCATTGTTCACTCACTTCAAAAAAGATATAAACAAACAGTAAAATGGGGTTATGGGGTTGCAACGGCACTCAATCATGACAAAGTACCTCGAGTGAGTATTTCTATGTGCGTAAGCTAGAATGTGTTCAAAAAATAAGGCCATTGCGTTTTTGATAGGACGTCTATTAAAAGATATTTACAAAAGGGAGCATCAGGAAATTCATTTCAATTCAATCAGTACGAAACAAAATTTACATTAGATGTGAAAGAACGGCAGCACCGCCATTCGTCACCGTTGACCATGACCATCATTCGCTGGGGCATGTTGAGAGGACCGCGATCACGGGAGGCTTGGCATGTGATGGTGTAGTGCTTCCTGCAAGATTTTTTTCTAAATTTAAACGAACTATTACAATTGAATTGAAAAAGACAATGAAAAGAAACGGAAAAAATTACTTCGTGATCGGCGGGAACTTCAACTCATCCTTATCACCGATTCCTTGGTCATTCTCGGCCTCAGCAAGCTCGTATCGTCCATCTTTGTGAAGCAGTCGTCGAATAGACATCGCCAGAGGGCCATTCGGGGCGCCGATAATCGTCACAGGCCGGGTAGATATCTCGGGAGTGGCATTGGCAAACGCTTGCTTCGGCACAGTTCCGGACATCAGGTCGAGGACAAAGTTTCGGATTGTCGTTCCATCGGCAGCGGCGATGCCTTCAGGGCTTTCGGCGTCACGGATGTCGGTTTCGTCGATTTCGAACTTCTGTTTGAGAGCGCTGTACTCGGCGATGACGGATTCTGTCTTGATAATGGTATTGATACAGGACAGAGCTTCATCCGATTCGAGGTGGCGAGCATACTTGCTCACGTGAGAGACGACTTGGCTCAATTCATGGTGGATCAGCGAATGGCACTCATTAGCTGACTCGAGCAGCTTGTACACCGCAGCGACCATTCCAGTCGGCAAGATGAAATTGAAGACTTCGGAGACCTTCAGCATCGAGAAGGCCTGGAGAATCGATTCGGCTTCCTTGCTCTCATTGAACAGTCGCGTCTGATGAGCCACACTCACAGCCCTGGCTTGATCCCATGTCCTCTGCCATATGTTTCCTTCCATACTCATCCGCTCCGAAAGCTGTCCAACACCTTCTTCGTCGATGACAAAATCGCGTGGAGAGTGCCAACGAACAAAGTCAGCGATGCAGCATCCAACATTCGCAGCTTTAAAGGCTTCCATATCAGATTGAAGCGTACAAATCTGAGCTTTGATTCGATCATCTTCGTTGATTGATTGCAGGTAAATCGCGTGCTTATCAAGCATATCTTCGGTCATCGGGCTCTGGTCTTGGGTAATCGGCTCGTACAATGGCGTATCAGGGTGATGGAGAAGGGTCAAATCACCGACTTGACGCAGACGGCCATCAGGCTCAGCTGGAGCTTCTTCCTGGGTATGCGTAGATCCTTCTTCGGAATCCATGAAGTCTTCATTGGCATCGTAGAACTCGTCATCTGTAATAAATTGATAATAAATCGAGGTCTTCAAACACTGGCTCACCACGGGCTACAAAGTTCTTCGTCGTGTCAAACAACTCGTGACGCTTCCGACGAGACGCAATGCAGCTTTGAATCATCTGTACTTTCTGGAACAACAGACACTTTGACGAATCTGGAACTTTCGTGTCTTCGAGGCCAGGAATGTCAGTATTGTTTTCCCAGTGATGGCGTAGACGTTCGACAAAGGCGATCCAGACTTGAGCGGCGGCAGTGATGCGTTCCTTTTCGGTTTCGAAGTGTAAAAGAACGGAGAGTAGAGCAATGGCAAGCTTTTCAACGACGCTGTCACGGGGAGAGGCCTTGGCATTTCGGAGCTTTATCTGAAAGGCGTCAAATTGGAATCGGAACACAGTAAAAAGCAAAACTGTACCTCGCAAGCTTGATAAACCTCGCCAAAAGCAGGCCCCATCGCATCAGTATCAACACTCTTCGACTCGCCCTTGAAAATCTGCTCCATCCACAACTTCAGCTTGGCTTCATCGACTGGCAGCACTGATTCGACGATGTTGATGGCGTGAACATGGTGGGGATCGGCTATCTTCCGAAAAGCATCGCCGGGTTTGGCGTCGGCGGCACCACTGCGATCACCGATAATGTCCTTGACGGGTCGAGATTCGGCATCACGGGCAATTTTGTTGGCTCTTTCAAGTGAGGTTGCTGAAACCATACCATCAATGTTGATAAAACGGTGCTTTCAACAAACCGAGCAACCCTTTGACACCCTTGTGGAACGAAACAGAAGCCCTCCACCTGGGCGCGCTGAATGGATGCAAATCGGTATACGCAGTATCATCACTGATCGCTTCCGGACGTAACCCCGGCCAACCCGTAAGCAATCTGAACTCCTTGATAACATCGCGTTTGGTGCCAATTAGCAAGCTGGAGATATCAGCTTCATCGATGGTTTTGTCGTCGGCACTGAGATCATCTGCGCCATAATCAAAGTCGTTGCGGATAATATATTCTAGCTCGATTGCTACATTGATATCGTAATCAGGAATGTGGTTCATCGTCTGAAAAGTATTCTTTTATAAAATTGAAAGAAGTCATCAAAAACATTACCAATTTCTCCCTGAGAAGCTGCAAAATACCATGAAGGCATGTGTGTTGCCTGAACCCTTGGAATGTATGAATCGTATCGAACTCGGTTCTGATGCTTCCATTTTGAACAGTTCCAACATAGAAGATTCGGTCAGGCACGTCGAATTGGATGAAAATCGGCAGAGCACTGAAATTGATGACTATAATGTTGTTTATATATATATAAAAGCAGTGACATACCATTCAAGATTGGTTGTAGCGACTTCAACGGCAGATCGAATCATCTGCAAGTCATCCTGGGTTGTGATTATGTCCTTCTCTTCGTCGACGGGCGAAAGCAGAAGGTACTCGAAAACACCGAACTGAAAAACAATTACAAAATGGGTTTATCATAAAAAACCGAAATAACAACATACCTGTTGAGTGATAATAGACCACGGATAAAAGTAGCTGTCGTGCAAGAGCAAGTCAGACGTGGCAACGGGATAGGGGCCGTCGTTGGACGATTCAGCGGCCTCAGGCAATCCACCGGGCCAGACGTGTGTCAACAGCAGGCTTCGATTCGGCGGATATGTCACTGTTTTGGATTCGTGTTCCCATTGATGTTCATAGTTCTGAAAAGGGGATATATAAAAAGTCCAGGAGAAGATGACAAATCGACAAACCGATGGGAAGGGAACGCTTTCACGACGCTTGACCCCGCTTGGATTTGCGCCGCCGAGATTCCATTCATGGATGGCGTTTTCAAGGGTGACGACGAACGTCTCGGTGTCGGATATCACGGTGAAGTCGGTGATCTCGAAGACGTCATCGGAGCCGTGAATTATGAGAGGCTGAGTCTCATCAACAGGAGTCGCCATGCTTCAACGAAACAAGAGCCCTGGATAGACCAGCTGACTGAAACGCGGTCGGGCGCTGGCTAGAAATTGTCAACGGACACGTTTCGCCAAACCGGGTGGAAGTAAAACGACGAAGAGAAAGTGGAACAGGGGCCATAAAGCGGGCCTTTAGCTGTGGACAGGGGTCAAAATTTTTCTATTTTAAAGTTTCTGGTGGTCTTTTTGACTAAAAAAGGCAAATATACGATCAAACAAGAAAATAAAATGCTCGAGATGCGCCAACAAGAGGTCATAAGAGCAAATGTAAAAAGTGAACCATGTGATTTTCGAAATACTTTGATGCATGATTTTATTATGTTTATCAAAAATGCTACAGCGCACTAAATACTTTTTATATTTGCCGTTATTTTTTTCACGTGTCCTGGAACACCGAACAGTTAACTAAAAAAAGCGACCAAACATCAAAAAAATCAACGTAATCAAAATTGAAGAACAGCAAAGACTTGTACGTGAGAAAAGGAACTATCGAATTGAATTATATCGTTGCCTCCTTCCGACATGTGTATTTTGTCTGCCGATAAAGTGAGTGTGCGGTTGCTTGATTTTGGTCATGAGCAAGGCGAAGTTTATTTTTCGACAGGTAAAATAAATCAATTTAAAATGCACTTTTGTTTGTTAATTAGAATTTATAGCTTTTTGAAGGAGAAAGTGGCACCTACACGTATTTGCTAGGATGCGGAGTCACGAGAAAAGCGGCTTTGATTGATCCGGTGCTCAGTACTGTCGAAAGAGATGTGAAGGTAAGCAACTTTTGAAAAGTTGAGACAAAACTTTTTGTACTTTTGGTTTTAGCTAATTAAAGAACTTTCCCTTGACCTTGTCTACGGTCTGAACACCCATGCTCACGCTGACCACATTACTGGTACATGCAGGTTGAAAAAACACTTCCCCGCAATGCGCTCAATTCTATCAAAACATGCTGGCGGAAAAGCGGATCTGCTTATTCAACATCAAGACACGATAAACATTGGAAACGTCGCACTTGAAGTTAGAGCAACACCTGGCCATACCAGTGGTTGCACCACATACGTCACTCATGACTACAGACGGGCCTTTACGGGAGATGCACTCCTAATTCGTGGCTGTGGTCGGACAGATTTCCAAGGTGGTTCAGCCAGCACTCTCTACAAATCAATTTATCAACAAATTTTCACGCTGCCGGAAGACTATCTGCTTTTCCCTGGTCATGACTATCAAGGACGGACTGCCACCTCTGTGGAGGAAGAAAAACAGTTCAACCCGCGGTTGACATTGAACGAGGAAGACTTCATTAAGCTAATGAAGAATCTTAATTTACCCCCACCAAAATATATTGGTAAGCATAAATGTTATAATCACTTCGTTTACAGTATTTATTTTTCAGACAAAGCAGTGCCAGCAAACCTTCGATGCGGTGTATACGAAACTGATGAAGGCGTTCAATCTTGTGCATGTTGACGTGGTAACTGGTTAAAATTAATGTATTTCAAATGGGAAATAGAAAATGTAATAAACGTATTATTTAATGATGTTAAAAAAGAAGTTTTTTAGTGAATCGTAAAACATTGCTTGTTGTTATGACGGAAAAAGCGTAGTAGTAAGGGATAGTTTACTTATTAATATTAAACCGAACGTTCTTGCGTAAAACAAATGCCGCCATTTTTGAACCTGCATTAGGGTCTTCGTCATCTGGATTATCTCCTGCCACGTTTTCTCTCAAAGAGACGCGAAACATTGGCATACGCCAACCCATATCCGGATCAGTTTGCAAAAGTTGATAAAACTTAGGTCCCATCATAGTGGCAATCTTTGAAAATGCAGTTTTAAACGTCATATTTTCAGGAATCTTGTAATGCGCGTATAAATCACATCTCTTCTAAAAAAATAACAATTACGCGAAAGTTTTTTTTATATATGTTTACCTTTAGCAGTCGTTCGATGTCGTTCCTGTTGAATGTCGAGGCGTCGACAAATGTATCGTTATCCCGGGCGTTGTTAAAACATAACTCTGGCTGCGCTGAATCTGCTAAATCACGAGCCCATCCATTGTAAAACTTTGGATAACTAAGGTGTCTAAGGTGAGGAAATATAGAAAAAATTTCAGGAATCGGCACATTCATGTTCTTAATGTGAAGCTCTAGTGAGCCAGAATAATTTGGCGCTAATAAGCTAGAATAGTTTGGCGTCATTCTTTGAGCTAACTTTTGGAGCAGTTTAAGGTCAAGTGTTTCAGCACAAATACTTAGTTTGATAATGTTATTTAGGTGTAGTTTGTTAAATAATGGATTACAAGTGATGCTTTCGGTTACGCGATTAAGGAAAAGACATTCACGAACGTCATATATAATATTTGCAGGGATGTCGTCATATTTTTTGGTTCTTCTGGGCTCAAAGGGGTCAAACAAACAAAGTGTATCAGCGTTGTCAAAAATTAATTCAGCGTTTTCCACTTTTTCGAGTAATATGATTGGCTTCAACTCAGTTCTTTCATTTCCTACAGCTGTTTGTAACGCGTATGCTTCTACAGGAGTACATAGTTCTCGAAGACGTGCGTTAAAGCCATATGGTAGGGTGTTGAATGGAAACGGCATCACTTCGGTCTTTTAAATAAAATTGTCGGCACGGTGTTAAGGCAATAAGATCTTAAAATGATGTGTAAGTTGCTAAATAAAAAACGAATGGAAGCAATTTATATGCAACATAAGTTCAAATGGTGTTTTACAGCGCGCAATGCACGTGAATATTACAATATTTCTAAAAAAAAACTGATAGGTACGGTCAAGTCAATAGTTTGTATATCCAATCCCGCAGATTAGCATTCATTGCTTTCCCAATATATGAGTGTATTTTGAACGCGTGTGCAATGACCAAATCCAAAAACCCTACCAAGCCCGTATTGGATGCACATTGCGCGCGCGGATTGCCGGTAATGAGTTCCCAAAACGATGCAGTTTTACCTTTATTATTGAATAAAAAAAATCAAGCAAATGTTACCAGAACTCGATTTCGTCAAAAGTTGCACAAAATTGTTCTAGTAGAATGTACGTTTCAGAACTACGTGTCCCATTTCTTCTTCCAAATGTTTACAGTTTTTTTTTATTTTTATTATTGAATTTGATTAGACACTAGAAAAAATAGAAAAAAAAACAATGAAAACTACCATATTACGCTTTAGTGAAATGAAGCATGTGTTCCATTAGTCGTAACTTGCTTTGATGTGCAAATGTTGTATATACATTTTTGACTTTAAAAATGAGTGAGCAGTTAGCCAGATTGGGCGGGGAAGTTATGTCTGGATGATTCAGTGGCATGAACCTTGTTGCGGGACATGTTGCGCGAGAAGTCATCTGTCGTCCATACTGCTGGTTCAGCAGAGCACATTGCAACGAAAACAAGATTGGTAATAATTAAGACGCTGGCAACTGCGAAGAACACATGTGTCCATTGTTCAGCAGTGTTGTCAGGAGCAAGGCCCGTTACGATGAAGGGAACGACGAGCATAGTCAAAGTAATACCTAAAATGTGTTTTAGTTGTTTTTTGCTTATGATTAGAGGGCGTGTTGACGCTTACCAAGTGAGACGTTTCCAGTGACGAAATGACTGAAATGCTTGGAGATCAAAGGACCGGCCTTGAAGAAACCGCCAGTGGTGCAACCGAGAACACCTGCGGAGAGGCCAAGGAGGATCAGGCATCCGAAAGCCCAAGATACTGGGGCAAAGCCAAGAGCAATGAAGGAGATAGCACTACCGAAGAAGGCAACACTGTTGTAAAGGCGAAGTTTGTTGGTTTCGGATAAGAAGCGAATCTAAAAACTATGTTTAGAACCATGATTGTGTTTATTCTAATTTAAACAAACCTTGTCACTGGTAAAACCTGCAAGCAGTTTGACCAAAAACTGAAGCAATGGAGGAATTGAAGCCGATAATCCTGTGTTGCGAACGGGGAACTTCAAAACGTGATGCAGGAAGTTAGGCGAGAAGAGGAACAACGTGTTCACAGCGGTGAAGTTACCAAGAGCGGCAATCCAAACGGCCCAAACTGCGGCGGTTTTAAGGATGGGGCCATATGGGATATTCTTGAGATCCTTCTTGTTGACTTCAGTCTTTCCGACGGCAATTTTGCGAAGCTCAATCGCTCCGACGTAGGGGTGCTTGCCTGAAAGTGCAAAGTTGACGTCACTGTGTTACCCAAAACTGAATAGTACTAACCTGGGCTGTTTCTGTAAAGTGCACCGAAGGTGACGAACAGGATAGTCGCAACAATACCATGAGCGTAAAACACAGCTGGCCAGCCGAAGGCCGATGCGCAGATCGCACCAGACGTGGGCATAGAAAGTGCTGGTGAAAGCTGTACGTAAGCTACCAAGACCGAAACGAAAAGACCGTTTTGCTTATAGTAAGTCCATTTTGAGGCGAAAGCGCCAATGACAGGGAAGTTTGCGGCGAAGGCGAGACCCTGGAGCATTCGCGCTGCCAAAGTATAGTAGAATCCATTGTAGATCGCGAACGGCATAGCGGAAGTAGCAGCAGCGGAAATTAATCCAAGAATACTGAAGATTGTACGGATTCCGAATTGGTTCACAAGAGACACGACGAAGAAGTTGGCCAAAAGTGCACTAGCAGCGACAGCCGCAGTTAGGTAAGATTTTTGCGACGGCGTGAATTCCAATGTAACAGCACTACCGTTGGCGTCCAGGGTGCTTTGTTGCATGCAGATGAGGGCAAAGTTGAAGCACAAAATGTTGGACCAAATCGAAGTCAGGCAGAACAACACGAGCAACATAATCAGAAATCGGGTGCGAGTATGGAATAATTTCATGCATCCTGAAATTTATTTTTGATTACGCTCAACTTGTATTAAATCTTACCTAGTGTGAAGTTTCCTTCTTCACGGGTGCCGTTGAAAATTTTGTTTTGAACGGCATCGGAAATTTTCCGCGCAACATTACGGTTGCCATTTCCTGTAGGCGCGTTCATTTCAACATTGATGACCGTTGAGCCAGGAACTGTTTGCGAATCCTTACCCATGTCGGTTTCTAAAAACGCATTACCATTTAAAATTTAGGCCAACTACTGATTATGCACACAAAATTCACGCGTGGAAAAACAGCGTGTTTAAAATGAATGTGACCGCGACCAAAGTTGAACAATCGACAAAACTAATACCGCACCCTTAAAAAGAGATTGAATTCGTTTTTTTCGGAGAATCGTCACGAGCGATCAAAGTTGAGTTCGGCAATCAACCCATTATTATAACAACCCTATGGGTGCTTTGCGCGATTACGTACGTTGCATAACTGTCAATAGGTACATCTCCACCCAGCCGCGAAAACGACGCGCCTCTACCGGATAAAAAACAGACATGTCAAGTTCATGTTGGAATGGGAAGCCGATTACGACCCCTATTTTTGACACATTCGGTATGACTAATACCTTTTTACTAAAGTTCAACCCAGACTACCCAAAATAGAAGAAAGTTTTCTAAATATATAGATATCCGAAGATCATCACCGGAAACGTCATTTAGTCATGGCTGAATGATCTGTCGTCGCCAAATCTTCTTCTTCAATGAAAAACGTGCGTCTGAATGCGTATTAATAAGTGCGGTTTTCGCATGTTTCGGAAGATGTGTTGTGCGTATCCGATCTATGAAAGGAAATCAGGGGTTATCTTCGAAAGCCGAATAATTTATGATTGACCATGATGACGGGCGCTGACAATCACGACTATCGAAAGAGATCAAACGCGCCTAAGAGCAGAAAAAGCGCCTTTAAAGTTTGTGAATTCAGTGGGTTAATCAAGTTCGCAGTATCAGTGGCAGTGATTAACATAAATAAATATTATTTTGATCAAGTGGACCGTTGCTAGAACTGTTTAAATTGACCTCGGACAGAAGTTCGTAACTGGAGAGGCAGAATTTCAGCTTTTTATCAACTTTTACACGACATACAGAGCAGTTCTGAATACAGTATAGCTCGAAAATAAGGTCTACTTCCATTTTCTACAAAAACGGGGTTACAAATGTCAAATCGAAAAAATGCCGATACTTTGACGGTTGACTGAGAATCACATTACGCAACATATTGATGTTGCCAATAGATTCACGGTCAACAAAACCTTTAAACCTTAAACGAAACAGCGCGCCGTTCGACAAATAAGACGATGAATGTCGTTTTGAGGGCGCCTTTTAGCTCCTGATGATGGCAGGACAGTAGCACCCAAGACGGTCACACGACGCCTTGAGGGCGAAATCAGACTCCACCCTGGCTGACGGAAATACACTATAACCGCCTTCCATAATCATTGAATTGCTCCACATGGTGATTTATTACTTAAGTTTAAGAAGTAAAGTTTAACCCCGACCGCAATTTGCAACGATAATGTTTATTGAGTATTCTTCCCTTCCTCGCGCGGCCAAACAGGAAACTGCTTTCACTGCAATTTAGTGTTTAGTACTCACGCGTACCTTGCGATGTCGCAATAGCTTGATCGTTTTTTTTATTTTAGGGAGTAATTAAAAAGATATATAGATGCCCGATGTTCAGTCAAATTGCACTTGACCTTGGTAAGCTCAAAGTTTGCGGAATTTTTTTGTATATTGATGCTGTGCCTTGGGGGTTAACATTAAAATGAAATGAATTATGACTCCGCAATCAAGGCTGTCGTCTGTAGCCGCAAATATCAGTGATCAAATACTTTTATTTAATGAAATATCACAACTTTAAACTTTAATCACAGTTGAACTAGTTAACTGAAGCGAGGCTTGCCAAGATAAACTACGTAGACATTTTTAAGTGATTACTTCGTGCCGATGAGCTTGCGGATCATGTAGGTGAGAATGCCACCATGTCGGAAGTATGTGAGTTCGACTTCGGTGTCGAAGCGGCATAGAACTTGGAAAGTCTTGCCAGTAGAGACCTGAAATGAACAAAACAAATTGAAAATATTCGAGAAACGCGTGGAAAGGTCAGGCTATAAAAGGTCGTAAAACATTAGAATGTTCAGCAGGGTTTCTTTGTTTTCTTTGTTAAAAAGTCGTGCCGCGGTATAAAAAAAAGGACATAAAACACACCTGAACAGTAACATGATCACCAGGTTTCAATGTCGCAGGCAAATCAATGGTGAACTGTTCCTTGCCAGTCAGACCGAGGCTGTCAGCATTGTCGTTGTTGAGGAACTGAAGTGGCACAATACCCATGCCAATCAAGTTGGAGCGATGGATACGCTCAAAGGATTGGGCAATGACGGCACGGACGCCCTGGAGCAAGGGGCCCTTAGCGGCCCAATCGCGGGAAGATCCGCAACCGTATTCCTTTCCGGCGAGGATGATGACTTGGTTGCCTGTAGAATGTCAACATTTTGTTTCATTTCAACATTACATTTGCATTTTGTTCCTCACCTTCACTGCGGTAGCGGTCAGCGGCATCATAGATGTCAAGTTCTTCGCCACTTGGCACATGGAGGGTCTTCGGGCCGACCTTGCTCGCCAATTTGTTCACGAGACGAATGTTGGCAAAGGTGCCTCGGGCCATGACTTCATCGTTACCGCGTCGAGCACCGTACGTGTTAAAATCTTTCGGGGCAACGCTATAAAAAACCAATTAAAAAGTAATGCCATAAAATGGATTCGATGCAGTAAATCACACACCCGCGGGAGCTCAAGTAACGTGCTGCTGGGCTGACACGTGAAATAGATCCAGCGGGGGAAATGTGGTCGGTCGTCACTGAATCCCCAACATTCAACAAAGCGTAGGCACCCTTAATGGGTTCGGGGTCCTTGGGGGCCAGCTCCTAAAATAGGAAACAGGTATATGGAAACTGATCGAAAACGAAAGGGACACTAAATCACAAATGCCTACCATGCCGTCAAAGAAGGGTGCTTTCTTAATGTAGGTCGAAGCTGCATCCCAGGGGTAAAGCGACGTCTCAGGGCAGACGAGTTGTTGCCATTGTTCACTACCAGTTTGGATGCTGGCATAGGTTTCCTTGAAGAACTGCGGACGGACGTATTTCTCTTCGACGATCGCAATCTCGTCATGGGTTGGCCAGATATCGCGGAAGTAGACCGGGCCGTTGGTGCCGTTGCCGATGGGCTCGGTATCGAGATCAATGTCGACGCGACCGGCGAGACCGTAGACGACGACCAACATGGGACTGGCAAGGTAGTTGGCACGGACTTGGGCATGGATACGGCCTTCAAAGTTGCGGTTTCCGGAAAGAACACCAGCAACGACGAGATCGTTCTAAAATTGCAAAGGTAAGGCTTAACTTACTCAAAAGTACTGTATGTATGTTTCAGATAACCAACTCACCTCATCAATAGCCTTGCCAACAGTCTCATCAAGAGGACCGCTGTTACCAATGCAAGTCATGCAACCATAACCAGCAATGAAGTATCCGAGCTTCTCCAAATCGGGCAGAAGACCACTGGCTTCAAGATATTTCGTAACAACACCGCTACCAGGGCTCAAACTGGTCTTGACGTACGGTGGCACCTTCAAGCCGAGCTCGACGGCCTTCTTGGCAACGAGACCAGCGCCAAGCATGACAGAAGGGTTGCTCGTGTTGGTGCATGACGTAATGGCACTGATGACGACGCTACCGTGCCTCAAAGTGTGTTCTTCGCCGTTGAGGGTAAGCTTGACTTCCTTGGTGCTGTCTTCGGGCTTGAGTCCGAAACCCTAAAAAAATCAATTGGCTGAGTACGGGTTGAACCTGTCAGAAGTTTCTTCGAGACTGAGATCTTAGTCAACGATTACCAACAAAAGAAGGAGAGCGAAAATAAGTGTATGCGATAATGCATCAAAGTACACCCACCTTGAAGGAGACCTTTTCAGTAAGGTTTTGCTTAAACTCTTTGTTGAGAGCAGTCAGAGCAACCTGATCATGAGGACGCTTGGGGCCACTGACACATGGGGTGACAGTGCTGAGGTCAAGTTCGAGGACTTTGGTGAAAGATGGGTTGAAGGAAGCATCGGCGTAGTCGACGAAGAGGTTGTTAGCCTTGAGGTAGTCGCGGATGCGGGACAATTGGTGGTCGTCGCGGCCGGTTTGGGCGAGGTACCTGAAAAGCATGATGACTTCCTTGGTCAAAAACAGTAACAACATACTGAATGGTACGTTCATCAACAGGGAAGAAACCAACAGTGGCACCGTATTCAGGGCACATGTTAGCGACAGTCGCGCGGTCAGCGATGCTCAAGTTAGCGACGCCAGGGCCGAAGAATTCGACAAACTTGCCGACGACACCGAGATCACGGAGATTCTTGGTGATAGTGAGCACCAAATCGGTACTGGTAGCGAATTGTGGCATCTTGCCGACAAGCTTGTAACCAATAACTTCAGGAATGACCATGGAAATAGGCTGGCCAAGCATGACAGCTTCGGCTTCAATGCCACCGACACCCCATCCGAGGACACCGAGACCGTCGATCATGGTGGTGTGGGAGTCGGTTCCGACGACTGAATCCGGGAACAACACATTCTCTTCATCGGCACAGACAGTCCGGGCAAGGTATTCCAAGTTGACTTGATGCACAATACCGGAACCTGGGGGCACGATCAACAAGTTCTTGAAAGCCTTCTGACCCCATTTAAGGAAGTTGAAGCGCTCCTTGTTGCGTTCGAATTCGATGGTTTGATTCTTGGCCAATGCTTCGAGGTTACCATAGTTATCGACTTGGACGGAGTGATCGATAACAAGATCGACGGGACAGACGGGGTTAATCTTCGACGGATCATCGCCAAGTGTTTTGACGGCATCTCGCATGGCCGCAAGGTCAACAACAGCCGGAACACCGCTAAAAGTTTACACTACAAAATACAAAGTGAAAACATAAACACATACGTGAAATCCTGGAGAAGGACACGAGCCGGCTTGAACGGAATTTCGGCCTGTTCATGTTGGGTCTTTTCCCAGTTCAGAATCGTCTCAACATCGGCAGTACGGACGTGGAACTCATCGCAGTACCGGATGGCGGCTTCAAGGAGGTAACGGATGGAGATAGGCAACTTCTCTGAAAAAAAGGATTCAGTTTGTGACAATTTGATGAAAAATAAACAATGTACCATAGCGAGGGTCGTTCAAAGCCTGCAAATCATAGTATTTGTAGGTTGTAGCGTCAACCTTGAGTTCCTTGATGAGCTTTGAGTAGGTCATCTTGACGACTGAAATCGAAACAATGAAGCTAGTCCAGACTTTTATAGCTAAATGTTTTGGACTGATTGATCCGTGTTTGCCCCGGTTATTAGCCTAGGCCAAAAGTTATCACGCCACACGAGCAATGAAAGAACATGCAAAGAGACAACCGGAGAGTCTCGTGTTCACGTAATACGACTGGGTCGCCCCGACACGACGCAGCCACGCGGACCCGACATTGCCCTTGGTTGCGGTGCTCTGACCCCCACGTAGAAATCGTTATTTGCCGGTCTATGGCTCGGCGCAGTGGTGAATGATGGCCTTGTCGATACATCGAATGCCACTCGGGAAGACCCCGGTTCAACGCGAACTGTTGCGGACTCCCGGAGAATAGAAAGCACACTCCATCGCCATCGTCTGTCTCGGTACAACCCTATTGACGTGCATTTTTATACACGTATCACGGAACCAGCCCCCTTCACTCGAATTAACCCTGAAGCACGTTCAAGAAGTCGCTGATAAGGTTAGCAAACGATTGATTGTGCCCAGTTCTTTTGTTGACGCCAAAGGTCAACTCATAAGAAGTTTCAACAATGTCAAAAACACATCGTAAACTAACACAATTTTGAACCCTTCTAACCACAATAACAACATAAATTCCAAATTAAAAAGTTTTATTACCATCAGTACTAACAAATATACCTATTTTACCAATAACTAACTACAACAAAACATCACCATCGACCCATTTGGAAGGGGTAATAAGCTTTTCCTTGATGAGCTTAAGACGGCTGACGCTATCGCTACACTGCTGAAGCTCGTGCTCTGTGATGACAACCACTGAGGCTCCAGAAGCCTTCAAATGACGAACATTCATCTGATAAACGCCGAGAAGACGACGCTTGCCATCATCTTCGTCGGTGAAGCCTCGAGAAAAGTGGTTGTCGTTGAAGTAGAGGACGACATTCTTTCCGGCTAACGGCTTCAACGGATCGGACGGGACTGAATTCAAGGATGCTAGTTTGTTCTTGGAACTGTCAAAAATGTAGAGGGCATCAATAAGGGCACCGACTGATTGGTCAACTTGGGACGCACAACCGCCAGGAATGATCACGCTCAGATAGGTCATGAATTGGTCTGCGAAAGCCAAATTCTTTCCATACTTGAGTTGACGGAAGCTTTGGACCTGAAAATAATGCGACGTTAACATTGGAATCAAAATAAAGTAAGATTAAGGTAAACTTACGGAAGTATTGACGTCACTATCGAACTTCTGGACGGTGGAACCACGATAATTGGGGATGCCATGGGTTGCCGCAGATGAAATTTGCAACAACTTTTGGGCAATGAATGTCCGTTCAGTTCTGAAGGCAAAACTCAAATTAGTTAAGTCAAACGAAAATTGTAAAAACATACGATACGACCGAGTTGAGCACCTCTTTCTTGAAATCCTCACAAAGAACTGATTCAGCAAGCTTCGGTGATAAGGCATCGACCACAGCCAGAGACCAAACAATGTTGAGCCATCGTTTCGGCTGCTCTTTAGTGCCTGGTTGCAACTTCTTGGCTACAGTGGCTGAGATGTCGGCAAAGTATTTGGGTGGGAGTCCAGAGCCAACAAGGGCACTGAAGCAGAATCGAAGGTCAGAGTAGGGGGCGTTCCTGAAACATCATTTCAACTTGAAAATGATAATGTGAACAAAGTTACAACTTACTTCAAGTGCTGCCGCATCCATTCAATAATCGCCAACCAGATCTTCTCATCAGTAACGCGAGCTTTGGCCAATAAGTTGATAATGGATGTGACATGACCCCATTGACGGATCGAATTTGTCGAATTAAGCAAATCTTGGCAAATTCGGCTGACTAGGCGTTGGTGATAGAAAGACAGCTCAACGATAGCATTGCTCAGACGAACTATCTGGGAACACGTAAGGATATCGGTGTAGCTACGAATGCCCTCGGCGATGGACTGCAAAAGTTCGTATTTCCGGCACTTGTGGGCAGCTAATGTCGCCATGACGGAAATGCGTTCACCATTGAGCATGATCGGGACAAGTTCTTCCACTTTCGCGAGAATCGGAGTGTTGAACTTCATGTCGTTGAATTCTTTGCCATTGAGAGACTGCAACAGGCGAATGATGGAACTGCTCGTGTGGACTTCGCTAAAAACGGATCAGTTATATATATAAAATGAATTGAAAAGAGTTTACTTACGAGATTTTACGCAAAACACTGGTCTCGGTGATTTCCTTCAAACCAGGGGAGAGCTTCGAAAAATATGGCTTGACATCGCAGTAGAAGTTGATCGCGGTCGTCGCATTGAGGTCCTCCGTTTTGGCTTGAAGTACAGCTTCGACTTGAGCACACAATTTGTTGAAGAATGATGCCAAAGTATGCGAAAGCTTCACAGAATCGCTGGAAATACCTTCCTCTTCGGCTGGAATTCCATGGTTGATCCGGAGAATACACGCCAGAACTTCGACCAAGTTTTCCAAAGCGACATCGGCCGTTAAAAGTTGAGCTGCCAGCGCAGTGACGAAGACTTCGGACTTTAGAAACTCTGAAGCTTGTTTTGGAGAGACGGCGCTGAGATGTTCCAATGTATGCAAAGCGAAAACGACTTCTTCGGCTTTGGTTGGGCGATCGGTGGACATCAACTGCAACATTTTTTTTATGAAAATTACATAACTTATATATATTTTCAGCGACTTACCTTCTGAAACTCCTCAATAGTCTTCGCACCACGAAGCTTCTGAGCATAGCTACTCGTAAATGCCCGCAAGGGAGCGCTTGTTGTGACGAGGTCGTCGATCAGATCGTTGAACTTGTCGACAGGTTCATTCTTGACAGCTACCGACGAAAAACTCGCCGCCAACGGAACTCTGGGATAAGTCTGCAGGCTGCATCGCGCGGAAGCAACCCTGAGGCGGTAAAGGTTTCTAAGAAACATTCGATTCTGGCTTCGGTTTGATCATTTGAGAGGTGAAAAGCCGACGTGAAAAAATCAGTCTTTTCCTTCGAGTCTATCATTCTTTCGTGGTGAGAGTGTAATAGGGCGAGTTCGACGTGCAGAGGGAAACTCCCTCGTTTTACTTTTATGTACGCGGTCTGTTGCAAGTGCGATGCAGGATTGACTCGCGCTTTTTTGGGCTATCTTTAAGTTTGCTAATTAGTAGACTTCTAGTCTGCGTCATTTTCAGTTAACCGGAACGTCTTTCGCTTCCTTAACGGTTACGGGTTGCCAGTAGAAATGAGACTCTCTCGAAAGTGCACGCTATCGCCAGGGGTAGTGTCCGATTTTTTTTCGAGAAGCATTTCGAACGTCGGAATTCCTAGACGTTTTTTAAGGATGCGCGTAGGGTCGAAAAAAAAGGTTTCAATTAGCACGTATTACCTTGCCTCTCTCTTGCTTCTGGCCAACGCGGATCTCTGCGCTTTTTCATTGCTTTGCTTTCATCCTGCTTCGGGATGTGGGTAGCCTTTCCGGCTCTTGTCCCGTCCCCATTTCCGTTAATTAAGCTAGGCTAGCGTGAAAATTTTCAAGTTAGTCCAAGTCCAACTTTAGTCTATTTCATTTCGGACTTTTACTATAGTCCGAAAAAGTGGAAACATTTTACGCGTAAAGCCCTTTTCCACCAGACTGGTGAAGGACAACGACCTTTCACCCCGTCCACTACTATCAACTTCTACCACCCTCGTCTTTCTATTTGAACGATGGATGGGCTGGGCCATTTTGCACTCAAAGGTTTTTCATTGATCACAGATCACTGTTTATGGATCAACTAAAGGTCCACACGTGGAGCTTTCTTTAACATTCTGTTACTGACGCAGGAAGCCATGTGGTGTGTTCAGTTGTCCTCAATCCTTGCAACGCTTTCTCCACGTTTTTCCCGACAGTCAACAAATTTTTTTCGCTTTCGTGCAATTTTTAACTTAAAGAATATCTCCGCTATTCGCGACCTCGGTCAACCTTAACGTTAGCATAAACTTTACAGGTTGTGATAGTACTGTTATCATGTTGGCTCTGCGGTGCTCCTCTTTCCCTGCCATATCCAAGGTCGCTGCTTCTGCCTTGTCGAAGCGGAATCTCGCTAATTACCCAGTTAATGACGAATTTTTCGGTTTGACCGAAGAACAGCAACAAGTAAGTACAATTCTGATGTTTTGTTTTACCATTAGGATCCAAGCTGGCAATATCTTATCTTTATGGTCCTTTCAGTTGCGCAAGACCGTGTTCGACCTCGCGCAGAAAGAGCTCGCCCCTTATGCCGGCGAAATTGACAAGAACAACGAGTTCAAAGGCTTGCGGGAGTTCTGGAAGAAGTTGGGCACCAATGGCCTTCTTGGTATCACCGCCCCGGCCGAATATGGCGGCTCTGAGATGTCCTATTTCGACCACGTCATTGCCATGGAAGAACTTTCTCGTGCCAGCGGCAGTATTGCCCTCAGCTATGGAGCCCATTCTAACCTTTGCGTTAACCAGATCGTGCGTCATGGCACCAAGCAACAGAAAGAGAAATACCTTCCGAAAGTAAGTACACAAGCACTTAGATAACTGTCTACCCAAATGTGTTTTGTGTTTTAAGCTGATCAACGGTGAACACATCGGAGCGCTTGCTATGTCCGAGTCGGGTGCCGGATCCGATGTCGTTTCGATGAAGCTGACGGCTGAGCGCAAAGGTGACCACTACATCCTCAATGGCTCCAAGTTTTGGATCACTAATGGCCCCGATGCTGACACATATGTCATTTATGCCAAGACAGATCCCTCGAAGAACCAACACGGCATCACTGCCTTCATTGTGGAGAGGGTGAGTGAAAGAGATTTATTTGTTTTTGGCGTATTAGGCTAATGCATTGTTTTTTGTTCTTAGGATTCCCCCGGCTTCTCGCGCGGCCCGAAGTTGGACAAGCTCGGTATGCGCGGTTCCAATACGTGTGAACTCATTTTTGACAACTGTCCCGTGCCGGTTGAAAACATCCTCGGTGCCGAAGGCAAGGGTGTCTATGTGTTGATGACCGGTTTGGATGTGGAGCGCCTTGTGTTGGCTGGCGGCCCGATGGGGTATGTTTCTTTCGGTTTATTATGGGAACAGAGGGTTATGTCTTACATTAGTCAAGTTGTAAAGGCGATGTAAATCATTGCGGCATTTCTTTTTCAACAATAAGTTGAACTCACTTTTCGGACCTTTTATGGGTCTAATAACGCTTTCAATCAAAGTTACCGTAACCTGCGCTTCCATGAAACAAAAACTTCTTGACTTTCTCCAACCACCCACCCTTTCAGCCTCATTCAAGCCTCTTGCGACATCGCCTTC
Source organism: Panagrellus sp. LJ2284 (assembly GCA_024447225.1). Classification (NCBI taxonomy): domain Eukaryota; kingdom Metazoa; phylum Nematoda; class Chromadorea; order Rhabditida; family Panagrolaimidae; genus Panagrellus; species Panagrellus sp. LJ2284. The sequence goes on from JAMRYC010000002.1 coordinate 10,396,303, forward strand.
AACTATGCCCATCAGCGCGAAGCCTTTGGAAAGAAGATTGGTACGTTCCAGCTGATGCAAGGCAAATTAGCTGACATGTACACGACCCTTTCGGCTTCCCGCTCGTACCTTTACACGACTGCGCGGTCGGGTCATCTCAACAACAAAGACTGCGCCGGAGTCATTTTGTACCTCGCTGAGAATGCCACTCGTGTTGCGCTGGATGCGATTCAAATCCTGGGCGGAAACGGTTTCATTAACGACTACCCGACTGGTCGTATCCTTCGCGATGCCAAGCTTTACGAAATCGGTGCCGGCACCAGTGAAGTCCGTCGTATGGTCATCGGCAGGGCTCTCAACAACGAATACAAATAAGTATCCTCGGTCTTCTTATTCACTTAGTATTTTAGTAAAGTATCTAACTGAACCGAATTGCATTAAGTGAGCGTACGCAATAAAGATACTCCTCAATTGACGCGCGTTAATACCCGTCTCGATTTTTTAAATGCAATTTGACCTTCAGTCCGGTTCTCCGTCTGAACATGAAAAGTGTAAAGTGAAACCCTGACGGGCTGATCAAAAGTGCCGATAATATTAAAAGGCGCGTAACGGTGGGGGTGCAGCCATCATGCGATAATCCAATCTTACATCAGCGCTGTCGGCTTAGTTAGGCCCGAGATAATGGGCCTGAATAAATCTCTTTCTGGGTGGTCAATGGATTCGCGCTCTGCGGTCATGTTCACCAGGTGTTCTAGGCATGACGTCGATTGACGGCCATTAATGGACCCCTCTTGTCGACGGTCTCTCATTGCATAGGCGGGTTTAGGGTCACATTGTGCGTAAAAAATGAGGGGAGAGCCGTCTTTGCCTCGTTTGCGCATACTTACTGCAGATGTGCGGGCTTGGCATGAAGCCAGTTCCTGTCCGTTTTTGCCGATCTCCCGCTGTGGCGAGGTGTACTGTCTTGATGGGGGCCTACAATTGTTAGGCCTGACCTCACTGTTGCGCGCAATTCGGGGAAATCCGCAAGGATGTCGTCCTCGCGCCGTTTCGTGTTGTCCTCACATGTCTTTCCGCACTTCCTTCCATTCACAACTCCGAGCGCAATAGTATCGATTCGATTCAACTCATCGTAATGTAATCACAACACCGAACTTTAAAAAAGAACAATTTTTTTCAATTCAAACACACACAATCAGCACCTGTCACTGGTAGCAATAGACTTTCACGTCGCCAGTCTTCCCGCTTTTTTTTAAATAAACACAATGTGTAGCAATTTGTTTCATTACAATGATAAACCGGAGCCTTATCTAGCCGACCCTGCACATGTACAACGAAAAAGAGACCCAACAAGTTACGTTCACTTACCTTCGATGATCAAAGTCATCATTTTTTCAAACAGCTGTAATAACTCGGAATTTAAAATCATTAATTTACAAATTTGACACACTTGATAAAAATATTTTTTGCCTTATTTTGTCAAACGGTTTTTAAAAGCTCTTCATTTGAAATTCAAAAATGCTAAATACCGTAAGAATTGCTCACTTTTTTGTTCGAAATTTTACTAATAATCCTAAATCTGGCAAAAACCCGCCCCCTCACATTTAAAACTTTGTAAGTCTGTTTGAGATCGTGTTCAGTGAGCCATAGAAGATCCCCCTTCTGACGAGCAACCATCTGCTTTAATCCTCGCTGTTTCCTGTGTGCCGTGGTCTTCCTTCCCATCTCTGTCGGGTTTTTTGGCGCGCGAAATTACTCATTGTGAATCGAGGGGCGCAGTCTCCGATTCCCCCCTTTACCCGGGGCTCATTGCTGGTGGCGGTTTTTGCCGGCGCAATGAGCAAACGACCCTATTCTGAATGTGTGCACATCGGCACCAGCAGGCTCCTCGTGCGCGATACGATAGGGAACGGCACAACGCAACAGGGTTTTTTTCTCCTTTCTTTGGGAAGAGTGTGCATAGTGGAAGCACTTCCGAGGGTGCGAACGTGCGCTTAGGGTATCTTGATGGACTTGAAGTTAGCTTATTGCGCAGATGTTGACGAGAAGGCCACCCTAGCTGCATACCTTCCGGGAATGCACCATGGGAGTATTGACACATGGTGCGGGAACCTTATTGTTTTCTTTTATCAGGACTCCGCCCTTGCCCCACCTTGCTTAACTATACAGTACTAAAGCTAACACAATGAAAATTACTACCATTACGGTAATTGTTTTTCGTATTATTACGTGTTGTGTTTCCTTTTTTTAATGCAATATTTTTAATGTAAGCTGAATTTGCTTTTAGGGTTCCGTATTTGGCCTATTTTGGTTGGTGGATGCGTGAACATGGACATCATGTCAAATAAACAAATGAGCGACTTCTTCGCGCAAGATGACGACTTCGATGGTATCTTCCCCTCCGGCATTTTAGACGAACTCCACGATGACTTCAAAGACATATGCAACAGCACGTTTACCGATGAAATGTTCGATGAAATCATGGCAGATCAACAGCCGTCTTCATCCTTTGGCGACAATGGCTACAGGCAGTATGACGAGAACGATGTATTTGGATTTTCAAATCTAAACACGCCTCTATATGACGATTACGCGTATCAGAATGCCGATGTTAAACCTATAAACAACAACATGATGTTAAAAACAGAATACATGGTATGGTCCATCATTTCAATAATGAGATAGTTTGAAGTAAGCCGTTTGATTTCAGACCAATGACGACGATGTATATTCGAATACACAATCACCCACAGAGCTTGATGATATCAAACCAGTAATCAAGACAACGAAGAAGGGCAGAAGCGCCGCTAGTGATAAGCGAAAGAAGGTGAGAAAGCCCAAGAAGGAGCGAACAGATGAAAAGTACTACCTCAACGGTCACTACAAACCAGTCCTGCCCTATGCGTGTCTCGTGGGTTTGGCATTGAAGAACGCGCCCAATGGCATTCTGTCTGTAGCAGAAATATATCACTTTGTAATGTATGTTTGTACTGTGCTTGTACAATGGATTTTATATATAACGTTTTCAGATACAACTTCCCATTCTTCGAGTATGCGCCAAGTGGATGGAAAAACTCAATCAGACATAACTTGTCCTTGAATCCGTGCTTCGCAAAGATAGAAGTCGAGACGAACACCAACAGAAAGTCGTGTTTATGGAGGCTACGCGATGAAAAGAAAAAGTTCATGGATGATGAGATAGTGAAACATGAAGCGGATAAAGTACAAAAGGCCATGCGTCTTCCTGGTTAGTTTTTGGTTTTGCCTTGGGGGATCGCTTCTTTAAAGGTTAGGCGAGAGTTTCCGAATTAGCTAATCTAAAACAATGGATTTGGAGCAAGTTGGATATATAAAAAGTACAACGGAAATGCGCAATCATCTTTTTTTCGGCTGGCAAAGAGTGCGAAATGACCACCTACACGCGCGCACCGGCTGTAAACAACGGTCGAGCCTGAAACATGCTGTCTCGTCACGCAAACAACAAACAACGCTTGTTTTGCTCGCGCTTTTTTGTCCAGGCCGAGACGACCACCTCCGATTTCACAATACCACGTTGCTTTTTCCTAGTTTAGCCATTTCCACGTTTTTGCATCAGTTTGGAACTTCCATCCACGCTCTCTTTTGTAACTAGCTTCCCCCATTCGAGATAGCTATCGCGTATCTTTTTGTTTACACTTTATGTTTTCAGACAACTACGATCAGGTAGTCTCAGGCACTGCTGGTATGCCACCGGGTGAAGAAATCGACCGTCTCGTAATACAGGAGAAGGAACACAAGCAGGCTCGAGCTGTAAGTTTTGCTTTATCTATCTTTTCATCGTCGTAGATTGTATTATATATGATTTTTCAGGCCATGTTCAAGCAATGCCGCGAGTCTGAACGGGCTACGAGGCCTGAGGATCTCGAGTCCGAATTCAGCGACTATGGCCGTGATTACAGGCCGACTGCTCGTCAACACGCTGAACGGCACTTGGAGCATCTTCTCACTGGTAGCTCTTCCGTCGACACTACCCGCAGTGTTTCGCGTCCCGTCATTCGCAGCCTTGTCAAGGAAGAAGCCGACGAGACGCCTACCTCTTCAACCGCTAACCCTGACTTGAAGCGCAAGCATCAGGAGGACAGAGAAGTGATTCTTACCGAAGTCTACGAACCGCCACCAGCCCCGAAGCAGACTAAGCTCAGTCCGTACGAGGCGGATGAGTCGACCGATTCGGCCAATACGGAACCCCTCTCCGAACTCGATTACTCCAGCTTGGACGACAACAACAGTCAAAGCGACACTTCTGACAGCTCCCGGGTCTACCTCTTGCCACTAGCCTGTAAGTTGCTTCCCTTAAGTTGAATTACAGTCAATTTATAATAATATTCATTTTAGCGGAAGGCCTCGCCCGCCGTCTTGCCGTGGAGGACACTCAGCCTGTAGGCATGTTCAACAACTTCATGATAAACCGTCCGCCTCCACCTGCTGTCGGCGAAAACCCCTTCCATGCCTATTCGACTCGTCCATCTGGCCGACCTATGATGCATTATCTGGGCACCATAGAAAACGGCGGCTTCATTGTCCACGGCTCTACTGGCCTCTCCTTCACCCGTCCCCGTGTTACCGAAGAAACTGAACCCGCCGAGGTGGAACAGCCGGAAGAGGAGCCCGAAATGTCGGAAGAGGAAGAATTCTATGACGCCGTCGAGGACCCGTCCGACAAGGAGAATATCTGCCATTAATAAAATTGCCTCAGGGCTTTATTGTAATTTTAGCGCAAAGTGTATTTGCTTTATCTAGTGTGCCCTAGACTTCGGGTCTATAATTATTGTATTTTCGCAATGTCAATCACCTTTTGTGTGTAATGATCCTCAACAATGTCATCCCCGTCTTTCTGTGTGTTAATTCGGGTTCGGAAGTCTGCTGCTCACCATAGTGGATAGCATTCTAACTACTTGCATCTTAATATAATCAAACAGTGCCTTAATAATTTTTGTGAATGCCTTAAAATTAATAATTTGTGCCTTCCTCATGCAGCTGGATACATGTTCTTGCTTTAAATGAGCGAAATAAACAACAAACTTAAAAGTATTTCTTTAAAAACCAAGGAAACAGTTGGCGCAGTGTTGACGGCCAAGCACACACAAACAGCCCTTGGCCAGAAAAAAATCGATGCTTAGCTTTGGCCAGCTCAGCTAGCGGAACACAAGGGATGTCAACGTTCGTGCGAAATGTGACTTTGTTGACGTTTCTGGTTTTTGTTTAGATGGAATTTTGAATAGGATAGCTGTATTGAAAAGTCGTGATAAAGTAATGAATTTACTAACATTTAACGAAATTAGAATAGAAAACTTGCATGCCTTTCATGTGAGTTGAAGTAGTAACCGTTCAAACATCTATTTTAACAACAACAAGCAAAGTTAGAGAAAGAACCGATCACTGTTCAGGCCATTCCGGAAGCTTCTCGATCACGCTGCCTGCGCAACCTTTGCTCGGCGTGAAAACAACCGACTGTCTGTTGAAATGACCGTTCTAATGGTCATTTTCCTTCGACTGCTGCCGTGCAAACACGACTATTACTTGCGTTACCTTGACTTGATCGACGTGCCACTTGTTGTCCGGCTAGATGATGACGCCAGCCGGTCCCTGATGTTTTGTTGTTTTCTTTTTCGGGTCGTGATTTCCCAGATCCCTCGTTAACAATGGAACGAACAGATCGCGGCTGTTCCTCTCGTGGCTATCCCCCTAAAGTGTTTCCTTTTCTTTGCATTATCTCAAAGTGCTTAATTTTAGCCGAGCCGATAATCATGTCCCGACCGAATCGTCTCGACGCCAATAAGGTTGGTTGAGTTATAAACCCCCTTTTTCTGTCCCTGCAAAAGCACCCTTACTGATAAAATTAAACGTCTCCAAAGTGTCTGTTTACGCTAGCTACGCCTATCTCTTATCACCGTCGTTGTCGTTGTCTTTTGATAGCCCTCTTAAAGCCGCAGCCCATAAAGATCATGCAGTTCTTCACTGTATTTTCTTCAACATACACCAAAATCAGCACGCGCCCTGTTATTTGTTTAGGCCCTTATTCAAAACAGTAGCAACATGAGCAACCCATTTCCCACGTCATCAATTCAAATGACACGATATTGCTGATTTCATTGGTTCAAGTCAGCGCATGAAGGAGGGAGGCGTCAATTTTGATGGCTCCCCTTTGTAGGGTCTACTGAACAGGCGCCGATGGGGGGTATCAGTGTGTTCATCGGTGATACACGTGAGATGGTCCCGTATTTTATTTTCTTTGTGTTCTCCGTTTTTGTTTCGCATCAAAGATGTGGCAGGTAATGCCCATCCATTAAGTCGAACACAAATGTTTCAAACTTTTTCCCGTATAATTGTGTCCAACAATTTCAACTGCGACAAATTCGGTCAAGTTGAACCACTTCCAAAACAACCATTGTTCCACTTTTCTGATTTGTGTGCGTGTGAACATGGAAATCAAGACTGTCACTATCACTGTGCACAAATCGAATCAATTTGACTAACATGCGGGTTCTGCATTGTTCGTGTCGAAGTTTGTATCGAAATTTAGTCAAAGGCTTTCCCATGGTTTGTGCACTGTAGTCCATGATCGTGAACTTTTAAACACGTGCATAGAGGTATAAATAGTGAATTGCACTAGCCAGTTGTAGACCTTTTTCGGGAACCATGGCTGATCACGATAAGCACCACCGACCTGCTCATCGGTTGCCGTCTGTTAGCGAGGTTTGTTAATCACCACCTGGGTGTTTGTTAGTCTTTGAAGCTTGAGGGCGGTCTAGGGGTAGGGGCGCGCAGGCACGGCCTATGGCTGCTGACCTTTTTGGGCTAAACGATCGCTTACAATCAAATTTTGGCGGTCAATGGGTTAAAAGGATTCTGAATTCACCGCATGGCTTCCAAAATGAATGCGTTTTAGTTTTTTAACTGTAAAAGTTATACGCGCTCACGTGAATTAGCCCATCTGACTAGACTTACGTGCCAAATGCGGCCGATTGAAGTGCAGCTTCTGGCCGCGGCCGTTAGAATTGTAGGCGGATCGGCCGCATGACGTCCAAAATACAGGCACATGCGCCCGCGGACGGCCAAACTGTAGGCGGCCGCTTGCCCGCGTCCACTTCCGTTGAAGCCACGCCGCTTTTCCCACGAAACGTTGCCGATTTCAATATTTGTTTTTATTACAAAAATGCATAAAAGCATCCCCATCGGGCAGGGCTGGCACACTAACGGTCCATCACGAGCTTTCGTTTTCGATCGAAGTAACTGTCTCTTCACATTCACTGTGCTAGCCGCTCATTGACGCTTTCACTTGTCACGCTTTGGTCATCGAATCAATTGGCATCTTGAAGAACCATGCTCTCTCGACTTAAAGTCTCTTTTAACATACATTCTTGAAAGACATCCACCAACTTTAACCTTTCAGAGCTCCGAGGAATGGAAAAATTCCACGAAACGCGAAGCATTCGTGGGCATGAATCACGAGCTCGAGAAGTTGCTTGGCACCTCGCCGTCGCAGAACCAAGAAGTAAGCGTGATCGGACCGACATTTACCTGATTCACCACTAAAATGCTTCTTTCAGAAGTTCAAGCGTGAGTTTGAAGGATTCCGCAAGCTCTTCGCCCGTTTCCTCCAAGGCAAGCCCCATATCGAATGGTCCAACATCCGACCTCTCCCGGAAGGTGCCATCACCAACTACTCCCAATTGCCTCAGGGCTCGAAAGAACAAGTCGCCGATTTGTTGAACAAGCTCGTCGTCGTGAAGCTCAATGGTGGTCTCGGTACCTCCATGGGTTGCAAGGGCCCGAAGTCCGTCATCCCCGTCCGCAACGACCTCACCTTCCTCGACTTGACCATGCAACAGATTCAGGTTAGTCACAGTCTATTTTAAACTCGTCGATCAAACGGGTTAATTTTAGCAACTGAACAAGACCTACGATGTCTCCGTGCCTCTCGTGTTGATGAACTCTTTCAACACTGACGATGATACCAGCAAGGTGTTGAAGAAGTATGCCACCGTCCAAGTGCAGGTGCACACCTTCTGCCAGAGCCAGTACCTCCGAATCAATAAGGAGACTTTGACCCCGGTCATCAAGGACTTGAAGGTCAATGATCAGGAAAGGTTTGTTTTGACAACTACATGTTTTCATGTTGTTGACAAGGATCATTTCAGCTACTACCCACCCGGCCACGGCAACTTCTACGAAGCCTTCTACAACTCTGGCTTGCTCCAGAAGTTCCTCGACGATGGCAAGCAGTACGTCTTCCTGTCCAACATCGACAACTTGGGCGCTACCGTCGATCTCAACATCCTGAACTACTTGGCCACCGATGCCAAGCAGCCCGAGTTCATCATGGAGGTCACCGACAAGACCCGTGCTGATGTCAAGGGTGGTACCCTCATCGAGTACGAAAACCGTCTGACATTGCTTGAAATCGCTCAGGTGCCAAAGGACTACGTCGACGAGTTCAAGAGTGTCTCCAAATTCCGCATCTTCAACACCAACAACTTGTGGGCCAACCTTGCTGCCGTCAAGCGCGTCGTCGAAAACAACGAACTCGAAATGGAGGTCATCGTGAACCCGAAGCACTTGGACCGTGGCGTCGATGTCATCCAGCTCGAAACCGCTGCCGGTGCTGCCATCAAGAGCTTCAAGGGTGCTTGCGGTATCAACGTGCCTCGATCCCGTTTCTTGCCCGTGAAGAAGTCCTCCGATTTGCTCCTGCTCATGTCCAACCTGTACGACATCAACCACGGCAGCCTCACTCTGAGCAGCGACCGCTCCTTCCAGACGACTCCCCTGGTCAAGCTCGGCACTTCCTTCGACAAGGTTCACGACTTCCTCAAGCGCTTCCAAGGTATCCCGGATCTCATTGAACTTGATCACTTGACTGTGTCCGGTGATGTCTGGTTCGGCCGCGACGTCTCTCTCAAAGGCACCGTCATCATCATTGCCAACCACGGTGACCGTATTGACATCCCTCCAGGCACCATCCTCGAGAACAAGATCGTCTCCGGTAACCTGCGCATTTTGGATCACTAGTATCACCAAACTTCTGTTTCATTAACCTTAAATATCGTAATAGTCAACCAATTATAATCTTGTCAGTTTAACAGTTTTTATCTAGCTTGTTTATAGTGTTATATTAACGAAATTTGGACAATGCGTTATTCGCATCAATCAAAAAATAAATAAACGTATCTTTTTTGTGCAGTCTTTGGTCGCAATTTGTACAATCAGAAAACGAATCATTCGGTGATGAAAGAATGATCAAACACACGTGCTTTTGATTTTGACAGCTATAAATAACTGATATGTTGTGCTTTGGAATTGGCTTTTGCACGCCGTTGGGAAACGGAAGTATGATGAACTGCTTGGGAAAATGTCTCTTTTTCGAAGTGATGTTGTCGAAACATTTGGAGAATTTTCACTTTCGTTTGTATTTTATTACATTTCGACTTAAAACTGGATTGTCACAGCTTCGTTTTGCAAATTTTAGCTCCCTTTCGGGGACTTTTCGACAAAATCTGGTTCAACGGCAGTCGTTATCGACCTTGCTTCCGCCGCTAAATTCAGTCTCCACGGTGAATGAAATTCGTTCATAAATCTTTCCTTTGTTGAAGTCGTTTATGTGAAAGCGCGCGATAAATAACCAAAAACTGCAAGGGATGCAGCATGAACTCTGTCTGGTGAAACATTGTAGACCAAATAATCGGTTTAGGGGAAATCGATAGTTCACTTTTTTCAACCTTTATGTGATGCTTTTTTTAATGATGATGCGATAATGAATGGCGCCCATCAAAGGTGCACTAAAAGCCAACTATTTTTATTAGGCTCATTGAACAGTCGATCTTAATCGTACATTTATTGATCCGAAGTGAACAATTGCAAAAAGAGACAAGACTGTGTACCATGTTTCGCCGAAGCCGGATTCACTATTGAAAGATGGGAAGTAGGCGCATAGCACCGGAGACCGTAATTGTATGTCAGATTGATGGTGGTGATCTCAGAACCAAGATATGTACAAGCCTGTTGAATTAAGAGGTTTGTATAATAGGAGGTGTACGGAAAGATTTAATATTGAGACAAAAACAATCTATGAGACAAGTAGAAGCAACCAAAGCTGCGCAACGCATTTACAACAGTGTCATCAACGCAAGCCTTGGTAAAGCATCGGCGGATGAGGTCATGTCTTTCAAGCAATTGCACGCGGATAGACAAAAGAAATCCCGCAACAAAGTAAGTTACACACGTCTTACTAACCATTTGCGCATCAAATACATGTGAAATACTGCGCAATGTGTTTAATTATTAGGTAGGAGAAAAATACACTTAAAAATGACAAACGGGAATTGGAAGTACTGAAGTAACGAAACAACCGCAAACATCGATCGATTAAGATTACCCTTTAAATATCAACTTCAGTAACAAACAAAAAACAACGCACTGAAGCTCAAGATGTTCATCACAAAACAACGTCTTATAAATGTGATAAAATGGAAAATTTAAAAAAAGAATCAAAGTAAAAAATTGCGCACTAATAAGTTCCTTAAATCCCGATAACCGTAATAAAACCACAAGTAGTTGAAGAGACATCATTTAAGTAATCTGGCTAGGGAAGCTTATTGAGACTGATCAAGCACTTGTAGAAGTGAAACCGTTCTTGTAGATTTGTTTGAGGGATTTGAAGACTGTCGAGCGCCACAAAAGAGATGAACCCGCCAAAAACCAATGTTGTACCAAATCTGAAAAGGAACGGCTTTTATAATTGTTATAACGAGAAAGAGGTAGTGTAAACTTACTTAATAATAAAAAGCACACTCAAAAGAAGAATCAGAGGACACGCTTGTTGGGAGCCCTGGCAAAGTCATGCTTGGAAAGTTCAAACACATCGGCACGATAAACTGGCTCGTATTGGAGACATTTGCGAATGAAGTCGCGAACAGAATCAGAAACAGCAGGCTTCGCCGGAAAGTCGACTAATTTAGCGTTCAAAATCGTGCCCTCATTGAGGATACGCTGCTGCGAATGGTCATTGCCGAAAGGCTTGACGCCGTAGATGCACTGGAAGCAAATCACACCGACGCTCCATACATCAACCTTGGAGCTGATCCGGGGCGCGTTGCCAGAAACACATTCACGGAAGGTTTCGGGAGGTAGATACCAGTAGGTGCCGGCACCTTGAGACGTCAGTTCGATGTTGTTGTCGGTATCGGCGTTTTCGATGGTCTTGGAGAGGCCGAAATCGGTAATCTTGATCTCGAAGCGGTGATATCCGGATTGGAGCAAAATGTTAGCCGGCTTCAAGTCGTAGTGGATAATTGGGACGGGAAGTTCGTTGAGATAACGCAGGGCGTCGACAACCTGGAAGTGAAACGTTATTGAAAAAGCAAAATTATATGAGAAATAGACAAACCTGGCCAATTACAAGTCGAGTTTCTTTCTCGGGCATGCTGCGGTGCTGCTTTAGATGGAAATCGAGATCATTGCCATCGCAATATTCGAGTACCGTGCAGAAGGAATCGTTATCAATGGTGAAAATATCGAACATTTTTACAATGTTAGGATGATTCAGGCTCTTGTGGATATCCTTCTCACGCATAGCATGTCGAACATAACTCATCTTCTTCGAATCACGCCATTCCTTGTTTACATGATGAATCTTGCAAGCAACCTTGGTGCAGTCATCGAGATCGACGGCCTTCCATACTTCACTGAAGCCGCCTTTGCCAAGCAGGGCCATCGGCAAGTACTTCTTGTTTAACAGATCAAAGTTCTTGAATCTGCTGCTTTCCTCGGCTTGGACACGCTTGATTTCGCGGGCGTGAATATTGCGTTCGCGGTCAAGCTTATCCTTTTCAGCGACAATCTCAATCTCATCCTTCTTCGTTTGCTCCTGAAATAAAACAACTTGTAAGAATATCGACTCAAATAAACGCACTGTACGAACCTTTCGCAAGCGCAGAATTTCATCGCGTCGATCAAAGAACTCCTGTGTCAAATGGAATGGCAGCTCAGGCTTCAGAAAACCATCATTATTGTCCCTGGCGGTATCATTGGGCTTCCGACCAACAGTGCGCTTCTTCCTCGAGGTAGTTTCATTCTGAATGTCTTCCTTGATAGCTTCAATCTCCTGTTTCTTCTTGTCAAGCTCAAGGAAAGCATGACCGTCCACCCAGTGATCAAAGGCGTTATGGTTCATCACATTAGGCACAGAATGTCCAAGACGAGCATTGTTCTTGATGATTTCATCTTTGATCTGAAAAAGCGACTTTCATAAACGTTCGATGGTCATAAACAAACTTACAGCTAGACGTTCACGCTTGGTATCATTGATGAGCTGCTTTGTGATGAACTCTGTGCGGAGTTTGTGCATACCATTGAGTTTATCGACTTGCTTGTGAAGATTGGAAATACTCCGCTTCAAGTTTTCAATTTCCAACTTCTGGGTGTCCGCCTCGGCCATCACGACTTCCGTTTGCACATCGACATCCCTTCTAGTCTGGTAAATACGAGGAGGACTGAGATTCGAATCACTAGAGCACGGATATGTGGTCAGATTCATCTGAGAAAAGGATTGAGGGGATGGCGAACGGGGAGGATGTTCATTGCTGGATGAGTCGCCGTTGACGCGATGTTGCTTGGGGCTGCGTGAGACAGACGGCTGAAAATATATATAAATTGAAGATAGGAAGGCATTTATATATAAATTGTTTGAATTTTGAAAAGTTACTTACAGATCCTTTAGTGGCCGAAGGTGCCTTTGCCTTTCGCTTCCGTTTTGGCTTGACAGGGGTCGTGTCACCAGTCGTCGGGGTCCCGAGAGTTGGGGTGTTCGTGTTGAAGTTGGGCGTCCTATCGAGTCCTACAGGAGTACGACAATTCGGCGTCGTCGAACGCATTTCCATACCAGCGTCGAACGACAAAGCGTCGCCTGATCTGCTGTTTTGCTGACTGACTGGCTCAATGTTCGGATACTCGTTCGGCAAGGGACACGAAAAGTCCATCAATTGGTCGCCAATTATCCTAACGTCCCCATCCTAAAATCTTATGTTTAGGAAATGTTTCAAAATAATGTTGTACCAACCTCCCGCGGGTGAGTCCCGTTAGATCTGGGTCCAGTGTTAAACAGGTCCTTCTCTAAATGTTGAAACACCTTTGAAGAGTGCATGAACAAAGTTCAAAAATAATCAATAGCCCAAAATCAGAGAGAGGCACAGAAGGCGGGGCTGCGAAAATAGCAGGAACAAATGAGCATCAAAGGATACGGTACACCAATCAATAGTGTCCACGCGGCGGGTGCGTTTCGTCGTAGGAGTACACTCGGTTACCTTTAGCTGTTTTTGCGCTCGAGGCTGGTGGCGACTGTGTGTACGGATCTCTGCAAGTTAACTGCAATTATTACGGGATGCGGCTTACTGGTGGTGCACGAGACGCGTCGATAATGCGGACTGGGCCGCTACAAAGCTTGGGATGCCTAAGGCGACACAATGGAAGATACGATGAAATAACCGCGTAATGGTTTGTGGCGTTTTCATTTTTTCTGGTCAACTACGCGACGGCCACGCTGTTGTGTACTTTCTCGGGGTGGTGGAAAAAACTAAAAGCGATGTTGGCGTCAGTGACTTGGGCACGCCGACGTCCTCCCGCATCTCGCGGAATGAAGCACACGGCGATCAACATTCGAACAGTGAGTGAGCTTTTTTTTCTCGCTTGGGGGAGTGACGTTTGCGCGCGTTCAATGCGGACATCGCCGACCTTTCTAGCATGTTTTTTTTCGAAAATACTATTAGTCCCTCCTTCACTAAAGTATTCAGGTATTCACACACATGACGCAACGAATTATTCTTGCGGGCCCTGGAGAAAGCGCGCAGAAGCCGAGGGATGGCGGCGAAACCGACGAAAAGGTCACTTACACGTGTTGAATGAGGAAGGGTGAAAACTCGACAGAAATGACTATAGGCTTTGCTTGTGCACGAGATACGGACGAGTAGTATACGCGTGGTCAGCCAGTCCAGCGCAAAAAAAGAAAAAATGTCGATCTACTTGGATGCCGCGAGGGGTTTTTCTCTCGGTTGACCTACAGGCAAGAAGTGAGTGTTCGCGTTCGCTCACCAACTGGAGGCTAGCAATGGTACGGAAACGAGGGAACAACGGCTGTGGAACGAACGAATTCACGCAACGTAGTACTCAAAGTTCGAAAGCGACTGCCTCCTTTCCGATGACAGCCAAATGATCACAGGCGTCCGGGGCAATAGACGCTCCTCTCGTCTCTAAGGTGCTACTTCTCCACCCACCCTACGTAATGTAACAACATTATTGATTGGAACAACACCGGCAGTGTGGCTACGGCCGCTTCATTGACGCAACAAAAAAAGCGAAAAAAACCGGGCAAAACGGAGATGTAGCCCCATGAACGGAGGCAGGCGCGGCTCGCAGCGTCACTACCGATGCAACACAGTCACCGCCAACCACCCCTCTGAGCCCTGGTACAATCGATCGGCCTGCCTTGACCAAGCAAATATTGGCGAGTGATGTGGCGGTGAAACTGACAAAAAGTGATGACAAGAAAGCGCGGATTCCATTTAGGCGCCTGCCAATTTTGAGTTAAGCCACGCCCCCACGGTTTGCGCCGACCGCCGAGCTTATGGGTTAATTGAAGTCAACAATAATAAGATGCTTGGAGCTCGGGCATGCCTGCCTTGTTTCTACAAGGGGGCAGCGTAAACAGACACAGATAAATGGTTTTCGCTCTTCAATGTATTTTGACACGAAAGACAAGCAAGTTCAGTCGACTACTGAAGAATGAAGTCACGTGTTTCGACTTTTCATATGAAAATATTTAGCAGTTTTCCCCGGGGACCGAGATTGAGAGACTATGACATCACAAAGATTCATATACATAAAAATATTACAATTTCATTTTTTTATAGACGTAATATAAAACCCATTCTAGATGTTGTCCTGCTTTTTTCTGTAACCTTTGCATGCAGAAACGCAATCATAGCCTCTATAAGGAATCCTTTTTCTAGTACATAACTGTCCCGAGTCTCTGACATTATTGGAAAGTCAAATTTGCAGGGTTTTGTCGTATCTTTTTTATCTTCTTTTTCCGCCGGACACAATCCTACATAAAATTATTTTAAAGAATACGAACACCGTTAACGTGCCCTTCTAAAATGTAGTGGGTTATGTTTTAGAGCTGAAGTTTGTACAAAAAGGTTTTGAGAAAGTGATGTTTTGTCTATTTTAAGTCACATGACAGTCTCAGTCAACAACACGTTTGTCTTTCATCCAAGTGTACCTCGAATGAAATTTTATAACTAAAACGAAAAAGGGGGCATTTCTCACGAGAATATTGATGCGATATACATACATAGCTTTAAACCAGTTATAAGGGCACAGGGTAGAGGGTGGCAAATGGATTTTAATCATTGGATACAGCGAAACTGATATTTGGGCATGTCGACTACGGCGAAATGCATCCCTAATTACAGCCTTTGGATTTTTTCGTTGAAGTAAAGCTGAAAAAAGGCAACGGTTCTGCCCATAGCACTTAGCTAACTCAAAAAGGTTGTGATGAAATTTGTCTACATGACAACCGATGGAGAAAGCAAAGTGCTAAGGGTAAGAAAGATTATTAATAATTCTCGTTTTCGAGTAAAGGTCAACTTCCGAGAACGAACGACCGCAGGCTAGGGAACCATTTTTTGCCAATGAGTGATGCCACGAAGGACGACGATCCGGCGATGGTCAGTGCCCGCGGTTGGTCAGCCCCTTTGGCCGTTTCTCCGGATCAATGCTAAGGGCACGAACGATCCTATCGCAGGGTTCAGTTAATGTGTCGGTCACGAGGCGTGGCAGAATGGTGTTGCCGCCAGACGCCCGCGGCTGCTGTTGCCCTCGCCAGCAGGCGGCGGTGTTGATCGGCCGGCAATCTCGGAGTACTCGAATGCTTCGAAGACGTTTTCACACCGAACAAGGTTTTCATTTTCGCATGCCTGTGTGTTTTGCCAGGAATTCAAAAATGACGACTGTGACATTTCCATCTTTCATTCGCCCGTCGGCAGTGCTTCTTACTTCCTCCGTCTTAACGACCCAAACATACCGATCTTGTACGTCGGCATTCATTGCTTCCACCCCTCTTTCAATGCTAAATTTCTTTTTCGCACCTGATAGTTAAGCAACCATCCCTTCTAATGAATGGGTGTTCGAATGTGTACTCTTGAAAACGGACAACAACGCTCGAGGGTATTTGACAAGGGGATATGGTAAATGGAACAGATGTGTGGCATAAATAAACGGGATTGGAATAAGCGAAACGACGTTTATACTCTCCCAATCAGTTGTACGTCAGCTTTTTTCATATAGCAGTGCCGGCTTCGCAGTCTGCCACAAAGTTGTGTCCTGGCTACCAACCGAAAGCCAGCTAGCACTCTCGCGTGCGAGCACCCAACAAATTTAAAAAGGCCTTTCTTTGCTGCTACCAGGCCAATCGATGCCGTTGACGGCCCTCAAAAAATTCCCTCCACCCTCCGGCGTGAAAGAGGGCCGACTTCTCGCGCTCTTGGGTTGAGCAAAAATTAGGTCTCGGCTTGCTTTTATCGGGTTGTGCCGCGACTTGCGGCAACATGTCGTACAAAGATGAACCGTTTTATTATGGGTTCGATGGATTTGAACACCAAACACCGCTTGATGATCCCGACGTTCTAAAAGAGGAGGCAGATGCACTCGAACAGCCTAAGCTTTATGAGAATGTAAGAGGAGTGAATCGGCTACGCAATCCTGTGGTGGGTTTACCTTACCTTAAATACTCATAAAACACAAAAGAACCGTTGAAAATTACAGGTCTTTCTTGGACGGTTCGATTGGATTTTATTAATTGTAATATTTGCGGCACTTTCGTCGGGGTATGTGTTTCTGACCGCAAACCGACCGCAAGCTGTGTCCCCGCACATGCTGCGCGACTTCTCGGAAGAGCGAGTTGTCAAATTTCTGCACCAGTTGTCAAAAGACGGAGACCTTGACGTAGCTCTTTTCCTAGACAAGTTGAATCTGATCAGTTCTATCACGGAGAGCCATTACATTAATGTATTTGAATTATTCATACACAATACTCTAAGCTGCATCGGTACAGATGAAGAGTGTTTCAAACGTTCCGGAAACGTCGCTGCTCTCATTGGCCCACGCGACCGCGAACCCGACAATACTATTCTTGTCGGATGCGAGTTTACGCTTGAGAAGAACCGATTTAATGAGACGAGTCCTATCCCATGTGCCATGCTTGTCGATGTGCTTCAAGCATTAATTTTGTCAAATTCGAGTTTTTCAAATGATATTATATTTGCATTTAATTTAAAAGGTAGTTTTCTTGCAGTTTCTCAATTGATTTACAGTAATTGCGTCCTTCAGGTGACGGTTACACCGAGGATCCATTCCAATTTTTAATGGAAACATACGATGTAAACGCATTTATCAGACTCAGCGGTTCAAATGGCCAAGAAGTCCTCTTAGCCGGCGATCGACCAGAACTAAAGTTAATGTTTCTTGATGTTGCAACAAGACGACCGTCGAATGTGATGTTAGAACACTTTTACGCATCACAAACTAAAGCTCGAAGCATTTTGTCAAACGTGTCCGAATCTGACAAACGGTTCAATCTTGATGTCTTCTATCCACCAGGCAAGGTGTCACTGTTAGAATCGTTCAACCACAAGGGGCGACTGCAAAGTTCTGGCGATAATATGTTCGCATTTCTGAAAGCATTGAGCACTCTCGAACGCATCAATAGATATGAACTGACAATCTTTGGTTTTACTATTAACCTACATGCCAACTACACCGCGCACGGCTTTTACGGCCTCCGATTGCCGGCTTTTGGTGAGTTCCCCTGGTGGATTTGTGCGATATGAGTGTTTCACGGCCTTTGTGTTTTTAGCATTTACCGACATAAGAGATTATGCCGTCATTGGTTTTGTTTCGGTCGTATTGTTTGCCGGCGCAGCTGCCCTTTTCATCTTTACCGCGCTTCGGCGAAAGATGAGCCCCAAGAAACTGACCGTTTACTATTTTGGTACACTTGGATCAATAATCGCGCTTAATATTGCCATTTACCTTTTTAATGATCTGTTCAACTACATTCCCTGCATAGATTGGACACCGTCGTTAATCTTCGTCCGAAACACAGCAGTCCATTGTGTTGTCACAATTTCGCTGTTTCTAAAGTTGGCCGAAGGCATTGATCCGAAACTTCGAATCGACTATGAACATCTATATTTCACATTTGGAATGTACATTCCACTTCTTGTGTTAAGCACCGCAATGTACTTGACACTTTCTTACGAATGGGGCTATCTACTGTTCATAGCCGTCATACCAATGACATTAAACGTCGTTTGCATGAGGCAGTTATTGCTTGGATTTGGTCTGAGTGAGTTTTAACACGCAAAAAAGCCGGGTTCAAAAACCAAACCAACTTTGCAGCATTTTCGTCTCCTCGATGCACTATGTGCATACAAATTATGAGTCTTATTCCTGCAACAATTTTTCTTGCGGATACAGTATACACTTATTACCGAGCCTTACAATACGGCGGTGAGCAACCATACGGGCAGGCTGCTGCAATAATCGGGTTTCTTGTGGCATTTTTAGTGGTACGAAAAGTTTTTTTCTTTTGAAAGTATTAAATTTTAAAGATAATCATTTTAGAGCAACTTAACGTGGTGCAGTCAAAACATTATTTGCGACTGGGGCGCTAACAAATACATTCCTCGCCGTGATTGTGACTGGCTTAAAGTGGAGAACGACGACTACAGTTATAACACCCATGAGGAAATGTTACAAATTTAAAACTTTCAAAAAATATTTTGCTCGGTGACATATTATACACACATACAGTTTTGTCTGGTTGCAACGGTTATAAAATAAAAAAAAATGAAAACTTCATTATTCTTACGTTTACGTTTTCTACGTTCTATACATAAAGGCATGCACACATAATCGATGCCGACAAAGGGCATAACACCATCCGTTTTCTGCCTGGAGGGCACACACTTCACCTTTGCCGACATCGCCGACAATTTTTTGGATGCGATAAGTGGCACCGTCGAACCAAAATATTTTGCCGGAAGCATCATAGACTATAATGTCCTAAAAAGTTTAATTAAACGTTGCTCACTAAAAATGGGTGACTAACCTGTTCCGAATCAAAAACAGCTAATTGAGGACCATTGATAATCCATTGCTGGTTTTTCCTACGTTTCATTTTGATTGTATTGCTGCCAATAAGTTTATCAGTTTCATTAATTCTCAGTATATCTAGCTTGGACTTTTCCGATTGGCAGAGTAAAATACGCCGTTCCGCATCAGTTCCTGCGCGAGCGTCGAAATCAGAATACACACCACGAGCGTCGTCGTTGTTGCTTCCACTCATCCGAAATGAGCTTCCTAATGAAATTCCCGTACTTGTTTTCTTCGCTGTTGACCGTTCAACAATTAATGTTTTCCTGAAAATTATCGAATGAATCGTACATACAAAATAACAATTCAAGCAATTTTAAATATGCTAAAGTGGTGGCTGCAGCTGACAAACGACAGCAATTAACCTCAGGGGCAGCAGTTAGTGTCTCGGTTTTGTCTAATTTGGTTAAACTAAGCTTTTAAATGCATTATGTAGACAGACGAAATAAATGTGTTCCAAGACACTAATCACTAACGTCAAGTTGTCCATACAGATAAGCTTTATTAGGAAAAGCCTTAAGAGTGCACTTACCAAGTGTATGCTTCAAGATCTAAAGTCCAAATTGCTGAGCAACTGTCGCATGTTCCTAACAAAAATAGATAATTGTCGATGATTGAGATTTTCCGTCTGGCCCACGACATAATCTGCGGCTCATTTGGGCATTCGACGGACTTGACGTCTTGAAGCGATGGCCATGTTTTTACTACTATTGACCATTTTTGATCGCAATATGCTAGCATTATTACCTTAAATTACTAATTTATCTTAATGCATTAATTTCTAATTCCACTAACTTGTTGGTGTTCACCACTTGTCCGAAATCGTACCCCACAAATTCTAATAGGTTCAGTGACCAAATGCCGCCGAACGCGACCTCGAAAGTCGACAAAGTGCACACCGTTATCGTAATCAGCAATCGCGACCATGTTAAAACTGACTGCTAGATCAACCGGGTTCAATAATGGCGGATCTAGTCGGTACGATGTACACTTTTTGTAGCACATTCCAGTCCCTTGCGATGCCGACGAAGATGGTCTTTGGTCGTCGTTATCATTACACTCGTCGAAAATGGCAGCTTGCAATGCCTTTACATCAATTGGAGGCGGAGGTGGTGGCAAACGAGTGTCATTAGCGCCGAGTCCGCTTTCGGAAGAATCTGACTCGCTGAGTGTTTTCGTAAAAACAGGATTCAACTTCAATGGAGGCGCTGTCGAAGGCCCTGGTTTTGGCTCTTCCTCCATTACGGGTTGATTAGAGGTATTTTTCAAAGAATGAGACATACAGTCACTATCTACATGCACCACTATCACGTTGTTCATTCTCTTGAAAGTGCTAAAAGAGTGAATTCGTTATGATTAATGTTGCATTTTGAGGTTAGCTTACCCTTTGGACCAATTGCCTATTCCCGAAATTCCAAGCATGGACTAGGCGTTGGCGCGATCACATTAGTACCCATTGCATTCGTCGTGCCTGTTGGATATCCATTCACATGAGCGGTGCGCGGCAATTCATTCAACTGTGCCTAAAGTCGGCCAAAGTGCTAGCTAGTTCAACAAGGTCAGTCGGCCGTTAACGCGGGTTTTCTTCGATGGCATGCAAGAAGAGGAGGACAACTAAAAATCTTGAGCGTCAACTACGGCATCTCTGGGTCGAGTGCTGTCAACGGTTTGTCCTTTATTGTCCGTGGGGCAGGAGGCGAACACAACAAAAAATACACACGCACAATAGACAAGAATGTTGCGCTTCATTTCAAAAAAGAATAGGAACTGAGTGGCGGTGAAGGAGACAAAATGCGCCATTGAATGAACGCCTTCTGGCGGCTTTTCAACGTTGTCTAATCTAATTCAAGACGTACCGCCTTTCGTAATTGGGTAAAAGAATGAAACGCGCATGGCCCGGCATTTGACACATGACAATGAGGCCTCTTTCCTCCTATTGACTGTGCCGAGGTGCAGATTGTTCAATGCAAATGTACCGAACGATTGAAGTTCGTTGTCGCGATGCATTTCCCCGAAAATTGTTCCAAAAATACCAACGAGAGAAATGAAGTGAAAGCCGAGGCTCGTGTGATAGTATTCCAGTAACGTCAAGCTATGCCTAAATAATGATTGGGGCCGACCTGGGCGCTCCTGTC
This sequence comes from Panagrellus sp. LJ2284, assembly GCA_024447225.1. Classification (NCBI taxonomy): domain Eukaryota; kingdom Metazoa; phylum Nematoda; class Chromadorea; order Rhabditida; family Panagrolaimidae; genus Panagrellus; species Panagrellus sp. LJ2284. The sequence continues at coordinate 10,417,665 of JAMRYC010000002.1, forward strand.
TGTGCTTGCCGACGGTTGTCGAAACGTGATTCTGGTAGCCTTGTGAGAATGAAATATATGTCAAACACGCGACATATAGGACACATGGATTTCGGGGGCTATGGGCCTTGTATCACTTTTTGAGACTGGGCGGCAACGCTCTCCTCGACGTTTGCGCTAAGAAAACTCGACACAGTGTTTATGCCGTAGGGGACAGTAGCGATAAAACTCAGTTAGCGCCATCATAAGCAGACTCATCCGATTACATTATGCCACCCAAAGCTAGATGCATCCGCTAAGTGCAAAGGACCTCGACTAAATATCTATCTAAGGGACTTCAAAATGTTGTGTCCGATTTGCTGGTCGTTTCTCGATGTGTCCTCGTTTGCCATTTTTTGCATCTCCGGTATAGTATGGGGTATCTGACGAATACCGGACTCAACAATCCCTCCGGAATTGCAAGGCACCACTATTGAAAACAACCCCTGGGTTCTGGCGACCCTCGAGACTCCAGCCTAAAAGGCGGTCCTTGCGTTCGAAGCAAAGGACCTTTCTGCCTAGCCCTGCCCGAATTGTCGTTTGAATAACCGCCCAACAAAAGCAATAAAACTTGGGTAACGCACATACGATAACGCAGATCATCAATGCATGCATAAAAAAGGCTTAAGCGGGTAAGTAGGTAGAAAAAGGGGCCATTGTTGTTAGTAGACACGTCTTCACCAGACAAAGGACAAGTAACAAACTCGATGGCACAGCGCAAAGAATGAATGAATGTGAAACGTCAAAGTCAGACAATTTGGACAAGCATGCGCTTGAAGCACCAACGACGGCACTATCAATTTGGAACATCTTTGTTCGGGCCGACGCTTTGAAAAAAACGGCTTTCCATAATCAGACTGACCAATAAGTAACACTTGGTTCGGGACCCCGTTTTCAATTCAACCGTGCCAGCAAGCAACGGAAGCCACATAGCTGCGAATGATAGGCATGGCACTAGAAGATCAGGTTTCGTCTTTTTGCATGCTATAGACAAAGTGCACATTTGTGTGAAGCGTTTTTAGCAAGCAAAATGAGAAATACACACAGTGTCAAATACCGCCAAGAATTCACATTTATTACAAGGAAGGCCTATTCAAAAGGAATAGGCGTCAATTTCATCAAATTAAACAAAGTGAAGGGCGACACACGGTCTTATTCTGGGACAGCGCGGTACTTGGAAACTGAAGAAGCGATTGTTTGCCCAACAGCAATGGTAGACGGCTTGATGAAAGCCTCGAACACAGTTAAGGCACCCGATGTTTGAGGAAGGTACAGGTAAACCAGGAAAGCAGTCTGAAATCATTGTCTTTGATGAGTAAGCTTTGTCTAAGCTAGTGCTTACCTTGACGAAAAGGTATACATGGCCGGTCACAGCTGTAGCGATCACGTCAATATGCGAAATAACGGCATAGGTAGCCCAGTAGGCAACCCAGTGGCGCATTTGATCCTTATTAACAACATCGTTAGAAACATTTTCGAACTCATCTTCGACGACAGGCTCGGCGGTCCAGGCCTTAACAGTTAGGTACAAGGGGTAGCAAACTCCGAAAGCGGCATACAGAACGCCATCAAGCGCAGATAAAACAAAGTAAACGCTGAACAATAATACAGCAACTTGAGCAAGCTAAAAGCGTTACAGTTTTTATCGATCGCGTATTTTTTTTGTAACTCCACTCACCTGATCGCGACGAAGATGGGTCATCGTTTCAAGTTTGACAATAAAGGCTTCCATGGAATCGACCTTCTGGCCTTCTTGACCTTGGGTCAGCTTCCAAAAGTAATCGACGGCGGTTTGGTAATAACTACCAAGAGTTTCCTGATTCTTAGCTTTTGCCATGATTGAACCTACAAAAAAAGTAGCTAGCTAACTTGGCAACACGAAAGACTAATGCGAGTAGTGAGCACGGATGAGGAAGTGGACGGGGACACAGCGCGGCGGAGGATGGAGTGGGCGTCGGCGCAGCACGATCCCGGCCGATTGATTGATTCTGCAGTAATGTAGGTCAGCGCAGCTTTGTCTTAAAGCTGCTATGGCAGACCCTCGACGACACTGTCGTGGACACAGCATGAACCACCTGCTCCGCGTACAAAAACACTGGCGATACAGGCCGAGCAGGCCCTGTCCCTTGAAATTGGACGATTATATCACAACGACACGTCGGAAAAACAGTTGTGTCTCGTGTTCCCTCACGTCGATGTAAAGCAATGTTTTTTTTTCTTTCTGATCATACGTGAAAACGTTAAATGCAGTCCAAGAAAGTTTTTTTCTTTATTTAATTGCCATTAAAATGTTTAAAAAGAGGAAATTGAACAAAAATCAACCACTGAAATGAACAACGACAGCGGTGATAGCAAAACCAACAAATGTTGCGACCATATTAATGAATGATGCATGATGTTGTAGACGTTCAGGTGCCAACATTTCGAAAAAGCCAATGTACAGAAAAGTGCCCATGGACGCGGAGATCAGGACGAAAGATACTTCATTTTTTACAAGTACATCAAAGTTGGAATCCTGAAAAAGTGCAATTAAAACCAAATGCGTGTTAATGTTTTACAAACCTGAAGAATAGTACCAAATACACCAAAGACAGGGGATGTTATAGCAAGCAAAACAGTTAAAATAATCACGATTGCAACGTTGTTGGGATGACACTTTGTTAAACGCATGCCGACACAGAAAGCGACAATTGATTTGTGGATGACGATACCACAAAACAGGCTGATAATAGAAACTTCCGAGGACTGAAACTTTTTGTTAAGAATGTTTTTTGTGAAAGTTTAAACATACCTGTACACCTAAAGCGAAACCTTCCAGAGATGAATGGAAAATAAGTGCCAAAACAAAAGTAAATGATTTGACAATTGCCTTTTTCTCTTCTGCTTTTGAAACATGATGTTCTACTGTATCATTGACGTCGTGACCATGAATTTCACTAAAATAAAGTTTAAATAAATGCATCTTATATCAGTCATTAAAAATTTACCATGACTGGTTTGAGCCATTTCCGGTTTCCTTTCTCAAATTGTTAAAAATGTTTGGATTTTGTGTTACAAGCGTTTGATCGTGGCCATGGGAGTGTTCTCCAAAAATAGTCACCCTAAAAATAAAAAAGATAAAGAAGATTTACTATTTTAATAGCTTGTCTTACGTAAGTTCCTCAACAAAATAAACCAGGAAAAATCCAAGTAGCACGAGTAATTCCAGAATGGGGTAGTCAATATTAAGTCTTCCTTGTGATTGAACATATTCCAATGCTTCACTAAATCAACAATTTGTTTACTTTTATCACTTTTTTTGAAGATAGAAGTTCGACAAACCGTGCATCGGGCATGAGGTCCAAAAATATAATTCCCAAAAAGACGCCACCGGCAAAACATGTTATCAGCGAGATTAAGATTGCGGCCCAGTTTTTCTTTGCGCTTGAACGTAACAGCGCTTCACGTTGACCATCTCTCAGGTACTGCATTAGCTGAAACCATAAGGGTTATTGATTATTTATTGGCAAATTTTAGCAGTAAATTAACTTACTTTTATTGGCATTAGCCCAAAAACCAGTGTTAAAACCAGCATTAAAAACAATAAAATGTATTTTAGCGTAGTGTTAAGCATTGCGTCTAACAAATAGTGATGGTGGGGCGAACGGCCTTAGCAAAGGACTCAAAAGATCTTTCAGACAAGGCAAATGAAGAGCCTTATCGGCGATAACACGTCAATGTAGGACGAGCTGTTGGTACACAATGTCGTCTGCACTGAGGACATTTATATGGCTTTTCGCAAAAGGTGTTAACGGTGACCCGCTGACCTTTATCCATGTTGTGAGATGATGAAAATCAGTTTACGTCGTTAAAAAATCACTGTTTCACTGTTAAACTATTTTTTTCTCACTTGACGCAATAGTTTTTCCTCGGCTTGGTACGCAGAGTACCAAAGTCTAATCTTGTAAGTCCATGGTATGCAACCAAAACAAATGTAGTAAATGCGTAATGTATTTTTACCGAAAATACCCACAAAAACGCAATATTGATGTGTAATGTGCACATAAAAACTGGTAGCTGACTATAAACAACATTTAAGGACAAAGAAACATTACAAAAGTGAAATTTAGTTAAAGAGTTTGAGCAAAGCCAGGGTCAATGTGAATGAAGTGAGGAAGGGTGCCGAAATAGAAGCTGAGTTGGGTGGAGGCAGTTCACGTCGACCGTCGCGTAGGGATGATTGTGCCGATTCTTGCGAGGAAACGACATCAGCCGACTCCATGGGCCACATTTTGAAGTTACAGAAGTCAGATGTATCGCAAGAGCAGACAGTCACCTTGGCACCTGATTTGGTCGTTTTCTCTATGCATTCACTCTCGGACGCTGGAGACTGACTGCAGGCATAGTGCCGACCACTAATAGGATGATTCAACATCAAACAGGCTAAAAAGAAATTTAATTAGACGGAACTGTAAATACGGATTACACTTTTGTATTTTGTATTTTGTTATTTTCGAAATTAAACGTACATCCGCTTTCATCATCAACCTCACAAATGCCATCTTCGCACGTCGTCTTCCAACTGCTTTGGGTACATTTACATTTGAGAGCTTCAGACGTGTAGGCGCAGATAAAAATTACGAAGATGAACAAGGAACTATTTCGGCCAAATTGCAGATTCATCGCGAGTCTGAAAAGTGAGCATGATTGATGAATCTAAGGTGTCGCATCTGGCAATCATGCACATGTGGTGGACACGGCAGCAACAAACATCGCTCGAGCGGTATTAAAACTAATGAATGGTTTATCCGAACAGGTGAAAGTGTATATGAAAATTTAATTAGGAGTCAATAAAAAGTACAAGAAGTAAGATAATAACATATTTGTGATCCGGATTTTAAAACGGAAAAAGCGTGGTTGGCCCATTCGAGAGGCACGAGAGCCAAAATAAAAGCTCGACGGTCTTGAGTGCGCGGTAAACCAAAAGGTCACAGCACAATGTGTTTATTTTAAGTCTCCCAGGGCAATGGCAACCGACTGTAACGGGACGGCGCAACAGTCTGACCGGCACTGTCTGGGGCCATATGTTGAATTGTGAATCAAAGCGAATAAAACAATGAGTCTTAGCGGGTGCCGTAGGCGTGACCTACCGAAATTAACCATTCAAAGGGCTCGAGACCAACATTCAATCTACACTTATTAGATGGTTTTTAAAATCGTTCTGGTCGTTATAGTTAACAAGACTGACACTGCTGCCAAAGAAGAGGGATTAACGCCTTTGAAACGACATCCCATTAGTTCGCTTCCCACGTAAGTGGACCTGAACCCCGCAAACAGAGCCCTCTGGCTCGTTGCCTGGTCTTTTAAGATACACAGTCGCGCAAAAGCTTAGGTCATTTAAGCTTCGGCTACACTAATGATGCTGTCAACGAGACAGATTCATCAGGCGCTGGTTGGCTTGCTATTGACTCACGTTTCTAAATAGTTGTATCAAATTGCGAGTCTGTCATCCGGGCATCATCTGTTCAATTTGCGCACCTTTTAGAGAGCTGTAGTAAAAGAAAACTCAAATTTTTAAGAACACGCAACAAATATGAATAAAAAAGGTGAATAGTTTACCGGAAATGTGCCTAAAGGTCATTTTAAGGATGGTCGTAAAGTTTTCACGGAACGCTATGACTGAACATGGCCCCGTGTGTTAGTAGGTTGATACAGCGTCGGCGACCGAGTTGTTTCATTGTTCGGTGGTTCCACAACAAAAGGGCATCTACCAACAAGGTCAAATCTACCGCCATCAAGTACGGAGCGAAACTTTTGCTCCATCGACCCTGGTCGTGTCTCATCCAGCGAGGAACGAATTTTTGAGATCTCTCGTCCACAACTGCGTCGATTTTAAATTGAAATTGGACGGATGCAAAGGTGCCACGGACAGGAGCACACGTTGGAAATGATAGATCTGGTCTTCTCCAAAGGTATTATTCATCGCTTTTTTCCGTAAGCTAACAAAGCGGATTCCATTCCCAACAAAGATGAATGTTTGGCCATTCATTGAAAAAACTTTACTTTTGAAATACATTATACCTGTCAGTGTAAAAAGATAATGGTCATGCGGCATGCAAGCAAAGAAGTTAAATAAGACTGATTACACAAGTCGCAAATTAGCGTGGTATGTATTGTACAGTAGTGTTGGAGGTGTAAAAATAGTTCTACAACAGTGAAACGAACGTCTGGCGTGACGACAAGCGAGCAAGGACAGTGATCCCGTGTTTAACTTAAAGCCAAGCCAACGCGGAAGAGGGCTTAAGTCAAGTTTGGGCATCAGCGAAGCTAATCTCAGTAAGTGATTCTCTAGTCGAAGTCCCCAAATCCATGACTGGACGTTCGCCTCCAAAGTAAGTGGTCTCGATGAAGAGGGTGAGCGGGGGAAGAGGTGAGTAAACCCCCCTTTTTCAACGAGACAAGTGCAAAATCTGACGCTTTCTTGGACTGGACGTCGTCTTGATGCGTTTTTCGCGCAGGGCTCCGTCTACCACAGCAGTATTGTTGAGACAATGGAATTAGGAAGTGGGGCGGAGTAGAGTTAACCCTGACACTTCTAACAAGGGAAACCATGCTATCAATACCGAAGTTGTAAACAAGAAATTAGTGTTCTTGGTGAATTCGCGTTTTTCCGATTTAACATTATAACGGGTAAAAAGGGTAATGTACGATGTTAAACCAGCGCTAGCACAGATTGTTGTATAAACCTTTGCAAAAGGGCAAACGTAGGCGTCAGAAATATGTTTGTTGATAATAACACGCATGTTTTACAACCAAAACAAAGGTAAAGCAAATCGTTTAGTGAGTCAAATCCGAATGTTTGAGGACGGCATTCATGCCCCTCCTTAATGAGCTGTTTTTTGCTCAACGCCTACAGGACTTGTTAAACCACACAGCTGTGCCTCGTCAGCTGGCTGACCACGTTCCTTCACTTACTCTCAATCAGTAAGTCGAAATGGTGTGCGTCTACGAAAAAAACATTAAAAGTTAAAGCGTGGGGCAGTGACCACTTGTCAACTCGAAACGCCACACAGCGCCCCCAAGGATGACATATAGCCCGCGGGTAATGATTGTGACCAAAGGGGATGCACATTTCTCGGCCACTTAACTGACCAAACTAGCAAAAACTGACATACGATCTATTGGGAAAACTGAACCCTAGCCGGTGGGGTTGCAATGCTAGTTCCGATGAAAAACGCGGATTTTTCCGCTTCCGCTAACAACTTGTTAGATTAACATCCGCTAGGCTGACCTTACGGTGTCAAACAACCATAAACGGGTGTAAACAAAGCCATTCAAAAGAACAATGTTTTTTTTCAACGTTCAATAATAAAAAACATGATAGATGTCTACCGCAAAAGTGGTGTCAACAAAAAGTCACGGTTTGACCATTAACCTTGTGGTTAAAAGGTTCGAGTGCGCGAAACCAGACAGTAGGCTTTCATTCTGTGGTCGATTGATCAATGTAGAACAGACGCGGCGAGTCGAGATGCTTTTTAACAAAAGAACCCAAAAAGACGTTGGATTAAGTCGCCGCAGGCAGTGTAGTGACCTGGTGAACCGCCACTGCCCCGATTAGTTTACATGTAAGAGTACCAAGAACAACCAACATCCAAAATAACAGGTATGTATTTAAAACCACAGGATTATCTGCACAGGGTAGTACTAAAGAAGATGCATCTAAGTACTATGAAGTCAATAGGCGGTAAGAAAACACCCTAATTAGGACCGCCTTTTGCAAGAGCGAAACACACAGAAAAACCGGTCAGTCCATAACTACTAATGTATATTACACTAATCAGTGAGTTGAATTTTGACGATACCAGTTCGCGGCTGTTCACGTTCCCGCTTCTTGGTTAACGGCTTGTCTTCCTTCTTCGGTGGCAACGGCTTCACAATTTGGCCGCCATCCGCAATAATCTTGACCTCATCAGCGGAGAGGGTCTCATACTCGAGAAGGGCTTCAGCCAGGGCGTGGTGCTCTTTCTGAAAGACTTGATTTAATTACAGAAACTCAAACAAATGAAATCAACCTTGTGCTTGGTGAGAATTTCCTTGGCCCGAGCGAAGGAATCGATCAAAATCTTGTTAATCTCCTGGTCAATGACTTCGTTCGTCTGCGGCGACAAGTTGTTCACGTTCACAATAGAAGCAGTTTCGTCCTCAATCGTGAAGTCGCGGAGACCGACTTTGTCACTCATACCGTACTGCTTGACCATCGAAATAGCAAGCTGCGTCGCACGCTTCAAATCATCAGCAGCACCGGTAGTGACCTTTTCAGTACCAAAAATAAGCTCTTCGGCAACTCGGCCGCCCATCATGACATCAAGTTGAGCGAGTAACTGAGATCGGGTAACTTGGTATTGGTCCTTGTCAGGAAGCAGGGCAGTGTGGCCCAGAGATGAACCGCGGGGGATGATGGTAACCTTGTGGATCGGCGTGGCATCTTTGGTGTAATGGGCAACAAGGGTGTGCCCAGCTTCATGGAAAGCAGTACTGCGATTGGCGTCTTCATCGGGGAAACGGCCTTGAGCACGAGCAGGGCCCATCAGAATACGATCCTTGGCATCGTCCAAGTGGCGCATGTAGACACGGTTGCAGCCTTCAGTGGCGGCCTTCAAAGCAGCCTGATTGACCATGTTTTCGATGTCAGCGCCTGTGAATCCAGTGGTGCCCTTGGCCAAAATGTCGAGATTCAGGGTTTCGTGGACGATATGCGAAAGGTAGTGACGGAAGATATCCTTGCGACCAACCAAATCGGGCTTCGTCACAGTCACGCGAACATCGAAACGGCCAGGACGCAGCAGAGCCTTGTCGAGATCCTCCATGCGATTCGTGGCGCCAATGACGATGACACCTTCGTTGCGGCTGAATCCGTCCATTTCAGAAAGGAGTTGGTTGATGGTCTGATTGGCGTAGGGGTGGATGCTGTTGGAGACGCGCTTGGAGCCGACAGAGTCGATTTCGTCGATGAAGATAATGCATGGGGATCGGGACTTGGCGCGTTCTAAAGAAGAGCGATGATTGTACGATCACCAGAACGGTAAAAACTAACTTACCAAACAAATCACGAACACGGCGAGCACCCTGACCAACAAGAACTTCATCAAACTCGGAGCCAGAGGTATGGAAGAACGGCACTTGAGCTTCACCAGCAATGGCTCGAGCCAGAAGTGTTTTACCGGTGCCAGGAGGACCAACGAGCAAGACACCCTTCGGAAGTCGACCACCGAGACGGCTGTAACGATCCGGATCACGCAGGTAGTTCACAATTTCCTCGACTTCGATCTTGGCTTCATCCATCTGTAAGTTTTTAATAGTTTTAAAAACGTTAAACGTTTTTAAAAACTAGTAAAACTTACGCCTCTGACATCTTCGAAAGTGACAGTGATGTCCTCGGGCTTGACTTCTTGTGGGGACGAGAAGATAAACGAACCGATCTGCCTATCGCCTAAGCGGACGCGAATAGCTAAGCAAAAATTAAGATAAAGCACGCGCATTGGTGTACCAATCGCCGTTAACACTTACCACCTGTGTAAAAAGCAAGGAAAATGACGACCAATGCAACAATATAAAAGCGGGTAAGGAGAGACGGCTTCTTCCGGGTGGTAGTCTGTGTGCCAGTATCGCTCTTCGACAGCAGCGCCTTGATGTAGCCATTCGAAAACGGTTTCTGTTCATTATCAGGAAGCTTTTTGATCTCAGACTGGAAGGCTGTATACTGTTCGGAGCTCATTTTATCTGTGGCGTCAGTCTTGCTGCTGCCCTTATTAATCCACGCATCCATAACCTTCTGGAACGGCAACCTGGGTTCTTCGGTTTCGACTGAAGTGGCACGGCGACCAAAACCCTGAGGAGAGGCCCGTGTGCGGAAACCACGACGCTGAATGTACAAGGAGCCCGCAGATGTAACGGTTAAATTAGTGGTCGCATTGACGGGCACAGAAATCTGATTGCGACGAGCTTTGCCTTTGACGGAGAAGAGGGCATCTGCAAGGCAAAGTTTGCATTGAATGTTGAAAAATTGGTAAAGTAAGAACGTACTTTGAAACATTTCCTCAAGCTGACTATCCGAAAACTTGGAAAACGCAGTGTGATACTGCATACAGGTTTGATAAGTGTCATTCAACTCGGCAATAGCCCCGTTCCTGCGACTTCGGCTCTTCCCAGACGCGAGTCGGAACCCGCTAGCCTGGACAAGGCCAAAACCGGGTGTGGCGAACATCGTCGCAACCTGCAGAAGCGATAAATGACTGTCATCAAAAGAAAGCAATGAATAAAGTACTATCCCGCAATTCAACGGCAAAATCGATGTCAAAATTCGAAATTTCAAAAGTTCCAAACACTTTAATCACAAAAACAGCAAAAACATTGTGATTTCAAAAACACTAACGAAGACTAAGAAAGACAAGAGAGCGCAATTATTGGAAACCTTTTTCCATCTTCTGCAAATGCTCGACCATAAAGTTGGAGGCATCAACCATGCGATTGACGCAGTTGGAAAGGCACGTCTGGGTCTTGCTGTCGAGCTTGCTTGGCGGGCGGTAGTCGGTGAAGCAGACGTCCCAGCAGCGGTTGGTCAAAGTGTGGACCTGTAAGGGAATGATTAGACACAGTTTCTAGACAGAAAAATATATAAAAGTCGAACCTGCTCGGCAAATTTTTGTCGCTGGGACTCAGCTTGGAGCTGGTGCAGAAAGCGGTTAAGCTGCGGATCTGCCGACATGACCTGAATGAACTTTGTTATTGGCACTCCAAACACAAAGGTGGTAAAGATATATAACTCGGTCAAAAAACCGTTCAGGCAAGAAGTAAAAATATATATAAAATTCAACGTTTATTCAATAAACTAAAAACAAGAACTACTGGCGCTAATTCAAACGTAGGAGTATCATGGCTTAGTCGAGGAGACCGTCGAATTGGAAGTACTTGCCGACGGCGATGACTGAAAGTTTCGAAAGAACCAGAATGGTACGAACAACACAAGAAAGAGGGACTTACTGATCTCAAGGCCGACACCGAAAGCGAAGAACGTCTTGATATCCGAGGAGACCTTTTCAGCATGCTCACGCTCCAGGGCAGCGCGCATATCATTGTCGATAGAGAACATGACGAGAAGCTTGAGGCGAGAAGTTCGGCAAAGAACAAAGACAAATTCGGAAAATCGCAACGAAAAAAACAGAGAGCTGCACAATCAGTTAAAATCGTGGTAAGACATCACCGTCTTTCGTTTGTGGGGTGGCGCGGCCGTGTAAAAGAACGACACTTTCTGGGTGTTTAACTTCGTGATTACGTGTCGTGCGTGTGCAACCGCTGTAAACAGTGCGTTAACACTGTTTTGCCTTCCAGCCGTCTTGAGGAAACATTTTCCAATCTGTTATTCGTTCGAAATGTCAAAACATAAGCAACCAAAGCTCAGAGCTTCCCACAAAAGTGAAAAAATATCAACAAAATCAGTTGATTATGCTGTTCATGCAGCCCCAAACCATAAAAGTGTCGCCAACTTTCAGTAGTGCACACTTATTCAATTTTTAAGCTTTCCATGTAGTGCATTTTGGTGACAGTGCATCAAAATCGCGATTATGGAACCATTCATAGTGTTGGGAAAGAGCAATAAAACTGTAAGTAGTTCTCATAGACGCATGCATGCATTCGGTCTCGTCGTGTTTTTATTATTTGTGTCGCGACGACGCTGTCCTTGCTCGTTGTACTCCCATTACTCGGTGTTCAATCGGTCCATTTTCAGCTATGGGTAACGAGCACAGCCACCATAAGGGCCATTCCGATCAATCTAGTCATGGCCATAGTCAGAGCCATCGCCACAAGGGCCGAGGTTCTGCCAGCAGCGTAAGCCCTGAAGTTAAACGCATATTTGACAACTTGACGGGCGGCGAGGACGCGTTGGAGTTATCTACATTCGAAGTAGGTTTATATTGACATCATTATCGATTAAAAGACCATAGATTAGTAGTCGTTTTTATAGGAGAAGCTCGGCGATTTGGCAAAACCGCTTTTCGAGTACCTTGCCGACGGCGACGAAAGTAAGACAAGCCTGACTTTGGAACAGTTTAGCCAGCATGCGCAATCGCTTATCGGTTCATCGACCGATGTTTTCGTTAAAATTTTCCAACCGTCTTCTGAGCTGTTGCGATTGTGCTTTGACTCGGCGAAGTTGGAACAACCGAAGGAAGGTGATGCGTTCATCAAATCGCTTTTGGAGGACATGGTACGTTTTTGTAAAGTTTTTGATGTTTGTGTAAAAGGTCATTTCAGGCTAAATTAAACGATACATACGAAAGCACCGTGTCGTGGAAACATGAAAACTGCCCTGGGCTTTGTACAGCTATTCAGGAAAAGGTCTACGCTTCTTTTTATAACCGCGAACACGTAAGTTTTTGAGTTAAAAGTATGTCTTTTTACCAGTTTTGTCTTTCAGAAGACAGTGGAGTGGAAGTCCGACATCTTGACCCCCTCTCAGATGTATCTTTTGCATGGCATGCTCCCGCGTACTGTATACTTCCCCAAAAACAAAGAGGTATGCCATTTCTACGTCCTTTTCGTCATCTAGAAACTTTAAACCTTCCATTTCAGGATGCCGCTGAAGCCGGAGTCTTCCCCTGGGTGTGCTTGTATTCCAGCCATAGCGAGGGTATCAGTATCAATCGCTTTGAAACACGAACTTTCGATTACAACGGGGCTACTGTCGTTGTGTTCCGAAAATCCGATGGCTCGGTGTCCGCCGTTTGCAATGACCAAGCCTGGAAAAACTCTACTCGCAAATTCGGTGGCAACAATAGCATGCTCGTGAATTTCCTTCCCAACTTTAGTCGAGTTGATGGTGCTGAGATGATTTACTGCAACTATAAGCTTCGTTCGAGTCCGTTTGGAATCACATTTGGGCGGTTCTTCTCGATTAATGACGACATGAGCAATGTTCACGATCTTGAAGTTTGGGGCTGTGCTGACGAATCCGTGCTCAATGAACAGAAGACGCAGAAGGCTCGGCACAAGCGGGCGGCGGAACAGCGTGGAAAGGTGCCACTTCCTGGCAATTGGGACGAGAATCCGGACAAGTCCATCATGGAGATGGCTGGCTTCCAATTCTCGAATGAACGAAAACCGCAGGGTCCTGAAGAGAAATGAGGAACTGTTTTAAGTTCCGGGCTACTTCACTTATGTATCTTAACAACTCACAGAGTAATCTCAATGTCGTTTGGTCGTCTAAAATTTAAATTGAGTAGACTCTTCAAGAAAAGGTTGATACTGATAAATAAAGCAAGAGAGATCATAAGCTTTGTGAAGTAACTGGAAAACAATACAACTTGGATAAATCATCAGCCATGGCACGAAACATAAAACAACTTGTAATAAATATGGCGAAAAAAAAACAGTGTTTTATTCAATTTTAAAACTGTAGTGAACACATTGACCAATAGTTTTGGCCTTACCCTCAAAAATGAAGCCCCTCATATGTTTGTTGAATCTACCCCAAAAAAAAACCTTGGGGGTAGATTCATAGCCGGATATGTCTATTGAAGAACCCATTTTGGTCTGGGATGTCCGATCAGTGGGCGATCCTGGACAACTGATGGCCCAGCGCCGGCTTGAAAGACACGCACGCCCTTCGAAATCACGAAGAAATCCCTCGTTTTGTGTGGGCGTGTTGCCTTTTTGTAGTTTGGTTTTGAGCCGGATGGGTCCATCGAAGAGTCCTTTTCGGTCTGGGATGTCTGATCAGTGGGCGATCCTGGACAACTGATGGCCCAGCGCCGGCTTGAAAGGCACGCACGCTCTTCGAAATCACGAAGAAATCCCTCGTTTTGTGTGGGCGTGTTTCTTCTTTGTAGTTTGGTTTTGAGCCGGATGGGTCCATCGAAGAGTCCTTTTCGGTCTGGGATGTCTGATCAGTGGGCGATCCTGGACAACTGATGGCCCAGCGCCGGCTTGAAAGGCACGCACGCTCTTCGAAATCACGAAGAAATCCCTCGTTTTGTGTGGGCGTGTTTCTTCTTTGTAGTTTGGTTTTGAGCCGGATGGGTCCATCGAAGAGTCCTTTTCGGTCTGGGATGTCTGATCAGTGGGCGATCCTAGACAACTGATGGCCCAGCGCCGGCTTGAAAGGCACGCACGCTCTTCGAAATCACGAAGAAATCCCTCGTTTTGTGTGGGCGTGTTTCTTCTTTGTAGTTTGGTTTTGAGCCGGATGGGTCCATCGAAGAGTCCTTTTCGGTCTGGGATGTCTGATCAGTGGGCGATCCTGGACAACTGATGGCCCAGCGCCGGCTCGAAAGACACGCACGCTCTTCGAAATCACGAAGAAATCCCTCGTTTTGTGTGGGTGTGTTTCCTCTTTGTAGTTTTGTTTTGAGCCAGTGATGTCCATCGAAGGGCCATTTTCGGTCTGGGATGTCTGATCAGTGGGCGATCCTGGACAACTGATGGCCCAGCGCCGGCTTGAAAAACACGCACGCCCTTCGAAATCACGAAGAAATCCCTCGTTTTGTGTGGGCGTGTTTCCTCTTTGTAGTTTGGTTTTGAGCCGGATGGGTCCATCGAAGAGTCCTTTTCGGTCTGGGATGTCTGATCAGTGGGCGATCCTGGACAACTGATGGCCCAGCGCCGGCTTGAAAGGCACGCACGCTCTTCGAAATCACGAAGAAATCCCTCGTTTTGTGTGGGTGTGTTTCCTCTTTGTAGTTTGGTTTTGAGCCAGTGATGTCCATCGAAGGGCCATTTTCGGTCTGGGATGTCTGATCAGTGGGCTATCCTGGACAACTGATGGCCCAGCGCCGGCTTGAAAGGCACGCACGCTCTTCGAAATCACGAAGAAATCCCTCGTTTTGTGTGGGCGTGTTTCTTCTTTGTAGTTTGGTTTAGAGCCAGTGATGTCCATCGAAGAGCCCTTTTCGGTCTGGGTTTACTTCAGTATTTTTTGTGGGTGGTTTCAGTAGCACCCTTGCTGCGTGCGCATTGTTGCATGGGGAACAGTTTGTGCGCGCAAGGTGTTCTCTACTTGTTCAACGCTTCCAACCAACGAAACTTTCTATATCCTTGACGTTGTCCGTTACAAATACTAGTTTACGTAAAATAAACTCAACCCTTTGTGTTTTAAAGTAGATGTTTTGTTTTCAAACTACGATTTTGTAATAGTGGTTTAATTGTTATTTCTTTTATCTTGCCAAAAGAATGTTTTTTTATAAACACCGAACGTTTCCTGACTGTCAGTGTCCCTCGGATGTTTATATTATGAGTTTCACAGCATTACTCACTTTTCAAAAGCTTTGTTCAAGTCCGTTTGGAATCAGATTTAGTCTTTCTTGTCTGTTCATGGTATGCATCGACGTGTCTTGTTTGTCTCTCACTGCTCACGTTTCACTTTTCCTTATCGCCTTTTGTCTTTTGATTTTTGCTTTTTGTGACTCCCAAAAGGACGATAACACCACTTCTTTTTCGTTAATCTGTACATCCTTCGGTACTCTCGTGAACTTCCTATATCGTTTTCTTTTATGCATTTTGTTTAACTGTAAAACTTCAGGATGTCGTTTGATCGTGGTGTCCACACGCTCCGTGTATCGGCCAAGCTCTTCGCTGAAAACCGTGCTCGTCTCGTTCAAGCACTGAAGCCTCATGCTCCCCCGAACAGTGTCGTAGTCCTTGCCGGCGGAGTTGAGAAGAACCGTTACAACACAGATGCTGAGGATTTGCCATTCCGCCAAGAATCCTACTTCTTCTGGGCCTTTGGCGTTCACGAAAGTGAGTGCTATGGAGCTATCGATGTCAACACGGGCAAATCTGTTCTGTTTCCGCCCACTTTGGCACCGGACTTTGCTATCTGGAATGGAAAGTAAGCAATATCAACTGATAAATCTTGATTTTTATAAAACTACATTTTGCAGGATCGAACCCGAGAGCTGGTTCAAGGAAAAGTACGAAGTCGATGAAGTTCACTTCCAGTCCGAAGGCAAGATCAAGAGTGCGCTGACCAATTTGGGGGCTCAGAATCTGCTTTTGTTGGTGAGTTTTTCCACTGATCATAATTATGTTATATAAGAATGTCAAACTTTTAGAAAGCCTACAATGAGGATTCCGGAAACTGGCTCGAACCCGTCCAGCTGCCCGACTTCGCTTCCTTCAAAACAGATGAAAAGCTTTTGTACCCAGTCTTCGCGGAAGCCCGTGTCTTCAAAACAGATGCCGAGCTTGAGGTCATGCGCTACGCTACCAAGATTGCCTGCGACGCCCACAAAGAAGTCATGCGTAAGATCCGACCGAACATGTACGAGTACCAGATGGAAAGCCTGTTCCGCCACATTTCTTACTCTACTGGTGGTTGTCGGCACTTGGCTTACACCTGCATTGCCGCCACTGGCGAAAACGGAGCTGTTCTTCACTACGGTCACGCCAATGCTCCCAATGCCAAGCTTATCAATGACGGCGATTTGGCACTCTTCGACATGGGCCCCGAATACAACTGCTACGCTTCCGATGTTACCTGCTCTTTTCCCAGCAATGGCAAATTCACGGATAAGCAGAAGGTTGTCTACAACGCAGTTCTGAAGGCTACGAATGCTGTGTTTGAGCAGGCCAAACCGGGTGTTCGTTGGAGTGATATGCATATCCTCGCTGAACGTGTGATTCTGACAGACTTGAAGGCCGCTGGTGTCGTCGTCGGTGATATCGAGGCAGCTCTCGAAGCTCGTTTGGGCGCTGTCTTCATGCCACATGGATTGGGCCATCTCATCGGCCTTGACGTTCATGACGTCGGCGGATACCTCGGTGATGCCATCCCCCGCTCCAAGCTTCCTGGTTTGAAGAGTCTCCGCACCACGCGTACCTTGGCTGAGCGTATGGTTATTACGATTGAACCTGGATGCTACTTTATTGATACGGTAATTTTTGGATTTCTGTTTTCAATGATTTTATTAACGTTGAAACTTTGTTTCAGCTCCTCAATCGCGCTTTGGTCGACGAAAAACTCAGCAAATTCTTGAACAAGGAAGTCGTGGAGACCTACCGTGGCATTGGCGGTGTTCGCATCGAAGACGACGTCGTCATTTGGGCCAAGGGCAACGAAAACCTCAGTGCCAGCGTGCCTCGTACCATCGAGGACATTGAGAAGTTTATGGCTGAAGCACGTGCCTAATTTATTACTGATTGGTGTCAAAGTTGCCATGTACTGATTACAACTAATTATGAGCAGAACTGATAATACTTTGTGGATAAAAGGGTCATTACGTACATATTTTTTGTCAGGAAACGATCATAAAAATATTGAACCAAGCCTTTTTTAGCCTCAATTTAATGAAACAATTACTGTACGTCATTAAATTAAAACCAAATTTCACAATGTCACGCGTTGTAATAACAATAATCAGCCAAAAAACGAAACCCATTATGTTTCGCTAACTTTCCATCATTTTTTCTCACTGTTCCAGCTTAGTGAAACCTGAATCACAAATTATTCACACCTTCTAGAGAAAAAAACATGAATAGGAATGTCGAGAATTGCAAATGTGTTGGCTTACAGTCATTTTTTTTGTTACCGCGGCATTTAGAAGTTTGACAATGAAGGCCTCGCCTTTTTCGGTTCTAACGGGTCGCAATATTTCTGACAATCGTCCGGGTGTCTGTGCTAAATGGATCTACCCGATCTTTTTCAATGGATACGAACCATATAAAACGCTCGGGTTACCAGTTTGGCCTGAAATCCAGAATTGAGCGAGACTGGCCAGAGAGCATCCTATGAAGTCACTCCTGTGAGAAATGGATGTCCACAGATGACAGATGACTTGGTAGGCAATCCCTCTTTCTACGTCCTTGTTTGTCAGAAATTTTTGATCAGTTGGCCAGGATTGGCTTTGTTCGGAGCAGACGCAGACGGTTTTTTAATGTCTTATGCTTGTCTCTTTATCTAATGCTATTACCTTTTTTTCGTTTTTATATCCGTGTACTAATTGTTTGTATGTTTGCGAACACGACGTGGTTCCCGTGAGTGGATCTCGAAAAAAAGGTATAAATACCGTGTTGTCGGCCTAGGTGAGCATGTTCAGCGCGAAACAAATCATGGCCTGTGTTTCAAATATCCTGCTCTTGTTCGGCCTTGTTAGTTGCTGCGTTTGTAAGTTTGAATTTTCATTGATTTCACTTTTTAACTATTTCAATGGCGGAAGTTTAAATCAAATACTTTCAGCGCTGCCTCAAATGCAGTATGTCAACAACAAGCCCTACAATCTCATGCAATACACCGAGTGCCGTGGTGGTAAGGTCTACGAAGTTGACAACGTCCAGGTTTGATTTTGATTTTCCGAACTATTACACCCAAATGCTAATTCAACCTACAGGACATCGACGAATGCAAGCTGGCATGCGTCCAACACGACTGCGCCGCCGTTAATCTTTACAAACTGAACGATTTCCAATTCAAATGCGAAATTCTGGCCTACGTTCGGGGCTACTACCCCACCCAAGGTGCCGCCTGCTATGTTTCGTACTACTAACCGCATTTCAATACTTCCCTGTATCACAGAATTCTATTCTTTTCATTCATCGTGTTAAAAAGTATCCATAACATAATGTCTTGGCTGTATATATCACTTTAGTTAAGAAAAATTTATATGCTTTGATTAAAGTATAAAGTGAAATCTTCTAAAGATATGCTCTACCAAAAATAACAACACTGACTTAACAAAAAAAAAGCGGCGATTATCATTGTGCTGCGAGAAAAAAATACTATCCGGAGACTTCGGAATCGTTTCTAAACTTTTCGAGTTCTGATTTGAGGCTGAATGGGATGAATGCATGGCCTGTCCCGATGTAGAACTTGCTTTGGAACTCGACCCTGAAATGGAGTAAGTGAAAAGGGATAAACAGATTGAACTCTAGGTATACCAATGCAATCGGATAGCGTGCAGGAATGCAGACAGTCCCTCCATCAGGACTAAAATGGCGATGGTCATTACGAGGAAAATGAAAAACAGGAAAAACAATACGACAGCTCCAATGGGCCCGTCGACACTGAATCCTGGTGCCAAAACCATGTGCCACATGACTTCAGACAACTCTAAAATTTGATGCATGTTTGTTATTATTGCTGTTTTTTGCTGAATTCATGACTCACGAGCATGGGCAAGGGACAAAGCCCACAGACGCAAGTACGAAGCAGTGTGGGAAATACATCCGAGAACGAATTCGATTGTGTGAATCGCTTGGTGTACCATTAAATCTGCGCCTCCCTAAAAGACCGTTCCGATTGTATTTTAAATCGATAAATGTTCTTTATGTTTAACTTGCATGTTCATCGTGAGCCTCTTCGACATGCGGCTCCTCAATCACTTTACCGTTAGTACCTTCGGCCGGAATCAGCTCAATTTCTTCGGACTCAACTTGGACCCGAACTTTCTGAAAGACAGTTTTTAGTATCCATAAAACCGGGTTTCTCACGATCAGAAAGTAATCTTTGATCAGTTAGGACTCACCATCGGCGGGGCTTTGCGACGGGTATGACGCTTCTTTTTAGAGGCGAAGATTTTATGACACAGTGGTTTTCCGAATAGCATAATTGGAATGCAGGTAACAGCAGTAATTACGAGCACAGATTCAATGAGACTCTGGTTAGGGTACCATTGTGAAAGGTGGCATTGGCGCACTTCCTTACCAGTTGAATCAATAAAGGAGTCATTACGGGGTTTGAACATGAACATGTTAATCAGACCAATTAATAGAGATGGAGCACAATGAGGACCTTAAACAAAGTTTTTAACAATTTAACAAAAGCCCATCAACATACCAGGATAAGTTTGTCCAAAAACTTCAGCAGGTACGACCCAGAAGTAAATCCACTTCAAGAAGATTTGAATGCACAAGTAAACAAAAATAGCTGACATGAATATCATTTGTGGAATAAAAGTTGTGAAAATGTCAGCGTAAGATTTCTGATGCTTGAAGTTGAAGAAACTGATAATGATGCCAAGCGTCATTTGGGCGATGCCAACAATAACCGATGCTTTCATTTTTAGTGAGTTGATGAAGTTCAAACGGTTATTGGCAAAGTTCCAAACAGGGTCAATACCGAATGGATACGGGCCTTCGGCGTGTTTGAACGCATCTTTGGGATCTAATTGAGGGAGAATTGTTGTTTTGTTCTGCCACTTCTGCAGGTCTTCAATGGAATAAGGGTTGACCCAGCCCGAACCAAATACATTGAAAGATTTGGAAAACGCATCATTGTAGATGATTCCGGTGTAAACAGAGAAGATTCCCATGAGTAAGATGATGTAACGACCACCGAAAAAGGCATTGAAAATCTAAAAGTCAATGTTAAAGAAACACAAAGAACAGAAAATTAAACGAACCTCATCGTTTATCCGCTTTGCGATCAGCTTCTTCTCGTAAGCTACGAATCCGATGGCAGCGAGCAGCATAATAAGGGCATGGCCTACATCGCCGAACATGATGGCAAACAAAAACGGAAATGAAATAATGGTATAGGGTGCCGGATTCATTTCACGGTAACAAGCGACACCGTAAGAATCTACAATGTTTTGGAAAACTTCGGTAAACTTGTTGGTTCTGTTGAATGTTGGCGGTATTTCGTCTGTTGCCATGACATTGATTATTGGTCGGATACTTGTGCCGGATGCTGCCTTTAACATAAATTTGTAAGAAGTTTGCTTAAAGTTACTTTTATTAACTTACTGTGCCACTTTGCAAAGCCTCGCGCACTTCTTCCAAGTAAATCTCCGGAATCCAGCACTCCCCAATACCAAAATTACCACTTGAATCATATCTGAATTTGTTCAGCGTGTGGAATACTGTCTTCTGAATATGTATCTGTCGCTGCCATTCAGGCAACTCATAGGCTGCGTTTTTCATCAGCTAAAATAACATTGACTTTTTCCATGTTATCGATTTTCTGTCAATTAATGCACCCTTTGTCTAAATATCAAGACACACCTGCATTTTCTGATCTTCGGAAGTATCAATGACAGTTTTAAGATCATGCAAACGGATCGTGACGTCAGCAATGACCATTTGACGTTCCCGAGATGACTTCGGGCAATTGTACTGCCTCGCATTGAAGCTGTAAAAAAAGATGATTATGTCATCATCGTTATTTTACGCTAACCCATCACAGACACGGTTGACAATGTCTTGCAACTTTTGACCTTTGAAGAAGATGATGAAGACACACTTTTGAGTCGATTTGCCCTGTAAGACGGAATGTGATTGACATGTCAGTTACACCTAATACGACAATAGATTAAGTAGTCAAGATAATCGTGCACTGATCAAAGGTTTTGGTCAACCTATACCCCCAACTCACGGTATACGGGTCATCAAAGACTTCATTGATCTCTGCTGTTCGAACAAAAGCAGTTCGACGACAAGCACGCCATAAAACACGTTCAAACGCGGTACGTTTGACAGCTTCAAGGGTGCCAGCAATAAACCATGGAGTCGTTTCGTCCCCGATCAGAGGCGTTAGAGCTGTTCCCAACTCATTCACGGGATTAATTTCGCTCTTGTCGTAAAGCTCGGTCAACGCTTCGTTTTCAATGTGCACTTCGAAGAATGTGTCAACTTTTTTCAAAACGTGGAGGAATTCGCGGGCCATGTTGTAGTTCTTTTGCATTTTGCCTTCATTTTCGAGAAATTGGCGAATGTCTTTTTCAAGTTCGAACACTTGGGTCTAGAAATGGAATTTGGGGTGTTACAAGTGGGCTAATGTTACAAACTTCGAGGTCATTGATCTGACGTTGCGGAGCTGTTTCGGTGTTTTTGACTTCCAAGGCGGCAATGTGCTCTTTTGCCCCTGCATTGACGATTTCGTTTTCCAGATAGCCTAAACATACTTTTGGTTAACAACACAACGCACTAAAGGAAAAGAGAAATGCAAAACATACGCAGACTACGTTCGATCTCTGTAAACCGTCGGATCTCAGCTACGTGGGTGCGTTGCGACACGCTAAGGGCTTCGTTGAGCTATAAATCACACGCGGTTACCCAAAATGTCACAGAATTCACAGAGAGCTTACATCGTTGAATTGAACATACGGCTTTTTGCCGACTTCGACAACACATCGAAATGCGGCATCACGATGAACGATAAGTTGGCATAATTTGATCTTTTCACTCCGAAAGTTCATCATCGCAAATACGCGCAATTAGCGCGCGTTGCAATGAACCACACTGAAAATAGACACGGAGTCAACGTTTTAATGGCAACAACCGAAAGTCAGAAGGAAAGAAACAATAAAAAGTTTGGAAACCCGAAATGTACGTAAAGTACTCAAGCTAACTCGGTCATCAATCAAGAAAACTAGACGGTAGACGCACTAACGAAAAGCCGTAAAAAGGTTCTTCACAATCAGAAAACGAAAATACTTTAAAAACCTCGCGCAGTTCCAATCCTTGGCTCACAAATGGCTCAACCCTCTCAAAGGCCTCCGAGATGTTACAGCTGCAGTCACTCCGTCTGAGAGTTTGCTTCCTCGCTGCATATACTTGGCCGTAAAACTTTGCAACAAGAGCAGATCAAGGCCGAGCAAACCTTTTTTGATAGCTATTGCCACAAGCCGCCCGCCGACGCATGTCGATACACCGTTTGTACGTCATCTGTGAACCGTTCAATATTTTGTCAGAAAAAAGCGTTTGAAATGATTCGCTGGAAACGAAAACTTTTACAATGATAACCATGAAAATGACATTCGAGACCGAAGTATGACCGATCGGCCTTTCATAAATTGATTAATCAATGATTGAATAACCGAGCACTGCAGAAGGAAATGACTAAGAATGGGCATCGCAATTGGTAAGACTGCGCATCAAACAAACTATTAGGCGTCGCGCAGGGAGCGGTAGTAATACTGGTCGGAAGTTTGGTTTGTCCCCGCATGAATATGTTTCCCGACCACATCGTGTAAAGTTAAAGGTAGGTATTTCATGAGCTACTAAAATAACGTGCATAAAACGTTACCTGTAATAAACCCCTTCAGAAAGGCGTAAGTTTTCGTCTATGTTGGAGTATCGGAAACGGTTTTTTACTGATCTCAAGGTCAACATCACTAATGTTATTTTTATTAATAGCGGATTATATTTAGCACTTTTTTCTCTCAGCTTATGTACACTATGTCACGTATAAGTCTGGTTTAAAAAAAGCGGCGAGCTTTTATATTCAAATTGTTTTTCAATTTTTAAAATATCATGAATGTCATTCCTTCGATTAGAGTCTTGACGATTTGAATCATTAAAAAACTGTGCATAAATTTTTTTAGAAAAATGATTTCTCATCGATTTTCTAACACGTCTAGAAAAAGTAAGTCCAGCCAGAGACCAAAAACATTTAACAATTTTAACGGATCAACCAATAAAAAGTAGTATCACTGTCAGAACCAAACTGCCAATAAAATTAAATTCTGCAAAAAATTGGACAGTCGATGGGTGGAAAGTGTTTGACAGCAATTGTGTGAGAGAAGATAAAGCATTGAGAAACCCAGAAAAATTAGTTGCAATGTATTAAATTCTTTTTTAACTGTTTCTTTTAAAACCAGTAATAAAGAAACTATATTTTTATATTGGTTTTTCAGTCATATATTGTATACAATGACAACAATAGTTAAACTATGTGTGATGGCAGTGTGCCAACAGAGTAAGTCAATGGTGTCATCATTGCATCTAGAACATACTTTTGTATTATGCTATGGTAACAATAAAAAATAACGGTTCCGCGTTCAACTTGTGACCAGTAGTATAACCATTGTCAGATTATGTGTCATGAGATAAAAAAAGCAAACAGTGAAGGCAAAGTGATCGATCGATTGATTGGAGCGGTAATTTTAACTAGAAATTTATTGAATAATGCAGCGGCGTTTTCGTGGTTTGTTGCGAGCTGTTACTTCAGCGTCGTAGGCTTCACCTTTGGCACGTTCAAGTGCTTTAAAGTTCCGGATGAACCGAATAATATTGCTAAACGCTACACAAGCGTGTTCATGTTCCATTGCCGAACATTCCAAGAGGGGCAACCGTAGTTCTTCTGTCAATTTCTGTAGTTCTTCGTCACTGACTTGCCGTTCTTCAATGAGATCACGCTTGTTGCAGACTAAAACCATCGGTAGATCGTTTCGGTCTCGAAGTCGCACAATGTTCTTATAGATGTCACACACTTCTTTTAGGCTACAAATCTTGATCAGAACTGAGATTGTAAATTTTAAAGTCTACCTCTCTTTGCTCGTTAGCGAAAACACCAGAAGAAAGCCATCTCCGGATCGGAAGGCGCGTTCACGGTTTGTAAGGTAGTCGTTTTGACCAGCGGTGTCAATCACTAAACTTATTGCAATTACAGATTTTTTCTGAATTGTGACGCACCTTCAATGGATTCCATTGATCCATCAACGAAAACCTTCTTTCGGTATTTGTCTTCTATTGTGGTATCGTAGTCTGTTAGAAACCGTTGTTGAAGCCATTGGATAGTAATAGATGATTTGCCGACTCCTCCGCTACCTGCCACAACTATTTGCATGGGGTTGCCAAAATTATTTGAAGCCATAAGCTTGAGTTGTCTGAACAATGCACAGTCATGAGGAATTCAAAAATAGGACTTTGTCAACGCAACAGTTCTACAATCATGAATGGAAAACGACAGTACGGTGAATCTTGCAATGTGATAAAAAGGTTGTTTTATTGATCAAAATAAAAGAAATGTTTAATTCAAAAGGATAATGTGAAAGTTATTGACCATTTATGATGCGAGTGTGAGTAAGGGCATTTCCCTTATGCCGCTGCTTGACCGGGGTCAATCGGCTGCTAAAAAAATTTTGATGCTTTGTTGAAAACATGTGATCGCTGATGGGCAACTCAAAAATGTAACAAAAAGCAACAATTTGCATGTGTTGCAGAGTCCAAGTGCAAAAATGAGTGAAAAGATGCTGCGCAAAAGAATGCCTCACATTAGAGGTTGACTTCAAAACTGCTAATCAGTGAAACCTTGAACACAAATACCCTTTAAAACCAACTTTAATTTCAACCAAAAATTCAAATATATCCTACGTATCGACCTCCAAGCCCAACCTGGTGACTACCCAAAGCTTAAAAAAACGAAGCTGTTCGCGTTCGCCCTGTATGACTGTACTGCCGCCTTTCAGGCTTGGGTAAAAAAAGTAAAACCACAACAAAAATATACCATTCGACGATGATGAGAAGGGAATTTTGTTATTACTCATCGAATGGATCGTGCCGGAGACCATTCATTGATCTTCAGCCGCAGTTGCTTATATTTTGTCTACTGGATTCGAGGTGTGCCTTACCGATTCCACTATAAAGTAAATCGAATGTCTTTGGTATTTGTGACAATTCGTAAACCTTTTGTCACTTGGCCGTATCTGCCCTTAGTGATTGTGTAAAATCCCTTTTTTAACATAACAAATTTTGTTTAAAACCGTTTTTTTCTTCAAAAAATGTCTCATAGCAACCTGTACTTCTCTGTCATTATCAAAGCGGACACAAGCATTTATAAATAATGTCGTTGTCAGATTTTATGCAGTTTCCTTTGTTCTTTAAATACACCAAAGCAATGCTATGCCGACCTCACTCAAAAAACACCGGAAGCTATAATAAAACGAACACGATTTCCCGCTTTTCGTTTTTTACGAAGACATTTCGTTAAAAAAATGCTGAGAACGTTGGGCTTGTCATTTCAATGGGCGACGCGTGTCTTTTCAATTTTATTGGCTTGTTTTAACAGTGCTATTTATTGTATGTCGTTGATTATAAATCATCTGTTCGGCCATGTCGCACATAGTCATGGACGGACGTACTGATTTGTAATTAAAGATGTTACAAGAGTTTTCGGTGCTGATAAACTTATTTACTTACGACACATACTGTCATAAAGAGAGTAAATGTGCAACCAATAGCGATTGGTATGAATCATTGCTATTGCTTGCTAAAAGGACGGCGTCCTTTCACTTATGTGACCTTTTTTTATCAAATATTTAGTCTTATAAGTTACTCGCGAGTTTAACATTGATTGTTTATTGTTACCGTAAATACAACATTCCATACATGAGATCGAATTTGTCTTCACAACCGTCAACTCTGTCTAATGTCTTCAATTGGAGTTATACGAATGCCTTCTATTACTGAAATGTAACCATATGCTATGCCTCTAACAATCTAAACTTACTTGATATCCTTCCCTCATTGTGGAATATTACAGCTTTTCCCCGTACTTTGTTGCCCACCATCGATCGAAATGTCAATCTCAGTTTTCGAAAAGCGGTCATCAACGCTGATCGATACGTTTTTGAACAGTATGCAAAGAACACAAGATTTAGTTGAATATACACAATTTGTGATAGGTTAATAATCATTTCGAAAATTGCGTACCACCGTTTTTCGAATAGCTAAAACGAATGGATTGACATTATAAATATACTTTTCAAAACAAACCGCATCCGTATAAAAATAGTCAGTCAATGCATACGGCCAGTTAAATATAATATAGGAAAAGGCGAGGAAGATACAAATGTTTGCCGTTGTCTAAAAATGTGATCATTTATTAAAGGTTGTGGATTTCTTAAAACTAACTTTATGATTCTTTGTCCATTGATTTCGCGGCCCTTCACTCATTCGCAACTCGTTAAAATGAGCTCTGTCCAAAGCACGTAGTTTTAATGCATTTTTAACACTTAATATAACCATAATAATACCCGATATAAAATACTGAACCAAGGTTGCTACTGTTCTAAATATAATGTAATAAGGGTTTCCAGTGACGTATTGATTTTCACTGATAGTCTCGTCGGGTTCAATTTCGTTAAAGACGACCCATTTAAGGCAGCAGAGACAAGCTATCACAGCACAAGTTGTTACGAGGTAAATACGGACCTAAATTATAAATCTTATAGGGAAATAGCATGATTAATACTTGCTCTCAGTCTAACAAATGAAATTCTATAGTACAGCGGGTCGTTTAGTGCGACATAACGATCATAGCAAAGAACAACAATCAAAAAACCATAAGTTGCGATTAGGGCATTTACAATGTAGAGCCACATGTAAGCTCGGAAAATAATCCAAGCATGGCTTAGTCTGATCAGGCAGATATCGATCAGACATCCTACTAGTAAAAATAGAAGTGTTATTATACTTAAAATTGCCTACAATAAACCATAACATAAGTTGTTTTTGTAAAGACACTCAAACCTGAGTAAAAAGAAGAAAAAATCCTTTCCTCTTCTGCCAATATCGTATATAAATCAATACAGATATGTGAAAACAACTAATCAATAAACCAAGTAACGAGAACACCATGTCGATATGTCTTCGTTTTTTGATTAAATTTGTCATAGTAAGACATCCACCATAAGCAGCTTCATCTCCGTAACTTTCAGCTGGAACAACAGTAGTTGAGGCCGAGATCTCCTCATTTTCCATTTTAACCTTCTTTGTAGAACTAGGTAGCGCCTTGAATCTTTCCACTTGGCACCATTGCTATCTGTTTCGTCGGAATTCCAAGATTCCCCAAATATGGGAGCGCTTCCTCGTCTCCATTTTAAATGGGACAAAATGCTTATGCCCATTGTTGATAAATGGCAAAGGGTGACCTTACAAATGCGTCTTTTAGCCATCAAATGTTAAATCGACAATACCGCTCCTTTGAAAGTTGCTTCAACGGTGTCGCTCAACGTTTTTGCCTCATCGCAGTTTGAACTTTTTTAAGGCGTGCCCACGTGGGACTCGAGAGGTAAAGCATCGGTTAAGTAAACAATAATCGCGTTAAGCTGGTTTATAGCCTTCCGGATTATCGACGGTTACAGATGAACGGCCCCGCAAAAGCAGCTTGACTCGTCGCTTTGTCCAATTAACCAAATTGACACTTCCCGATGTTCGCAGGCGCATTCAATGGCTGCCCAATACGCCTTTGTTCAATTTTTGCGCACAACGCCGTGACACGCAACTCTGTCGTTCTCATTTCTTCTCCCCGTTTTTTCCTTACCCTTGCTGCTATACGCCACAATCGATCGACTTGTTGTGCTCACCTTGTTGGAGACATATCCTTTATCCGTTCCCCCAGCGGACAACGACTATTATTTTTAAAAAACCACATTATCCGGTTGTTTGTTGCTATTGGTTTCCCCCGAGGCCCAACATAGGCTCTGAATCCGTCTTTCTATAAGTCCTTCATAAAGACCGATGTTCCTATGAGAACGTTGTCGCATCTCCAGCCGCTTCTGCTGGGGCTTCCATCCAACCATAAACGGAATGTATCATGGTGGCCGTTGATATTTGGCTTGCTGATCGGTATTTTCCTTGGACGGATTCTGTATTTCGAACATGAAACTGAACTAGATACCGCCATCCAGGCTGAAATCAAGACGAAATACTTGCATAAAGATCCAGATCACACGGCTGATGTCTACTTAAGATGCATTGTGATGGTACAAGCAGCCACCGATAAGCCTCACAAGTTCGTCGCTTCAGTGAGGGATACGTATTCGAAACGGTGTAATGAAACGCTCTATTTCACATCTATTAAAAAACTAGAACAGCGGTTTTCATCGGAACTTGAAATCTTTCATCTCGATGGCAATGTTGATCCACGACAATATCCACTGTATCATGACATATTGGCGTACATTCACTCTAAGCGAAAACCAGCATCTGATAATGTTTGGAACATCATTTTGAATGAGCAAAACTATCTTATCACTAGCAATGTGCGACATTTCCTTTCAAGATTGTCAACAGAGGATGAAATTATTGTTGGGCGTGTGACAGATATACGGCAAGTTCGCCTGCACTGTAAAAATGGTTTTATTTAGTTGCTTTTAGATCAATTTTCGATTATATATTCCCCCTCTCTTCAACAGTCATGTTTAACATTGACGCTGGGATAATCCTGTCGAGTGCTGCACTTAAGAAAGTAGTTTTGGAAACACATGATTGTGGGCCATATAAATGGGGTATGCCACTATACACTGGTAAAGCATTATTACAATGTGCTAAGACTATGGGATTTCAAATTTGGGATCCCATTGATGAGGTAATTTTGTTCAATGTATCTAATTTTGCATCAAATCAACTTATTTAAGGAAAAGAAACGAACAGTCATAGGTAAAAGTCCACGTAACACGTTTGCCGTCGGTAAATATGCTATTTTCGGACGAACATATGAGGTACTTTTAAACAAACTTATAAAAGAGTGTCTTTATAATGATCATTTGCAGGAAGCTAGAAAAACATCTGATTGCTGCAGTGAAAGCGCGGTTTTGTTTGGTCTCGTTAATTACCGCGATCAAAGGGTACTTGAGTATGCACTTGAAAAAGTACGGGTTTTTGGACTGTGATCAAAATTATATATGAGATTTTTCAACTTCATTTTTTAACATCAGTGTAAATAAACAACAATACAAAAAGTTAGTGGTTACAAAACAACAAATTTCATTTCATGAGTATCGTTACAAATAATCCGTAATCATGCAAACAACGGTTAATGACGACGAGCGCGACGGTGGCGTGAGGTACTGTCGGCGGAATCTGAGGATGTGGAACGCTTGGAGTGGCGGCGCTTCTGAAAGTTAAATTGTTTAAGTTTTAGAGTTAAATTAACGTGGAAAGAAACATACAGTAGCGTGCGACTTTGTGAGACGCTCTTCAGATGATGAACGGGAACGCCGGCGGCGACGATCAGGACTGGAAGCGCGGGACGAGTTTGAGCTGTCGGAGTTTCGGCGGCGTCGACGTGGCGGCGGGCTTTCAGAATCTCCGCGACTACGACGGTCCTTTAACGCGCGCTTTATTGAGGGCCTGATGGGTGAGCGACTGCGACTAATGCTTCGGCGGCTTCGCTTCTTTTGAGGTGAGATGACTTCGACTTTGACCTTTGGGCGACGCTGAAATTGACATAATATAGGTCATTCATAAAATTACTGTAGGAAACTTACATCACCACGGTCTTCTTCTGAGTCAGACGACTCATCTCTACTGACGCCCTGCTTAATCAACTTGGCAACATTATCCGGAGGAACGACATCCTTATCGCTGTCGGCCTGTTCAGGTGATTCGCTACGCTGGCGAACAGGGCTCTCTGCTTCAACACTGACTTCCTTCACTGGCTCATCGGCAACTGGGGCAGCGGCGGTTTCTTCCTTGACTTCAGCGTCCTCCTTTGGTTTGCCCTTTAGCGCCCCTTCATAAGCTTCGTCGAGGAATTCTTTAGCAGCGGCAATGGGGATCATGCGTGTGGCTTCGCGACGAATGTGAGGTGGGGTCCAGCTTCGGGAACGGTTACGGAACCGAGGGATTGCACGACCTCGAACACGGGGCGGGGAAACTTGATAGCGACGACGGCTGCCATCACGATCATCGTAGTCACGGCGATATCCTTGGTATCCACGGCGGTCATCTCGATCATCACGGTCACGGTATCTGCCATCACGGTCGTTACGGTCGCGACGCTTTTCATCCCGATCGTCGCGGCGTTTCGCTGGAGGCCGATCTCCCTTCTTATCCTGGCCGACGACATACTCACGATCATTCACCGGCTGAGGACTGCGACGCAACAAGAATCTGTTGGTATCTGGAACTTGGGGCAAGTCTGAAGCCTTTACGGAGCAGTAAAACCGTTTGTCCGATTCGTCCTTCTTTTTCTTTGATCCATCTTTCTTTCCGCTATCAGCTTCAGCCTCGGCATCATCTGCGCTTTGTTCATCGTCGTCCTTCGCCTTCTTTTTCCGCAACTCTCCACAATTCACTATAACAACATCGGCAACGGGACGCAGCTTGGTCGAATGAACCTCCAGATTCGCAATGGCATTTACGGTTTCAAAACCGCTGACTACTTTTCCAAAGGCGACATGGATATTGTCGAGCTGGGGGAAAGTGCCATCAAGGGTGATGAAAAACTGCGATCCATTGGTATCAGGTCCACGATTGGCCATACTCAAAGTGTAGGGGCCATGTTTGAATATGAATTCCTCGTCATCGAAGACTCCGCCGTAGATACTTTCACCACCAGTGCCATTATTCTCGGAGAAATCGCCACCCTGTAAGATTGTGATATAAAAACTGCACATAAAAACTGATTTCGAACACATACCTGAATAATGAAACCAGCAGATATACGATGGATGTGGGATCCCTTGTACGCGAGAGGCTTGCCCGTTTTCTGACCAATACCGCCCAAACCAGTACATAGGGTTAGGAAGTTCTTGCAGGTGAGCGGAAGTTTGTCGTTATATAATTCAAATATGATGCGTCCGAGGGGCTTTCCATCAGCAGTGATATCCATGAATGCCCGCTTGCGTTTGACATTGTTAGATTTGCTCATTTTGGAAGTGTGAGAGGTTAGTGGTGGTTAGATTGCCTGAAAATGGGTTGTTATATATTGAAACTTTTGGGGGTTTGATATGTAAACGCGGAACGAGATGTATGGGTCATCAGCCACTGAGAAGAGGGCCATGAAACAATGGAAGCTAAAGGAAGGAAGGAAGGAAAAGGGATATCCGTCTACGAAGAGGATGAGAAATCTGCATGGTCTGGCTATTTTCAGATATGGACCTCTACTTATATGCGAAGGGATAACAGGAAAGGAAGAACGCACAGATCGGTCGACAACAATGACAGGAAGAAGCCATTGCCATTTTCGCAACAACTTACGATTATCGCCTACCTGTGCAGTGCGCACGCAGTCAACCTAACATTTTGGCAAAATGCATCCAACGCACACAGCCTCGGTGAGCGCGTTGAGACCGAGGGGGCGGGTTTGGTCAGAATGATGACAATCCCTTCTCCGTTTTATTTACGAGGACACCTTCGAAATTTCAAAGCTTTTCCTCCGTGCTTCATCTTCCTTACCCTTCTCACCCATTTTACCATTTCAGTGACCAACACGGCTTTATCATGGTTCTATCCTCCACGAATGATCCCGTGAAAGCGGACGACAAGGAGCCCGTGCGCGAATCGGCTTCGAAGCAGGCCGCTGCCCCGAAGAAGGAGGATCGTGATGATATGGTTAGTTGCTTCTTCATCTTGTATAACATCTGTAACGATTCCCATTTCAGACCGAAGAAGACCGCAAGCTTCAAGATGACCTGGACCTTCTCGTTCAACGGCTGCAGGTAAGCACTTCAAATTATATATAAATTTCTCGATAAACACCTGGTTCTTGCAGGAGTCCAACACCGATCTCTACCTCAGCTCCCTCGAGTTGATGAAGACGTTGATCCGGGCTTCCACGACCTCGATGACCTCTGTTCCGAAGCCGTTGAAGTACATGCGCACTCACTACGACACGATGAAGGAGATCCACCGCAAAATGCCCGAGGGCAAGTGGAAGTCTGTCACCGCGGATATCATCTCGGTCTTGGCGATGTGCTCGGATCACGACTCGGATTGCCTCGAGTACCACCTCCAAGGATTGGGCGAGCCTATCGAGGACTGGGGCCATGAATACGTCCGCCATCTTTCCCTGGAAATCGGCGAGCAGTGGAAGTCGACTACCCAGAAGGAGCACATTATGAAGTCCGTCGAGGAGATCATCAAGTACGATTTGAAGCACAACGCTGAAGTCGAAGCTTGTGATCTGTTGGTCGAGATTGAGCAGATTCACCTTCTCACCAACTGGATCGCCAAGGATGAAGTCGATCGCGCCTGTCTTTATCTCCTGAGCATTGCCCCGCTGAGTCCCGATCCGGATAACTCAAACATCGTCCGGACTGCTCGTGACATCTACTCCAAGTTTGGTCGGCAGTTCGAGGCCCTTCGTTGCTCGGTCATGCTGAATGAGCGTGAGACTATCAAGGACTACTTCACTTCGAACGATGAGTAAGTTTATTAACAGTTTCAACTTTGAATATATATAAATTTAATCCTTTCTAGGCTTTTGTGGAAACAGATGGCCATCTTCCTCGGCCGCCATCAGATTTTCCTCGACGAAGCCACCACCGATGTCCCTGAAGGCGTTTCCGACTTGAACTACAACACCAGCGTGTCCAAGTTCTTCCGTGGCCTTGCGAATGAACTCGAAATTATGGAGCCCAAGACGCCTGAAGGCATCTACAAGACCCATCTCGAGCAAAGCCGCCCCTTCGGCACCGGAATCAACAACGACAACTCGCGCATGCATATCGCCGCTTCGTTCGTCAACGGTTTGGTCAACTGCGGATTCGGTGTTGACAAGATCGTGACCGATCCTGATACCGCCAACCGATTCTTCTACAAGAACCGTGATATGGGCGTCTTCACCGCTGTTGCCAGCCTGGGTCTGATCCATCGTTGGGACGTCGAAGGCGGTATGGGCCAATGCGATACGTACCTCTACCATACTGATGAATACGTCCGTGCTGGTGCCCTTCTCGCTATTGGTATCATCAGTGCTGGTGTACAAGACCCGTGTGATCCTGCTTCCGCCCTGCTTGTCGACAATGTTCATTCGGAGCGACTTTGTGTCCGTATTGGTTCCATCCTTGGCCTTGGTTTCGCCTACGCCAACTCGAAGCGACAGACCGTCATTCGCGATGAATCTGGTGGTGTCATCTACGAGTTGAAGCGCGTCCTTACCGATTCCAGCACTACCGCCAATGCCGAAATCAAGGGAATCTCTGGCCTCTCGCTTGGTTTGATCCGTGTTGGTACCGCTGACCCCGAAGTCGCCAACGACCTGCTCGCCATGCTTATGGAACGCACCGAAGTCGATCTCCAGAACCACAACTGGGACTTTGCTGCTCTCGGCATTGCCCTCGTCTTCTTGGGAACTGAAGCCAAGTCCGAAGTCATCGTTGAAAGCTGCCGCGCCTTCCCCGAGCCCTTCGGCAGCATGGTTGCCACCCTCATCGACGTCTGCGCCTACGCTGGCACTGGCAACGTTCTCAAGATCCAGAATCTCCTGTACATTTGCTCCGAGCACTTCGAGCCCGAGGAAACTACCACCAAGAAGGGTAAACGCGATCCCAACAACACCCGTGCCGAATTCTCGCTTCAACAAGCCGTCGCTGTTCTCGGCATCGGTCTCATTGCCATGGGCGAAGAGATCGGATCCCAAATGGCCCATCGCATGTTCAACCACCTCATGCGTTACGGTGAACCCGGCATCCGTCGTGCTGTTCCCCTTGGCCTCGCTTTGTTGAGCGTCTCAAACCCGCAACTCAGTGTTTTGGAAACGCTGTCGAAGTACTCTCACGATTCTGACCCCGAGACTGCCCACAACGCCATCTTTGCCTTGGGCCTCGTTGGCGCTGGCACTAACAATGCTCGTCTTGTGGCCATGCTCCGCCAGCTTGCAACCTACCATCACAAGGATGCCACCAGTCTCATGCTTGTTCGTCTCGCTCAAGGTCTCACCCATCTTGGCAAGGGTACCATGACACTGAATCCCTTCCACTCGGATCGGCAGATTGCTTCCCCTGTATCCGTTGGAGCTCTGTTTGCTGTGTGCTTCGCTTTCCTGAGCGGCAATTCGTGTAAGTTTTTGTTTTCTACATATCAGCTTCAACTAATGTTACACTTTCTTTCAGTCATTCTCAGCAACCAACAGAATTATCTCATCTACACGTTGACCCTGGCCATCCAGCCCCGCATGCTCATCACCCTTGTTGAAGATGTCGATGCCCCCGAAACCGATACTGGCAATCGTCTGAAGCAGATCAACGTTCCCGTCCGTGTTGGTCAGGCCGTTGATACCGTTGCTCAGGCCGGTAAACCGAAGACCATCACCGGCTTCCAGACTCACACTACGCCAGTGTTGCTTGCTCATGGCGAACGTGCCGAGCTGGCCACTGATGAATATGTCGCACTTACTCCCTATCTGGAAGGCCTCGTGATCTTGCGCAAGAATCCTGATGCCGTTTCCGCCTAACGGTGTTTAATTGTATACCGAATTTTCATTTTGAATACACCCTCTGTTCACATGTTTAATCATTTTATTTATTTTCTGTGTTGCTCTATTTAAAAGAATGAATAAACGACACTGTAATATTTGTTAAAATGTGGTAATAAGTCGAGTTTAGGGGAACACTGTACATTTAACATTTCTGACAATATAGCAAGTTTGTTTTTTGATCATCTTAGAAAACTCAGGAATATAAAAATTAACAAAGACATCATATTATGGCTCACAGATTCTGAATGGCGACGATTTGGGTTACATTTGCACGATTTTGCCTAAACTAAAATCAAACTCATCAAAATCGATCCTTATTTAGGTCGAAAACCGCAAGTTTTTGGACGGTTCTTGAAAAAACTCAGAATCCGTGCTCCAGAATCCCCAGAATCCATCGAATCGTGTTCAAATTGACATTTTCGGATTCAGCATGTTTCATTTACTCTATTTGCTTCTAGAAACTAATAGAAACAAGCTAAATACGGCTTAAACAGACAAAAAACCAATTAGGCTTGAAAAAGTTACCAGAACGGATTTACTGCGACTGTTGCAGTAAATCCGTTCTGGTATGATTTTTAACACAGTTTTGATCTTTGCCGTTTTTAGCGCTTTCTTGACCGTTTT
This sequence comes from Panagrellus sp. LJ2284, assembly GCA_024447225.1. NCBI lineage: Eukaryota > Metazoa > Nematoda > Chromadorea > Rhabditida > Panagrolaimidae > Panagrellus > Panagrellus sp. LJ2284. The sequence goes on from JAMRYC010000002.1 coordinate 10,453,201, forward strand.
TGACCATTCCAAAAGCGGGGATGTCAAGAATAGTCCAAGGCCGACTTGTGGCATCTATTAGGAGTTTTTTGCGACACTTCTACTGGATTCTGAGACAGGATTCTGATTCTGACCGAGTCAAGTCTCAAAATCGGCGGATTTTTAGCAGCTTTCATGCAGTTTTTGCTAGGTCAAACATATAAATTACCCTTGTGGATACTCCCAGAACACTCCGGGATACAGAAATTAACGAAAGCATCGGATTCTGGCCGAGAATTCTGAATGGCGCCGATGTAGAGCCCTTTTGCCCGTTTTTTGCCGAAAATTGAGCGATTGTTACATAATCGTCAGTGCAGGACACCCTCTGACTGACTGCGTTATCAAATTCATCAAAATTTACTCTCATTTTGGTCGAAAACCGCAAGTTTTTAGACGGTTCTAGAAAATTTCGGAATCCATGCTCTAGAATTCCCAGAATCCTTCGAATCGTGGTCAAACTGCAAATCCCTAGTTTAGTGTGGGCGTAGTCCCTCATTGTAGTTTGGTTTCGAACCAGTGATGTCCATCGACGAGCCCTTTTCGGTCTGGGATGACCATTCAAGGGGCGATCCTAGACAACTGATGGCCCAGCGCTGGCTCAAAAAGCACGCACGCTCGTCGAAATCATCAACAAATCCCTCGTTTTGTGTGGGCGTAGTCCCTTATTGTAGTTTGGTTTAGAGCCAGTGATGTCCGTTGAACAGTTCTTTTCGGTCTGGGATGACCATTCAAGGTGCGATCCTAGACAACTGATGGCCCAGCGCCGGCTCAAAAAGCACGCACGCTCGTCGAAATCATCAACAAATCCCTCGTTTTGTGTGGGCGTAGTCCCTTATTGTAGTTTGGTTTCGAACCAGTGATGTCCATCGACGAGCCCTTTTCGGTCTGGGATGACCATTCAAGGGGCGATCCTGGCTGATTGATGGCCCAGCGCCGGCTTGAAAAGCACGCACGCTCGTCGAAATCATGAACAATTCCCTCGTTTTGTGTGGGCGTAGTCCCTCATTGTAGTTTGGTTTCGAGCCAGTGATGTCCGTTGAACAGTTCTTTTCGGTCTGGGATGACCATTCAAGGTGCGATCCTAGACAACTGATGGCCCAGCGCTGGCTCAAAAAGCACGCACGCTCGTCGAAATCATCAACAAATCCCTCGTTTTGTGTGGGCGTAGTCCCTTATTGTAGTTTGGTTTAGAGCCAGTGATGTCCGTTGAACAGTTCTTTTCGGTCTGGGATGACCATTCAAGGTGCGATCCTAGACAACTGATGGCCCAGCGCCGGCTCAAAAAGCACGCACGCTCGTCGAAATCATCAACAAATCCCTCGTTTTGTGTGGGCGTAGTCCCTTATTGTAGTTTGGTTTCGAACCAGTGATGTCCATCGACGAGCCCTTTTCGGTCTGGGATGACCATTCAAGGGGCGATCCTGGCTGATTGATGGCCCAGCGCCGGCTTGAAAAGCACGCACGCTCGTCGAAATCATGAACAATTCCCTCGTTTTGTGTGGGCGTAGTCCCTCATTGTAGTTTGGTTTCGAGCCAGTGATGTCCGTTGAACAGTTCTTTTCGGTCTGGGATGACCATTCAAGGTGCGATCCTAGACAACTGATGGCCCAGCGCTGGCTCAAAAAGCACGCACGCTCGTCGAAATCATCAACAAATCCCTCGTTTTGTGTGGGCGTAGTCCCTTATTGTAGTTTGGTTTAGAGCCAGTGATGTCCGTTGAACAGTTCTTTTCGGTCTGGGATGACCATTCAAGGTGCGATCCTAGACAACTGATGGCCCAGCGCTGGCTCAAAAAGCACGCACGCTCGTCGAAATCATCAACAAATCCCTCGTTTTGTGTGGGCGTAGTCCCTTATTGTAGTTTGGTTTCGAGCCAGTGATGTCCGTTGAACAGTTCTTTTCGGTCTGGGATGACCATTCAAAGGGCGATCCTGGCTGATTGATGGCCCAGCGCCGGCTTGAAAAGCACGCACGCTCGTCGAAATCATGAACAATTCCCTCGTTTTGTGTGGGCGTAGTCCCTCATTGTAGTTTGGTTTCGAGCCAGTGATGTCCGTTGAACAGTTCTTTTCGGTCTGGGATGACCATTCAAGGGGCGATCCTAGACAACTGATGGCCCAGCGCCGGCTCAAAAAGCACGCACGCTCGTCAAAATCATGAACAATTCCCTCGTTTTGTGTGGGCGTAGTCCCTCATTGTAGTTTGGTTTCGAGCCAGTGATGTCCGTTGAACAGTTCTTTTCGGTCTGGGATGACCATTCAAGGGGCGATCCTAGACAACTGATGGCCCAGCGCCGGCTCAAAAAGCACGCACGCTCGTCGAAATCATCAACAAATCCCTCGTTTTGTGTGGGCGTAGTCCCTCATTGTAGTTTGGTTTCGAGCCAGTGATGTCCGTTGAACAGTTCTTTTCGGTCTGGGATGACCATTCAAAGGGCGATCCTGGCTGATTGATGGCCCAGCCAGAGCTGGGAGCTCCGGAGCTTTTGGGACCCGGATCCGGAGCCAAGATCCGAGTTTTAGGACCCGGATCCGGAGGCTCCGGAGCGGAGGATCCGAAAATATAGCTCCGGAGGGAGGATCCGGAGCGGAGCCTCCGAAATTTTGAAAGTGGCTCCGGATCCGGAGCCGGAGGCTCCGTTTTTTCGGATCCGAGTCTTTTTTTTACCCCAAAACTGTGCAAAATTGGTCCAAAACCGCTAAATTCACGTCAGTCAACTTTCTTTTGGCAATCTTTTTTTGCGCAAAGCACTTTTTGGGCCAAGTTAGGCAATGTTGTCGCAATGGAGTGACGCGCCATGCCCTCCGCGCACACAATTTGGCCGCGCAAAGGACAAACTTTCACTGAAAAGGCTTGGAACAGGAACCGAAAAATTAGGCTCCGGATCCGAGTCCTAGGACTCGGATCGGAGGCTCCGAAAATTTGGCTCCGGAGGAAGGATCCGGAGCAGAGCCTCCGAAATGTTCAAAATGGCTCCGGATCCGGAGCCGGAGGCTCCGTTCAGGCTCCGGAGGTCACAGCTCTGGGCCCAGCGCCGGCTTGAAAAGCACGCACGCTCGTCGAAATCATGAACAATTCCCTCGTTTTGTGTGGGCGTAGTCCCTCATTGTAGTTTGGTTTCGAGCCAGTGATGTCCGTTGAACAGTTCTTTTCGGTCTGGGATGACCATTCAAGGGGCGATCCTAGACAATTGATGGCCCAGTGCCGGCTCAAAAAGCACGCACGCTCGTCGAAATCATCAACAAATCCCTCGTTTTGTAAGGACAGATCACTCTCTGACTGACTGTGTTATCAAAATCATCAAAATTGACTCTCATTTTGGTCGAAAACCGCAGGTTTTTGGACGGTTCTTGAAAATTTCAGAATCCGTGCTCCAAAATCCCCAGAATCCTTCGAATCGTGTCCAAACTGACATTTTCAGATTCAGCGTGTCTCATTTACTCTGTTTAGATGTAAAAACCAATGAAAACATGCCAAATGCAGTTTAAACAGACAAAAAACCATTTGGGCTTAAAAAAGTTACCAGAACGGATTTACTGCGACTGTTGCAGTAAATCCGTTCTGGTATGATTTTTAACACAGTTTTGATCTTTTCCGTTTTTAGCGCTTTCTTGACCGTTTTTGACCATTCCAAAAGCGGGGATGTCAAGAATAGTCCAAGGCCGACTCGTGGCAACAACCAGAAGACAGATTCGATGCTTCTAACGGATTCTGAGACAGGATTCTGATTCTGACCGAGTCAAGTTTCAAAATCGGCGGATTTTTAACAGCTTTCATGCAGTTTTTGCTAAGTCAAACATATAATTTACCCTTGTGGATACTCCCAGAACACTCCGGGATACAGAAACTAACGAAAGCATCGGATTCTGGCCGAGAATTCTGAATGGCGCCGATGTAGAGCCCTTTTGCCCGTTTTTTGCCGAAAATTGAGCGATTGTTACAGAATCGTCAGTGCAGGACACCCTCTGACTGACTGGGTTATCAAATTCATCAAAATTTACTCTCATTTTGGTCGAAAACCGCAAGTTTTTGGACGGTTCTTGAAAATTTCAGAATCCGTGCTCCAGAATCCCCAGAATCCTTCGAATCGTGTCCAAACTGACATTTTCGGATTCAGCGTGTCTCATTTACTTTGTTTAGATGGAAAAACCAATGAAAACATGCCAAATGCAGTTTAAACAGACAAAAAACCATTTGGGCTTAAAAAAGTTACCAGAACGGATTTACTGCGACTGTTGCAGTAAATCCGTACTGGTATGATTTTTAACACAGTTTTGATCTTTTCCGTTTTTAGCGCTTTCTTGACCGTTTTTGACCATTCCAAAAGCGGGGATGTCAAGAATAGTCCAAGGCCGACTCGTGGCAACAACCAGAAGACAGATTCGATGCTTCTAACGGATTCTGAGACAGGATTCTGATTCTGACCGAGTCAAGTTTCAAAATCGGCGGATTTTTAACAGCTTTCATGCAGTTTTTGCTAAGTCAAACATATAATTTACCCTTGTGGATACTCCCAGAACACTCCGGGATACAGAAACTAACGAAAGCATCGGATTCTGGCCGAGAATTCTGAATGGCGCCGATGTAGAGCCCTTTTGCCCGTTTTTTGCCGAAAATTGAGCGATTGTTACAGAATCGTCAGTGCAGGACACCCTCTGACTGACTGGGTTATCAAATTCATCAAAATTTACTCTCATTTTGGTCGAAAACCGCAAGTTTTTGGACGGTTCTTGAAAATTTCAGAATCCGTGCTCCAGAATCCCCAGAATCCTTCGAATCGTGTCCAAACTGACATTTTCGGATTCAGCGTGTCTCATTTACTTTGTTTAGATGGAAAAACCAATGAAAACATGCCAAATGCAGTTTAAACAGACAAAAAACCATTTGGGCTTAAAAAAGTTACCAGAACGGATTTACTGCGACTGTTGCAGTAAATCCGTACTGGTATGATTTTTAACACAGTTTTGATCTTTTCCGTTTTTAGCGCTTTCTTGACCGTTTTTGACCATTCCAAAAGCGGGGATGTCAAGAATAGTCCAAGGCCGACTCGTGGCAACAACCAGAAGACAGATTCGATGCTTCTAACGGATTCTGAGACAGGATTCTGATTCTGACCGAGTCAAGTTTCAAAATCGGCGGATTTTTAACAGCTTTCATGCAGTTTTTGCTAAGTCAAACATATAATTTACCCTTGTGGATACTCCCAGAACACTCCGGGATACAGAAACTAACGAAAGCATCGGATTCTGGCCGAGAATTCTGAATGGCGCCGATGTAGAGCCCTTTTGCCCGTTTTTTGCCGAAAATTGAGCGATTGTTACAGAATCGTCAGTGCAGGACACCCTCTGACTGACTGGGTTATCAAATTCATCAAAATTTACTCTCATTTTGGTCGAAAACCGCAAGTTTTTGGACGGTTCTTGAAAATTTCAGAATCCGTGCTCCAGAATCCCCAGAATCCTTCGAATCGTGTCCAAACTGACATTTTCGGATTCAGCGTGTCTCATTTACTTTGTTTAGATGGAAAAACCAATGAAAACATGCCAAATGCAGTTTAAACAGACAAAAAACCATTTGGGCTTAAAAAAGTTACCAGAACGGATTTACTGCGACTGTTGCAGTAAATCCGTTTTGGTATGATTTTTAACACAGTTTTGATCTTTTCCGTTTTTAGCGCTTTCTTGCCCGTTTTTGACCATTACAAAAGCAGGGATGTCAAGAATAGTCCAAGGCCGACTCGTGGCAACAACCAGAAGACAGATTCGATGCTTCTAACGGATTCTGAGACAGGATTCTGATTCTGACCGAGTCAAGTTTCAAAATCGGCGGATTTTTAACAGCTTTCATGCAGTTTTTGCTGGGTCAAACATAAAATTAACCTTTGTGGATTATCCTTGAACACTCTGGGATACAAAAATTAACAAAGGCAATGGATTCTTTCCGAGGATTCTGAATGGCGACGATGTAGAGCACTTTTGCCCGTTTTTTTGCCGAACATTAAGCGATTGTTACAGAATCGTCAGTGCAGGACATTCTCTGACTGACTGCGTTATCAAATTCATCAAAATTGACACTCATTTTGGTCGAAAACCGCAAGTTTTTAGACGGTTCTTTAAAATTTGAGAATCCGTGCTCCAAAATCCCCAGAATCCTTCGAATCGTGGTCAAACTGCAAACTCCTCGTTTAGTGTGGGTGTAGTCCCTTATTGTAGTTTGGTTTAGAGCCAGTGATGTCCGTTGAACAGTTCTTTTCGGTCTGGGATGACCATTCAAGGTGCGATCCTAGACAACTGATGGCCCAGCGCCGGCTCAAAAAGCACGCACGCTCGTCGAAATCATCAACAAATCCCTCGTTTTGTGTGGGCGTAGTCCCTTATTGTAATTTGGTTTAGAGCCAGTGATGTCCGTTGAACAGTTCTTTTCGGTCTGGGATGACCATTCAAAGGGCGATCCTGGCTGATTGATGGCCCAGCGCCGGCTTGAAAAGCACGCACGCTCGTCGAAATCATGAACAATTCCCTCGTTTAGTGTGGGCGTAGTCCCTTATTGTAGTTTGGTTTAGAGCCAGTGATGTCCGTTGAACAGTTCTTTTCGGTCTGGGATGACCATTCAAGGTGCGATCCTAGACAACTGATGGCCCAGCGCCGGCTCAAAAAGCACGCACGCTCGTCGAAATCATCAACAAATCCCTCGTTTTGTGTGGGCGTAGTCCCTTATTGTAATTTGGTTTCGAGCCAGTGATGTCCGTTGAACAGTTCTTTTCGGTCTGGGATGACCATTCAAAGGGCGATCCTGGCTGATTGATGGCCCAGCGCCGGCTTGAAAAGCACGCACGCTCGTTGAAATCATGAACAATTCCCTCGTTTTGTGTGGGCGTAGTCCCTTATTGTAATTTGGTTTAGAGCCAGTGATGTCCGTTGAACAGTTCTTTTCGGTCTGGGATGACCATTCAAAGGGCGATCCTGGCTGATTGATGGCCCAGCGCCGGCTTGAAAAGCACGCACGCTCGTTGAAATCATGAACAATTCCCTCGTTTTGTGTGGGCGTAGTCCCTTATTGTAATTTGGTTTAGAGCCAGTGATGTCCGTTGAACAGTTCTTTTCGGTCTGGGATGACCATTCAAAGGGCGATCCTGGCTGATTGATGGCCCAGCGCCGGCTTGAAAAGCACGCACGCTCGTTGAAATCATGAACAATTCCCTCGTTTTGTGTGGGCGTAGTCCCTTATTGTAATTTGGTTTAGAGCCAGGGATGTCCGTTGAACAGTTCTTTTCGGTCTGGGATGACCATTCAAAGGGCGATCCTGGCTGATTGATGGCCCAGCGCCGGCTCAAAAAGCACGCACGCTCGTCGAAATCATCAACAAATCCCTCGTTTTTGTGTGGGCGTAGTCCCTTATTGTAGTTTGGTTTCGAGCCAGGGATGTCCGTTGAACAGTTCTTTTCGGTCTGGGATGACCATTCAAAGGGCGATCCTGGCTGATTGATGGCCCAGCGCCGGCTCAAAAAGCACGCACGCTCGTCGAAATCATCAACAAATCCCCCGTTTTGTGTGGGCGTATGACCTTATTGTAATTTGGTTTAGAGCCAGTGATGTCCGTTGAACAGTTCTTTTCGGTCTGGGATGACCATTCAAGGTGCGATCCTAGACAACTGATGGCCCAGCGCCGGCTCAAAAAGCACGCACGCTCGTCAAAATCATCAACAAATCCCTCGTTTTGTGTGGGCGTAGTCCCTTATTGTAATTTGGTTTAGAGCCAGTGATGTCCGTTGAACAGTTCTTTTCGGTCTGGGATGACCATTCAAAGGGCGATCCTGGCTGATTGATGGCCCAGCGCCGGCTCAAAAAGCACGCACGCTCGTCGAAATCATCAACAATTCCCTCGTTTTGTGTGGGCGTATGACCTAGCAAAAACTGCATGAAAGCTGCTAAAAATCCGCCGATTTTGAGACTTGACTCGGTCAGAATCAGAATCCTGTCTCAGAATCCAGTAGAAATGTCGCAAAAAACTCCTAATTGATGCCACAAGTCGGCCTTGGATTATTCTTGACATCCCTGCTTTTGTAATGGTCAAAAACGGTCAAGAAAGCGCTAAAAACGGCAAAGATCAAAACTGTGTTAAAAATCATACCAGAACGGATTTACTGCAACAGTCGCAGTAAATCCGTTCTGGTAACTTTTTCAAGCCTAATTGGTTTTTTGTCTGTTTAAACTGCATTTGGCATGTTTTCATTGGTTTTTCCATCTAAACAAAGTAAATGAGACACGCTGAATCCGAAAATGTCAGTTTGGACACGATTCGAAGGATTCTGGGGATTCTGGAGCACGGATTCTGAAATTTCAAGAACCGTCCAAAAACTTGCGGTTTTCGACCAAAATGAGAGTAAATTTTGATGAATTTGATAACCCAGTCAGTCAGAGGGTGTCCCTGCACTGACGATTCCGTAACAATCGCTCAATTTTCGGCAAAAAACGGGCAAAAGGGCTCTACATCGGCGCCATTCAGAATTCTCGGCCAGAATCCGATGCTTTCGTTAATTTCTGTATCCCGGAGTGTTCTGGGAGTATCCACAAGGGTAATTTATATGTTTGACCTAGCAAAAACTGCATGAAAGCTGCTAAAAAATCCGCCGATTTTGAGACTTGACTCGGTCAGAATCAGAATCCTGTCTCAGAATCCAGTAGAAATGTCGCAAAAAACTCCTAATTGATGCCACAAGTCGGCCTTGGATTATTCTTGACATCCCTGCTTTTGTAATGGTCAAAAACGGTCAAGAAAGCGCTAAAAACGGCAAAGATCAAAACTGTGTTAAAAATCATACCAGAACGGATTTACTGCAACAGTCGCAGTAAATCCGTTCTGGTAACTTTTTCAAGCCTAATTGGTTTTTTGTCTGTTTAAACTGCATTTGGCATGTTTTCATTGGTTTTTCCATCTAAACAAAGTAAATGAGACACGCTGAATCCGAAAATGTCAGTTTGGACACGATTCGAAGGATTCTGGGGATTCTGGAGCACGGATTCTGAAATTTTCAAGAACCGTCCAAAAACTTGCGGTTTTCGACCAAAATGAGAGTAAATTTTGATGAATTTGATAACCTAGTCAGTCAGAGGGTGTCCTGCACTGACGATTCCGTAACAATCGCTCAATTTTCGGCAAAAAACGGGCAAAAGGGCTCTACATCGGCGCCATTCAGAATTCTCGGCCAGAATCCGATGCTTTCGTTAATTTCTGTATCCCGGAGTGTTCTGGGAGTATCCACAAGGGTAATTTATATGTTTGACCTAGCAAAAACTGCATGAAAGCTGCTAAAAATCCGCCGATTTTGAGACTTGACTCGGTCAGAATCAGAATCCTGTCTCAGAATCCAGTAGAAATGTCGCAAAAAACTCCTAATTGATGCCACAAGTCGGCCTTGGATTATTCTTGACATCCCTGCTTTTGTAATGGTCAAAAACGGTCAAGAAAGCGCTAAAAACGGCAAAGATCAAAGCTGTGTTAAAAATCATACCAGAACGGATTTACTGCAACAGTCGCAGTAAATCCGTTCTGGTAACTTTTTCAAGCCTAATTGGTTTTTTGTCTGTTTAAACTGCATTTGGCATGTTTTCATTGGTTTTTCCATCTAAACAAAGTAAATGAGACACGCTGAATCCGAAAATGTCAGTTTGGACACGATTCGAAGGATTCTGGGGATTCTGGAGCACGGATTCTGAAATTTTCAAGAACCGTCCAAAAACTTGCGGTTTTCGACCAAAATGAGAGTAAATTTTGATGATTTGATAACCCAGTCAGTCAGAGGGTGTCCTGCACTGACGATTCCGTAACAATCGCTCAATTTTCGGCAAAAAACGGGCAAAAGGGCTCTACATCGGCGCCATTCAGAATTCTCGGCCAGAATCCGATGCTTTCGTTAATTTCTGTATCCCGGAGTGTTCTGGGAGTATCCACAAGGGTAATTTATATGTTTGACCTAGCAAAAACTGCATGAAAGCTGCTAAAAATCCGCCGATTTTGAGACTTGACTCGGTCAGAATCAGAATCCTGTCTCAGAATCCAGTAGAAGTGTCGCAAAAAACTCCTAATTGATGCCACAAGTCGGCCTTGGACTATTCTTGACATCCCTGCTTTTGTAATGGTCAAAAACGGTCAAGAAAGCGCTAAAAACGGCAAAGATCAAAACTGTGTTAAAAATCATACCAGAACGGATTTACTGCAACAGTCGCAGTAAATCCGTTCTGGTAACTTTTTCAAGCCTAATTGGTTTTTTGTTTGTTTAAACTGCATTTGGCATGTTTTCATTGGTTTTTCCATCTAAACAAAGTGAATGAGACACGCTGAATCCGAAAATGTCAGTTTGGACACGATTCGAAGGATTCTGGGGATTCTGGAGCACGGATTCTAAAATTTTCAAGAACCGTCTAAAAACTTGCGGTTTTCGACCAAAATGAGAGTAAATTTTGATGAATTTGATAACCCAGTCAGTCAGAGGGTGTCCTGCACTGACGATTCCGTAACAATCGCTCAATTTTCGGCAAAAAACGGGCAAAAGGGCTCTACATCGGCGCCATTCAGAATTCTCGGCCAGAATCCGATGCTTTCGTTAATTTCTGTATCCCGGAGTGTTCTGGGAGTATCCACAAGGGTAATTTATATGTTTGACCTAGCAAAAACTGCATGAAAGCTGCTAAAAATCCGCCGATTTTGAGACTTGACTCGGTTAGAATCAGAATCCTGTCTCAGAATCCAGTAGAAGTGTCGCAAAAAACTCCTAATTGATGCCACAAGTCGGCCTTGGACTATTCTTGACATCCCTGCTTTTGTAATGGTCAAAAACGGTCAAGAAAGCGCTAAAAACGGCAAAGATCAAAACTGTGTTAAAAATCATACCAGAACGGATTTACTGCAACAGTCGCAGTAAATCCGTTCTGGTAACTTTTTCAAGCCTAATTGGTTTTTTGTCCGTTTAAACTGCATTTGGCATGTTTTCATTGGTTTTTCTATCTAAACAAAGTAAATGAGACACGCTGAATCCGAAAATGTCAGTTTGGACACGATTCGAAGGATTCTGGGGATTCTGGAGCACGGATTCTGAAATTTTCAAGAACCGTCCAAAAACTTGCGGTTTTCGACCAAAATGAGAGTAAATTTTGATGAATTTGATAACCATTCAAGGTGCGATCCTAGACAACTGATGGCCCAGCGCCGGCTTGAAAAGAACGCACGCTCGTCGAAATCATGAACAATTCCCTCGTTTTGTGTGGGCGTAGTCCCTAATTGTAGTTTGGTTTCGAGCCAGTGATGTCCGTTGAACAGTTCTTTTCGGTCTGGGATGACCATTCAAAGGGCGATCCTGGCTGATTGATGGCCCAGCGCCGGCTCAAAAAGCACGCACGCTCGTCGAAATCATCAACAAATCCCTCGTTTTGTGGGGGCGTAGTCCCTTATTGTAATTTGGTTTAGAGCCAGTGATGTCCGTTGAACAGTTCTTTTCGGTCTGGGATGACCATTCAAAGGGCGATCCTGGCTGATTGATGGCCCAGCGCCGGCTTGAAAAGCACGCACGCTCGTCGAAATCATGAACAATTCCCTCGTTTTGTGTGGGCGTAGTCCCTCATTGTAGTTTGGTTTCGAGCCAGTGATGTCCGTTGAACAGTTCTTTTCGGTCTGGGATGACCATTCAAGGTGCGATCCTAGACAACTGATGGCCCAACGCCGGCTCAAAAAGCACGCACGCTCGTCGAAATCATCAACAAATCCCTCGTTTTGTGTGGGCGTAGTCCCTTATTGTAGTTTGGTTTAGAGCCAGTGATGTCCGTTGAACAGTTCTTTTCGGTCTGGGATGACCATTCAAGGTGCGATCCTAGACAACTGATGGCCCAGCGCCGGCTTGAAAAGCACGCACGCTCGTCGAAATCATGAACAATTCCCTCGTTTTGTGTGGGCGTAGTCCCTCATTGTAGTTTGGTTTCGAGCCAGTGATGTCCGTTGAACAGTTCTTTTCGGTCTGGGATGACAATTCAAAGGGCGATCCTGGCTGATTGATGGCCCAGCGCCGGCTTGAAAAGCACGCACGCTCGTCGAAATCATGAACAATTCCCTCGTTTTGTGTGGGCGTAGTCCCTCATTGTAGTTTGGTTTCGAGCCAGTGATGTCCGTTGAACAGTTCTTTTCGGTCTGGGATGACCATTCAAAGGGCGATCCTGGCTGATTGATGGCCCAGCGCCGGCTCAAAAAGCACGCACGCTCGTCGAAATCATCAACAAATCCCTCGTTTTGTGTGGGCGTAGTCCCTTATTGTAGTTTGGTTTCGAGCCAGTGATGTCCGTTGAACAGTTCTTTTTGGTCTGGGATGACCATTCAAAGGGCGATCCTGGCTGATTGATGGCCCAGCGCCGGCTTGAAAAGCACGCACGCTCGTTGAAATCATGAACAATTCCCTCGTTTTGTGTGGGCGTAGTCCCTTATTGTAGTTTGGTTTAGAGCCAGTGATGTCCGTTGAACAGTTCTTTTCGGTCTGGGATGACCATTCAAGGTGCGATCCTAGACAACTGATGGCCCAGCGCCGGCTCAAAAAGCACGCACGCTCGTCGAAATCATCAACAAATCCCTCGTTTTGTGTGGGCGTAGTCCCTTATTGTAATTTGGTTTAGAGCCAGTGATGTCCGTTAAACAGTTCTTTTCGGTCTGGGATGACCATTCAAAGGGCGATCCTGGCTGATTGATGGCCCAGCGCCGGCTCAAAAAGCACGCACGCTCGTCGAAATCATCAACAATTCCCTCGTTTTGTGTGGGCGTAGTCCCTTATTGTAGTTTGGTTTAGAGCCAGTGATGTCCGTTGAACAGTTCTTTTCGGTCTGGGATGACCATTCAAGGTGCGATCCTAGACAACTGATGGCCCAGCGCCGGCTCAAAAAGCACGCACGCTCGTCGAAATCATCAACAAATCCCTCGTTTTGTGTGGACGTAGTCCCTTATTGTAATTTGGTTTAGAGCCAGTGATGTCCGTTGAACAGTTCTTTTCGGTCTGGGATGACCATTCAAAGGGCGATCCTGGCTGATTGATGGCCCAGCGCCGGCTTGAAAAGCACGCACGCTCGTCGAAATCATGAACAATTCCCTCGTTTAGTGTGGGCGTAGTCCCTTATTGTAGTTTGGTTTCGAGCCAGTGATGTCCGTTGAACAGTTCTTTTCGGTCTGGGATGACCATTCAAGGTGCGATCCTAGACAACTGATGGCCCAGCGCCGGCTCAAAAAGCACGCACGCTCGTCGAAATCATCAACAAATCCCTCGTTTTGTGTGGGCGTAGTGTAGGGTTCGCCATGTGGTAATTTCTGCTGTCTAACAACATTAATAGAGAGAGTGAGCTTGGTCGACCAGAGGTCAACCGCGCCAAGCCCCAGAGGAGCATCCTGGCGGATGATAACAAGCCGAGATCTTAGTCGGTCTAGTTAACCACATTTATTTCACTACACTTACAAGCCTTATATACACGTTACAACAGTTCTAGAATCATCGAAAGGGGAGGGGGCACACAATGTTTGGGGGCAAAGGGCGCGGGAATGTATAATTTCCGGCAGCTCGATCGCGAAAGCTGCCGGATATGTTGATGCATTCGGCGCTTTTCCCACTGATCAGTGCAAACGATAAAGACAACAATTTCAAAAAGTTAGAAATACATTTCAACTCCACATCTCCCATAACCATTTTAGGTTCGTCCTCGAACCGACGACTTTCATAATCAGACTGGGATATTGAGGTTTCTTCACTTCTTCATGTCATTTCATCGTCGTCTACCGTCTCTTCGCATTCCATTATCTCCCGCTTTCCAGCTAGTTATCCGCTTTCATCACGACGCTGATTTCTTCCAAACACAACGGGCAGACACTAACAATTAGACAAGGAATTCTGTTTCAATAATACTGCAACCACCGCAGTCAACTCATCCATGAGCGCTTACACCAGCCACTCGAGTCACATTCCATCACTTCCTCCTTCATCCAACTTGCCAGCGTTTTCCATCAGTAAGCGGTGATCTTCAGCGTTGACGTTAGCTTTGATGATCTTAATCGTAGCTGCCTATCTTTACGAAACCATACTGTTGCTGCCGCATAAACTACACAAAGGCTGCACGATTACTCCAACTCTTTCATGCCATCAGCCTGCAGCAATCCATTACCAAATCGTACGACGCCTACATCATTGAATCTTCGTGATCTCGCATTCTTCTCACAACCAACACTCTGGTAGCAACCCATAAGAATGCCGAGATCCATCAGCAGCCGGCGAGGCCCATGAAGCCGGTGGCGGAACCACTCCGCTGGTACCAAATATGTAGGGTTCGCCATGTGGTAATTTCTGCTGTCTAACAACATTAATAGAGAGAGTGAGCTTGGTCGACCAGAGGTCAACCGCGCCAAGCCCCAGAGGAGCATCCTGGCGGATGATAACAAGCCGAGATCTTAGTCGGTCTAGTTAACCACATTTATTTCACTACACTTACAAGCCTTATATACACGTTACAACAGTTCTAGAATCATCGAAAGGGGAGGGGGCACACAATGTTTGGGGGCAAAGGGCGCGGGAATGTATAATTTCCGGCAGCTCGATCGCGAAAGCTGCCGGATATGTTGATGCATTCGGCGCTTTTCCCACTGATCAGTGCAAACGATAAAGACAACAATTTCAAAAAGTTAGAAATACATTTCAACTCCACAGTAGTCCCTTATTGTAATTTGGTTTCGAGCCAGTGATGTCCGTTGAACAGTTCTTTTCGGTCTGGGATGACCATTCAAAAGGCGATCCTGGCTGATTGATGGCCCAGCGCCGGCTCAAAAAGCACGCACGCTCGTCGAAATCATCAACAATTCCCTCGTTTTGTGTGGGCGTAGTCCCTTATTGTAGTTTGGTTTAGAGCCAGTGATGTCCGTTGAACAGTTCTTTTCGGTCTGGGATGACCATTCAAGGTGCGATCCTAGACAACTGATGGCCCAGCGCCGGTTCAAAAATCACGCACGCTCGTCGAAATCATCAACAAATCCCTCGTTTTGTGTGGGCGTATGACCTAGCAAAAACTGCATGAAAGCTGCTAAAAATCCGCCGATTTTGAGACTTGACTCGGTCAGAATCAGAATCCTGTCTCAGAATCCAGTAGAAATGTCGCAAAAAACTCCTAATTGATGCCACAAGTCGGCCTTGGATTATTCTTGACATCCCTGCTTTTGTAATGGTCAAAAACGGTCAAGAAAGCGCTAAAAAACGGCAAAGATCAAAACTGTGTTAAAAATCATACCAGAACGGATTTACTGCAACAGTCGCAGTAAATCCGTTCTGGTAACTTTTTCAAGCCTAATTGGTTTTTTGTCTGTTTAAACTGCATTTGGCATGTTTTCATTGGTTTTTCCATCTAAACAAAGTAAATGAGACACGCTGAATCCGAAAATGTCAGTTTGGACACGATTCGAAGGATTCTGGGGATTCTGGAGCACGGATTCTGAAATTTTCAAGAACCGTCCAAAAACTTGCGGTTTTCGACCAAAATGAGAGTAAATTTTGATGAATTTGATAACCCAGTCAGTCAGAGGGTGTCCTGCACTGACGATTCCGTAACAATCGCTCAATTTTCGGCAAAAAACGGGCAAAAGGGCTCTACATCGGCGCCATTCAGAATTCTCGGCCAGAATCCGATGCTTTCGTTAATTTCTGTATCCCGGAGTGTTCTGGGAGTATCCACAAGGGTAATTTATATGTTTGACCTAGCAAAAACTGCATGAAAGCTGCTAAAAATCCGCCGATTTTGAGACTTGACTCGGTCAGAATCAGAATCCTGTCTCAGAATCCAGTAGAAATGTCGCAAAAAACTCCTAATTGATGCCACAAGTCGGCCTTGGATTATTCTTGACATCCCTGCTTTTGTAATGGTCAAAAACGGTCAAGAAAGCGCTAAAAACGGCAAAGATCAAAGCTGTGTTAAAAATCATACCAGAACGGATTTACTGCAACAGTCGCAGTAAATCCGTTCTGGTAACTTTTTCAAGCCTAATTGGTTTTTTGTCTGTTTAAACTGCATTTGGCATGTTTTCATTGGTTTTTCCATCTAAACAAAGTAAATGAGACACGCTGAATCCGAAAATGTCAGTTTGGACACGATTCGAAGGATTCTGGGATTCTGGAGCACGGATTCTGAAATTTTCAAGAACCGTCCAAAAACTTGCGGTTTTCGACCAAAATGAGAGTAAATTTTGATGAATTTGATAACCATTCAAGGTGCGATCCTAGACAACTGATGGCCCAGCGCCGGCTTGAAAAGAACGCACGCTCGTCGAAATCATGAACAATTCCCTCGTTTTGTGTGGGCGTAGTCCTAATTGTAGTTTGGTTTCGAGCCAGTGATGTCCGTTGAACAGTTCTTTTCGGTCTGGGATGACCATTCAAAGGGCGATCCTGGCTGATTGATGGCCCAGCGCCGGCTCAAAAAGCACGCACGCTCGTCGAAATCATCAACAAATCCCTCGTTTTGTGGGGGCGTAGTCCCTTATTGTAATTTGGTTTAGAGCCAGTGATGTCCGTTGAACAGTTCTTTTCGGTCTGGGATGACCATTCAAAGGGCGATCCTGGCTGATTGATGGCCCAGCGCCGGCTTGAAAAGCACGCACGCTCGTCGAAATCATGAACAATTCCCTCGTTTTGTGTGGGCGTAGTCCCTCATTGTAGTTTGGTTTCGAGCCAGTGATGTCCGTTGAACAGTTCTTTTCGGTCTGGGATGACCATTCAAGGTGCGATCCTAGACAACTGATGGCCCAACGCCGGCTCAAAAAGCACGCACGCTCGTCGAAATCATCAACAAATCCCTCGTTTTGTGTGGGCGTAGTCCCTTATTGTAGTTTGGTTTAGAGCCAGTGATGTCCGTTGAACAGTTCTTTTCGGTCTGGGATGACCATTCAAGGTGCGATCCTAGACAACTGATGGCCCAGCGCCGGCTTGAAAAGCACGCACGCTCGTCGAAATCATGAACAATTCCCTCGTTTTGTGTGGGCGTAGTCCCTCATTGTAGTTTGGTTTCGAGCCAGTGATGTCCGTTGAACAGTTCTTTTCGGTCTGGGATGACAATTCAAAGGGCGATCCTGGCTGATTGATGGCCCAGCGCCGGCTTGAAAAGCACGCACGCTCGTCGAAATCATGAACAATTCCCTCGTTTTGTGTGGGCGTAGTCCCTCATTGTAGTTTGGTTTCGAGCCAGTGATGTCCGTTGAACAGTTCTTTTCGGTCTGGGATGACCATTCAAAGGGCGATCCTGGCTGATTGATGGCCCAGCGCCGGCTCAAAAAGCACGCACGCTCGTCGAAATCATCAACAAATCCCTCGTTTTGTGTGGGCGTAGTCCCTTATTGTAGTTTGGTTTCGAGCCAGTGATGTCCGTTGAACAGTTCTTTTTGGTCTGGGATGACCATTCAAAGGGCGATCCTGGCTGATTGATGGCCCAGCGCCGGCTTGAAAAGCACGCACGCTCGTTGAAATCATGAACAATTCCCTCGTTTTGTGTGGGCGTAGTCCCTTATTGTAGTTTGGTTTAGAGCCAGTGATGTCCGTTGAACAGTTCTTTTCGGTCTGGGATGACCATTCAAAGGGCGATCCTGGCTGATTGATGGCCCAGCGCCGGCTTGAAAAGCACGCACGCTCGTCGAAATCATGAACAATTCCCTCGTTTTGTGTGGGCGTAGTCCCTCATTGTAGTTTGGTTTCGAGCCAGTGATGTCCGTTGAACAGTTCTTTTCGGTCTGGGATGACCATTCAAAGGGCGATCCTGGCTGATTGATGGCCCAGCGCCGGCTCAAAAAGCACGCACGCTCGTCAAAATCATCAACAAATCCCTCGTTTTGTGTGGGCGTAGTCCCTTATTGTAGTTTGGTTTCGAGCCAGTGATGTCCGTTGAACAGTTCTTTTCGGTCTGGGATGACCATTCAAGGTGCGATCCTAGACAACTGATGGCCCAGCGCCGGCTCAAAAAGCACGCACGCTCGTCGAAATCATCAACAAATCCCTCGTTTTGTGTGGGCGTAGTCCCTTATTGTAATTTGGTTTAGAGCCAGTGATGTCCGTTGAACAGTTCTTTTCGGTCTGGGATGACCATTCAAGGGGCGATCCTAGACAATTGATGGCCCAGTGCCGGCTCAAAAAGCACGCACGCTCGTCGAAATCATCAACAAATCCCTCGTTTTGTAAGGACAGATCACTCTCTGACTGACTGTGTTATCAAAATCATCAAAATTGACTCTCATTTTGGTCGAAAACCGCAGGTTTTTGGACGGTTCTTGAAAATTTCAGAATCCGTGCTCCAAAATCCCCAGAATCCTTCGAATCGTGTCCAAACTGACATTTTCAGATTCAGCGTGTCTCATTTACTCTGTTTAGATGTAAAAACCAATGAAAACATGCCAAATGCAGTTTAAACAGACAAAAAACCATTTGGGCTTAAAAAAGTTACCAGAACGGATTTACTGCGACTGTTGCAGTAAATCCGTTCTGGTATGATTTTTAACACAGTTTTGATCTTTTCCGTTTTTAGCGCTTTCTTGACCGTTTTTGACCATTCCAAAAGCCGGGATGTCAAGAATAGTTCAAGGCCGACTCGTGGCAACAACCAGAAGACAGATTCGATGCTTCTAACGGATTCTGAGACAGGATTCTGATTCTGACCGAGTCAAGTTTCAAAATCGGCGGATTTTTAACAGCTTTCATGCAGTTTTTGCTAAGTCAAACATATAATTTACCCTTGTGGATACTCCCAGAACACTCCGGGATACAGAAACTAACGAAAGCATCGGATTCTTTCCGAGGATTCTGAATGGCGACGATGTAGAGCACTTTTGCCCGTTTTTTTGCCGAACATTAAGCGATTGTTACAGAATCGTCAGTGCAGGACATTCTCTGACTGACTGCGTTATCAAATTCATCAAAATTGACACTCATTTTGGTCGAAAACCGCAAGTTTTTAGACGGTTCTTAAAAATTTGAGAATCCGTGCTCCAAAATCCCCAGAATCCTTCGAATCGTGGTCAAACTGCAAATTCCTCGTTTAGTGTGGGCGTAGTCCCTTATTGTAGTTTGGTTTAGAGCCAGTGATGTCCGTTGAACAGTTCTTTTCGGTCTGGGATGACCATTCAAGGTGCGATCCTAGACAACTGATGGCCCAGCGCCGGCTCAAAAAGCACGCACGCTCGTCGAAATCATCAACAAATCCCTCGTTTTGTGTGGGCGTAGTCCCTTATTGTAATTTGGTTTAGAGCCAGTGATGTCCGTTGAACAGTTCTTTTCGGTCTGGGATGACCATTCAAAGGGCGATCCTGGCTGATTGATGGCCCAGCGCCGGCTTGAAAAGCACGCACGCTCGTCGAAATCATGAACAATTCCCTCGTTTTGTGTGGGCGTAGTCCCTCATTGTAGTTTGGTTTCGAGCCAGTGATGTCCGTTGAACAGTTCTTTTCGGTCTGGGATGACCATTCAAAGGGCGATCCTGGCTGATTGATGGCACAGCGCCGGCTTGAAAAGCACGCACGCTCGTCGAAATCATCAACAAATCCCTCGTTTAGTGTGGGCGTAGTCCCTTATTGTAGTTTGGTTTCGAGCCAGTGATGTCCGTTGAACAGTTCTTTTCGGTCTGGGATAACCATTCAAGGGGCGATCCTGGCTGATTGATGGCCCAGCGCCGGCTCAAAAAGCACGCACGCTCGTCAAAATCATCAACAAATCCCTCGTTTTGTGTGGGCGTAGTCCCTTATTGTAGTTTGGTTTCGAGCCAGTGATGTCCGTTGAACAGTTCTTTTCGGTCTGGGATGACCATTCAAGGTGCGATCCTAGACAACTGATGGCCCAGCGCCGGCTCAAAAAGCACGCACGCTCGTCGAAATCATCAACAAATCCCTCGTTTTGTGTGGGCGTAGTCCCTTATTGTAGTTTGGTTTCGAGCCAGTGATGTCCGTTGAACAGTTCTTTTCGGTCTGGGATAACCATTCAAGGGGCGATCCTGGCTGATTGATGGCCCAGCGCCGGCTCAAAAAGCACGCACGCTCGTCAAAATCATCAACAAATCCCTCGTTTTGTGTGGGCGTAGTCCCTTATTGTAGTTTGGTTTCGAGCCAGTGATGTCCGTTGAACAGTTCTTTTCGGTCTGGGATGACCATTCAAGGTGCGATCCTAGACAACTGATGGCCCAGCGCCGGCTCAAAAAGCACGCACGCTCGTCAAAATCATCAACAAATCCCTCGTTTTGTGTGGGCGTAGTCCCTTATTGTAGTTTGGTTTAGAGCCAGTGATGTCCGTTGAACAGTTCTTTTCGGTCTGGGATGACCATTCAAGGTGCGATCCTAGACAACTGATGGCCCAGCGCCGGCTCAAAAAGCACGCACGCTCGTCGAAATCATCAACAAATCCCTCGTTTTGTGTGGGCGTAGTCCCTTATTGTAATTTGGTTTAGAGCCAGTGATGTCCGTTGAACAGTTCTTTTCGGTCTGGGATGACCATTCAAAGGGCGATCCTGGCTGATTGATGGCCCAGCGCCGGCTTGAAAAGCACGCACGCTCGTCGAAATCATGAACAATTCCCTCGTTTTGTGTGGGCGTAGTCCCT
This sequence comes from Panagrellus sp. LJ2284, assembly GCA_024447225.1. Lineage (NCBI taxonomy): Eukaryota > Metazoa > Nematoda > Chromadorea > Rhabditida > Panagrolaimidae > Panagrellus > Panagrellus sp. LJ2284. Next base: position 10,473,845 of record JAMRYC010000002.1, read on the forward strand.
CATTGTAGTTTGGTTTCGAGCCAGTGATGTCCGTTGAACAGTTCTTTTCGGTCTGGGATGACCATTCAAGGGGCGATCCTAGACAATTGATGGCCCAGTGCCGGCTCAAAAAGCACGCACGCTCGTCGAAATCATCAACAAATCCCTCGTTTTGTGTGGGCGTAGTCCCTTATTGTAATTTGGTTTAGAGCCAGTGATGTCCGTTGAACAGTTCTTTTCGGTCTGGGATGACCATTCAAAGGGCGATCCTGGCTGATTGATGGCCCAGCGCCGGCTTGAAAAGCACGCACGCTCGTCGAAATCATGAACAATTCCCTCGTTTTGTAAGGACAGATCACTCTCTGACTGACTGTGTTATCAAAATCATCAAAATTGACTCTCATTTTGGTCGAAAACCGCAGGTTTTTGGACGGTTCTTGAAAATTTCAGAATCCGTGCTCCAAAATCCCCAGAATCCGTCGAATCGTGTCCAAACTGACATTTTCAGATTCAGCGTGTCTCATTTACTCTGTTTAGATGTAAAAACCAATGAAAACATGCCAAATGCAGTTTAAACAGACAAAAAACCATTTGGGCTTAAAAAAGTTACCAGAACGGATTTACTGCGACTGTTGCAGTAAATCCGATGATGATGATTTTTGATTTATTCATAGAGAATGTTTAAAAAAAGTTTAAAGTGTAGACAATAGAAGACTCATGTGTTTGAATTGCCCGGGGGCGAACACAGAGGAGTGCATACAAAAGATAAATGAATAACAAAGTAAAGAACAAGTTATTATGAATTATTACGAGTCAGCTCGGTACTGTCGGATGCCGGTGACGTGTTCCACGTAGATGTCGCGGCTCCATTTGATGACGTCGCTCACCATGAGTCGCTTCATGAGGACGGCGAGCTTGTGGGGAATGCCGAGTCTTCGGATGCAGGCTTCGTTTGCACGGTCGTAGGCGCCGAGGGAACCGATGATGAAAGCGTCGTTGAAAGTTTTGTAGCCGGCCTTTTTGAAGTGCATCTCGATGTCCTTGTACTTCTCCTTCTTTGCTTCCCTGGCCTTCTTGAACGCATCTGGACCATTCTCGAAGGGGATCGTAACGTCGATGATGGTGAGGAGTTTGGATTTGTCGTTGATGAGAACGATGTCGGGGCGCAGGTTGGAGTCGCATTCGGGAATAGGCTGGTTCGACAGAACTCGGACTTCTCGGCCTTTCTTCATCGGCTTCTGGAGGCGGTTGAGCACGGCATTGTGACGCTTCGTCATGGTGGTTTTTCGGACGTTGCATTGGTTGAGGACGTGTGGGAGCGTCTCCAGCGGGTATTCGCACTTCCGGCACTGCCTTGGCCCTTGGTAATCTTTGGCTCGAATGCAGCCGAATAGTGGAACAACACCAAGGCGGGCGCGGTGGATGAACTTGTAGCTGCCAAAGGTGGTGAAGTTGCCGTCGAGGAGATAATGGTTGGACACCGGTGAAAGGGACGTGAGATGCGAGGTTTTACCTTGTTCTGGCTTGGCCTGGAGTCGCTTGAGGAAGTAGGCGCGGACGGCTTCGCGTAGTTGGGATTCAGCCGTTTTGCGGTGGATTCGCTTGCCGTCCAGGTACGCTGCAACGCCGGTTTCGTCGCTTGACAGCCATACCAACTTGATCTTCTTCCGGAGTTCTGTCGTTGCCATCCGTAGCCGGGTCCAGTTTGATCGAATGTCGGAGGATTTTCGGCCGCAGGGTCCATCCATCGATCCATTCAAGAAGTCGGATGTGAGAGTGTGCGTGACGTGGCGACCGACCCTTTTCTTGACGACGTTGTGCAGCGTACTGTGGGCGATTTTAGACGTTTGAGGGTCGCTGGATGAGAGCAGGTGTACAGCTTGGGTGACGTCGCTGATGTCTGCCAGAGTTCTGAGCGGCAGCATGTTCAGACCGCCTTGCTTGTTGGGTAGGTAGAGGGGTTCGACGCTTGCTTGATGGGGTAAGTTGAGCCACTCCTTGCTGCACCTCCTGATGGTGTTGTCGAGTTTTCCGAGAACTTCTTTCAGGACCAGAGCTCCTTTCAGGTGGAACGACAAGCGTGGGACGATGAAGGTGTTGACGGCGTTGATCTTTTGCCACGGGGCGAGGCGGCTGTCGTGGACCTTCTGGACATCTGCTTCCATGCTGTTGACGATTTCGATGCCTGTGTGTTTGAAACTGAAGCCAGTTGGGATTCCCAGGTGACGGTAGTGGTCATCTCTGCTCATCGGTACCATTGAAAGGCCTTGAATATGGAAGATCGTGGGCTTGGCGTCGAAGTGTCTGCCGTCGATGTGTAGTGTAGAGCACTTGCTGGCGTTGAACTGCAGTCCAGCCCAGTTAGCCACCGTGGAGGCGATGTCTAGCTGACGTTGGAGGCCGGTTGGCGTGCACGAGATGATTGTGGTGTCGTCGGCGTATCCTTGAATGGCAATGGTGGTGCCATTTAAGGTGTAGCCGTCATCCGACTCGGCAATGGCACGCAGCATTAATTCGATTGCCAAATTGAAGACGATGGGGGACAGAGGGCAGCCTTGCTTGACGCCAGATTCGATCGGGATTGGTGGTGTCGTGCCGTCGCTGCTGCGAATCCGTGTGGTACAGCCATCGTAGAGGCGCTGGATGATGTCAATCGAGGCGTCTCCGAGGCCGGCCCAGCGTAAGCATTCCATAATCACGTCGTGGGAGACCGAGCCAAATGCGTTCTTCAGGTCCAGCCATGCGATAACAGCTGTCAGGCGTCGGCGACGGGCATCTTGAATGATCGATTGCAGTTCGAAATTGTGCTCCAGACAGCCTTCAAACTTGAGGAACCCTTTCTGCGCTCTGGAGAGACGGTTGTTGCGGACGCACCAGTCTGTCATCCGAGCGGCCATGCACGAAGAATACAGCTTCCCGAGGGTGTTGGACAACGCAATCGGCCTCCAGTTGCTGACATCGTCGATGTTGCCCTTCTTGTGGATGAGAATGGTGACCGATTCTTTCCATGACGTCGGGTAGTGCTTCAGGCGATGCGTGGCGTTGAAGATGGCTGCGATGACGATGCCATTTGGGTCAGCTTTCCGCCATTGGGTGTAGCGTATGCGATCGGGACCGGGAGCCGTATTGGACGTTTCTGCCAGGCACTTTGCGACAAACTTCGAATCGAGGAATGCCGAGAGGGGGTCGTCTGTGTCTAGAGGTGGCAGCGTTGGGACTTCTGCAGGCATGGCACCGACGGGCTGACGCTCCATGGAGTGCACATTGTGGAAGTGTTCGTGTAGAGCGGCAACAGGAATGGAGCAGGTGGCTGCGGCTTCGCCCCGGATCTGACTCATAGCCTTTTTCGGATCTTGTCGATAGAGCTGCTGGATCTGTCTGGCTGCTTCGTGTTGAGGATTTCGTGTCGGGCGGTTGTCGCGATTCGTCCTTTGCGGGGTTCTTTGACGACAGAGGGACGCTGAGTAGGCCAAGATGGCATTGTCCAGTGCGGCAGCCGATTCGACGGTGTTGAAGACGTCGCAGAAGTGGCGCACGCTCGTCGAAATCATCAACAAATCCCTCGTTTTGTGTGGGCGTAGTCCCTTATTGTAGTTTGGTTTAGAGCCAGTGATGTCCGTTGAACAGTTCTTTTCGGTCTGGGATGACCATTCAAGGTGCGATCCTAGACAACTGATGGCCCAGCGCCGGCTCAAAAAGCACGCACGCTCGTCGAAATCATCAACAAATCCCTCGTTTTGTGTGGGCGTAGTCCCTTATTGTAGTTTGGTTTAGAGCCAGTGATGTCCGTTGAACAGTTCTTTTCGGTCTGGGATGACCATTCAAGGTGCGATCCTAGACAACTGATGGCCCAGCGCCGGCTCAAAAAGCACGCACGCTCGTCGAAATCATCAACAAATCCCTCGTTTTGTGTGGGCGTAGTCCCTTATTGTAATTTGGTTTAGAGCCAGTGATGTCCGTTGAACAGTTCTTTTCGGTCTGGGATGACCATTCAAGGGGCGATCCTAGACAATTGATGGCCCAGTGCCGGCTCAAAAAGCACGCACGCTCGTCGAAATCATCAACAAATCCCTCGTTTTGTGTGGGCGTAGTCCCTTATTGTAATTTGGTTTAGAGCCAGTGATGTCCGTTGAACAGTTCTTTTCGGTCTGGGATGACCATTCAAAGGGCGATCCTGGCTGATTGATGGCCCAGCGCCGGCTTGAAAAGCACGCACGCTCGTCGAAATCATGAACAATTCCCTCGTTTTGTAAGGACAGATCACTCTCTGACTGACTGTGTTATCAAAATCATCAAAATTGACTCTCATTTTGGTCGAAAACCGCAGGTTTTTGGACGGTTCTTGAAAATTTCAGAATCCGTGCTCCAAAATCCCCAGAATCCGTCGAATCGTGTCCAAACTGACATTTTCAGATTCAGCGTGTCTCATTTACTCTGTTTAGATGTAAAAACCAATGAAAACATGCCAAATGCAGTTTAAACAGACAAAAAACCATTTGGGCTTAAAAAAGTTACCAGAACGGATTTACTGCGACTGTTGCAGTAAATCCGTTCTGGTATAATTTTTAACACAGTTTTGATCTTTTCCGTTTTTAGCGCTTTCTTGACCGTTTTTGACCATTCCAAAAGCGGGGATGTCAAGAATAGTCCAAGGCCGACTCGTGGCAACAACCAGAAGACAGATTCAATGCTTCTAACGGATTCTGAGACAGGATTCTAATTCTGACCGAGTCAAGTTTCAAAATCGGCGGATTTTTAACAGCTTTCATGCAGTTTTTGCTAAGTCAAACATATAATTTACCCTTGTGGATACTCCCAGAACACTCCGGGATACAGAAACTAACGAAAGCATCGGATTCTGGCCGAGAATTCTGAATGGCGCCGATGTAGAGCCCTTTTGCCCGTTTTTTGCCGAAAATTGAGCGATTGTTACAGAATCGTCAGTGCAGGACACCCTCTGACTGACTGGGTTATCAAATTCATCAAAATTTACTCTCATTTTGGTCGATGCTTCTAACGGATTCTGAGACAGGATTCTGATTCTGACCGAGTCAAGTTTCAAAATCGGCGGATTTTTAACAGCTTTCATGCAGTTTTTGCTGGGTCAAACATAAAATTAACCTTTGTGGATTATCCTTGAAGACTCTGGGATACAAAAATTAACAAAGGCAATGGATTCTTTCCGTGGATTCTGAATGGCGACGATGTAGAGCACTTTTGCCCGTTTTTTTGCCGAACATTAAGCGATTGTTACAGAATCGTCAGTGCAGGACATTCTCTGACTGACTGCGTTATCAAATTCATCAAAATTGACACTCATTTTGGTCGAAAACCGCAAGTTTTTAGACGGTTCTTAAAAATTTGAGAATCCGTGCTCCAAAATCCCCAGAATCCTTCGAATCGTGGTCAAACTGCAAATTCCTCGTTTAGTGTGGGCGTAGTCCCTTATTGTAGTTTGGTTTAGAGCCAGTGATGTCCGTTGAACAGTTCTTTTCGGTCTGGGATGACCATTCAAGGTGCGATCCTAGACAACTGATGGCCCAGCGCCGGCTCAAAAAGCACGCACGCTCGTCGAAATCATCAACAAATCCCTCGTTTTGTGTGGGCGTAGTCCCTTATTGTAATTTGGTTTAGAGCCAGTGATGTCCGTTGAACAGTTCTTTTCGGTCTGGGATGACCATTCAAAGGGCGATCCTGGCTGATTGATGGCCCAGCGCCGGCTTGAAAAGCACGCACGCTCGTCGAAATCATGAACAATTCCCTCGTTTTGTGTGGGCGTAGTCCCTCATTGTAGTTTGGTTTCGAGCCAGTGATGTCCGTTGAACAGTTCTTTTCGGTCTGGGATAACCATTCAAGGGGCGATCCTGGCTGATTGATGGCCCAGCGCCGGCTCAAAAAGCACGCACGCTCGTCAAAATCATCAACAAATCCCTCGTTTTGTGTGGGCGTAGTCCCTTATTGTAGTTTGGTTTAGAGCCAGTGATGTCCGTTGAACAGTTCTTTTCGGTCTGGGATGACCATTCAAGGTGCGATCCTAGACAACTGATGGCCCAGCGCCGGCTCAAAAAGCACGCACGCTCGTCGAAATCATGAACAATTCCCTCGTTTTGTGTGGGCGTAGTCCCTCATTGTAGTTTGGTTTCGAGCCAGTGATGTCCGTTGAACAGTTCTTTTCGGTCTGGGATGACCATTCAAAGGGCGATCCTGGCTGATTGATGGCCCAGCGCCGGCTCAAAAAGCACGCACGCTCGTCGAAATCATCAACAAATCCCTCGTTTTGTGTGGGCGTAGTCCCTTATTGTAATTTGGTTTAGAGCCAGTGATGTCCGTTGAACAGTTCTTTTCGGTCTGGGATGACCATTCAAGGGGCGATCCTAGACAATTGATGGCCCAGTGCCGGCTCAAAAAGCACGCACGCTCGTCGAAATCATCAACAAATCCCTCGTTTTGTGTGGGCGTAGTCCCTTATTGTAATTTGGTTTAGAGCCAGTGATGTCCGTTGAACAGTTCTTTTCGGTCTGGGATGACCATTCAAAGGGCGATCCTGGCTGATTGATGGCCCAGCGCCGGCTTGAAAAGCACGCACGCTCGTCGAAATCATGAACAATTCCCTCGTTTTGTAAGGACAGATCACTCTCTGACTGACTGTGTTATCAAAATCATCAAAATTGACTCTCATTTTGGTCGAAAACCGCAGGTTTTTGGACGGTTCTTGAAAATTTCAGAATCCGTGCTCCAAAATCCCCAGAATCCGTCGAATCGTGTCCAAACTGACATTTTCAGATTCAGCGTGTCTCATTTACTCTGTTTAGATGTAAAAACCAATGAAAACATGCCAAATGCAGTTTAAACAGACAAAAAACCATTTGGGCTTAAAAAAGTTACCAGAACGGATTTACTGCGACTGTTGCAGTAAATCCGTTCTGGTATGATTTTTAACACAGTTTTGATCTTTTCCGTTTTTAGCGCTTTCTTGACCGTTTTTGACCATTCCAAAAGCGGGGATGTCAAGAATAGTCCAAGGCCGACTCGTGGCAACAACCAGAAGACAGATTCGATGCTTCTAACGGATTCTGAGACAGGATTCTGATTCTGACCGAGTCAAGTTTCAAAATCGGCGGATTTTTAACAGCTTTCATGCAGTTTTTGCTAAGTCAAACATATAATTTACCCTTGTGGATACTCCCAGAACACTCCGGGATACAGAAACTAACGAAAGCATCGGATTCTGGCCGAGAATTCTGAATGGCGCCGATGTAGAGCCCTTTTGCCCGTTTTTTGCCGAAAATTGAGCGATTGTTACAGAATCGTCAGTGCAGGACACCCTCTGACTGACTGGGTTATCAAATTCATCAAAATTTACTCTCATTTTGGTCGATGCTTCTAACGGATTCTGAGACAGGATTCTGATTCTGACCGAGTCAAGTTTCAAAATCGGCGGATTTTTAACAGCTTTCATGCAGTTTTTGCTGGGTCAAACATAAAATTAACCTTTGTGGATTATCCTTGAAGACTCTGGGATACAAAAATTAACAAAGGCAATTTATTCTTTCCGAGGATTCTGAATGGCGACGATGTAGAGCACTTTTGCCCGTTTTTTTGCCGAACATTAAGCGATTGTTACAGAATCGTCAGTGCAGGACATTCTCTGACTGACTGCGTTATCAAATTCATCAAAATTGACACTCATTTTGGTCGAAAACCGCAAGTTTTTAGACGGTTCTTAAAAATTTGAGAATCCGTGCTCCAAAATCCCCAGAATCCTTCGAATCGTGGTCAAACTGCAAATTCCTCGTTTAGTGTGGGCGTAGTCCCTTATTGTAGTTTGGTTTAGAGCCAGTGATGTCCGTTGAACAGTTCTTTTCGGTCTGGGATGACCATTCAAGGTGCGATCCTAGACAACTGATGGCCCAGCGCCGGCTCAAAAAGCACGCACGCTCGTCGAAATCATCAACAAATCCCTCGTTTTGTGTGGGCGTAGTCCCTTATTGTAATTTGGTTTAGAGCCAGTGATGTCCGTTGAACAGTTCTTTTCGGTCTGGGATGACCATTCAAAGGGCGATCCTGGCTGATTGATGGCCCAGCGCCGGCTTGAAAAGCACGCACGCTCGTCGAAATCATGAACAATTCCCTCGTTTTGTGTGGGCGTAGTCCCTCATTGTAGTTTGGTTTCGAGCCAGTGATGTCCGTTGAACAGTTCTTTTCGGTCTGGGATGACCATTCAAGGTGCGATCCTAGACAACTGATGGCCCAGCGCCGGCTCAAAAAGCACGCACGCTCGTCAAAATCATCAACAAATCCCTCGTTTTGTGTGGGCGTAGTCCCTTATTGTAGTTTGGTTTCGAGCCAGTGATGTCCGTTGAACAGTTCTTTTCGGTCTGGGATGACCATTCAAGGTGCGATCCTAGACAACTGATGGCCCAGCGCCGGCTCAAAAAGCACGCACGCTCGTCGAAATCATCAACAAATCCCTCGTTTTGTGTGGGCGTAGTCCCTTATTGTAGTTTGGTTTAGAGCCAGTGATGTCCGTTGAACAGTTCTTTTCGGTCTGGGATGACCATTCAAGGTGCGATCCTAGACAACTGATGGCCCAGCGCCGGCTCAAAAAGCACGCACGCTCGTCGAAATCATCAACAAATCCCTCGTTTTGTGTGGGCGTAGTCCCTTATTGTAGTTTGGTTTAGAGCCAGTGATGTCCGTTGAACAGTTCTTTTCGGTCTGGGATGACCATTCAAGGTGCGATCCTAGACAACTGATGGCCCAGCGCCGGCTCAAAAAGCACGCACGCTCGTCGAAATCATCAACAAATCCCTCGTTTTGTGTGGGCGTAGTCCCTTATTGTAGTTTGGTTTAGAGCCAGTGATGTCCGTTGAACAGTTCTTTTCGGTCTGGGATGACCATTCAAGGTGCGATCCTAGACAACTGATGGCCCAGCGCCGGCTCAAAAAGCACGCACGCTCGTCGAAATCATCAACAAATCCCTCGTTTTGTGTGGGCGTAGTCCCTTATTGTAGTTTGGTTTAGAGCCAGTGATGTCCGTTGAACAGTTCTTTTCGGTCTGGGATGACCATTCAAGGTGCGATCCTAGACAACTGATGGCCCAGCGCCGGCTCAAAAAGCACGCACGCTCGTCGAAATCATCAACAAATCCCTCGTTTTGTGTGGGCGTAGTCCCTTATTGTAATTTGGTTTAGAGCCAGTGATGTCCGTTGAACAGTTCTTTTCGGTCTGGGATGACCATTCAAGGGGCGATCCTAGACAACTGATGGCCCAGCGCCGGCTCAAAAAGCACGCACGCTCGTCAAAATCATCAACAAATCCCTCGTTTTGTGTGGGCGTAGTCCCTTATTGTAGTTTGGTTTCGAGCCAGTGATGTCCGTTGAACAGTTCTTTTCGGTCTGGGATGACCATTCAAGGTGCGATCCTAGACAACTGATGGCCCAGCGCCGGCTCAAAAAGCACGCACGCTCGTCGAAATCATCAACAAATCCCTCGTTTTGTGTGGGCGTAGTCCCTTATTGTAATTTGGTTTAGAGCCAGTGATGTCCGTTGAACAGTTCTTTTCGGTCTGGGATGACCATTCAAAGGGCGATCCTGGCTGATTGATGGCCCAGCGCCGGCTTGAAAAGCACGCACGCTCGTCGAAATCATGAACAATTCCCTCGTTTTGTGTGGGCGTAGTCCCTCATTGTAGTTTGGTTTCGAGCCAGTGATGTCCGTTGAACAGTTCTTTTCGGTCTGGGATGACCATTCAAGGTGCGATCCTAGACAACTGATGGCCCAGCGCCGGCTCAAAAAGCACGCACGCTCGTCAAAATCATCAACAAATCCCTCGTTTTGTGTGGGCGTAGTCCCTTATTGTAGTTTGGTTTCGAGCCAGTGATGTCCGTTGAACAGTTCTTTTCGGTCTGGGATGACCATTCAAGGTGCGATCCTAGACAACTGATGGCCCAGCGCCGGCTCAAAAAGCACGCACGCTCGTCGAAATCATCAACAAATCCCTCGTTTTGTGTGGGCGTAGTCCCTTATTGTAATTTGGTTTAGAGCCAGTGATGTCCGTTGAACAGTTCTTTTCGGTCTGGGATGACCATTCAAGGGGCGATCCTAGACAATTGATGGCCCAGTGCCGGCTCAAAAAGCACGCACGCTCGTCGAAATCATCAACAAATCCCTCGTTTTGTGTGGGCGTAGTCCCTTATTGTAATTTGGTTTAGAGCCAGTGATGTCCGTTGAACAGTTCTTTTCGGTCTGGGATGACCATTCAAAGGGCGATCCTGGCTGATTGATGGCCCAGCGCCGGCTTGAAAAGCACGCACGCTCGTCGAAATCATGAACAATTCCCTCGTTTTGTAAGGACAGATCACTCTCTGACTGACTGTGTTATCAAAATCATCAAAATTGACTCTCATTTTGGTCGAAAACCGCAGGTTTTTGGACGGTTCTTGAAAATTTCAGAATCCGTGCTCCAAAATCCCCAGAATCCGTCGAATCGTGTCCAAACTGACATTTTCAGATTCAGCGTGTCTCATTTACTCTGTTTAGATGTAAAAACCAATGAAAACATGCCAAATGCAGTTTAAACAGACAAAAAACCATTTGGGCTTAAAAAAGTTACCAGAACGGATTTACTGCGACTGTTGCAGTAAATCCGTTCTGGTATGATTTTTAACACAGTTTTGATCTTTTCCGTTTTTAGCGCTTTCTTGACCGTTTTTGACCATTCCAAAAGCGGGGATGTCAAGAATAGTCCAAGGCCGACTCGTGGCAACAACCAGAAGACAGATTCGATGCTTCTAACGGATTCTGAGACAGGATTCTGATTCTGACCGAGTCAAGTTTCAAAATCGGCGGATTTTTAACAGCTTTCATGCAGTTTTTGCTAAGTCAAACATATAATTTACCCTTGTGGATACTCCCAGAACACTCCGGGATACAGAAACTAACGAAAGCATCGGATTCTGGCCGAGAATTCTGAATGGCGCCGATGTAGAGCCCTTTTGCCCGTTTTTTGCCGAAAATTGAGCGATTGTTACAGAATCGTCAGTGCAGGACACCCTCTGACTGACTGGGTTATCAAATTCATCAAAATTTACTCTCATTTTGGTCGATGCTTCTAACGGATTCTGAGACAGGATTCTGATTCTGACCGAGTCAAGTTTCAAAATCGGCGGATTTTTAACAGCTTTCATGCAGTTTTTGCTGGGTCAAACATAAAATTAACCTTTGTGGATTATCCTTGAAGACTCTGGGATACAAAAATTAACAAAGGCAATTTATTCTTTCCGAGGATTCTGAATGGCGACGATGTAGAGCACTTTTGCCCGTTTTTTTTGCCGAACATTAAGCGATTGTTACAGAATCGTCAGTGCAGGACATTCTCTGACTGACTGCGTTATCAAATTCATCAAAATTGACACTCATTTTGGTCGAAAACCGCAAGTTTTTAGACGGTTCTTAAAAATTTGAGAATCCGTGCTCCAAAATCCCCAGAATCCTTCGAATCGTGGTCAAACTGCAAATTCCTCGTTTAGTGTGGGCGTAGTCCCTTATTGTAGTTTGGTTTAGAGCCAGTGATGTCCGTTGAACAGTTCTTTTCGGTCTGGGATGACCATTCAAGGTGCGATCCTAGACAACTGATGGCCCAGCGCCGGCTCAAAAAGCACGCACGCTCGTCGAAATCATCAACAAATCCCTCGTTTTGTGTGGGCGTAGTCCCTTATTGTAATTTGGTTTAGAGCCAGTGATGTCCGTTGAACAGTTCTTTTCGGTCTGGGATGACCATTCAAAGGGCGATCCTGGCTGATTGATGGCCCAGCGCCGGCTTGAAAAGCACGCACGCTCGTCGAAATCATGAACAATTCCCTCGTTTTGTGTGGGCGTAGTCCCTCATTGTAGTTTGGTTTCGAGCCAGTGATGTCCGTTGAACAGTTCTTTTCGGTCTGGGATGACCATTCAAGGTGCGATCCTAGACAACTGATGGCCCAGCGCCGGCTCAAAAAGCACGCACGCTCGTCAAAATCATCAACAAATCCCTCGTTTTGTGTGGGCGTAGTCCCTTATTGTAGTTTGGTTTCGAGCCAGTGATGTCCGTTGAACAGTTCTTTTCGGTCTGGGATGACCATTCAAGGTGCGATCCTAGACAACTGATGGCCCAGCGCCGGCTCAAAAAGCACGCACGCTCGTCGAAATCATCAACAAATCCCTCGTTTTGTGTGGGCGTAGTCCCTTATTGTAGTTTGGTTTAGAGCCAGTGATGTCCGTTGAACAGTTCTTTTCGGTCTGGGATGACCATTCAAGGTGCGATCCTAGACAACTGATGGCCCAGCGCCGGCTCAAAAAGCACGCACGCTCGTCGAAATCATCAACAAATCCCTCGTTTTGTGTGGGCGTAGTCCCTTATTGTAGTTTGGTTTAGAGCCAGTGATGTCCGTTGAACAGTTCTTTTCGGTCTGGGATGACCATTCAAGGTGCGATCCTAGACAACTGATGGCCCAGCGCCGGCTCAAAAAGCACGCACGCTCGTCGAAATCATCAACAAATCCCTCGTTTTGTGTGGGCGTAGTCCCTTATTGTAGTTTGGTTTAGAGCCAGTGATGTCCGTTGAACAGTTCTTTTCGGTCTGGGATGACCATTCAAGGTGCGATCCTAGACAACTGATGGCCCAGCGCCGGCTCAAAAAGCACGCACGCTCGTCGAAATCATCAACAAATCCCTCGTTTTGTGTGGGCGTAGTCCCTTATTGTAGTTTGGTTTAGAGCCAGTGATGTCCGTTGAACAGTTCTTTTCGGTCTGGGATGACCATTCAAGGTGCGATCCTAGACAACTGATGGCCCAGCGCCGGCTCAAAAAGCACGCACGCTCGTCGAAATCATCAACAAATCCCTCGTTTTGTGTGGGCGTAGTCCCTTATTGTAATTTGGTTTAGAGCCAGTGATGTCCGTTGAACAGTTCTTTTCGGTCTGGGATGACCATTCAAGGGGCGATCCTAGACAACTGATGGCCCAGCGCCGGCTCAAAAAGCACGCACGCTCGTCAAAATCATCAACAAATCCCTCGTTTTGTGTGGGCGTAGTCCCTTATTGTAGTTTGGTTTCGAGCCAGTGATGTCCGTTGAACAGTTCTTTTCGGTCTGGGATGACCATTCAAGGTGCGATCCTAGACAACTGATGGCCCAGCGCCGGCTCAAAAAGCACGCACGCTCGTCGAAATCATCAACAAATCCCTCGTTTTGTGTGGGCGTAGTCCCTTATTGTAATTTGGTTTAGAGCCAGTGATGTCCGTTGAACAGTTCTTTTCGGTCTGGGATGACCATTCAAAGGGCGATCCTGGCTGATTGATGGCCCAGCGCCGGCTTGAAAAGCACGCACGCTCGTCGAAATCATGAACAATTCCCTCGTTTTGTGTGGGCGTAGTCCCTCATTGTAGTTTGGTTTCGAGCCAGTGATGTCCGTTGAACAGTTCTTTTCGGTCTGGGATGACCATTCAAGGTGCGATCCTAGACAACTGATGGCCCAGCGCCGGCTCAAAAAGCACGCACGCTCGTCAAAATCATCAACAAATCCCTCGTTTTGTGTGGGCGTAGTCCCTTATTGTAGTTTGGTTTCGAGCCAGTGATGTCCGTTGAACAGTTCTTTTCGGTCTGGGATGACCATTCAAGGTGCGATCCTAGACAACTGATGGCCCAGCGCCGGCTCAAAAAGCACGCACGCTCGTCGAAATCATCAACAAATCCCTCGTTTTGTGTGGGCGTAGTCCCTTATTGTAGTTTGGTTTAGAGCCAGTGATGTCCGTTGAACAGTTCTTTTCGGTCTGGGATGACCATTCAAGGTGCGATCCTAGACAACTGATGGCCCAGCGCCGGCTCAAAAAGCACGCACGCTCGTCGAAATCATCAACAAATCCCTCGTTTTGTGTGGGCGTAGTCCCTTATTGTAGTTTGGTTTAGAGCCAGTGATGTCCGTTGAACAGTTCTTTTCGGTCTGGGATGACCATTCAAGGTGCGATCCTAGACAACTGATGGCCCAGCGCCGGCTCAAAAAGCACGCACGCTCGTCGAAATCATCAACAAATCCCTCGTTTTGTGTGGGCGTAGTCCCTTATTGTAGTTTGGTTTAGAGCCAGTGATGTCCGTTGAACAGTTCTTTTCGGTCTGGGATGACCATTCAAGGTGCGATCCTAGACAACTGATGGCCCAGCGCCGGCTCAAAAAGCACGCACGCTCGTCGAAATCATCAACAAATCCCTCGTTTTGTGTGGGCGTAGTCCCTTATTGTAGTTTGGTTTAGAGCCAGTGATGTCCGTTGAACAGTTCTTTTCGGTCTGGGATGACCATTCAAGGTGCGATCCTAGACAACTGATGGCCCAGCGCCGGCTCAAAAAGCACGCACGCTCGTCGAAATCATCAACAAATCCCTCGTTTTGTGTGGGCGTAGTCCCTTATTGTAATTTGGTTTAGAGCCAGTGATGTCCGTTGAACAGTTCTTTTCGGTCTGGGATGACCATTCAAGGGGCGATCCTAGACAATTGATGGCCCAGTGCCGGCTCAAAAAGCACGCACGCTCGTCGAAATCATCAACAAATCCCTCGTTTTGTGTGGGCGTAGTCCCTTATTGTAATTTGGTTTAGAGCCAGTGATGTCCGTTGAACAGTTCTTTTCGGTCTGGGATGACCATTCAAAGGGCGATCCTGGCTGATTGATGGCCCAGCGCCGGCTTGAAAAGCACGCACGCTCGTCGAAATCATGAACAATTCCCTCGTTTTGTAAGGACAGATCACTCTCTGACTGACTGTGTTATCAAAATCATCAAAATTGACTCTCATTTTGGTCGAAAACCGCAGGTTTTTGGACGGTTCTTGAAAATTTCAGAATCCGTGCTCCAAAATCCCCAGAATCCGTCGAATCGTGTCCAAACTGACATTTTCAGATTCAGCGTGTCTCATTTACTCTGTTTAGATGTAAAAACCAATGAAAACATGCCAAATGCAGTTTAAACAGACAAAAAACCATTTGGGCTTAAAAAAGTTACCAGAACGGATTTACTGCGACTGTTGCAGTAAATCCGTTCTGGTATAATTTTTAACACAGTTTTGATCTTTTCCGTTTTTAGCGCTTTCTTGACCGTTTTTGACCATTCCAAAAGCGGGGATGTCAAGAATAGTCCAAGGCCGACTCGTGGCAACAACCAGAAGACAGATTCGATGCTTCTAACGGATTCTGAGACAGGATTCTGATTCTGACCGAGTCAAGTTTCAAAATCGGCGGATTTTTAACAGCTTTCATGCAGTTTTTGCTAAGTCAAACATATAATTTACCCTTGTGGATACTCCCAGAACACTCCGGGATACAGAAACTAACGAAAGCATCGGATTCTGGCCGAGAATTCTGAATGGCGCCGATGTAGAGCCCTTTTGCCCGTTTTTTGCCGAAAATTGAGCGATTGTTACAGAATCGTCAGTGCAGGACACCCTCTGACTGACTGGGTTATCAAATTCATCAAAATTTACTCTCATTTTGGTCGATGCTTCTAACGGATTCTGAGACAGGATTCTGATTCTGACCGAGTCAAGTTTCAAAATCGGCGGATTTTTAACAGCTTTCATGCAGTTTTTGCTGGGTCAAACATAAAATTAACCTTTGTGGATTATCCTTGAAGACTCTGGGATACAAAAATTAACAAAGGCAATGGATTCTTTCCGAGGATTCTGAATGGCGACGATGTAGAGCACTTTTGCCCGTTTTTTTGCCGAACATTAAGCGATTGTTACAGAATCGTCAGTGCAGGACATTCTCTGACTGACTGCGTTATCAAATTCATCAAAATTGACACTCATTTTGGTCGAAAACCGCAAGTTTTTAGACGGTTCTTAAAAATTTGAGAATCCGTGCTCCAAAATCCCCAGAATCCTTCGAATCGTGGTCAAACTGCAAATTCCTCGTTTAGTGTGGGCGTAGTCCCTTATTGTAGTTTGGTTTAGAGCCAGTGATGTCCGTTGAACAGTTCTTTTCGGTCTGGGATGACCATTCAAGGTGCGATCCTAGACAACTGATGGCCCAGCGCCGGCTCAAAAAGCACGCACGCTCGTCGAAATCATCAACAAATCCCTCGTTTTGTGTGGGCGTAGTCCCTTATTGTAATTTGGTTTAGAGCCAGTGATGTCCGTTGAACAGTTCTTTTCGGTCTGGGATGACCATTCAAAGGGCGATCCTGGCTGATTGATGGCCCAGCGCCGGCTTGAAAAGCACGCACGCTCGTCGAAATCATGAACAATTCCCTCGTTTTGTGTGGGCGTAGTCCCTCATTGTAGTTTGGTTTCGAGCCAGTGATGTCCGTTGAACAGTTCTTTTCGGTCTGGGATGACCATTCAAAGGGCGATCCTGGCTGATTGATGGCCCAGCGCCGGCTCAAAAAGCACGCACGCTCGTCAAAATCATCAACAAATCCCTCGTTTTGTGTGGGCGTAGTCCCTTATTGTAGTTTGGTTTCGAGCCAGTGATGTCCGTTGAACAGTTCTTTTCGGTCTGGGATGACCATTCAAGGGGCGATCCTAGACAATTGATGGCCCAGTGCCGGCTCAAAAAGCACGCACGCTCGTCGAAATCATCAACAAATCCCTCGTTTTGTAAGGACAGATCACTCTCTGACTGACTGTGTTATCAAAATCATCAAAATTGACTCTCATTTTGGTCGAAAACCGCAGGTTTTTGGACGGTTCTTGAAAATTTCAGAATCCGTGCTCCAAAATCCCCAGAATCCGTCGAATCGTGTCCAAACTGACATTTTCAGATTCAGCGTGTCTCATTTACTCTGTTTAGATGTAAAAACCAATGAAAACATGCCAAATGCAGTTTAAACAGACAAAAAACCATTTGGGCTTAAAAAAGTTACCAGAACGGATTTACTGCGACTGTTGCAGTAAATCCGTTCTGGTATAATTTTTAACACAGTTTTGATCTTTTCCGTTTTTAGCGCTTTCTTGACCGTTTTTGACCATTCCAAAAGCGGGGATGTCAAGAATAGTCCAAGGCCGACTCGTGGCAACAACCAGAAGACAGATTCGATGCTTCTAACGGATTCTGAGACAGGATTCTGATTCTGACCGAGTCAAGTTTCAAAATCGGCGGATTTTTAACAGCTTTCATGCAGTTTTTGCTAAGTCAAACATATAATTTACCCTTGTGGATACTCCCAGAACACTCCGGGATACAGAAACTAACGAAAGCATCGGATTCTGGCCGAGAATTCTGAATGGCGCCGATGTAGAGCCCTTTTGCCCGTTTTTTGCCGAAAATTGAGCGATTGTTACAGAATCGTCAGTGCAGGACACCCTCTGACTGACTGGGTTATCAAATTCATCAAAATTTACTCTCATTTTGGTCGATGCTTCTAACGGATTCTGAGACAGGATTCTGATTCTGACCGAGTCAAGTTTCAAAATCGGCGGATTTTTAACAGCTTTCATGCAGTTTTTGCTGGGTCAAACATAAAATTAACCTTTGTGGATTATCCTTGAAGACTCTGGGATACAAAAATTAACAAAGGCAATGGATTCTTTCCGAGGATTCTGAATGGCGACGATGTAGAGCACTTTTGCCCGTTTTTTTTGCCGAACATTAAGCGATTGTTACAGAATCGTCAGTGCAGGACATTCTCTGACTGACTGCGTTATCAAATTCATCAAAATTGACACTCATTTTGGTCGAAAACCGCAAGTTTTTAGACGGTTCTTAAAAATTTGAGAATCCGTGCTCCAAAATCCCCAGAATCCTTCGAATCGTGGTCAAACTGCAAATTCCTCGTTTAGTGTGGGCGTAGTTCCTTATTGTAGTTTGGTTTAGAGCCAGTGATGTCCGTTGAACAGTTCTTTTCGGTCTGGGATGACCATTCAAGGTGCGATCCTAGACAACTGATGGCCCAGCGCCGGCTCAAAAAGCACGCACGCTCGTCGAAATCATCAACAAATCCCTCGTTTTGTGTGGGCGTAGTCCCTTATTGTAATTTGGTTTAGAGCCAGTGATGTCCGTTGAACAGTTCTTTTCGGTCTGGGATGACCATTCAAAGGGCGATCCTGGCTGATTGATGGCCCAGCGCCGGCTTGAAAAGCACGCACGCTCGTCGAAATCATGAACAATTCCCTCGTTTTGTAAGGACAGATCACTCTCTGACTGACTGTGTTATCAAAATCATCAAAATTGACTCTCATTTTGGTCGAAAACCGCAGGTTTTTGGACGGTTCTTGAAAATTTCAGAATCCGTGCTCCAAAATCCCCAGAATCCGTCGAATCGTGTCCAAACTGACATTTTCAGATTCAGCGTGTCTCATTTACTCTGTTTAGATGTAAAAACCAATGAAAACATGCCAAATGCAGTTTAAACAGACAAAAAACCATTTGGGCTTAAAAAAGTTACCAGAACGGATTTACTGCGACTGTTGCAGTAAATCCGTTCTGGTATAATTTTTAACACAGTTTTGATCTTTTCCGTTTTTAGCGCTTTCTTGACCGTTTTTGACCATTCCAAAAGCGGGGATGTCAAGAATAGTCCAAGGCCGACTCGTGGCAACAACCAGAAGACAGATTCGATGCTTCTAACGGATTCTGAGACAGGATTCTGATTCTGACCGAGTCAAGTTTCAAAATCGGCGGATTTTTAACAGCTTTCATGCAGTTTTTGCTAAGTCAAACATATAATTTACCCTTGTGGATACTCCCAGAACACTCCGGGATACAGAAACTAACGAAAGCATCGGATTCTGGCCGAGAATTCTGAATGGCGCCGATGTAGAGCCCTTTTGCCCGTTTTTTGCCGAAAATTGAGCGATTGTTACAGAATCGTCAGTGCAGGACACCCTCTGACTGACTGGGTTATCAAATTCATCAAAATTTACTCTCATTTTGGTCGATGCTTCTAACGGATTCTGAGACAGGATTCTGATTCTGACCGAGTCAAGTTTCAAAATCGGCGGATTTTTAACAGCTTTCATGCAGTTTTTGCTGGGTCAAACATAAAATTAACCTTTGTGGATTATCCTTGAAGACTCTGGGATACAAAAATTAACAAAGGCAATGGATTCTTTCCGAGGATTCTGAATGGCGACGATGTAGAGCACTTTTGCCCGTTTTTTTGCCGAACATTAAGCGATTGTTACAGAATCGTCAGTGCAGGACATTCTCTGACTGACTGCGTTATCAAATTCATCAAAATTGACACTCATTTTGGTCGAAAACCGCAAGTTTTTAGACGGTTCTTAAAAATTTGAGAATCCGTGCTCCAAAATCCCCAGAATCCTTCGAATCGTGGTCAAACTGCAAATTCCTCGTTTAGTGTGGGCGTAGTCCCTTATTGTAGTTTGGTTTAGAGCCAGTGATGTCCGTTGAACAGTTCTTTTCGGTCTGGGATGACCATTCAAGGTGCGATCCTAGACAACTGATGGCCCAGCGCCGGCTCAAAAAGCACGCACGCTCGTCGAAATCATCAACAAATCCCTCGTTTTGTGTGGGCGTAGTCCCTTATTGTAATTTGGTTTAGAGCCAGTGATGTCCGTTGAACAGTTCTTTTCGGTCTGGGATGACCATTCAAAGGGCGATCCTGGCTGATTGATGGCCCAGCGCCGGCTTGAAAAGCACGCACGCTCGTCGAAATCATGAACAATTCCCTCGTTTTGTGTGGGCGTAGTCCCTCATTGTAGTTTGGTTTCGAGCCAGTGATGTCCGTTGAACAGTTCTTTTCGGTCTGGGATGACCATTCAAAGGGCGATCCTGGCTGATTGATGGCCCAGCGCCGGCTCAAAAAGCACGCACGCTCGTCAAAATCATCAACAAATCCCTCGTTTTGTGTGGGCGTAGTCCCTTATTGTAGTTTGGTTTCGAGCCAGTGATGTCCGTTGAACAGTTCTTTTCGGTCTGGGATGACCATTCAAGGGGCGATCCTAGACAATTGATGGCCCAGTGCCGGCTCAAAAAGCACGCACGCTCGTCGAAATCATCAACAAATCCCTCGTTTTGTAAGGACAGATCACTCTCTGACTGACTGTGTTATCAAAATCATCAAAATTGACTCTCATTTTGGTCGAAAACCGCAGGTTTTTGGACGGTTCTTGAAAATTTCAGAATCCGTGCTCCAAAATCCCCAGAATCCGTCGAATCGTGTCCAAACTGACATTTTCAGATTCAGCGTGTCTCATTTACTCTGTTTAGATGTAAAAACCAATGAAAACATGCCAAATGCAGTTTAAACAGACAAAAAACCATTTGGGCTTAAAAAAGTTACCAGAACGGATTTACTGCGACTGTTGCAGTAAATCCGTTCTGGTATAATTTTTAACACAGTTTTGATCTTTTCCGTTTTTAGCGCTTTCTTGACCGTTTTTGACCATTCCAAAAGCGGGGATGTCAAGAATAGTCCAAGGCCGACTCGTGGCAACAACCAGAAGACAGATTCGATGCTTCTAACGGATTCTGAGACAGGATTCTGATTCTGACCGAGTCAAGTTTCAAAATCGGCGGATTTTTAACAGCTTTCATGCAGTTTTTGCTAAGTCAAACATATAATTTACCCTTGTGGATACTCCCAGAACACTCCGGGATACAGAAACTAACGAAAGCATCGGATTCTGGCCGAGAATTCTGAATGGCGCCGATGTAGAGCCCTTTTGCCCGTTTTTTGCCGAAAATTGAGCGATTGTTACAGAATCGTCAGTGCAGGACACCCTCTGACTGACTGGGTTATCAAATTCATCAAAATTTACTCTCATTTTGGTCGATGCTTCTAACGGATTCTGAGACAGGATTCTGATTCTGACCGAGTCAAGTTTCAAAATCGGCGGATTTTTAACAGCTTTCATGCAGTTTTTGCTGGGTCAAACATAAAATTAACCTTTGTGGATTATCCTTGAAGACTCTGGGATACAAAAATTAACAAAGGCAATGGATTCTTTCCGAGGATTCTGAATGGCGACGATGTAGAGCACTTTTGCCCGTTTTTTTGCCGAACATTAAGCGATTGTTACAGAATCGTCAGTGCAGGACATTCTCTGACTGACTGCGTTATCAAATTCATCAAAATTGACACTCATTTTGGTCGAAAACCGCAAGTTTTTAGACGGTTCTTAAAAATTTGAGAATCCGTGCTCCAAAATCCCCAGAATCCTTCGAATCGTGGTCAAACTGCAAATTCCTCGTTTAGTGTGGGCGTAGTTCCTTATTGTAGTTTGGTTTAGAGCCAGTGATGTCCGTTGAACAGTTCTTTTCGGTCTGGGATGACCATTCAAGGTGCGATCCTAGACAACTGATGGCCCAGCGCCGGCTCAAAAAGCACGCACGCTCGTCGAAATCATCAACAAATCCCTCGTTTTGTGTGGGCGTAGTCCCTTATTGTAATTTGGTTTAGAGCCAGTGATGTCCGTTGAACAGTTCTTTTCGGTCTGGGATGACCATTCAAAGGGCGATCCTGGCTGATTGATGGCCCAGCGCCGGCTTGAAAAGCACGCACGCTCGTCGAAATCATGAACAATTCCCTCGTTTTGTGTGGGCGTAGTCCCTCATTGTAGTTTGGTTTCGAGCCAGTGATGTCCGTTGAACAGTTCTTTTCGGTCTGGGATGACCATTCAAAGGGCGATCCTGGCTGATTGATGGCCCAGCGCCGGCTCAAAAAGCACGCACGCTCGTCAAAATCATCAACAAATCCCTCGTTTTGTGTGGGCGTAGTCCCTTATTGTAGTTTGGTTTCGAGCCAGTGATGTCCGTTGAACAGTTCTTTTCGGTCTGGGATGACCATTCAAGGGGCGATCCTAGACAATTGATGGCCCAGTGCCGGCTCAAAAAGCACGCACGCTCGTCGAAATCATCAACAAATCCCTCGTTTTGTAAGGACAGATCACTCTCTGACTGACTGTGTTATCAAAATCATCAAAATTGACTCTCATTTTGGTCGAAAACCGCAGGTTTTTGGACGGTTCTTGAAAATTTCAGAATCCGTGCTCCAAAATCCCCAGAATCCGTCGAATCGTGTCCAAACTGACATTTTCAGATTCAGCGTGTCTCATTTACTCTGTTTAGATGTAAAAACCAATGAAAACATGCCAAATGCAGTTTAAACAGACAAAAAACCATTTGGGCTTAAAAAAGTTACCAGAACGGATTTACTGCGACTGTTGCAGTAAATCCGTTCTGGTATGATTTTTAACACAGTTTTGATCTTTTCCGTTTTTAGCGCTTTCTTGACCGTTTTTGACCATTCCAAAAGCGGGGATGTCAAGAATAGTCCAAGGCCGACTCGTGGCAACAACCAGAAGACAGATTCGATGCTTCTAACGGATTCTGAGACAGGATTCTAATTCTGACCGAGTCAAGTTTCAAAATCGGCGGATTTTTAACAGCTTTCATGCAGTTTTTGCTAAGTCAAACATATAATTTACCCTTGTGGATACTCCCAGAACACTCCGGGATACAAAAACTAACGAAAGCATCGGATTCTGGCCGAGAATTCTGAATGGCGCCGATGTAGAGCCCTTTTGCCCGTTTTTTGCCGAACATTGAGCGATTGTTACAGAATCGTCAGTGCAGGACACCCTCTGACTGACTGGGTTATCAAATTCATCAAAATTTACTCTCATTTTGGTCGATGCTTCTAACGGATTCTGAGACAGGATTCTGATTCTGACCGAGTCAAGTTTCAAAATCGGCGGATTTTTAACAGCTTTCATGCAGTTTTTGCTGGGTCAAACATAAAATTAACCTTTGTGGATTATCCTTGAACACTCTGGGATACAAAAATTAACAAAGGCAATGGATTCTTTCCGAGGATTCTGAATGGCGACGATGTAGAGCACTTTTGCCCGTTTTTTTGCCGAACATTAAGCGATTGTTACAGAATCGTCAGTGCAGGACATTCTCTGACTGACTGCGTTATCAAATTCATCAAAATTGACACTCATTTTGGTCGAAAACCGCAAGTTTTTAGACGGTTCTTAAAAATTTGAGAATCCGTGCTCCAAAATCCCCAGAATCCTTCGAATCGTGGTCAAACTGCAAATTCCTCGTTTAGTGTGGGCGTAGTCCCTTATTGTAGTTTGGTTTAGAGCCAGTGATGTCCGTTGAACAGTTCTTTTCGGTCTGGGATGACCATTCAAGGTGCGATCCTAGACAACTGATGGCCCAGCGCCGGCTCAAAAAGCACGCACGCTCGTCGAAATCATCAACAAATCCCTCGTTTTGTGTGGGCGTAGTCCCTTATTGTAATTTGGTTTAGAGCCAGTGATGTCCGTTGAACAGTTCTTTTCGGTCTGGGATGACCATTCAAAGGGCGATCCTGGCTGATTGATGGCCCAGCGCCGGCTTGAAAAGCACGCACGCTCGTCGAAATCATGAACAATTCCCTCGTTTTGTGTGGGCGTAGTCCCTCATTGTAGTTTGGTTTCGAGCCAGTGATGTCCGTTGAACAGTTCTTTTCGGTCTGGGATGACCATTCAAGGTGCGATCCTAGACAATTGATGGCCCAGTGCCGGCTCAAAAAGCACGCACGCTCGTCGAAATCATCAACAAATCCCTCGTTTAGTGTGGGCGTAGTCCCTTATTGTAGTTTGGTTTCGAGCCAGTGATGTCCGTTGAACAGTTCTTTTCGGTCTGGGATAACCATTCAAGGGGCGATCCTAGACAACTGATGGCCCAGCGCCGGCTCAAAAAGCACGCACGCTCGTCGAAATCATCAACAAATCCCTCGTTTAGTGTGGGCGTAGTCCCTTATTGTAGTTTGGTTTCGAGCCAGTGATGTCCGTTGAACAGTTCTTTTCGGTCTGGGATGACCATTCAAGGTGCGATCCTAGACAACTGATGGCCCAGCGCCGGCTCAAAAAGCACGCACGCTCGTCGAAATCATCAACAAATCCCTCGTTTTGTGTGGGCGTAGTCCCTTATTGTAATTTGGTTTAGAGCCAGTGATGTCCGTTGAACAGTTCTTTTCGGTCTGGGATGACCATTCAAAGGGCGATCCTGGCTGATTGATGGCCCAGCGCCGGCTTGAAAAGCACGCACGCTCGTCGAAATCATGAACAATTCCCTCGTTTTGTGTGGGCGTAGTCCCTCATTGTAGTTTGGTTTCGAGCCAGTGATGTCCGTTGAACAGTTCTTTTCGGTCTGGGATGACCATTCAAGGTGCGATCCTAGACAACTGATGGCCCAGCGCCGGCTCAAAAAGCACGCACGCTCGTCAAAATCATCAACAAATCCCTCGTTTTGTGTGGGCGTAGTCCCTTATTGTAGTTTGGTTTCGAGCCAGTGATGTCCGTTGAACAGTTCTTTTCGGTCTGGGATGACCATTCAAGGTGCGATCCTAGACAACTGATGGCCCAGCGCCGGCTCAAAAAGCACGCACGCTCGTCGAAATCATCAACAAATCCCTCGTTTTGTGTGGGCGTAGTCCCTTATTGTAGTTTGGTTTAGAGCCAGTGATGTCCGTTGAACAGTTCTTTTCGGTCTGGGATGACCATTCAAGGTGCGATCCTAGACAACTGATGGCCCAGCGCCGGCTCAAAAAGCACGCACGCTCGTCGAAATCATCAACAAATCCCTCGTTTTGTGTGGGCGTAGTCCCTTATTGTAGTTTGGTTTAGAGCCAGTGATGTCCGTTGAACAGTTCTTTTCGGTCTGGGATGACTATTCAAGGTGCGATCCTAGACAACTGATGGCCCAGCGCCGGCTCAAAAAGCACGCACGCTCGTCGAAATCATCAACAAATCCCTCGTTTTGTGTGGGCGTAGTCCCTTATTGTAGTTTGGTTTAGAGCCAGTGATGTCCGTTGAACAGTTCTTTTCGGTCTGGGATGACCATTCAAGGTGCGATCCTAGACAACTGATGGCCCAGTGCCGGCTCAAAAAGCACGCACGCTCGTCGAAAACATTCCGTGGTTTTTTGTCGTTGCAAGGCATTCGGTTATGATACGCTTTCATGGAGTTCGTGATCCGCGTTCTTCTGAGGTTCCAGGACGTCCAGGTGTTGTTGGTAAGCGAGATCCCTTGTGACTCCATGTAATCAGCAAGCTTTTGTAGCGCCGCGGTTAGCCAGGACGTCAGAGTTGGGCGGCGCCGTCGGCGGTTTCGAGAAGGGGTCATCCAGAAATTACGTCATTAAAAAATCGAAGATTTTGAGGGTCCTACTCCTTCCATCATAAACCGTCATTGGAAGCCAAACACCTCACCCTTAATGACGTAATTTTTCGAACTTGAAAAATTGATTTCAAAACTTGTAAAAGCGCAAAATTGAACCATTGTTCTCGTAAATGGCCGATCTATAGCACCAACCGCCCCTGAATGCATAAAAAATCAAGAAATGCATTTTCACGGACGTGGTTTACGGTAACTTTGACCACGGAATCCGTGATTTTACCTGATTTTTAAATTACGTCATTTTGAGCCTTGACCACCTCTACCCTCCATCATTTTTCGTCATTGATTGGCTTACCCACCTCCCCCTTACCACCAATGACGTAATTTCTGGATGACCCCCAAAACCGTGAGCAGTTTTCAGCAGGGCTTGCGAGTAGTGGAACAAGCACCCGTAAACTTGATTGTCGCCGACT
This sequence comes from Panagrellus sp. LJ2284, assembly GCA_024447225.1. NCBI lineage: Eukaryota > Metazoa > Nematoda > Chromadorea > Rhabditida > Panagrolaimidae > Panagrellus > Panagrellus sp. LJ2284. The sequence goes on from JAMRYC010000002.1 coordinate 10,499,395, forward strand.
ATTACCTTCATGGGCTTCTGCAGTGCGGGTTTGTAGTCGACGTGCATCAGTTTGATGTGGGACGTGATGTTGAGTTTGGCCTATGCTTCCTTGATCGTCAAGACAACTTCCATGTAAGTTTTCTCGAGTCTGTTGGGCAGCAGTGTCATCACCATTGGTCCAGGAACCGTACAACCCTGCACTGTTGACTTGGGCTCGGCCTCCACAATTGGTAGAACTGCAGACGTAGTAGAAGATTCCGGTCGTTTCCTTCTTGTCGGAGCGGTTTTGATGCCAGACTTTGACGCGGGTACTGTCTGCGTCGTCATAATGATAGCAGAGGGTCTTGTCTTCACACTTATCAGTGTATTCATAGTGATGGACAGGAATCGGTGTGTCACTGAGAACAGCTTTGGAAGTCATCTGGGGGAACGGCAAACCGAGTAAGTTTCGGATCCATTCACGGAAACCTTCATAGTCGGGCTCAATCGCGTTGTAATGGGTCCTTTAGTGATGCAGTTCTTGAGCAACGCTTGAGAGTAATGGAAAAGGCAACCGTAAACGTTGTCATTTCCCACCAGATCCTTCATCGCTTCCTGAAGGGCCGTCTCGTAATCACAATAAAGACTCTGGATGCAAGACGTCAACTGCAGCTTCTTCCACTCCTCATTGATGACATCGACGACGGTTTGGTACGTTTCAACCGTTTTGTTGAACAGCAAAGCCATGACCTAAGGTTCCTACTCAAAATCGGAAGAGCCTACAGACGGTAGTAGGCCACTGATGAGAAAAACCTGAAACATATCACGGTAAGCAATATGGTTGGAAACACTCGAAATTAAAACCTAGTGAAAACCTTGTGGACTTTTCGTAAACGTTCTATCAACAACTGTGATTTCACACGTCACTGATGTGTAATCGGAGTAGTAGTACAGAAGGGATTTGTTGCCATGATCGTTGTAGCCAAACTTGAAACCGCGTATCTCCATATATATATGGATAGATGTGGTCAGGTCGTTGGGATTCCGGTTGTGGTGGAACTTGTGCCTCTTGTGTTTGATCTGAAAGACAATTATTATGGTATATGAATCTTGAATCCGATGAAATCACTGGTTTCAAAGTTCGACGGAGCGGACTGTTGAGCTTCAATCTCTGTTTTCCTCTTTTTCAGCCAGTTGCCAACGGTCGTCGGAGCCTAAGACATTCTAGACAACATGAATACGAATGTCGTGAGCATCAATAAGAGCTTTCTGGCGCCATGGCAGAAGATAGATGCAGTTCGGATTTTTGTCATTCCTCAGCTAACGTTTGAACTAAAAGGCGGCATTGGGACAAGGTGGAAGAACTTCAACGATTATCAAGCCGGTGAAAGAACTTTCGAGCATCTGTGACGTCGTCGAAACAGTCTATCTTCTCTACTTTAAGGATCCACAAGTGGCAGTGGTGGCACAGTCCACTCTTTAGGATGATGTGCAACAGAAGACTAAGCAAAAATCGACTCCAGAAATCGTCAATGATTACCTCGAGGGCTCGACCGCAGGCGTACTTGGAGGCAAAAGTGTTACGTACAGCTCAATATAGTATCGCCTTCGCATCTCAACCCGCCATCTCCGAAGAATGTTCTCGATGAAATGATCGTGCGACAGCGCCGGAATAAACCTTTTCATAACCGAACTTAGAGAATGCCTTTCGCAAGTACTCCGCCAAAAAACTTGCAGCAAAGGCGGACTAGGGCAAAGTCTTCAAACTAGTAAAATATAAAACCACATTTGATTTAGCCCAAATTTGTACCTCTATTTTTTGTGTAGTGCATCGTGAACAAAAATATTAAGATACTAAAAGTAGTTTATTGATCAGTTTGCGCACATCTCTACATACTATAAAAAAGGCAGCTTTTTAAAACTGATGAGGGCAGCAAAGTTTTGAGATGCATTCGTTGGGATCTTCAGTATCCAGACGACTCGACGGCGGCAGCCGGTGCGGGAGCCTGTTCGACGGCGGCCGGGGCTTCTTCGACGGGAGCGGGAGCGGCTTCAGCGGGAGCGGAGTAACCGGCGGCGGGGGCGGCTTCTACGGCAGCGGGGGCAGCTTCAGGAGCGGGAGCAGCGGCGGGGGCAACGGGTTCGTCACCGTAGCTGTTGTCGCGCTTCTTGCGGTAGCCAGATGATTCGACGGCAGGGGCAGCGGCAGCCGGAGCGGGGGCCTGTTCGACGGCGGCCGGGGCTTCCTCAACGGGAGCGGGGGCAGCTTCAGCGGGAGCGGAGTAACCGGCGGCGGGGGCGGCTTCAACGGCAGCGGGGGCGGCTTCAGGAGCGGGAGCAGCGGCGGGGGCAACGGGTTCGTCACCGTAGCTGTTGTCGCGCTTCTTGCGGTAGCCAGATGATTCGACGGCAGGGGCAGCGGCAGCCGGAGCGGGGGCCTGTTCGACGGCGGCCGGGGCTTCCTCAACGGGAGCGGGGGCGGCTTCAGCGGGAGCGGAGTAACCGGCGGCGGGGGCAGCTTCAACGGCAGCGGGAGCGGCTTCAGGAGCGGGAGCGGCGGCGGGGGCAACGGGCTCGTCACCGTAGCTGTTGTCACGCTTCTTGCGGTAGCCAGATGATTCGACGGCAGGGGCAGCGGCAGCCGGAGCGGGGGCCTGTTCGACGGCGGCCGGGGCTTCCTCAACGGGAGCGGGGGCAGCTTCAGCGGGAGCGGAGTAACCGGCGGCGGGGGCGGCTTCAACGGCAGCAGGGGCGGCTTCAGGAGCGGGAGCGGCGGCGGGGGCAACGGGCTCGTCACCGTAGCTGTTGTCGCGCTTCTTGCGGTAGCCAGATGATTCGACGGCAGGGGCAGCGGCAGCCGGAGCGGGGGCCTGTTCGACGGCGGCCGGGGCTTCCTCAACGGGAGCGGGGGCAGCTTCAGCGGGAGCGGAGTAACCGGCGGCGGGGGCGGCTTCAACGGCAGCGGGGGCGGCTTCAGGAGCGGGAGCAGCGGCGGGGGCAACAGGCTCGTCACCGTAGCTGTTGTCACGCTTCTTGCGGTAGCCAGAAGATTCGACAGCGGGGGCGGCGGCAGCCGGAGCGGGGGCCTGTTCGACGGCGGCCGGGGCTTCCTCAACGGGAGCGGGGGCGGCTTCAGCGGGAGCAGAGTAACCGGCGGCGGGGGCGGCTTCAACGGCAGCGGGGGCGGCTTCGGGAGCGGCAGCGGCAGCGGGGGCAACGGGCTCATCACCGTAGCTGTTGTCACGCTTCTTGCGGTAGCCGGAAGATTCGACAGCGGGAGCGGCGGCAGCCGGAGCGGGGGCCTGTTCGACGGCAGCCGGGGCTTCCTCGACGGGAGCGGGAGCAGCTTCAGCGGGAGCGGAGTAACCGGCGGCGGGGGCGGCTTCAACGGCAGCAGGGGCGGCTTCAGGAGCGGGAGCGGCGGCGGGGGCAACGGGCTCGTCACCGTAGCTGTTGTCGCGCTTCTTGCGGTAGCCAGATGATTCGACGGCAGGGGCGGCGGCAGCCGGAGCGGGGGCCTGTTCGACGGCGGCCGGGGCTTCCTCAACGGGAGCGGGAGCAGCTTCAGCGGGAGCGGAGTAACCGGCGGCGGGGGCGGCTTCAACGGCAGCAGGGGCGGCTTCAGGAGCGGGAGCGGCGGCGGGGGCAACGGGCTCGTCACCGTAGCTGTTGTCGCGCTTCTTGCGGTAGCCAGATGATTCGACGGCAGGGGCAGCGGCAGCCGGAGCGGGGGCCTGTTCGACGGCGGCCGGGGCTTCCTCAACGGGAGCGGGGGCGGCTTCAGCGGGAGCAGAGTAACCGGCGGCGGGGGCGGCTTCAACGGCAGCGGGGGCGGCTTCGGGAGCGGGAGCGGCGGCGGGGGCAACGGGCTCATCACCGTAGCTGTTGTCACGCTTCTTGCGGTAGCCAGATGATTCGACGGCAGGGGCAGCCGGAGCGGGGGCCTGTTCGACGGCAGCCGGGGCTTCCTCAACGGGAGCGGGGGCAGCTTCAGCGGGAGCGGAGTAACCAGCGGCAGGGGCGGCTTCAACGGCAGCGGGGGCGGCTTCAGGAGCGGGAGCAGCGGCGGGGGCAACAGGCTCGTCACCGTAGCTGTTGTCACGCTTCTTGCGGTAGCCAGAAGATTCGACAGCGGGGGCGGCGGCAGCCGGAGCGGGGGCCTGTTCGACGGCAGCCGGGGCTTCCTCAACGGGAGCGGGGGCAGCTTCAGCGGGAGCGGAGTAACCGGCAGCAGGGGCGGCTTCTACGGCGGCGGGGGCGGCTTCAGGGGCAGGAGCGGCGGCGGGAGCGACGGGCTCATCACCATAGCTGTTGTCACGCTTCTTACGGTAGCCGGAGGACTGGACAGCAGCGGCAGCGGCGGCAGGGGCCTGTTCGACAGCCGCAGCGGGTTGTTCAACTGGGGCTTCAACGGGAGCGGGGGCAGCAACAGCGGGAGCGACGGCTTCGTCACCGTAGCTGTTGTCACGCTTGTAAACTACAAAATAAAAAATATATTACTAGTTATGAATATGTATTTACAAACTTACTCGATTTGGCCGAGACGCCGAGGAAAAGAGCTGCACAAAGCACCAGGTGGAACTTCATCTTTACTGTGATGAGTCGAATGGATGCTCGAATGCTGATGGTGGGGGTGGCAATGGGGTCTTAAATAGTTGATAGAAGAAAAGTTTTGATACTGGAACAACTGTGCGTCCGTTGAGGGTCGTGATTTCCGTTGTCGGGGGTTGTTCCCTGTTTTCTGTAATGTTTCTTAATATGCGGTGCAGCCCTCCACAGTGAAGATGGTGCGCATGTCCTATTCACACACCGTGGCCTTAGTTTTTTTACGCGACGATGCCGCTGGACTTGTCAAATGAAACCGGTTTTTTTCTTGACGGCATTTTTCATAGGGCGTGCCTTTTCATTTTTTTGGACCAGCAGACGTCGCCTCTTCAGGGGTTACCTTTGCAAAGTGTCTGTCCGAAGGACAAGCGAAAGGGAAACATGTTAGACAACAATTCAAACCCGATGCATGTTGCCTTTCTCCGAAGCGATTAGAATCAAGGTTAGTGTTGCGCAGAAAACATCTTTTTTTGTCTTTGTTGTTTACTTTTCACGTCAATTATTTTTCTCGACCTTTAACAACAGATGAAGAATTGCACTGCGCGGCATTTTGATCTTAAACTGAAGCAAACGGTTTTATGAGCCTGCTGTTGAAGGTCATAGAAAGCCAAAAAAGCATTGTCGAAAGGGTTTTTTTATGGCTACAGTCATATTCCGTCGATTCGCCCGTATCACAGTAACAGACGATTAACAAAAAACTGACGTATTGGATTAATGGACTTCACTTTTTTTCAAAGAGCAGAGTATTTTAATAAATCAAGAGCAAGTAAACTTTTGGTGCCAACTTTTTTTGTAACATTCTGGTTTGATCGTTATGACATCACTATGTTATGAGAACGATGTAGTTACGTCAAATTGCATCAGTCTGGTTAATTACCGGTACCTATTGCGTCAACAAAACCGATTTTGATTGGTGAAACCCCTTTGTTAAACCATCAACGTCGTTCCCAACCTTTGAGAGGTCATACGATGTGATGTACAAGGTCAAATGCAGAAGATTTTTTTGCACCATCAGTGTTCAGCTAAGCAAGCAATTGTGTTTTCATGTCTGTCCAAAAATCAACGCAGGTGGCCACATTGTCTGATGTCTCGTATGCAATGAGTCGTGAAATAGGTAAAAAAACATTCGAAACAAGTACATCTTCTTATAGCCAGACATGGGATATTATTTCTTGCGAAAACAGGTTATCCCCGACGGTGGTGCGGCGAAGATGAACGCGAGTGCATTCGGATCCGGTGAAACACAGGCGTGATGAAGCAACTTAGTGTTCTAAATGGGGTTTAGACGTTCGGTGATAAGTTTGATTGGCGCAATCGAAGTGACATTAAATCATGTAAACAATTTATTGTTTTACGTCACTTTTTGCTACACATTTTGTAAAAAACTATTTACGCTTCGCATGATGGAATTTATCATTCAAATGTGTTAAGCATGATCACGTTTCACATTAATGCGTTCAGAATTTAGCTTCTTTGTCTGATATAAAAAATTAAGTGTCGTACATGTTCACTTGTCGAATAATATGCATTGTCCAATCGTATAGACCTTGTTTTGTTTTTCGACTACTCAAGTTCTAAACATGTTTTTTTGAACAGTTAAACTGTCCTTGTAAAAAAATACTATAGCCATTTACACTTTCTTCGATTAAAAGTGTCATGAAGCAATTTTAAATTCGATAAAAAAAAACGTAAGGCAATATTAAGGTTGACGACAAACCCAGCGACCATGAAGACATTTCCAGAAGTTGCAATGTGAGGACAGGAACAAGTTTCATCGAAAGCAGGATCGTAGAGAGCAAGTTGTCGTTTTTTAAGTGTCACTTACATTGGTGATGATGGCATTGGAGCCGCGAAGAAAAACATTTAACGCTACAGGGTGTAAAAACGAAAATAATAATTAGGCTATTGTCGTCGTACTTGCAGGGACTTTTTTAAATGAAAAAAAGTGAATACGTGAAAGAATATTAGTTAGAAGAAAGAAAGCATAGCAGTCTGTTAATTTTTTAGTATATTATCACATACAACGTCTCAATAAAGATTGCATCACGTTTGAAAGTCACTTTTTTTCTTGTAATTGATGGGTTTGATGGTAAACATCTGTATTGATATCTTTTACTTCCGGGGTTATAACCAAAGTTGAAACGTCTATGTCTGTATTGGGTGCAAAGCAAGTCAGTACACAATGCAGTGTCCTTTTCTCGTAAAATCAAAAAGTGTTTCACATTTGGTAACCTGGTGGGTAAAGCGAATCATACTCAAGGTTGTTCCACTTCTACTGTCTCGTAAACATGCTTAGCGCCATTTTGTCTCTCTTACACACGTTTTTGCATTCTTTTCGCACATGTTTCCCTTTACCTGATGAAAAGAAAAGGATGGAATAATGCAAAAGAAGGTTAACCAATCCTAAATAAATGTTCCACTCCTATGAACAGTGGTATTTCACTTACTTAGATCATATGTGTTGCAGTTAACATGTCCCTATGTCGCATGTCTAATGCGTCAACATCCATTTGTGGGTCACCGTCTGGATATGCCAGCGCCAGTGATACGTCTAGTGTCGATTCTTGGCACTGGGGATCGACACTAGACTCATCGGATTCTAACTTCAGTTTAGAATCTTATCCGAGTCAACATCAAAAAATTGTCTTTCTTCATAATGCGATACCTCTTGCTGTAAAGGAACACACAAAAGTGTTCGCAACCAAGTCAATCAAATTGGTATGTGTTGTTCAGTTCTTTTTTTGCATCACCGTGCCCTTGAGCATCATCATCATCGACCTTAGCATTTCAGCTCTTGAAAAAATGTTCATCACTTGTGTCCCAAAAGGTTCGGCTTACCCATTGGCGACAGGTTTACACCATCGAGCGGAAACCGTCGATCAATCTTCTGAAGTAAGTCAAGTACAAACAACTCAAACGTAATCATTACACCGAGTTTCATTTTCAGTCCCGTACGGCTACTACAGTATAAGCCCATCGACGAAAAGTTAAACCCTGTCGAGTTTGTGTTAAAATACGTGTGCAACACGGTTCAAGACGTTCAAGAACTGCGAAAGAATCCACAGCGTGTTGCACATCTATTGACGGGTGGTGATGTTGACGTCATCCTACAAGTGCGTTTTTTCACACAATTAAGAGAAACCGATAAAGAAATATTTATAGGACGTAGCTTTCGCTCTTTCCAAGGTCGAACGAATCAACGATACCGCTTTAAAAAAGAAACGCCCGAAAAGTTAATAAAATGCCATACCGATTGCATTAATAAACATCTGAATTCAATTTCATCCGCGCATTCCTTTGTATTCAAGAAAGCAATAAAGATGTTTGTTCTTTGACATTTACGTCATTAGATATTTCGATGGTCTAATTCTATTCAACGAAGCAACCAAACCTTTTTGACCTTCAATGTTTATTACACTGTTCACTTTCGCTAAACCCAATTAAAGAAAAATTCAAATCTCGTATTTGCGAGACGGATGGATCGGGAAAGAATGTAAAGCAATAAACAATGTACTAAGCAAAACAACATAATAATCGTAAACCTGTTTATAAACGATACCTATCCTATGCAAAACAACAAAAACAATAGAACGATTCTAGTTTCCTAACCTACTAGTGATTGCTTGCTCCGCGTCCTCGACGGAAATGCGCTTTTCCGAAATGTTGATCAACTCATTTCGAAGCTTGTTGAAGGCCTTCTTCTTGGCGTTACCGGTAGCGCTGTGGATTTTGTGAACAACTTTTTCGTTCTTGGCAATGATGGCATCGAGAAAACCTTGAAACTCGGGATCCGATGGGTGTAGTCTGCTTAGGTTGCTTTGTTCGATTAGAAGGTCGACGTTGCCAGAAAGTTCGCCTCTAAGATACCCCTTCAGCAAATCAATTGCCACTAACTTGGTAATAACGTGATTGGTGTGCGCATTGACAATTAGAACAAAGGGTTCAGTAAAGTTAGCACTGAAATTGTAGTTTGATAAATGGTCAAAAAGTGGATGTTAACTCACTTCAAAGGAGGATAAGGGATACCAAGACCACCGCAAATGACACGAAGCTCTTTGAACCAAGTAAAGTATTCGGACGATTCGGAATTTACATATGGCAAGGTTTGACGGACGAAGGAACTTTTTTCGTCGTCTTTCTGCAAATAGTGGACTTTTTACAAGTTACAAAATGAAAAATATTGCATACCACGATACTTAAAGCTAATCCAGCTGGTACACCGTAGTTTTCAATGTAGTCCCGATACTCGACGTCGTAGCGAACATTGGATTTGGCTTCTGCGACCCATTCGGACTCAATTCTTAAGCGTGGAAGATTTGGCTCTGGTGTAAATCGGTAGTCGAGGGCATCACTTTTCTCGCGAAGGACCACAATGTTCCTGAAATCAATCAATGAAATGACTTAAATGTAAAATTTAACCAACCCATCATCGTCGGCATTGAGAGTAACATTTGTGATTTCCTCCCCGGCTTCTAAAATGCTGATCTGTCGCTTGACTTCATTGTTAATGGCTTCTTTTAACAAACGGATGCTGTTGATATTCTTGATCTCTGTGCGGGGTTTGTCTTCACCATTGACGCGAATGGAGACATTGGCATCGATTCGCATGTTGCCTTCTGAAATGGATTCAGGCTAAACTACAAAAAGTGAATCATAATGTTTTGAAAAACTTACTGTGAAGTTCACCGGCACAAATATGATTGTGTATGAGCAGCAGTCTCAACTGATCAACAAAAGCGGCCGCTTCAGAAGCACTGTTGAAATCTGGATGTGTGACGATCTCGATGAGGCCAACTCCGGCGCGGTTCAAGTCAATGAAAAGTCTGTTTCCATCCATCTTGATCGTCTTCCCGCTGTCAATTTCGAGTTGAACTTGATGCAATCGTACTTTTTTGAAATCTGCATCGGTCTGAATGAATCACTTTATATTTGTTTTCACCAAATAGGCTCAAATCAACTCACATTATCTTCCTCCACTGGATAGTACTCAAACCACCCTCCTTTGGCGATGGGATAGTCCTGCTGGGTGATCTGATAGCCCATGGGCATGTCTGGATAAAAGTAATGTTTGCGATCGAAGCGGCATACGGGTTGAATTTGACTGTTTAGAAGTAGAGCGGCTTGTAGGCTTTTCTAAAAATGATGTTCCCCTTTATTTTATATATATTTTTCTTGCTAATTTCCTCACCTGCACACATTCTTTGTTCAATCGTGGCAGCGTACCCGGCACGCCGAGATCAAAATCAGCAACACTGCTATTGCATGCCGTGGAAGCATCGATCGCCGCGGCCGAGAAAAGCTTAGTTTTGGTCAAGAGCTGCGCATGAACTTCAAGTCCAATGACCGGCTCAATTACACCGAGACTGGACACAGGACGTGTTTTTCCCGCTGTTCGAGAATTACAGCGAACGCTAATACGGCCGGGAACGCATTGCCGACGGCAAAACACCCGTCCAAGCATGGTCAGTCGAAATGGGGACGAATTTTGAAAAGGGCTATTTGAGTTCGGTCGCGTTTTGCAACCGCCGCCTGGCGTACAGAACGGACGCACACTTCTCGAGCAGATTTTGAGCCTGTGCGCATTGAGTTTTGTTCGTTGCGAGCCATTCGTGGTCAGTCTCGCCGCGGCCCAGACTGCAAAAACGTTCCAATTCGTTCCTCGACCACTTCCGCGCTTTCGACATTACTCGCTTTTGTACTTTATATATTCAAAGTTTACTTATTCAGGGTTGTCATGAGGCTATTCCGAGCGATTTTGATATGTCTAGCGATCGCCCTGGCCGTTGTCCCGGTCCTCAGTTTAGAGTTCGAGGAAGACAATGAATTTGCCGAGTTTGAAGTCGCTGATGAGGTTCCAGTCGAAAAGCCGGCTGTAAAGAGTCCAGTCGAAGCCGAGAAGGTTGCGCCACCGAAAGCGACAGAAGCCGAGAGCAAAACCCCGGTGAATGTAAGTCATTGGATCCGCCTCCTTTCAATCTTTAAACGAGCAATTTACAGGACAAAGACGCCGACGATTTCGCTCACCTATCCGACGAGGAAGAGTTCGACATCGAAGAGCCGAAGCAGGATGAAAGCGAGATTGAAGCCAGCGATGAGAAGAAGCCTCTTGAGATCAAGCCGCTTCAATTTACTGATGTAAGATATATAATTTATATATATTTTTACATCGTAACATGCAATTTCTTCAGATCCCCAATCACTTCCGCACAAACTGGTCTTCTTACCAAGTCGAAGCCCTGGCCCTTTCCATCATCGCTATTTACATGCTGAACTATCTCCACGGACGTCAACGCAATCAGAACATTGCCAACCAATGGTTCCAAGACGTCGAACCCAGTCTGACCGATCAGTTCGCCCTCGTCGGTGATGATGGCACGAGCAGCAATCCGGAGGGAGCTCTACTCAAGGAAACTGACTACTCCTATGCTTTATGGTGTTCTGGTCGTGTCGGTGTCCAGGGTTTGCTCTGTCAGTTGCGCATGATCAAGCGTCAGGATGTCATCGGCCTTGTCTACAACTGGTACAAGCCAAAAACTGACAAGGTTACGTATAAGTTCGAGCTGGACGCCGGTGAGCTTGACCCTATTGTTCTTGTTATGGGTAATAAGAAGAACGTCACGAAGGCTGTGAAGGAGCTTGCTGATCTGGTGAGTTTCTTATTTTATCATGTTTTCATATATAAATTTTTTATTTCAGTCCACTTACGCTATCGAACGCAAAGGTCTCGAACGATTCAGCCTTCCTGCCAGCTTTGGTCTCTGGGCCGAAATTCCTGAAACGATCTCCGCCGTTTTGGATCCATACGTCGTAAACCTCATCAACCAGTATGAAAAATACATTGATCTCATTCACATCAGTGACCAATTCTGCGGTCTGAAGCTCCAAGAGTGAGTTTAAACCCACCTTTTGACCTCTTTTTTACCAATGCTTTTCCAGGGGTGAAACCTACACTCGCCTCCCCGACACCACTCCGTCCATGTTCTTCACCTACAACATCATTCCCTCCGAAGACAGTGAAACCGCAACCAGAGCTCTTCTCAACCTCAGTATTTACTTGGTGGACAAGCTCCGCCGATACCGGTTGAGCCGTGAAGGCAAGGCCAAGGCTGACAAGAAGCGCCAGAGTGTTGAGGAATCCTATCTGAAGGTGACCCATCAGCAGCGTCAAGAAATCGCTCAAGCCCGTCGGGAGGAGAAGGCCCGTGAACGAAAACAGCGTCTCCTGGAGGAGGAAGATCCCGAAAAACAGCGTCGTCTTCAAAAACTTGAAGATAAACGTGAGCTCAAGGCTAAGCAGCCTAAGATGAAGCAGGTCCGTATGAAGTAAACCATATTTCTCATAATTTTCCCCGCCCTAGTTCTCAAAATTAGGTTTGTACTAGCACGTTTTTCATGGTGCATATTTTGGAAAACCAATTTGTTTGAATTTTAAATTGTTTTGTAATATTTAATTTGATGTTTTGATAATGAAATTCTTGACTTTATTCATTGAAACAAGGATACGTTCACAAAGTGGGGTACAAATCATTGAAAAACAGAAAACAGATGGAAAACAATAAAAGTGGATAGTTTAAAAATTGAAAAAAAAAACAGAATGGTATTTACAGATCGTACGGATTACAAAGGGTCGTAAGGCATGGTCCTTTACGAGCAGAGATTCAGATGCGAGTACGCTGAAGTTCGGCTTCGGTGGGTGCCGGCTTTTGGTTGGGCGTTTCATTCGTGACGCCACTGAAATCGGTCGATACCCCGGCGGATTTGGAGTAATCAAACGGATCCATGGTCTGAGTTTGGTTAGATTCTTCGGCCATGAAGGAAGCGTTTGAATCTTCATTGAGCTGCGTGGACGAGTTCGTGTTAGTGTCTGGAAAATTTGCATATATACCCCGATTCAGCGAAAAAAAATCGATAGACAACTCACTCATAGTAGCTTCAAGGGTGGTCGAACTCGCAATGGTGGCGACAGGCTTCGGGGCGGTTGGGGTGTCGACAACGGGCAACCATTTGGGGACGACGAGTTGGGTATCCTTTAAGACGATCCAGCGCTTCTTCCTGAAGAAAGATAACAGTAAATTACTGATCAAGTGTGAAAAGACGGGCAAAAAGTGTCGACTTACCACTTCCTAACCTTGTCGATAGCGTTGATAACGCGCTTAAGATCGTCCTTGGCGCGATTGCGGGTTTCGGCACGTTGGCTGCGAGACATGACGGTAAAGATAGTAAAACGTAGGGGGTCTTTGGAAAAGGGTCCACTAACAGCGCAGGTCCACCACACACAATGCAAACACAATGCAAAAACGCGGGAGTGAGTTTGGTTGGGGACGGTTTGCCAATGAAACGATGTGTGTCGATGGGCACACAATGGGTGTTAGGCTTGACCCTCGTTTTTCGTTGGGACAATGCGTAAAGCCCGGAGGGATTGACCCGGTACGGTAGTGCCTCTGAAGGCAGACGACACACCTGAACACTTCTACTCACATCAGACCGTCGGATCGATATGAGTTGATTTTGTATCTACAAACAATATTGATGTATTTGTCAGGTTCGGATTTTTGATATTTATGAAATCATGCTTAATTTTATTATCGATAAAACAATTTAAATTTGTTTAAAAAACCGACAAAGTACAAAAAAAATTGTTTTAACATAAACAATTGCGGTCACGAATTAGCAAAAAGGGCCGCCCACCTAATGGTAACAGTGGACCTAACGTTAGAGCCTTTGGGATAAGTGTTTGGGAACCACCATCAGCGGGTTAAGACGACCGGCAGCGTTTAATTCGCACGTGGTTTTAACGCCTGTCTTTCTAGGATCACTGACAACGTACGGCAGAGAGTTGTCAGACCAGTCGACGAGAGACCGCGTGTTTGCCGTGGCGCTTTTGTCATTTGGACCCATTCAAGTCGAAATGCGTCATTTTCTTTGAATATTGTTTTCGATTATTATTGTTAAGGTTTTTAACGATCACAAAATGATGATATATTTTTACAAGTGCTGTAATAAATAAAAAATGACAAAAACAGTAATCAAAATAAATTGATGTCGACGTTTATTTCAAAAATCAACCGTTTGTATGCCAATAAAAATACTGCACGGTGAATCCATGATTACAATACAATTGAAACTCCACATACTGTATAAAAGTTCATAAGGTCGAGCAATAAAAAACACTTTCTTCTAAACTACGAAAACGACAAAAGTCGTGATGCATTCAAATTGGGAAGTCATTGAGCGTAAAACGTCAATTCGTTCCATGACTGGCAGTTTTCCGGTGCCGTATTTGATGGTGGACCTGTGTGAGTCGCTAAAGGCCATTTAGCTCAATCTGGCATGGCTCGTCGAGGTCGGTTAGCTCGTTCTGTTTCATTGAATGCTCCAACCTCAGTGGCACAGCATGTTACCCCTGCTACCAGTGCTATTGCATCACGATGGCGCGCGCCCACCTTGAAGACGAAAGTTGTCAGATTTATGACAACCAAATTTTTAGTAAATCAGGTATTTTTTCTTTTACTTTTGTTAAACTAACTCCAGTATCGTTACAGGTAAGCTCAGAAAATGCGCCGAGTGTCCTATCAAGTAGCTTTCAACCAGTTAACTTGTTTCTGCGCATTATTGGTATGTGTTATCGTATCAACCGGACCGAAGGCAAGAAAACTATGATGATTTTGATGATTTACAACTTTGTCATGCTTCTATGTCTAATTCTTTATGGTTGCTTGCTTCTCGTTGGACTTCATCAAACTCGTTCACTGCAATATCGATGGACAAACGCCACACATTTTTCCGGTCTTACACTTTGTGCTATTAGTATTTGGCTAAACATACGGATACACATAATGAAACCGAAATTTGTGGATGAAGCGTTGTCATCGTCTTCGGTGAATGAGCAACATGTTGAAAAGAGAGCATTTGTGTTGAAGTAAGAAAAAACAAATGCTAATAAGCGATAAAAGTTAACGTTTTTTTCAGATTATTGTCAATTTGTTGCATTGCTTTCACCTGTTTGACAGTGATTTCAATTGAAGTCGCCCGATTTAACGCGGAAGATCGCTTCGGTATTTTTGACATGTCAACGAAAAGAATGCCGTTTGTATTTACCTGCGGACCTTTATGCCGCTTTCTAGAAGTTGTTCTCCATGGAAATTGCATGTTAAACATTTTTGCTGCAACATCTGTTTTCATGGTACTTTCAACTGCCATTGCCACCGAAGCGTCTAGCCTGGCATCTGATATAAAGAGATACCCCTCCAACCAAGGCATTGATCATCTTGTTTATCGCTTTCAATCGATAGAACGCTCTATTCGAGAGCTCGATCGTAATTTTTCTGCCGTTTTGTTCGGATTTATCACTCTTACTGTCATTGGACTTTTCCTGTGCCTCAGGACAAAGGCAAAATTAATGATTTCCGAAGGGGAAGTCGGCGGCGTTTCAGCGTTGAGTGCATTTATTGTGTTTTCTGTTTGTACTGGGGCGACTGTGATGTTTGGCATTTATGTTAATGGACAGGTTTGAAAAATTGTTTTAAAGTTATTATTCGTTGAACTTGAGGTTTTAGTTGGATGAGTTCCAAAGTGCGTCACACAAAGTTAGTGATTTACAGCAAATGGAATACTTTGGATCCAATTCGGTATAAAGTTACATCATACATACATCCTGAACAAAAAATAGTTTTTTTTAGGTTAAGTTGTTAAGTTTCATGCTTCGGTTGAGTGACAATCGTGATAGAGTCAAGGTCGGAGGCATGTTTACAATCAAACGACAATCCGCCGTTTCGGTTAGTTGATTTTTTTCAGGTTCAGGTTGAACGTCAGAAAACGTTTCAGCTGGTATTATTCATCGCTCTGATTGGCTTCTTTCTGTTCGCTGCAAATGAAGGTTGTTTGAATCTACTTTGATTGAAACATAAACTGTTTGAATAAAAACTTATGTTCCATAATGACTATTTTTGTAACGCTGACAAAACATTAGTAAACGACATCCGCATTCTGTCGTCAAACATCCGAAGCAACACTTACTGTCAAAAAGACAATTGTTTTGAATCCTAAAATTGATTGCAAACGTCGGAGGGCATGGTGATCGTTTAAGCTTTTGTAGTGAGGGAGAACAAATGGAAGATGATCCGGCCGTGTATCGTATTTGGGTCAGTGAAGTCAAAGCAAGTAAAAGACGCTCGGTTTGCCTCCTCTAGCCTTTTTCAATCGCTCCTGTCGCTGACCCCGTTCTCAATGGCTCGTGGTGCTCAAGAAGTCATTGCCTCCAGAGGCCTCGCCTCAGGCACTCGTCATTGTCGTGTAAAATCTAAACTTTTGTCATTGAAACGGATCCGTCTGCCGTGCGCGTGCGCAACCCCTTTCATTTGCACTCGTTTTCTTTGGTGGTGAATCGTCATTGCCGTTGGCGCAGATGCGCTTTCTTTTTGGATACTGAGAGTGAAAATGGCTCGAAAAAGACCATCTTCTCATCGGAGCATCATGCTCATTGCGGTTTACCTTGTAACATTGGCTGCCCTTATAAGGGCAGATGAGTTTGCAGATAATGGGGGTGATGAAAGTTTACACAATCACCGTCAAAATAAAGAGTATGTTTGTGTTTCTGTCGTGGTAACCTTAACCTTTTAGTCCCTTTTTAGCGGTTTCCATGCCCATGTAAGTGCCGACGAACCAGACAATGGCTTCAGTTATAAGGCGAGATCGGATAAACCCCATCGTGACCAATCAGTATCAACCCCATACGGTGGCAGTCGTGATAAGCCTGTAGGTGGCGACCGTCAAATCGTTACCGGAATTCCTGATTTAAGTAAGACTTGTTCAATTTCACTTTGTTACGTAACATTTTTTTCAATTTCGCAGGTGACCCATGCTTCCGTCGTTACGCCAACAGTATTATCGTAAACGCCCAACCTTATGAACGACGATCGTCAATATCCTTATTAAGCTGTAAAACCCAATGCCTCCAATCTCAAATTGGAGTTTACAGTTGTCGCTCTTTTGTTTATGACAACATCAACCAAGTGTGTGACCTTTTCGCGCATGTTGGGGATCAAGCCCCCGCTCGCCTTCTTCGTTTTCAAACACGTGACTATTTTGAACCCACTGCTGCCATCAGCTGTAATGCCGACGCACTCGTATTGTCAACATCTGCTCCAAATCAGTCTCCTGGAACTTCAGAATACGTAGAGCCACAGTCCGTTTTAAAGGAACAAGAACCACTGGAAAGCTCCTTGTCAGAGTTTGAAAACGCTATAGCTCAACCTATAATACCAGTAACGGAACCCGTGCCG
This sequence comes from Panagrellus sp. LJ2284, assembly GCA_024447225.1. Taxonomy (NCBI): domain Eukaryota; kingdom Metazoa; phylum Nematoda; class Chromadorea; order Rhabditida; family Panagrolaimidae; genus Panagrellus; species Panagrellus sp. LJ2284. The sequence continues at coordinate 10,516,241 of JAMRYC010000002.1, forward strand.
GCAAATCCAAGGAATGGTGAATCTTGTGAAGCTGGCAAAAGTTCAAGGTTCTTAAAAACATTGGATTTTGAACTTGTTGGAAGCGATGATGTCGTCGCCGAGGGGGTGACATTGGATGAATGTGTTGACTTTTGTGCTCGGAACATTGCGGTAAGTGTGGAGATAAGCTAACGCGTCTAACGTTTTGCCGTTTTAGCCAAATCAGACTGATATCAAGTGCAACTCCTTCGAATTCAGCAACAATCGATGCGTTTTGGCAGCTGAAACGGCCGTACCCCTTGGAAACGGACAACTGAGGCAACTTGCTGGCACTGATTATTTTGAAAAAGTTTGCGTCGATAACAAATTAGCAAAGTAATAACCGTATGCATAGTATTATGTTACTATATTGTTGTTTTTAGTGAATGTCCATCCATTTACAATCGGTATCCACAAATGATCCTCGTCGGTTTTGCCGAAACAGTGGTCGATGCCCCTTCATTGCAGCATTGCTTCGACAACTGTATCAACAGCAAAAAGCTGTACGGTTTCCGATGTATTTCCGGCATGTACTACTTTGAAGAACCGCAACTAAATTGTATTCTAAACACTGAAGATCAACACACCCAACCAGATTTGTTCACAAGCGAAAATGCCGATCTCGTTGACTACTTTGAAACTGGATGCAACTTTTCGATAAGTGCTGTGAATCGTCGATTTGCCAGCCCATCAAGCGGCGGAAGTAGTGTGTTTTCATCAAAACGACACGGTTAGCTAACTTTTTTGCAGAAATGGGCGATAACACGGCTGCCTTTTTTTCAGATTTTGTCGAAGAAGACAAACAAGGTCATGCTTACGGCTGGTCGGCGTGGTCGCCATGTGGTGGCAATCACGCCCTTCAGCAGCGGACCAAAATTTGCGCTCAGGGCAAGATTTGTGGGCGAGAGAGTCGACCGTGTAAAACTGCGACTCCAACAAGTACACCGTCTCCAGAATCTGCAGTTACAAATTATCCATCGATAAGTATGTTGTTTTCGAGCTTTCGCAACAGATGAGGAAATGTGCTTATTTTCAGGTGAAGTCTTGGAGGCACTAAAGCGATCTAGCTGCCCGTATGACAAATGCTGTCCTATTTTTGGAAACTGTAAAATTGGTATTGTACAACTCTCTGCGACAAAGCGCATTGAATGGTGTGATAATCCATGTCTCAAACAAGAAGCTTTTGGCGAAGCTTGAAACATTTTGAATGCTTTATGTTATTTGTATATGATGTTTTGTTAATTAAACTTAATAAAGTGACTAATAAAACTATGTTTAACTTTATTTTTGCAATTTGAAGAGCAGTCATGGTAATGAGATACTAAGTTTAGAAAAAGTGAAGACTCGAACAAAGAAGCGATTTCTAGAAGCCAATACCTCTTCAAAAAGGACGACGTGAGTCAGCGGAAGAGGGCTGGGCAATCGTAAAATACCGCCCCTTGGCGACATGTCGCGGTGATTCCTCAGGCCCGGTTCTCGTTCACGTTGAAGCACGGTTCATCCTTTCTCTTTGCAACGGGTCTTATCACCGACTTGCTAGCGACCCGCTCTGTCAAGCGCATTTGAGGTGGGTGCTTGCTTGTAAGCACCATGGAACATAGTCTTCCCAAACTTACCCATAAACTTGTCGATGTGATGCAGTTCGGTATGAAGACTTCTGCCGCGGCTAAGAAACGGCGCGCTCCGATTGCCAAGAGCGATATTAGTAGTCCTAAAGATCCATGGTAATTTTATAAAAAAATTTGTATCATTGTCTTGACAAGCTTTTTTACAGTCATCTGGCTCACATGGGTTTTGACAGCCCTCACCCCAGTCCAGACATGGTTCCGCGCGAAATCGACGGCAACACGGTCTATATCAACAAGCGTGCCGATGAGATGCTTCGAGGGGTAAACATTGGTGATCCAATATATGTTGGTAATGAAAGGTTAGTCATACCTCTTTTTCCTTCCTTTATCGATCACGCATTCCTATGAATGACACACAACTCGGTGGTGCAAATAAGCAGCCCCAGCCGGAAAAGGGGTCTTTATCTTTTTGGCTTATTTCCTGTACTAATCTCTTTGTTGAAAATCAAAACAGTGCATGTGAATTTTTGGATTATTGTATTACAAAAATTCTTTTATACTGACACAATTGATTAGTTGATCAACAAAACATCATTGCCAATCGATAAAAAGTAATATTGTAGAAGCGTCGATGGTTTTACCTCATATTCGACGCCACCAGACGCAATCAGTCAGCCTCACCCTGTGCAAAACAACGTTGACATTCCGTCTAAAACATCGACCTTTGGGACAAAAGAGCCACTGATATCAGTCAAAAATCGGGCGGCACCCCTGCCTCCGTCAGCTCATACATGCGATAAAGCACCCGTGAAGACAAAAGAACGTCAACAATTGTTTCAAAAAGCCGTCCACACACCGAGGCACGCATCAGAAGCCTCTCTCACTTTGGTCGAGATTGATGAAAAATTGCAAAACCTTCAAACGCAGATGGACCACTTGCTTGAACTACGGAGAAAAGTTGTTTCGGAATCTAGCAGGACACAGAGCTTCGACGAGTATTATGATTCTACTCCAGAAGAGTTCACAAAAGTCAACATTATTGAGGCGGATGATGACTCAGCGGAATCAGTGAAGTCAAAAGAAGTGGCAGTGGATCCGCTGAATGTTGGTGTTCCGCAAGTTGAAAAGCAGATGACGCGGCCGAAGAGTCTGAATAATGTTGCTGAAGTCAATGAAGACTTCGAGATCAGTGTTCAGAGTGATAACGACAAATACAGCAGTCGAGTATCGGGTACAGTCGCTGATACTAGTAAGTTTCGGCTTTCGGCTAAAGTGAAAGGGCTGAAAAGACAAAGGCGCGTACATCCTGTTGAAGCTCCGATACCGAGTGATCTGACAAAACGCCAGCCTGAAGTTCACACCGCTACCAATCCTGATGTGGAACAACCCTCTGAAGTTAATGTTGATAAGTCAGTTAATGATACCGAACCAATCGATGTCAACGTCCCGACAATGAACATCCGTATTCGTAAGACGGCTTCTCCCAAGCCTGGTCATCAATCCAAACGGATTTCTAACCCTCAAGATGAAGCCAGCAACAAGCCAATACCCCCACCCCGCCGTATTCGCCCTGGTGTTGAAAACCGTAAACCGCTGCCACAATTTGTTGATAACAATGCTCAAACCTCGTCACAGTCTACAGAAACCGAACCTCATCCACCCGAAACTAATATCACTCGTTTCTAAGTAACCATCACAAATCACTTTTTCTATTTTTATACAATTTGCCATGACTCTTTCACTACACTTCCTAACTGCTACCCCGGTACTTTTTGTATCTTACGTATTTTATTACGTTACTGGTTTTACAACTTTTTTACATTCATTCCAAAATGTGTTATTATTTTTAACACAGATTCGTGTCAGTGGTTGTAATATTTTGCCTTATGTTTACCACTTAGGTTGTAATGTAGTCAACCAATTCACGTACAATGTTTGTCGTTGTCGTAAATCAATTTTGCCTTAAAGCGACAGTCATTTCCATGTTTATTATAACGTTATGCAGCAACAAATGAAAAAACTTAAAAAAACGCGTCTAATTTAATCGACCTATAGGTTGTCATATCTTTTAGATAGAACATTGAACAGTTTTTAACTGTGTAAATTAAACAGAAGTTCGACTGTGATGCCGTATCGGCGTTCTCATTGGACCGTCCATCATGACAAATCGCACACAACAAGTTAATACAGTTGTTAATAAAATAGTCATAATAAGAACAGCATGTGTTACCGCAATTTGCCCTAAAGCGAGGTTGTAGACGTAAGGTGCACACCAAAAAGTAGGGTTGTCTGAACGTTCATGTTGCCGAGGTGGTGGGAGAAAAAACTTAAAAACCCATAAGTTTCCAACTACAAACCAGCCAAGGAGAAAGAGCCAGAAAATAGATTCAGCCACCTGCAAAGTCTCATTGAGAATATGTGACTGCTTCTTTAAGGACCGTAAAACTCACCCTGGTTGAAGTACTTGAGTAAGTTTGTTGGGGCCGTGTTCCACGCACGCCAAATGCCGCTAACCGTGTGTCGTCATCGATGTCCTCGTGCTGTTCACGCCGATGCCGCATCATAAGTAGGGAGATTTGTAGGAGGCCCACGGAACCTCCAACGAGAAGGTACAATGGAATTTCAGGTATTGCAGGGCATTTGTTGACGTAAACAAGACCTAATTTGTCGGCTATGAATTAAAAGTCATTCAGATACGTCATGACTTACCAACATAGCACATAATGGCTGCAAGTATTGTGGAAGTGAATAGGAAGAACGAAATGACGGAACTATTAAACAGAGTTGCGAATACATTGCGAATAAGTTCACAAATTGTGGCACTTTCTTGGCCTATTTCGAACAGCTGCATGCGAAAACTGCCGTAATGGGCAATAACATCCTCGCGGGTATTGACCTGTAAATCGGGAATCAACTCATTTCAAACAATCAAAACTTTTTTGATTTTTCACTTACCGGCAAAGTGGACGGGTGAGCATACCGTTTTGACATGGCTCGACATACCACAATGTCAATCACACTGTAAAATAGGCTCTGTAGGTGTCCAAAAAATTAACATCTGCGTTTGATTAAGAACTGTCCGACTCCACGGGTATTCTCCAGAAGTTTTTACCAAAGCAGGTTGTAGGTGTCAAACATTGACTTTTAGACACTCGCAATAGAGCAACAGCCTCACGTTCGTATGCATTAAGTACCAAAAAAAACAGGGCTAGCTTTTAGTTAGATGAAATGGGTGCCCTTCAGGCTATTAAACGTCTTCCCGTCATCAACGCGTATCGTAAACTTCGAAAATCACAAGAATAAAACGGTTCATTAATAATAACATTGGAACTTAAACATTTATCCAAGCTTGCGAAATGTATGTACAAACACAAAGAACAAATGCAATGTTATGCATGGTGAGTAGCCTGGAAAACTGAGTTCCAACGAATGGTATCAAGACCGGCAGCCATGAGAGCCGTGTTCACATCAATGAATGGCGTACTTTCAAAGAACTTAGGAGCGGAATGAGGCGAAGGGTGGGCGCACTAGAATCAATTAACTGTTTGTAGTGTAAAGATAGGGATAGACAAAACCTGGATGATGCGGTTCGGCGGAATGAACTTGCTCTTTATCTGAGCATTGTTGCCCATCAGCAGGAACACGGCTTTGGGGCGGTTCTTCACGATGAACTGCACGGTATTGTCGGTAAAGGTCTTCCAGCCAAGAGTGCTGTGGCCCAGACTGTTGTTTGCCCTGTAAAAGGCATTGTAAATGTATTCACGTAAGCAGGTGGTGGTAAACTTACGGAACAGTCAGATGAGTGTTGAGCAGAAAGACGCCTTGCTCCGCCCAACTCGTGAGATCACCAGTAGCGAAGACGTTTGAGATTTCTTCATCTCGGCCGATGGACTTGAAGATGTTGCTCAAGGAAGCGGGAATGTCATGGAGGTTTGGGGGGACGGCAAAGGCAAGACCAGTGGCTTTATCCGGGGTGGGGTAGGGGTCCTGGCCGATGATAACAACCTTGACCTTGGAAAGGGGCGTTGAAGCAAAGGCTTTGAAGATTTCGGTCGAGGCGGGGTAGAACTTCTTGTCCTGGAACAGTATCAATCCAACATCTTTCAAATTGGCTAAAAACCAACCTCGACCAACTCCTGCGCCAAACTATTCAAAATCTTCTCAAAATACGGCTGCTGCATTTCATTGGACAAAAACGTGAACCAATCCGGATCATCGATAGGAAACAACATGTTATTATAAAGCTGCATGACAGTGGTGGCAAGCACTTGGTCGTCCATGTCCCTGAGATCGAAATAAAACCTAAAAACCATTATAAATTTACCATAAAAACCAAAAAAAGCATGTATCACACGGCCTTTACCAATCTATTTCCACCAAAAAAATAACGAAGGTACTTTTCTTTATTGTAAAAGCCTCTTATACACAAAATTGAGCCCGCTAACAGCAATATATTCGAGATCAAAAGGAGGCATCAGGTATTAAAGAAGCAGGAGGTCTCCCAAATACGGACTCGCCAAAACTTTGGTCAGACGACGTGAGTAAACGCAATGTGCCAAATGATTGAGCAGTCAAAATAAGACAAGTTTAAAACACCTTTAAAGCAATGAACTTCACGCGTGTGAAAAGAGATAATTTACGAAAAGGTAGGTTCCCCCAGGATAGACCAATGCAAGATCATAATAACACGACTGAGATCAGCACAGTAATTAGCCGAAGCTGCTGGCAAATAGCAATTTACAAGAAAATAAATAAATATACCCGTTATTGACAATTTAAGTTCGTACTATTACGAAAAAGCTCATTAAGGACCATTGTTTGAGGAAGGTGGGGGCCGCTCAGTCGAAGGCAGTGGTCTGGTGACTTCGGGCGTGGATGCCGACACTGTGTGATGGGCAGTATTGCGTTGAGGAGAAGATTCTAGGTGCTGTTGTTGTTGTTGAGGTTGCAGTTGTAAGGGCATGGATGCATACGGTGGAGATCTGAGCGTATGATCAGTGTTGGGCTTCTTAGGCGGCGTCGCCATACTGGTTATCACTGCGAGGGGCATAGTAGACGGGCGCTTCGGAGCGGGAGCGGATTGTTGGTGCACGACGATTTTGCTCGGCGATCCTGGCGTTGGCTTCAATGATGTATACGTTACCGTGGCGTTGGACAGCGGGGTTGGGTTCGTTGTCATCACGCGAGCGCTCGAAAGCATGTACTTTTTGGACTCCGCTGGTGTCATTGCCCGAACGAAACCCTGACTCGGCAACATGGGGGCGCGGATAGGGTAGGCCCCAGAAGTTTTGACTCCCTCTGTTTTCGGGAGCTCCGAAATTACTACTGAAAGCTGCTGTGTATTAAATTTGTTTTCAATGTCTTGTTTTGATAAAAACATACCTTTAGCCTTCGCCGGTGACTTCTTTGCCGCAGCTGTTGCGCCATTGTTGTAGTTCTTCGGCAATGGAGTCACGAAGACAGGCTCACCGGATCCCGACGCACTTGAACTGGTCGTACTTGTGTAGTTTCGAATCGGTAGAGGTGCCGTGGGTTTGTCGAAGACAAGCTTGCGAGGCAAGCCGCTTGGTGGTGGCATTAACTGCGAACTACTCCCACCTGCACTGAGTTCGGGGCGTGGGAACCGATTAGGTACAACTGGTACTGGCCCTCTCGGCGGTGGAATCGTTACCGAGTTCTTTGCCAATGGTGACGACGGTATAGTCAAGGAAGCCTTTGCAAGTGGTGAAGTGATCGTAATTGACTGCGGCTGCGAAGTTCCACTCTTGATCAACGAAGACAAAAGCGGCTGGCCATGTCTTACAACATTCGGTACAGCTCTTGTCATCTGTTGTTTCATCGCCGGATTATTGCTAAGACCTGCCTTCGTCAACGGTGATACTACGGAGGCCATGCTTTTCGTCAGAGAAGGTGCCGTTGGTAGTCTAGAGGCGCTGCGCGGTGGGAACTTGATTGGGGTCGTCTTTGATGAACCCTGGCCAGCTGAGACAACAGTCACTTGTGATGAAGATGTAGTAGCTTGCGAGGATACAGCAGGTTGCGAAGAAGCTGGAGCGACCTTCGGTGCCACCGAAGTAGCGGTACTCGTAGCCGGGGCAGCTGCTGGCGGTTTCGGCTTCGGAGCAGGGGCGACCGGAGGTGGTACAGGTACGCCATTTGTCGGAGGGACAACTGGCTTCGAAGACGCGCCCTTCTTTTTGGGCGGAGCCGATCCGCTGGGACGATGTGCAGGACGTCTGAAACATAACCATCAGTAATGCTATAGAAACCTCCTAACCAACTTTTTTGTCAATTTTTGAACGACAACTCGTTCTTCGATGGTTTTAGTGGAAGAATCAGAATCTTCACCGTCGGAAGAACTAATATTTTCATACGGCAACAGCCGATCCATCAAATAATTATTGTCGCGTTCAAGCTTCAATAATCTCTGATGATACTCTCGCAACTGGCTTTGGTAACACTCATTTTCCTTCAAATTTTGGTATTAGCTGCTTTTAAGCAAAAACATTTTCGAAACTTACATATATCAATCTCCGGAAGTGTGATCTCATCTGATTGAAACTCCATTTCGGTGCATTACTGTTAAAAGCAAAGTTCAAAGCTCGCTCCCACACTGTGTCGAGATCCGATGGAAGAGGGGAAGTCAATACTGGAGGTGGTACGGGTGGTAGCACTGTAACACGAGGCTTCGGAGCAGGTACTGGTGGTGGGGGCATTGCTTTCTTCTCGAGTTCTTCCTTCGTGGGTATTTTAGATATTGATTGCGTCAAAGGTTGTTTCAACTGTATTATCTGACCATTTTGAAGTCGTATGTGTTGTCCTTGTGGTACGGCCTGTTGGGTTTGTGGCACAGTCTGCTGTTTTCCAGGCGGCGGCCTTCGTGCATGAAGAATTTTCCGTTGTTGCTGATTAGGTGCAGAAGCGGGTACCTTTTCGAGCTTCCACGTTCCCTGTGGCGGTGGCACTTGCTGCGTATTTGATCCAGCGGTCGAAGAAGCGGGTTGTGTAGTTTGTTGCGGATTCGCACTGCTATTGGGGGTCGATGGTAGTGGCGTGGGCTTCGAACTTGAATTCGGCAACGCTGGGGGTACTATCGGACGTACAGTAGGCAACGGTGGTGGCGGCATTGCCTGAGTATTTGGCGACTTCGGAGGCGGTCCTGCTGCAGTCTGGGGTGCATGTAACTGTTGTTTGTTGTTACTGTACTCAGGCTGTTGTTGGGACGATGCTGCCGAGGATCCAATCTGCTGTGAAGACGTCACTGCAGGTCCGTGTTGTTGCGACGACGGCGCTGGATTTCCGTGCTGTTGGCTTGATGGCGCTGTTCCGTGTTGTTGCGACGGTGCCATCGAAGATCCACGTTGTTGCATAGATCCATGCGGCTGGGACGATGCCGTAGAGGGACCATGTTGTTGCGATGCTGCCGGCTGCTGTGACGATCCCGACTGATGGTTTGAATTTTTCGAAGACGCATCATTTGCCGATGCCTGATTATTTGAAGGCTGAACCTGATTCCGGCTGTTAGAATTAGCAGGAAGTGCAATCTGTTGAATCGTTGCCGTTGGCTGCCCATTGTTATTTGTAACATGCTGCGTTTGAGTTACAACCTGTTGTTGCTGTTGCTGTGGTGATGCCTTGCTTTTCGATTTTGAAGAGCGGGATCGGTTTTTCGGTTTCGCCGGTGGGGGTGAAAATACTTGTGCCGACGATGCCGGAGACTTTTCATAAGCTGTACTTGACGAAGACGGCTGTGACGATGCCATATACTGCGAACTCGATGTAGGGGCCCCCTGTGCCGGTGCTGGTTGCAGTGGATCACTTCTCCTCGTCGATGATGGGGATTGATTTACTGACTTAACCTGCAATCGTGAAAGGTTACTGTCCACAAAAAGGGTTTATATATAATCTTACGTTTTTTAAAGCTGTTTTTGTTAAATGAAAAGAAGTATTTTGTGGAGAAACTGTGTTTTGTATATGTACCTGTGTAGGAAGTGCCTGCAGTATCCTACTGCCGTCTTGATTCGCTTGACTTGCGAAAACGACGGAACCGTTACGAGTTACGAATTGTTGCTGTGGTTGTTGTACATATTGCTGGATCGCAATCGGCTGTCCACTTTGGCCTACTTGATAATACTGGTTATTATTAAGCTGAATCATTTGTACTTGACGCCCGTCCTGAAAAATTGGAATATGGGATGATAAAATCGGAAATATATATATAAAAACTTACAATATGCGTATATCGGGCGGGTATTTGCGCAGTTTGCATTTGAACGTGATTGCCATCACTGGTCTGATTGCCAGTGGCATTTGAAGGGTTTTGTACGGGTCGCGGAGGGCTTAGAAATGCCTGACTACTTGACTGATACATAGGAGATCCTTGTGCTTGATTATTATCCACCATCGATGAAAATGCCAGGTTGTGGCTGCTGTTTCCGCCACCAACGTGTTGAAGCACCACGCAATTCGTTCCGGAAGGGCCGGACAGATTGCTCTGTTGAGAAATCACTTGTACAGACTTGAATTGCGACTTCTGGGCCTGGGAAGCTTTCAGGGACTGTGACATTTTGACCATATCCGGCTTGGTTGGGGATAGGAACGCCGTCGCTGAACCGCCGTTGAAATGGGTCGAGGTTGATGCCGTAGGCATCACGACGCCGTTAGCGTTACCCCCCAAGTTCGAAGAGATGCTCGTAGACCCTTGCGGAACACTGCGAGCTGACATCTGCTTCGCCTCGTTCATGTCACATCCACTAAAATCGATGGAAATTTAGTAAATTGAAATTCGATGAAACACATTTAAAACTGCCGTGGGCTCGTTATTTATATATATATAAGATGACTAAGATCGGGAATTGCTTCCACGATTATATATATATAAACGTGTGAGTATTTATATAAATTCAGTGCTGAGGAAAGGAGAACAAAGGAAGCAAAAATCGAGGCGGAAGGAAAAAGCGGAACTTCAGCGATGCAGAAAACGCTGACACCCGAACACAACTGTGAGCCAAGGATCTCAAAACCGGCGATTCTGCCCAGAATCCATCACGGATCGACTCCAGAAGTCGAGGAATTCAGGAATGGAAGTTCATTTGCGCAGTCAAGGAAATATGCAAAGCAGCATAACAACGCACATATCCACATCACACCATGTGTGAATTATATCAAACTTTGGTCGTTGCCTTGGTAGCGACCTCCAATATCGGTGAAACCGAGCAAATCTTAAGTCGATTGCATAGGAAGTGGCTACACGGAGGTCGGAGGAAGCGGTTTCGGCAATTTGACGAAGGCGCCATTACGCCTCGTTGTTGTCGTGCTGAGACTCGCTTTGAGTGCGCAGCTGTTGAGAGGAGGTCGCGGAGGTCTGCTTGGCTTGATGTGTTTCGCGCGCGCATTCCGCTTCTGGATGTTGTGGTTTTTCCATGCTGGGTCATTCCTAACAATGGTGAAGATGTCATAAAAGGCACACCATAGGTTTGGTGGGGCTAATCACAATGCCGGTGGGACCTCCTCGGGTGCACTTTATCATTGTGTGATGCTTTCTCTTCTTGCTTCGTTGTTCACGTTTTTCATTTGCCATGAATGTGTGACATGTACGTGTCCCCTCTTCCAACTTTAATTTTTCATTATAAAAAGGACTCATGTCAAATTATAACAAAAGGTGTGAAGACTAAAGAAAGACGACAAATCTAATTATTGAATTTGAAAATAAAAAAAGTTGTAAAAAGCATATTACAAATATGAAACTATCATAACTCAACGCCTTCAGTAAATTAAACTAACTACAAAAACTCAATAATTTCTCAGAAAGCAATAAAAATATCAAATGTCGACCGAAAAATGAACAAAACTTCGAAATACGCACTCAAAGCAAACCAAGAAATGTCAAAAAACACTGAAGTTCAACTAAAAAAGCAATGTTGACGCTAATAGTGAGTCAAGGTAACGAACAACGACAGAAACTGTAAGTATTGGAGCTGTTCAGGGGTAAACCAACGACCATCAATGAGGCTCAACAGAAAAAAGCAAACAAACTCGCAATCCAGCGCAACCTACGGAACACTCTCTTACTACCCATCGCAAGGACGGCGTGTTGCCCCGGGCGTCAATCAATTGGAAATCCGTGCCTATTGACTGATTATATTTCGAGCAAGTCTTATAGTTGCCCCCAGGCGAACGTAAAGCCTATTTGTTTAGTTGACCCGTCAGCGTGGTACCCTTGTACTCCCTTTGATACATGTGGCCATCGTATTTCAAGTAGGATCAAGGGATTATTATTGGTAATACTTTTTATGATCGCGCCGGCTTTCATAAAAATAGCTCGTCAAAAACTGCCAGAACACTACACTAGGAAGGGATATGTCTTTGCATATGAATGAAGCCCAGCTGTCTTATAAGACTCCTACTCTTTTGACGGACGTTCGTGCCTACCTTTTAATGAATACTACATTAACGCCGAAACTGTTGAATGTCTGAAATCGAAGTTCACGCAATTTCAGTATTCGCGCATTCCTAACATCGCCTGTGCGAAGTTCGAGTCGATTGATTGCGACGCAGTGCTGAGCAGGAAGATAACAACACGACTAACGTGGTCGATTACAGCCGCTACTTAAAGACAAGTTATTACGACGGGTAATAGAGTGACCTTACATTAGTCCATTATTCGCGCCTTGATGCCTAATAACTACATCTCGCCGACTATTCCTGGTTAAAAATGATCAACAACAACGGTAAGTCGATTATTAAAGACATTGAACTTACAAATGGAACTGTACTATGCTTAAAACCGACTAGGAAGGACAAACGTTTAAAGCTTAAAGTGCGATTCCGTTCAAATTTTATAGTTAGTTGTTAAGATTACATTACCATAAGCGCTTAATCTATTTTAATGCAAACACCTCGCAATAGAAACAGTGCTTTTGGACAACGCATTTTCTCCAGCATTTACTCTTGTGTTTTTTCGCTTGCCGGAATTTGCCGACAACAGCAAGCACGAACGGGAAAAAGCTGAATAGACAAAAAAATGGCCGTTCTATTGGCAGTCCGGCGCGGACGCGCGTCGCAGTTGCGCGGTTCCGAACGTGGTGTTGTCCGACGTTAACCCAAATCGATTGACCGACCATGTCACCGCGAATGACAAACTTTTTTCAAAGTCCATGATTCATGTGAACGAGAAAAGCTCACAAAGATTACGTTTTTTCATTCACGTTTTCTATTTGCGCTTCACGCATCGTTATGTATCTTGTGCTCTCTCCGCCATAACTGAAGCTGAACTTGCATCCTCGGTGGTTGCACTGCTTCTCCCCCACACTCACACTGTCAACATTTAAAAAGTGAAACATTCTTTGCTGCACTTGGTTCTTTTTCTTTTTTTGAGCCGTGTGCCACAAAATATTTGAAGGGTTTCATTTTCTGTCGCGCTTATCTATTTTTCGGGTCCAATGGTCCTTGTCTGTGCATGGTTACTACCGGGTTTGACGGAAGTCGCTCTTGGCTTTCGGCGTACAGATGGCACCGTGTCCAGTTGTCGAGGCCAAGCCATCTATTCGGTTTTTATGCGTGTCCTGCATGCTTCAGCTTTCGCCAAAAACAGCACCAACCACCCGCAGTGACAAGCTGCCGGTCGCTACAGCCCAGAACAGTTTTCATTTCCATGCCACACTTTTTTGCCAATTTTAATTTGTAACTGAACGCTTACTATGCAACCCTATGGCTATACATTTAAACCACGCCTATTTTTTACTATCGCGGTAATTTTGACCAAAATCGATTTAATTTTCGCGTAAAAAAAGGAACCAAGCCCTCGAGGGTTTTAAAAAATTGACAAACAATGAATAGAAGTGTGTTGGTTTCTATGTGAACATGATTTCAGCTAACAACGCTGCCTACAGCCCGGGCGAAGTCATCATGAGCTGGCCCAACTACATTGTTCCGATTGTTAGCACGGTTGTGCTAATGACCAGTTGTTGGGCCGTAGGTCATTACGACTTATCATTTCTATGGATAATTATTTTCTGCGTGCTTTATGTGCTAAAACAACACATGTGGATGAAGCGTGAGAACAGGAGGCTTCGCCTGAGACAGGTTATCATGCAGGAGCGTGAAGCAGTTATGGCTCAATTTACAAAATTGGAAGACATGCCTGCCTGGATTCAATTTCCTGACATCGAACGCATCGAATGGGTCAACCATGTGTTGCTGCAGTTGTGGCCTTACATCGCTGAGTATTCAAAATCATTCATGCGCGAGCTGATCGAACCTCAAGTTAGAAGTTGTATGCCAAGTCCATTCAAATCTTTCAAATTCACGCATATTGATATGGGTGATATGCCTTGCCGTGTGAGTGGCTTAAAAGTGTATACTAAGAATGTTGGGCGCGATCGGATCATTATTGACATGGATGTCGGCTACGCGGGTGATGCTGAATTCACTGTGAACACCTGTGGCTTCACAGGTGGTTTGAATCAGCTAGTTGTAAGTAGAACTACTTTTTATCAAGAAAATGAACGCTATACTTCAAAAATTTAGCTAACCGGTCGTGTCCGATGCGTCCTAATGCCTTTACTAAACGTGCCACCGATGATTGGCGGTGTCTCCGCGTCTTTCATTGAACTGCCCAAAATTGATTTTAATTTAACCGGAATGGGTGAATTTGTTCAATTGCCCGGCTTAATCGATGCTATCCGCTCAATTATGAACATTCAAATGGCCAATATTTGCGTCTTGCCTAACAAAATTGTCGTTCCACTGGCGCCAAACGTCGACGTTACACAGCTCTACTTCCCCGAGCCCGATGTAAGTCGTGATTCCACGCTAATGTAAAAGCACTAAATCAAACTTGTAGGGCATGGTACGCATCAAAATTATCGAGGCTCGTAATCTCGAAAACAAGGATATCTCTTTCCTACGAAAAGATAAGAGTGATCCCTATTGCGAACTTCAAGTCGGTGCTCAGGTCTTCCGTACACGCACAATCAATAACGATCTGAATCCCGTCTTCAATGAGTACTTCGAAGCGGTGGTCGATCAGTCATCTGGACAGACACTTAGGTTGGAACTATTTGACGCTGATGATACAGGAAAAGATGAAGAACTGGGCCGGTTATCACTGCCTATTGAAGTCATTCGGCACGATGGCATTCTTAATAAGTGGTTCCATTTGGAGGGATGTAAGCATGGTGAACTTCACATTAAGGTTCAGTGGTTTGATTTGTCAAAGAAAAAGGAACTATTGGAGAAACAAATTTGGGACAATCAGTGGATTACTTCGGATAAACCAGTGCATACAGCTATTCTGATGGTCTACATTGACACGGTTTCTGATTTGCCGTACCCGAAAGCTAATCTAGAGCCCTCGCCGTTCATGGAAGCTTCGTTGGGTCAAGTTGTGCAGCGTACTGCTGTGAAAACGAAAACTGTCAATCCACTGTTCCAAACTAAATTCACTTTCTTTGTGAAGCAACCAGAGGGGCAAGAGCTTAAGCTAAAGGTGCGCATTCATCATAACATTTATCATTTCTGACATCTAATCACAATTTAGGCTATTGATGACGGAACCAAACGCCCCCTCGGCGAACTGAACATCTCCCTCTTGAGTATCATTGATCAACCCGATATGGAAGTCTTCCAGGCAACATACAATCTTGTTATGGGTATCCATCAATGTCCTATCGTGTTAACAGTTCGTATGAGGGTAAGCATTACGCACTTTAAAAACAACGTTGTAATGACGTTATTTTAGGCATTCGAGCCGACAACAAAGCAGGAACCAAACAATGTTTTTGAAAGCACCGCGAAAGCATACGGAAATGGTAAATTTTGGAAAAACAATGTAATCATCAAAGACATTACAACCATTTTTAGCTTCTCACATTGAACGCGCTGAAAGGGTAGAAGTCGTAGTGGCTAATGGAGATGAAAAAGGGCGCTCGGGCGCAGGCGACGTTACTGCTGCCGAACCCGGCAAAACTGTTGAGTATAATGGAGGGCTTTTGACCCCAGAGAGGAAGC
The DNA here is from genome assembly GCA_024447225.1 of Panagrellus sp. LJ2284. Taxonomy (NCBI): domain Eukaryota; kingdom Metazoa; phylum Nematoda; class Chromadorea; order Rhabditida; family Panagrolaimidae; genus Panagrellus; species Panagrellus sp. LJ2284. Next base: position 10,531,837 of record JAMRYC010000002.1, read on the forward strand.
TCAACACCGAAAATTATCAAACTCTGAATGCTTCAAACGGCTCGCTTGCTGGCAGCACTATTAGTCAGCATGGCATCATGCAGAAACTGCGACGATCCAAACATACTAAGCGGTAAGAAATGAAAAGAAAGCAACAGCGATAAGATTGTAAATGCGCAATTTCAGAAGCTTCAAAAACAAAACTGAAGGAGGAGAGCTGCTCGTTGACATGTACTACGATGCTGATGAGTTCAAGCTATGCGTCAACATAATCAGCGCTCGTAATCTCAGACCAGTTGAGCAGAAAGGCAATGCTGATCCCTACGTCAAAGTTAAGCTTATTCCCACCCAGAAAAACAGCCCGAAAAAGGAAAAGAAGGAACACAAAACTGGGGTTGTTAGCAACACACTGAATCCACAGTTTGATAATGAGTTTTCATTCAACGTGCACTACAGTGATTTGCGCAATTATAAGTTGATTTTTGCCGTGAAAGACGACCTGAACTATGGTGTTCTTCACCGTCAACCGACGCTGGGATTTGTAAGTTTAAAAGAAAAAAGTCGAAAAAACTGATTTGTAACCTTTTCAGGTCGAAATCCCCTTGGAAAACTTTGATCATAAGAATGCCATTAAGGGTCAATGGTTGGCACTTCACACTAGCTAGTGTATAGTTAGGAAAGATTCAATTAAATAATAACATACCGTTCATTTCGTCGACAGTAGTTACAGGATAGAGCACAAAAACTGCCAGTGCATTGAAACCATAATAATTACATAGTTGGTTAAGGTTTATATATTGTAGTACCATTATGCCTTGAGTAAACAGATTGTTATTTGAGATAAGTTACCGTTGACTTGCCTGTAAAAGTTATCGTAATAAAATAAAGAAAACTGATGATTGCGCGTATCGCGGGCTCGCAAGACAACGAAATACCTTAACCGTGTTGACGAAATGGTTGATTAAAAAAATAAAAAACAGTCTGTTCTCTCCAGTGTAACTCATTTTTAGCAAAAATCGCATGCGACTTCGTCTGTGATCTCGGAGACGGAGGTGAGGGAGACCCTCCTGATCAAATTTTATGTGGAAAGTGGGGTAAAAATCGACTCTGACTATGATTCCGAAGCCGCGTTACACTGGTATTCCGTCAACTAGGCCAAATCAAATTAGAACCAAAACTGACTGGTAAGGGATGGCGAGGGAGATGCGAGGCTTTCGCACATTTTACCCCTTGACTGTTGATAATTAGGTCCAAAAAGTTATGAAAAGTAGGGCTGCTCTTTTCATTTGTTGCCAATTTACAATTTTATAGTTCACCCGTAGCCGGCTCTGACGTCAATGGTGGTATTGGGTATAATTTGTTGTTGGTATGAACGTTACAAACTGAATGGTTGGACACTTTATGGCTCAACGTACTCGCAAAATTAGAAATATAAATGGATGTTGTAAACCATTTTGATGCCATTTAGAACGAAACAGTAAGAACACAATTTTTTTTATTACAACACCATGGTGAACAAAATAAAGCAAACTGGTGAGAAAAAGTAAAAACAATCAAATAACTGTGCTGGGATAACATTACCTGGCCATTCCAAACGAATGGGTGTGATAATTAGTTGCTTTCCGGCTGCAGTGACTGATGGGTTGGGGAATTAGCGGATTGTGGCCTCAAGTCGAGCTCAAACTGGTGAGCAGCCAACCTGTATATATAAATATATATATATCAGCCCTCATACATCAACTTTTAAGGAAGGACCACAAGGCCGATCGATCATTTGATAGCCAGGCCGGGATAGGGAAAGGAATATGCCATGATTGATTACAACAAAACAGTCATGGTATACCACATTCCATATCCCTCCATTCGAAAAGTGCGAATTTGTCGCAAAAAATGACAAAAACCTGGCCCAAAAAAATCGATCATCACCACCCGATTGCATTTCCGCCATGCAATGTCGTGTCCTACCCAGCCCGGTCCACCAAGCAGTGATGGATATTGGGTAAACTGATCCCAACATCCGTATGAAACTGATAATCTTGCCAGACAACGATTTTTAAAAACTGGACACGGACCGAGCAACCTCTCCCCACCGAAAACGACTACCCAGAATGATGAAAAGTTCACCCGGTTCGAACGGTTCTTCGCGGCGTTCTCATCAACGCACGCACAATACGTCTCCCTCCACTCACTCATTGCGACACCCGCACGTAATCGGTACAGTTTACAAATACGCGGGCAATTCGACTGCGCGCCTGGCTGAGTATTGCAGTGCAACGCACTGTCCGGTTGCGTCATTGAGGCCCATCGGCCGGTTCAGTCGTGTGGTCTGCCTCGATCGGTCCTCGTTTCCGTCCCATTTCTGTACTAATTTTACGATTTTCTCCAGAAACCACCATGCTTTCCGTGCCTGCCCGGTCGTATTCAGATTCCCAAGTCCCTAGGGACTTCAAACGTATCTGGGTGCCGATATCTGAGACCAACATGGTAAGAAATTACTAATTTTTTGTCATTTTTTTTAATTTTTCTTCAAAATTTTATATTTTTAGATCCGCCTTTTGATGGATAACTCATATACTGATCATCCATACCTCATCGGACCTGATGGTCGCAAGTGTCGGCAGCTCATGGAGAAGCATAACGTAAAGATTCATTTTCCTGACATGAATCGTTACGAAAACGGTCCTAAAATCAACCATGTCATGCTGTTTGGGAAGGCCAAGAACGTCGAGGATGCCCGTCGAGAGATGCGGGTAAGCATTTTACTTTCTGTTGACCTTATTCAGATGTAACCGATCACTTTCCAGGGACGCTTGCCGATCCGCGTAGCCTCCTGTCTGCTTGATGTCGAGAACCCGAAGGAGGCAGTTGAGACAGCTGAAATATATATCCGCCTGAATGACCGCCCAGTTACTTGGAGGTTTGCTGATGATAATGTAAGCATTTTACATGTTTGTATTGAAAGATTTATATATAAATATTGTCTTTTCAGTCCAGCTGCGTCTTCAAGACAGAGTTTCGCAGCGCCGATTACCTCAATGAGACCTTTTCGGTGTGCATGAACTCTCAGAAGCGTCATTCGAGCACGGAGAAGTATCAAGTTTGGGCCCCGGTGCTTGCGCTTATCAGTGCCTACAACGAGGAGATCAGCCAGAAGCTTCTTGAGTACATCTATGAGAAGACTGGCGCCATGATCTACTATTCTCCGCCTGTCAACAACATGCGCGCACCGCCGTTCTACTTCATCCAAGCCCCCAGGGTCGATGGCGTTGTCGCGGGCTATAACTACCTTCTGGTTCGTTTTTTGCTTCTATTCTTGCTTTTATTCCGATGTAATGCCATCTCTTCCAGGGATTGACGTCGATGCAGATGATGTTCGTCGTTCCCTATGGGTATATCTCCAACCCGGATGACCGCAAGCGCTGGATAGATCTGTATCTTGTGGATGTCCGCTTCGAGGTCTATCGGGACGAAAACGTTGACCACGACGTCAAGCGTGCCGTCTTGCGCTTCCTTGAGTTTTGCCTTCCTCATGCTTACGCCGTGCGTTCTGAGATTCTTGGTCTTCGTTCGACTGTTCAGTGTAACAAGTACGCTTACATGGATGAATTCCGAAAAATTATTACGGTACGTTCTTTCAACTTTTCTGTTTAAAATGTGTACATGTTAGTCTATTTCAGTCTGACGTTTTCAAGAACTGCAAAATCTTCTTCCCGACCAGCGTGTCCGAACGTGACTTCCAGAGATCTGCCGATACCAAACCAGCCGAAGAGGTGTTTGCTGGGTTTTACCAAAAGACCAGAATTCCCAGCACATTGTCGAGTACGTTACTTGCTTCTCCTTCTTGTTTTCTCTGTTTCTATTGGTTCTTTTTCAGTCAAGGAGCCTCGGATCTCGTCCAGCACAGTGCGTTCTCTGTTCAATCCGTCGTTGAGCACTGCCTGTGAATTTGATTTGATGCGGACATTGGAGCTTGAACTTGAAATGAACAATTTTGCCAGCTGTAAGTGTTTTTACTGATGTTATAATTGAATTATGTTGACATTCTCCCCACTTCAGTTCTGAAGGACACGACGTTGAAGCACAAGACCAACTACATGCAACGGTTCGCGGAAGAATGCGCAAAAGTCAAAGCCAGGCGAGCATCTGAAGATTCGGAAGGTTCTACTTCTGAAGCCCTTGAAGTCGCCAAGCCCGCGAAGTTTCAGAATGACGACGAAAGTACGTTTTTTAATGTTTTTGTAGTTGTTTTCTTTGCCAGTCTTCTCGTTTTTTATGTTTTTAATGCTCGTTTTTCAGTGTTCGCCTACATGGCCAATCGCACGAGCTCTCTAATTCCCGTCGGCAAATACCACGTTGTCAATCAAGGCGATGCGCTTGTCATCAAAGCACCAAAGGGAGCTGGTTCTCGGAATGGGTCAGATGCTGAGGCCGTCAAAGACAGGGATGTTATGCTGCCTTTGCTTCGCAGTAAGTTCTTCATAACACGTTGTTATTGCACCACTTATATGGTTTTTTTTCAGAACTCAGTGTCGCCACCAACAACAACGAGATTCCCGTCATGGATTCCAGTGGCAACATCATTGCTGACAAAGAACCAGAACCCCCTGCACCGCGTCGCACCATCCAGGTCGGAGGCTTCATTTTCTGCTCCGGCATCCCGAAGATACCACCAAGAAGGGCGATGGAAGTAGTTAAGGAAAAGCCTGTCATTGAAGATGTTTCGGAAGACCAAGTTGAAGAAGCAAACAACAACAACAATGAGCTTCCGGCTGAAAAACCGATTCCTCCCACGGAACGGAAATACCACTTTCTCTCTCCGAATCCCGAAGCCAAACGCTTGAGAGCTTTGAAGAAGGCCAAAAAGACCTCTGTTTCTGACACTTCGCAGCCAGCTGGCTCATCTTGCGATGAAAACACTGTCGCTGAGAACACCTTTGACCGTCATGCTGCTGCTATCCAGGCACACATTGCTTCTGAGAAATTGGATGCGGTCTGCGCAAACCCTGAGGCTGAACCCTTGATTGAAGCGCCTGCGCCCAGTGTTCCTGAAACTGTGGAGCCTGTTGAAGCGTCGGATGGCAACAGCAACGAGCCCGATGAAACCTTTGATCGTCATGTTGCTGTTTTCAAAGTACTTGCCGCTTCGGATGACAACCAAACCGTCAACGACAAGTACAACCGTCATGCTGCGGCTATCAAGGATCGTAACACTGCTTTGGAGAAGTACAATCGTCATGCAGCTGTTATCAAGGAGCACCTGTCTCCCAAACCTGAATTGCCGCAACTCCACCCCAATCCCGACGCTACGATCTTGAGTGCGTCTTCGATCAACATTCTTCCCACTGTGAAGTCGGTTGACACTTCGGATGCCCAGTGCCAACTTGCTGATGACAGCGATGACCCTCCAGTTGATGCTGTCAAGGCGCTTCTTGATGCTCATCGCCAAAACGCCAATCCGACGAATATGGTGGCTTCCAAGATGGCATCTATCCCCAGCGTTTCTGACATTGAGAAACCAATCATCAACGGCAGTATCAGCACCGAGCAGCCTGCCCCTGGATCGACTGCTGATTCAGTTGCTGATGTCGTCGTCGACTTCAAGCAGCCTGTACCTGTTTCAAGTGGCGCAGTCCCAGAGTGTTTTTCGCAACATTTGGAGAACGCACATACCAGACCTGATGGCCCACGTCTTCCGCTTGATTCTGTTGATGGTCGTCGTTTGACTCGTAACGCCCGGAAGAGGAAGCAGCGTCTGAACTCTAAAGCATCGCCAGAAGTCGCACCGAAGCCCGTGCCGCTAATGTCTGTTGTTCCTCAACATCCTATGCAGCGCCCTAATGTGATGCCTCTGGCCAACGTTCAACCCAATGCGGTGCCGCAGACCAATGCAAAGTTCAATGCTACGCCTCAGATCAACGTTCAACTGGGTACAATGCCGCAGGGTGCCGGTCAGCAGCAGAACAACGCTAAACCCAATGCCACACCTCAGATCAACCAAAAGCCCAATGCTCCGCCGCAGATCAATGTTCAGCCCCATGTGATGCCGCAGGTCAATCCTCCACCCGGTATGGTGCCGCACGTCAATCCTCCACCCGGTATGGTGCCGCACGTCAACCCTCCACCCGGTATGATGCCTCACAGTAACGTTCAACCCAGCACGATGCACCAGGCCAACCCACCACCTGGTATGGTGCCATTGATGAACGTTCAACCCAATATGATGCCGCAGGTCAACCCTCCACCCGGTATGATGCCCTACGGTAATCCACAACCTGGCATGATGCCCCAAGGTAACCACCAGCAACCTGGTATGTACATGTATCCTCCGACTTCTGTTCACAACGTTCAATATGCTTACCCCGGTGTGCCCGTCTTTGAAATGCACCCTGGCGATGGATGTTGGGAGATCAAGGGTTTGCCTCCGAACGTACACCTCCTTCCATTCAATGGAGTTCCACAGTACGTGCAGCCGATGCCACCACCACCAGTTGTTCAAGATGGCAACAATGTCGCATACTACCAGATGTGCACCCCGAATGGCAACATCGTCCCCAATTATGGAATGCAAGGTTCGTTTGTTTAAATTTGTGTTAACTTTACACTGGTTTTAACTTTCCCTTTTTCAGTCAGCCCTGTTTATCCTCAACAAGCTCCTGTGATGGCTCCACCGCTTCCCCCTGGCACGGTCTACATGCAAGATCCGAACATGCAATACTACAATTACGGTGCTCCTCCTCAATTTTACGCGCCACCTCCTGTTGTTCCTCTTATGAACCAAAGTGGAATGCCTATGCCCATCGAACAGTACGGTACCAATGCTGGAGAGCTTGTTGATGATGTTTTCGGACCCGAGTATCTCTATGACGACCCCGACACCTTGTTTGTCATTGTGAATCCCTCTGAGTTGCCGCCCATGTGTGCCGTTCTTCTCGAAATCGGTCGGTTCCAATACATGGACTGCTTGGTCTACGCTTTCATGATTCCAATGGAAACGTACCGTTTCTTCAAGAGGATTCCTGTCCCTGGACGTGTTGTTGTGAAGGGGGAATCCCATGTTATTCCCTATAGCATCACTGTATGTTTTATCATCATGTGGTTTTCTTTGCTTCATGTGTGCTGTTTTCAGATGCCTCCCAAGTTTGCCTTTGATGTGCAGTTCGTCCCGTACGTCGAAGAACGCGAAGCCACATACGTTCCGAATACCTTCCCGAAGCCTCTCATCAGTTTCCCAGCGCCGAAGAGCTTGCAAGCTGCTCGAGAGTTCATTGCGGTCACCTACGGTTTCGACATTGATGAAACGTTCATGCAGATGAATCTAGCCGACGGCACTCCCACGTTCTACCATATCAACCGTGGTACTCATGCCGAAAATCAGTGGGATATCCATCCTGGCTACGAAGGTCCTGTGCAACAGCATCAGTACGGAGGCATGCGAATCATGTAGTTTTTCATTTTATTTTGACTTTTGTTTTCTTTAATTTTGCTCAGCTATACTATCTGTTTTCCACCTTTACTTTTTATTTTACTGTATGTATATTAGGTTCTTGACGTATTTCAATTTTCTGAGCTTTCATTATTCTGATTTTCAAATAACCTTCAAACTTTTTAAATTTTTTTCACCTTATAACTTTTGACTGTATGATTCATTGACATTGTTTTTAATTGTGATATTGGTAATTGTGAACTATTTTCATGATTTTAATAATGTTAATTTTTTATAAATAAGGTGAAAAAATACTGTGTAAAACACCAACTGAAGATCCTAAAAGGACAAAAGAAAGAGGTGTCACGTTGGTTGCAGAAAAGGTCCAATTTTTGCATAATGGTTGTGCATGTGGCGGTCGCCAGATCGTCACCCTCGTGGCGTCTTCTGATTGGCTCATAGCTAGACTTCCGAAGGATCTGGACCCTCAAAAAGAGTATAAAAGGGGCGATCGGACCCGTCTTTCGTCAGTCAATCAATCAATCAACCCCGCGATGCCGCCCCCGTCGATTCTGGTACCCGCCGTCGCTGTCTTCCTGCTTCTGACGATGCTCGTCCTTTTCGTCGCCGCGATTCCACCTGCCCTGGTCCTCGTCGTTGCCGCTGTCGTCTTTCCGCTTCTCCAGGTCCGGGCCCATTTCAACAACCGCCGTCGACTGAGAGGACTTCAAGTCTGTCGATGCAAGTCCCGATGCCACTGGATTTGCGGCGACGACGATGAAGCCAAGCCAGCTCGCCCCGTCCCCCACCTCCAAGTTTTCGATTCACCCAAATCGACGTGGAACGACCTTCTTCGATGCTGAGTGGCAGGCTGCCGATAAGATGGCGACGAAGAATTCACCTGTCCCAATGTTGGCGGAGCGAAACACGAATCTGCCAAGCGAGAAATCGAGCTTCAACATCCTCGATCTACTCTTCGGCCGTTTTCTCGTGCCATACGCATCTTGTTTGATTGTTTGATTTTGATTTTATAAATTTAACTTTTTTTGTTTTTTTTTACTGATTGAATAAAATCCAAGCTCAACAAAGTTTCTTTATTTTTTTTTATTTTTATACTTTTTGTTTTATTTTCAAGTTTGAACACACATCATTTAATAAGTCAAAGTTTGAGGATATTTGCTTGACTTACATTAGCGATGCAGCTGTTGCTCGGATTAAGTACTAATGCAGTTCAGTTATCCCGTGGTATCGGTTATTCGGGTGTCAAGGCCGTCTGAAGCGCAAAATTGGGGGCTTTATGGCGAACTGTTTTATCGAAGACATGGTGACAGGCTTTCTTGCCCACAAGGATATGAAGAGAAGAAGCGCCTCCTCAAGAGTAATTGGCCGCGAAAAGAAGCGAAATTGAATGCAATTTAGTGCGACTGCTTGTCGCGGTCCCTAGGTTTGGATGTGGCATTCGGGAGCGACTCCGTCAAGGACCTCTGTGCAGTGAGCTCATCTTAAGGAACTTATTTAGCGGTTTGTTAAACTGAATTAGTTTCACTCTTGTGGGGTTTCACAACGCACTTTTTTGTTCACTGGTTTGGCGCACTTTAGAAAGCAAAGGTGAGTCGCGAAGGCACAATCCATCTGTTTGCATTCATCCACATGTTGTCCCTCCCGCCTGATTGTTATAAACTTGTTGCCTGATTTCATATGCAAATGAATGGCCAAACGCAAATAGGATGTTCAGAATTTTTTGAGCGAGAAAGATGAACATTCCAACTTTGTACTCGACTGCGTTTCCCTCCTTCTCTCCTGGCGGCATTTATTCAAAAAAACTTATTTCAGCATACACAGACGCGAAAATGGACCATCTTATGGGCTGACGGCTGTCAATTTCGTCCGTATTTCTTCGGTAGTCGTCGCATTACTACGAGTCATGTCGCCAGCCACTTTCTGGATATTTATTTCTTTAGGCTTCACGGGTCTCTTTATCACAACCCTCAGTTATCCCGCCAAAGTTCCTATCCGCAAGTTTTTTAGTTTCCAACTTTTAACGAACCTCATTTGATGGCTTTAGAATCTTTCACAACACCAAATGACCGGGAACAAGGTGTCATTACAGCGTTAAATTACACTGTCAACAGAATCAACTCAGGCACGCACCTTCTATTTTACTTGGCTTACAGGAACAAAGCTCTCCGACATGCTTCTAGTGATACATGGGGTGTCATGAAGAAAAGTATGCCTTTTCACTTTTAATTACGGTAGTTGTTATTCCATATCATCTCATTTAAGTTTGCGCCGAGCTCGAAAGCGGATTTATGATGATGTTGTCGGGTGATAGTTCACGAACGCACGAAGCTTACGCTAGCGTGGCGAGCTCTGTCGAAGTACCCGTCATCAACTGGGACGTCTTGCCTTTGCCATTATTAGAAAATATGGTTAGCAAGTGAGTAGTTAAAAAATGTCAAAGAACAGTTCATTCCATTCAAAAATAACTGACTTTTAGCTTCGAAGTAAGCGTGCGTCCGTCGAACGCGGAACTCATTGCCGATCTGATAATCATAAAAGGATGGAAAAACTTCATCTACATGCATGATGCGCAAAGACTAGGCGCCTTAAATTTGGAAACTATTTATCAGTTCTTACGCAAAAAGACGAATGAATCCATCACATCGGAGCTGATTCAATTACCGACTGAAGTCGATGAATACCCAGAATTTTTGCGGACATTCAGTCTTCAGCGATTTTTGAGTAAATCTTTGAAGTAAGAAATGATAAGGATTCAGACATCACTTTATGAATGCATCTTTTAGTCGCATTATTCTTGATGCGGAGAACTCTTACCGCCAACAGCAACTCCTTTCGGCTATTCGCTCGGCGCAGTTTAACCAAGCGAATTATCACTACATTGTTGCTAATTTTGTGAGTTAAGAAATCACAAAACAAATTAAATGACATTATTATAGGACTTTCTTCCTTATGATGTCGAGATGTATCAAAATGGCAACATTAACATAACTGGTTTTCAAATCATTAATCGGGAATTGCGTGAATATTCGGCATTGAAACATGCGATCGATCAATCTAAACATGTGGACAGAACTGAAAAGCATTCTGACATGGATACGAGATTAGCCTTTGCACATGACGCCGTTTTGGTAGCGCAGAAGGCGTTTGAGATTGCTCTCAAGAAGAATGACAGTATCTTTCATCAAAACTTCCGGCATGGCGAGCTGTACAATCGTGATTTACCCGGCATCTACTGTTACCCTAACAATGACAAAGAAAACCCTCAAAGAACATTCGTGACCTTTGAGCACGGTCGAACCCTCTCAAGGGCTCTTCACAATGTCAAGTTGAAGCCAGCTGATGGCACGCTGACAGGAGCTATTGAATTCGACCGGAATGGGTTGCGTAAAAACTACTTTGTTAAGGTTATCGATCTTGTGTCAAATGCTAAGTCAGCTTTTAACAAGAAAGAGGTTGGTGCCCGTTAATGTCACAGTCTGGTAACATTAATTTTGTAGATCTTTGCCTGGATGCAAGGTGAAGGTTTCATAACCAACCAGACGGTAGCCCAGCATTCTCGTAAGCCTCAAGGTGATGCCAATGCAAAAAAGAAAGTTCGCGTTGTCTCCGTATTAGTTGAGCCATTTGTGATGATTAAGCGCGACTGCGAAAAGTCTAATGCAAGTGGTTGTCAAGGCAATGAGCGTTTCGAAGGTTACTGTATTGACTTACTCAAGCTGCTCAGTGATCGTATCGAGGACTTTGACTACGAAATATTTATAAGTGCTGTGTATGGTGCAAAACAGCCGGATGGATCTTGGGATGGTTTGATTGGGTATTTGCTTCGCGGTGATGCTGATGTTGCAGTTGCTTCATTGACCATTAATCAGGTTGGTAAACATGTTATTGACAATTTTAACCAATATTTTGCAGGACCGTGAACGAGTGGTAGACTTTAGCAAACCTTACATGACGACTGGAATTTCCATTATGATCAAAAAGCCTGACAAGCAAGAATTTTCTGTCTTTTCTTTCATGCAACCGTTGAGTAGCGAGATTTGGATGTATATTTTCTTTGCTTATGTTGGGGTGAGTTTCCAAATTATAGTTTTTGATTAACTTAATAAAATTTTCAGGTCTCGGTGGTCATCTTCCTTGTCTCGCGCTTCAGCCCTTACGAATGGCGTGTCGAAGAAATGGCCAACGGCGGTTTCACCATCTCAAACGACTTTTCCGTCTACAACTGCCTCTGGTTTACCCTTGCAGCCTTTATGCAACAAGGAACTGACATCTTACCTCGATCTATTAGTGGCCGTATTGCCAGTAGTGCATGGTGGTTTTTCACAATGATCATCGTTTCCTCATACACTGCCAACTTGGCTGCTTTCTTAACATTGGAAAAGATGCAAGCACCCATTGAAAGTGTTGAAGATTTGGCAAAACAGACGAAAATTAAGTATGGTATTCAGCAGGGAGGTTCGACTGCCCAGTTTTTTAAGGTTTGTGGACACTCATCCTTTGAAAATCTAATACAAACCCATTACAGCATTCATCAGTTCAAATTTATCAAAGAATGTGGCGATTCATGGAATCCCAAGTTCCACCTGTTTTCACTTCCTCATATGCGGAAGGAATCGAGCGTGTCCGTAATCATAAAGGCAGATATGCGTTTTTATTAGAAGCGACGGCGAATGAGTATGCAAACACGCGAAAGCCATGCGACACGATGAAGGTCGGAGCTAATTTGAACAGTGTTGGCTATGGCGTGGCAACACCCTTCGGTTCGGAGTGGAAGTCAGTTTTTGTCATAACAAAAACACATTTATTACTGTCAAATTTCAGGGACTTGATTAATTTGGCTATATTAGCATTGCAAGAGAGAGGCGAATTGAAGAAACTGGAAAACAAATGGTGGTATGATAGGGGACAATGTGATCCGGCGTTGACGGTAGGCTTAATGAAAGCTTAGATGGGTTAATAAGGGATAAATTCAGGATGGATCAAGTGCCAGTTTGAATTTAAGTAAAGTTGCTGGTATCTTTTACATTCTCATGGGAGGCATGATATTGTCCATGTTCGCTGCTTTGGGTGAATTCATATATCGATCACGAATTGAAGCACGTAAAGGGCAGATTTCTTCAGTGGTACGTTCAATTGATGAAACATAATGACATATAAAGGTTGTACTTTTAGAAAGACCTTCGAGAATCTTTCTATGGTCAGTTAAAACTTTCATTGCAAGGTGGCGCTGTAGCTAAAGAAGGTTCATCGGCTCATGAAGCATTGAAATTCCAAAAGGTATGATTCCGACTGTCTAAATCGACCTCCAACATATCATTCCAGGCCTCCTCCTGCTTACCAGCATCATACAACGACACCCCACTATCCCCTTCAAGTTCCCTTGCCAGTGGCCCCCAAGGCCCCCGTAAACGCAAGGAGAAAGACGCTCAAAACAACTATAATTCAGAATTGAAGAGGCCAACCGTTGTTAACAGATCATCCTTCAACACCGCCGTGTAACTTTTGCTTTATTTTTTGTACTATTAAGTTTTTTGTCAATAAATTATCGAGCAATTAAAATTCAAAGAGTGAATAAAAGATTGAAGCGGGTTCTGGCGATATTTTATTACACTGGTGATGCGTTGATTGGGGGCAGTTTGACAATAGTACTCGGTGCATCAGTACCGTAGTCACCTGAAATGCACGCAATTCATCAACTTCCAACGTGATTAATGTCAAAACATACTTTGCACTTCGGGTGCGCCTGCGCCTGTATTTGTTAGTCGCGGCAGATGCACCGTTGTTATCGACTTTCGTTTTTTCTTTTGTTCTTCCAGTTGGAAATCGTTTATCGAAAAGGTGTTGCTCATTTGCAAGTCGAGTGCGTTCTGTAGTTCGTTGGGCTGGTTGCGTGCAAGAAACTGCGAATTCCAAGACATGATGGGTGCATCGCGACGTAATGGAATCAGGTGATAGTTGAGCTGATTCTTGAATATTCTGTACTCCTGGTAGTCTTTTTCGTGATCGTTGCTTCCTGTAACGTTTGTATATGGAACCGGTCGGCCACTACAAAACGTCTACCCACCATCATCATCACTATTGATGAGTTTGTCCGCAATCTGCTCGTACTTTTGTATTTTTTGCAGGGAACTTTCTTGTTTCCGTAATCGTAAGCGTTGTAGGGCACTATCGGAAAAGATTGCCATCTCTAGAAACACATGACAATCAGCTGATTATATTATACTAACGTAAATATGTTGAAGGCCACTCACTCTCGGCATCAATCTGACCCATTTTAAGCATAAAATCAATAACTTCCTTCTGATTAGGATCTTTGGCAAGCGCCCGCATTCGGGATTCCAACGATTTGCCAACCTCTTCACCCTTGCGCAGCGCTTTTTCAATTTTTAGTCTCAATTCATGTAATTGAGCCAAGCGGGTCTCCTGGTCTGTCACGTCGACCTTGAGGCGTTCAATCACGTCCGAATATTTCTCGTCTGCTTCCTTGTTATGTTTTTCCCAGGCCGTAAGGATAGCCATTTTTGACATTCTGCTCATTTCAACGTCGTATGCCTCATGATTAGCTTTCAAGAGTTTTTCTCTGTAATTTATTTTAATAGCGTTTTTGATGTTTTTCCCCGCCAGACCCCCAGACATACCTCAATTTATGTTGTTTTTCAGTGTTAGCCAAATACTGTCCCTTCAGAGCATTGAACAGTGACGCAAACCGATTATTACCGCCTGAGTTTGAACTTGAGGCTGGACCATTTTTCGTGGGATTTACACTGTTGTTCCATTTTAAAATCGGTCTTAACGGCTCCCGATCGGCAGATGTTAAGCTTGATTTATCGGAGTCTTTGCTTGAAACTGAAATGTCACATTAAACTTTAACTTTGTTTTTTTAACAGTTAGCAGGGAACGAACGTTGTACACTTGACACAGCATGCACCATGTTACTTTTCCGCAAAGCATCTTTCTGCATCTCCTTAATGGCTTCCACGTATTGTTGATCAGCGGAAGCAGGCCGATTCTGAGCTATCCTGGTTGTAATGTTCTTTGCACGGTTGGCATAGACCAGCGTGTTATAAGTTTCGTCATAGTTGAACGAGCTCGGGGTCACATGCGCAATCATACACGTCTTTGAATTGCCGCCGAGGCTATCTTTCAGCAAACGTGTCAGCTTACTGTCACGATAGTTCACATATCGGCCTTTACTACCGGTGCTTAATGCGTTAATAACATTTCCCAGGGCCAATAAAGAGCGGTTTATTGCAGCTCCTTCTTTAAGGCGTTTTCCGCGATTCTACAATTCGCATTACATTTGTTTTTATCACCTCTCCCGTATCGTACAAACCTGTGTCTGAGAAGCTCGTTCCGATCCGGCCAGATCGATAAGAAACAGTTTCCCATGTTGCACGGAATTTTTATACAAAGTGACCTAAATTTATGGATTCTTGGAATTAATTTTCTTAAGTCGCTCTCAAACCACACCTGCAACAGAGCATGACTCCTTGATGAATTTTTGTTAGCCGCAGTGGGCTCCTGTGTGCGTCTAGAGTTGCCTTCTTGCAAAATCTGCATGATTCTGGTGGTGTTTGGAGCTTTTACGCGTGACAGCCCAGGCACTTGCACATTGCCGCGTTCATCTTCAAGTAAGTCGAGCACGCCTGCGTTTGGATTTAACAAATCGCGGATTACCTCATT
The DNA here is from genome assembly GCA_024447225.1 of Panagrellus sp. LJ2284. Classification (NCBI taxonomy): domain Eukaryota; kingdom Metazoa; phylum Nematoda; class Chromadorea; order Rhabditida; family Panagrolaimidae; genus Panagrellus; species Panagrellus sp. LJ2284. The sequence continues at coordinate 10,546,943 of JAMRYC010000002.1, forward strand.
ATAAATCTCCTGAAATCCGATATGTTGCATGTGTGTCTCAAAAAGCAATGCCCTCCCGAGGCGTGCTTTAATTAATTCATTCATAAAGAGAGGCTCACCAAATATGAGAGATACACGGTGAACTCATGCGGGTTTATCTTCTCATACAAATCCCTGGTCAACAGCATCATGAGCCCTGGTCGTTTCTCTTGGCCCACCATGGTGTAAGTCTTGCCGGAGCCTAAAATAGTAACAAGGCTTGATGTCTTTTGTTAATTCTGTGTTTTTAGTTTTTTTTGTTTTCACTCAGTTTTTTTGTCACTTTGTGTTCTGTCTCTGACCTGTTGGCCCGTAAGCAAAAACTGTTGCGTTGTATCCCGCGACAACGAAATCCATGAGCGGTGCCGTGGTTGCAGCATGGACTTCCTCCTGCAACATCAGCCAAAATACATTCACGACCTGCTTTAAAATGCTTCCGACATAAAAGGCAAAAACCTACGTGAGTCGAATTGGGCCCGAAAGCCGCATCAAACGTGAATTGACGTTCATGTTGGCGATTTTGGCGCAAGATGTTGTTTTCAAACTTTTCCGGATCAACGAGCAGCACTCGCTAAAAACCAAATGTTTACGCACAAAAATCTTGGCACAAAAACAGTTCATAGAATTTTCGTCACGGGGTCAAGACGTTTGGTGCCACCGTGAAGGGGCTATCCAAAGCGCATGAATCTTTCAAAATGGAAAACGGAAGCATCTATTGTAAATACTCACCTGGTTGTCCAAGGGGTGCACACATTGAATGGACTTTCGTTGCTTCTCGATGTCATTCAAGGGTCGAATTCGTACAGCAACCTGAAAAAATGCGGTTGCAATTTGTGATTTGGTGATGTCTGTTATGCTTTTTTGGAGATTGTTCATAATATGGCGGGGTGAATCTACCCGCATGCATTGTTGCAGTCTTTGAAAAGTCAAAACGCTATAGGATGGATTTACAGGGTCATGAATATGCATGTTCTTTACGTTTTTGTGATTTTTAGATAAAATTGCAAGCTTCAAAAAGTAATACACACATTCAGTAGTGCGTTTGTTCAATACATACGTATATGCCCTTATAGTAGTGAAATTCATAGAGTTCTAACTAACACAATTTGCTTACAATTTGAACTTGAACTTTTAACGATTAACATATTTAGAAATCAGCTTGCGCGTGGTTATTTTAAAATACACTTTTAAAACTATCGACTTACCGTCAACTGCGAATTCGTTGCCATTGTGGGGATTCTCATGTGCCTTTCGGTTAGTCACCCAGGTATTATGACAGCTAAATAAGTGGCACTAAGCGCTGATAATTGTAGGCAAAATAAAACCCTGAACATACAAAGCCTTAGGTTTTCGGTTTCGAAAATAATACGTAGGTTTTTCGGACGACAGGTGCTTTCTCAAATAAGCCTTGCGCAACTTTACCGAGGTCTTTGTCGCAGCTATGAATAGAGGCGAGCCTACTTGGCCTTCCGGCACACAGGACAACAAACCAGTGCCGGAAGGAAGCCCGCCTCCCAACATCCAATGGTCCTCTTTTGACAAGTACGTGAAGCCATGACAACGGTGAGGGAACACTTCGAAGCGTGCTTTTTCACGTCGTGAAAAGGCAACGATCACTTAAGTTCCATTATGGTGCCCACCACTTACTCGACATTACCACCAGTCTCATGCTTTAGGGCTGTCAGTAGGTACCTGCCGCTGACAGCTTTTTGTGCCAATTGTGTAGCCACAGTAAAAGTGGGTACGGTGGAAATGACTGCTTGCGCACATAACGACTTTTTACTACATGCGAAGTACATTTTTTATGAAAATGCAGGAGTTTTCGCGGAATGTAGTTCCAAAGTACTACCACCGTAAAACCTAATACAAATTACATGACACCGTTTCAAATGAAATAATTTAATGCATCATGCATTCACAGTTTGATGAAAAAACCGTTCTCGGGGGACTCCACCCTTCCGGCTTTGTAATAAGCCACGTCGTTCTGAGTGCTGTTAACATCCTTTTCAATAAATGTCAGTTTAATTTAGTTTCTCAAAAATAAATGTCTTTCCTGTGATGGACACTGTTATGTCATACAGTATCTCATCAATGGAAAAGCGGTAATGATAAGTTCCGATTTCGTGAATCATGGTAGTCTCGTGTTTTGACAACACCGAAACAACTTTCAGGGTTACTTGCCGAAGTATTGCATGATTGATGGAACGAATATCTGAAGTTGACTTTCTAACCACAAATACTGCCAATCTAATGTCATCACGCAGGGTTTTTTTGCTTGGTCGGACGTGGTTAGTGAGGCGGGGGTATAGGCGTGGTTCGGCATCGCGGTGGTCGGCGGCCGTAGGGCTTTGCAGTGTTCATCAGTAGTCGGGAAATGATTTACCTAACATTGTAAAAGTCCGCAACAACAGGCCCAAGTTGGCTGCTACCCGCTTTTCCGAGTTCTTTGTTCACGAATGAATTGATTTTTCTTTTTTCCGACTAGTGGCCGTTGGCACTACTATGTTGAGCGCCCCCGAGGCATCCTCGGAGAGCAGCGGGAAGCAGTACACATCAGCAATGCTCTCTGACAAGTCCGCGTTCTCGTTCGGGTTTTTTTTCTCCAGCGGGTCGTCGCGGACGCCTCGAGAGTTTGCCGTTTCGTGTGTTAGCGGCTGCAGGTTTGCCCTCGACGACTGCCTTGACGTGGTGCGTTGCGTGTGCGTACGCTTGCCTCCGGGGCTAGGCTAGCCGAAACGTTTTTGCTGCCTTCATCCTGAGTCTTTGTCGAGCGACTCTGGGGCCCCTTGCCGTAGCCCGCTGGCACTAAGCAAATGAGTCGCGTCAAAGGAGGCTGATTTTGGTTTGCTCATGGATAATCAACGCTGCCGCCTGCAACAGGCGACAACAGCCACGCTGCTTGCACTCTTCTCCCCCTCGTCTCGTTGTCCGTTAGCCTGTTGTCTTTGCACCCACCGATATCCACCGCATCTGGACAACACAGACACTTGTTTCATTTAAGTTTGTTGTTTTTTATCTTTAAAAATACGTACTTTCCTACTTTCCATGCGTGGTAATGTTCACACATTCTTCAATCATTTATTGTTCTTCTCCGCAGCGCATTTCACGTTGAATCATGCTCGCGTGTTTTGATGAAACTATTGCTTTTTATTTTGGTTCTCGCGAGCACTCTTCTCAGAAACTGCCATGTTGAATGCAACTTTTGAGCTGCGTGAATAACCATAGATCGATTGTTCGATGAAGCAATTGCTCCATAGACCGACACGAGTCTCAGCCCGCCGTTTCGTTTCTTTGGACGGCTGCCGGAGGCATCCTTAAAAGTAGTTCATTCTGAACAAGCCCAGTCGCTACTAGCTTTTTTCTAAACGCTGGCACGCACAAAAACCTACGCTTTCCAATTTTGCCTGCTTCCAAGGATAGAACACGCAAAGAAACTTTTGATGCACATGTAGAATTTTTTTTGACATTATTTACATTCGAAGACTACGAAACGCTAACACTAAAAACGAGCCAATAACGAGTGTGCCGCGCCGTCCATTACTTCCTCCACCTTTGCGTACTTTTTTTCTTCATGGTACGGTAACACCTGAATAAGGTTCACGTTTTGAGTAATGCGCATAAAAAGAAACTTATTCATAATCAGTTGTCAGCTGAATAAACTACAGGTTACACACTGACGAACGTATATCTCACGTATTCCGAAACATTAAAAAGTGTCCCTGCCATTTACGATTATTTTTTAGCTCTTTCACACGGCTATGATGTAATAAATACAAAGTACGTTATGCTTTAAACCTGTCATTTGCGATGACTTTTAAGTTACACTTACTGCCATCTGCAAAGGGTTCTGCATGTTAATTCCATGCGTTAAAAATCAGTTTTTGATGAAAGTTTCTAACTTCTAACGGAAATAATAACAACCCTGTTTACAATTACTAGAAACGCGTGCCAGAAATCTTACGACCGTGTCACGCATAGTGGTAATCACCGGTACGTTCCTTGAATACGTTTTTCTCTCTTTGTAACCTCAAATTCCCTTTTTCTCGATTCAGTTTAGTCTTTTCTTGCGTCATTTATACATTTATGCGCCCCTTTCCATGGGATATTAAAAATGAAATCCCAGGACTTACAAGCACTGCCTCCGGGAAGCCCACCAGTAATACGTTTAGCTGTTCGCACGCAGGTTAGACATGAATGAACATGGGTGTGTCGCTGTCAATGGAAGACATTGAATTAACTTTTTTGTTGGGCAATCCAGCTACTTGTCAGTTTGCAAGACACGACAGATCCATTCACCGCGAGTATTTCGTTAATTGCCAACTACTTCCGACGGACACCGTTTACACACTCCCTCGATAATGCGGCTTGATAGACGACATTTTGTCTAGTCAAACGTTGGAAAATGTTTTTATTGATATGGGGAGTACAGAGCAGTTGGACGTTCACAGCAAAACCCTTTGGGTCTTGATTATGCTTCTGTATCATGGGCAGCGAGGAAGCGCTTCATTAACGCGATGCTTGTCATCGAAAATCCTTGCGATGTCTGCCGTCAAAGTGTATATACGTGTCTGATTTAATTTTGTCACTGCATGCTGGTGCGAAAGCCGACAAGTCGTGACAAGCTTGTGGCATAGCATCTGTTTAGTGCTTAAACTAAATGTCTCTGACCTGTCTCGCTCACGGATACGTCTAAACAAGACCGGTGTATGGTACTGTCCCATTCCATTCCATTTCGCGAAGGGCATTTCTGCGTCTGTACTTTTTAAAATAATTGAAGGGTTTCTTTACGCGACCGACGTATGTGTGCCATTGAAGCAATCTCGGGAGAGCAGAAGCAATTTTTTGCCTTAGAATGTTGTTAGTCAGAAAGCATCTGTCGAAACAACTGCATGCTGGAAACGAATAAATTATGTTTTTTTTTATCTCCAAATCTATAATTTTCTTGCTTGCCCTGAAAACCGATTCCCATTTGTACCGGCCCCCGGGCAGGGCACGGGCACTCCGTGGTGTGGCCTCCCAAATTTTGCCATTAGTCAATACTGTTCGTGACGTCATGGTTTCCAGAGCATTGACAATTAACCACAAGTGAAGAAAAAAGGAAGCAGGCAAGAGCTTCTTGGACGACATCAACTGACTACTTGTCTCTGTATGGACGACTCTTACCGGGAAGCCTACACGGGACAACCGGAGGCAGTTTCGCGAAGCCCCTTTTGAGAGTGGAGCATTCGATGCTTCGGGGTTGGTTTGTCGGCGGATACGCTTGAGAAAAAAGGAAAAAATAAGCGAAATCGAAGGACCGATGGAAAGTGAGAGTGGACACCGGCTCTCGACGAAACCGATGGCCACCGGCTCCTCCGTTCGTCCGCGACGACCATACGACGCCCCATAACAGCCTTCATTTTCCTGATGATCGACGATGGCTGGGCTCCTTCGAATCGCGCAACAGGCGACAGGAAGTCGGCGGGTGTCGTTGTCGCCGTCGGTCGTCGAGCTTTCGGTCTCTCCCCTCTCTTCGTTTTCTTCCGTACACATTGACGCCGACTGTTTGCGCTCTTTCCCCTGACTTTTCGGTTGCTTTCGCCCCTTCGCTGGTATTGACATTTTCGTTGGTGGACACCTTGACGAACGAAAGTAAAGGCGAAAAGTCATCTACGACCGGGGTGGATACCGCTTTCACAAGCGAATCTGGCCTTTGTCTGTGGACGCAATTGTGGATTGAACTTTTGACCGATTACTTTGTGACACATGACTGTCCCTAACTTCATTCCTTCCTTGACTATCACCACTTCCACTACCACGCATTTCTGCATCCATAAACTTCGAATCGAATAGTTGCATCACCGGTTTTGTTATGGTGATTGACTTCACCTTTTTTTTACAAAAACCATTTCCATAATCAGTTCTGTGATGTTTGTGTGTTGGGTGTGTTTATTACCGTTTTTTTCTCGATGGTAAAGAAACCGTTTGCAGACGCTACGTCACAATAATTTACTATAGTGCCTTTTTAATTGCAAAGTTACGACCTTTTGTTGGGAAAACTGCAGCACCCGCCCTCGACGCAGTGATAAGCGGCGGCATTTCCGATTTCTTTTTCACTTCCGAGCACGACCACCATATTCCCAATTGAAACCACTTTTTAACTTGATTACGTTTCACCCACGGGTTTTGATTGCACTTGAACTTAATGCGCAATTTTTTCGTATCAGTTTCATGTGCACTTGTTCAAAAGCTCGTGGTGACCTTTCTCAGCTTTTATCATGAATTCACTTTTTTGCATTTGTAGTCCCACTGCTGCTTTTTAGGAGTTTATTCGCGTGCTACACGCACGCAGCTGCCTCAAACTACTCTTTTGAATGTGCAAAACCGAGCGAGATTTCTCCAAACCACTTTTCTTTCGGTTTCATATTTTCATTTCACCCCATGCGCGGCAGTGAGTAAAGTTTGACCAATAATTTGGGTGCTGACGCGGTTTTCCTTAATCAAAAAATACTTCAAACTGCGCTCCGCGATGATTAATTGCATTCTTTGCGAGACTTGTATTAACCAGCTGGTGATTGTTACCTGTGTATGGGAGAAAATGTGTGAGGCGACCGAAGGGTGTAGTTAGTGGCATTACGTACATGCAAAACCCGTTTCACGTTGATTTCGCTGCCTCACCTGTGATCGCCAAGTGCGTTTCACCATCGAGAAGGGGAACCCTGTATCAAAGTTGGCTGAAAAACCGATGCAATTTACATAGGCGAGTCTGGAAAACATGGTGTGGTTGCGTTTTTGCGGTGCGCTTTACCGCATTAGGGGGGTTACGTCAAAATGACATTGCGGTGCGGGTCAAATCTGTTATCTCGAAGCATATCGACGTTATCGATAAGCGGGGCACACGTCGTCGGAAACCTTACGCTTTTTGCTGAAATAAGCTTTGGCGTCGAAGCGTGTTTGTTTACGCTCGACGACGGAGCGATCAATGCAAAAAGGCACCTCAGGCATGGTTGTACACAATGTGGTTCGTGTTATAGTACTGTTTTTGTCCATTATTATTTTTCCTGTTCCCCCATCCTTGTCATGGCTCGTCGTCTCGCCAGCCACAAGCCCTCCACACGAATCCCTGACTTGTTTATGCGTTAATTTTAATAATTGCGAAATATCCATACCCGGTCGGTTAGTTGTATCAACATAAACCGAACACACGCAAACGGTGATGTGCGAGAAAGAACCACGTGCAAATGTTGATGAGCATACATGCGCGGTCGACATCATCGTTCCCGTGCGAAACGTGCCCTTATGTCTGTCATCCCTCTCAAATCGCGACGGTCTCGATCAATGATGTCCACATTCAGTGAGCGAATCAAACTAATGTAAACGCATTATTGCAGGGTACGTTGTAAGCGGAAACCAGCACATTCCGTAAGAGTAAAAATTAAGCCCCGCGTGCAACAAAGGAGTTGTTAAGAGCGCCTTCAACGAAGTGCTAAACTTTTGAATTTCTTCCTGACTGCGACGCCCTTCTACAACAATGGCCGGCTCGAACGAAGAAGCGCAGCTTGCGCAATGTCAGGCATACGTCCAGCGTCACAATATACAGCAATTGGTCAAAGAGGCCATTGTCAGTTTGTGCATCCATAAGCCGGAGAACCCAGTGCAGTTCCTCAAGGAACATTTTGAAAGACTCGCTGAACAACGATCTCAGGTTGGTTTGAAGGGCGGGAAGTAGGTAGTATCGGGCATCAAAGTCAGTAGGCAAAGTACGCGCTCTGGGGCAAAAAATGGTCGGAACATCCGTCTGCCAAGGTTGTAAATTGGGCAAAACCGACGTTGCTCTTTGAGGGAAGCGAAAACGAGCGAGAGAGCCAGTTGAGTTGCGCAATGGGGGTGTTGTTCACGCTGTTAAACACACGTTTCACCATCCATTTTGTTCGGAAATCGATCAGCTGTGATTTGTTTTCTATGTATACTTTTTGATGACTTCGGGAGCGTCAAGTGGAACACGTCTTCGGGGCTCCTCATTAGTTGATCTATAGCGAGTTGCATTTATGTTTGCGACACTTCCACTAGTTATTTCTACTTTACTGATTATTTCGAGATTTTATGGCTATGCTCCCACATTCTGTACTTTTACAGTCGTTATCGGGAAACATTTATGGGTTACATGGGGTTGTATGCTACCGTAATGGCTTGACTTTACGTTTGTTTTAGATTTGAGCCCTCTTTTGGAGTTTATTTTGCGTACTTTTTCCGAGTTGAACCACTCCCTTTTCCCCAGGGGGCTATGGCTTTTTACGCCCCAAAACTAGCCGTCCCAGCGAATGCAAGTTACATGAACCCATCCCCACCCCACAGCATATCTCATCATTAAGAATTTGCTTACTTCATTCGCAAGATCACAACGATCAATATCACGGACAATCTTGCGTCAATGCCGTGCGTTAGTTTCCCACCAACAAAACAACACATGCTCTCAGGATGTGAGTGTTACGTTGGTCGGATAGCTGCGAGATAGCTCGCTTGCTTGCATCGGGAGTCTACCAAGCGCTCCCGAGTTGCCGCTATTTAGTGCTGTTCGGCGCTTTTTGGGAAACGTTTTTCACGAACATACACATGAGGGGTGAGACTCCTTCTCGCGGCTAGTTTCAGTCCTGAAAAGCGACCCAATGCGCCAATAGCTCCAGGCGATTCATGCCAAAGTCATTGCAGTGCCGCTTTTTTGTCAGCCGACGCGGACTGACCCCTTGCATTTTTTCGGCTGGCATTGCTTGCCACTTTTTCCGGAGCTGCAGGCCTACTCTTTGGAGGTTATTTTTTAATACAACTCTTGCCACTGCTTGTTATCCGTGGCAAACTTATTTTCGACGTAATAATAGCGCTATAATAACTTTGAAAAATTATAAGAACCCCCTGATCACCCTTTTTCTTACGTAATACGTTGTCGCAGCCTTGGTTATAATAGTAAATGTTGAGGCATCCGGACGTTGCTTTGACGACAGACCGATTATTTATTGTTGAGTTGACGTCCTTGTGATAGTCATCTTCTTGCCAGTTGGTGCGTTTTATCAGTTGACTCCCTCGCTGCTCGAGCATAAGCCATCGATTCCTGTCTTCTGAAAGTCAGCCTTGAACGCGTCCGCGTTTCCACCCATTGTTTCGCGCTTTAACGCTTAAAAAGTTTGAATTTTCCCCTTCTTAGAGCTCCAAGGTCTCCTGGCTATGCGGTAATGGGACAACACTTTAGCCGCAAAAGAAATAGCCGCAGTGGCGGTCAGCCTGCGTCTAAAAATGACGTCGCTGAGGAAACGGCGGCTGCAACTGCAGCAGCAGGACCACCGCAACCGACTGTCAATGTAACAGTAACGACCCCGCCCGAGGTAAGCCAAATCCCATTGCAAAGTGAATCACATGCTGTTACTCAGGTCTCTTCCTCCGTATCCTCATATTTAGTTACAATATTGTCAGCCATTTTCACGCAGGGGAAGTCACTTTTGCACACAAGTGAGGTACTGGAGTGGGACTCGGCCACCTCCGGACCCCACAATTCGTTCGACTCGTCATCTGGGATGCCGTTTTGTTTTGCACCACAATTATAAACACTCTTGAGGGTATGAAGAGGGGGAAGCGTAAAAGGAAAAGAGCCGCCCTCACGCCGTAACGAGTCTCTTGCGGTTAGGCCACAAACTAACTCACAATATTTGCTTCGTTCCAAATGGTGTTTTTCGGTCTCGTTAAATCGATGGTTCCGCCGACCGATTCGAGGGAATAGCTTTGAATTGGGCGCTCCCATCTCGTTTAAAGCGATTTTTGTCTCGGTTTTTTCCAATATGAAAAGAGAATTTTTGCCTACGTCGTTGCGTTGTGCATGCTTTTTAACAATTGTATGTGCGCGTGAACTCCTCGACGAGCTTAACTTTTGGTTAGTGTGTATGTGTGGCTGACGGCAAAAAGGAGCAGAAAAAACTCTCACTTCTTGAGTCATTCTCCGCCACGAATCGTGGCCTTATGCGGTGAAGTCGCTGAAGTCTTGTGTCGCAAAAAAAGTCGACAAGACGACGTGGTTCCGTGCCTCGAGGACACCACGGCGCTCGATTTTGAGGCATTCCACAGGCTCTGCCGCATTGGGGGCCGACCAACGGGCTTGGACCTTGAGCGTACATTGTTGACAGCGCGTGGATTTGCTTTGGCCCGTGCTGTCGGCCACCACCACCCTCCCAAGAACCGCACATCCTCCTTCCAACTGCAACCAATTGCATATTGAAAAGAATCGCCGTTCTAGTATTTGTCGCGTCTTTTTGCTTTTTAGCCTTTGACTTGACTCGGAAAGCCTGTCAGCTCGCTTAACACTCACACGCTCCTCGAGATCTTTGGTTGATCTGTTTTGTTGTGACAATTCTGAGATGACCTCATTGTCGAGAACTCAGGTAACGAACGAACGGTCCAAGGGGGTCTCCGATGACCGGAATCGTTTCTTTCCGCTTTTTGCCATTATCTAAGCGCAGCGTACATAAAGTATTCATGAGCATCTGTCGGCTTCGACCTTAAAATTGTATTTTTTGGGGGCCTACGTCATGTGAATACGTAATTTACAACTTGGCACGTTTCAGGAATCAACCCGCCCGCAGCAACCGGTTGAGGATGACGATACCTTAGATGCCGCACCGCCACGCCTGCCTACCCGACGAAGACTCGGTGTTTCCGCAGAGGTATGTTTAGTTTTTCTCATTTTTACAACCACCAAAACGCTGATGACACAAATGCATAACGGGGCACATCTTTCAAACGACTGAACATTGAAAGATTGAAATCCTATTAAGTTCTTTATCGACCGGACTGTCAGTCGAGTCGTGAGGATTCTTTTTATGCAGTCGGACAAGTGACTTTGAGTGACGAGGAAATAGAAGACGACTTTATTTCCCTGTTTTCAGGTTCCGGATGAAAATGAAGCCGCTAACTACAACAAAGTAGTGATCCCGAAGGATGAGGAAACACAAAGAGCGCTCCGTGCCGCCATGTGCAAGAACGTGTTGTTCTCGCACCTGGACAATGATGAACAGAAGGCCATTTTCGATGCCATGTTCCCCGTTGAAACGAAGAAGGGCGAGACCATCATTGTGCAGGGTGAAGAAGGTGACAACTTCTACGTGATTGATCGCGGAGAGGTCGATGTCTACGTCAACAACGAGTACGTTTTGTCGATTCAAGAAGGCGGTTCATTCGGTGAATTGGCTCTCATCTACGGCACTCCCCGTGCTGCCACCGTACTCGCCAAGAGTGATGTCGTCCAGCTCTGGGCCATCGACAGATTGACCTATCGCGCTATCCTCATGGGCTCCACCATGCGCAAGCGCAAGATTTACGATGAATTCCTCAGCAAAGTACAGATTCTCGGTTAGTTTTTGGATTCTCATTTTGAAGGGGTAGTTAATTACCTCAAATTGCATTTTCAGCCGATCTCGACAAGTGGGAGCGCGCTAACGTTGCCGATGCATTGGAACGATGCGACTTCGAGCCTGGTACCCATATCGTCGAACAGGGTCAACCCGGCGACGAATTCTTTATCATCGTTGAAGGCGAAGCCGAGGTTCTCCAGAAGCGCAGCGATGACACACCTTTCGAGGTTGTTGGCAAGCTCGGTCCTTCTGACTATTTCGGTGAGTTGTTTAAACCTCTCCCAATCGCTAACAAAGCATTACCAATGTTCTTTCCAGGTGAAATTGCCCTTCTCCTCGACCGTCCTCGTGCCGCCACCGTTGTAGCAAAGACCCTCTTGAAATGCGTCAAACTTGATCGTGCCCGCTTCGAACGTGTCATGGGCCCCGTGCGCGAGATTCTCAAGCGCGACGTCTCCAACTACAACTCGTACGTCAAGTTGATGACCTAATTGGCATCAGATTCCAAAAATAAAAAATAACCTTGATCATTAGCTTCCTCATAAATGCTTTCCCTAAATTCTGACTCAACGGTATCGTGAAAGTTTTCTGTTTTTAATGGTCTTTACTTTTTCCAATACTCCTGTCTCTGTTTTAGCAAAGGGTTTTTAACTATTTGCAAACATTCTGTTTGTTATTTTCAGTAAACAGTTCGTAAACCAATACTATTTAACCGTTTAAAATCAGTTTTTGTGCTTCATTTATTCGTTGTAACGTATTGGAAAAGTTTATATACGATTCAAATAATAATACACCTTGTTCCCAGGGTCGTTCATTATCTACTGGCGTTCTTCTGCCATCCTCTTGGAAGACTTCCCATTAACATCCGGCCCTCATTGTCTCATTCTTTTATCTTAATTGTTTGTTTGCAAGTCAGCGAACATTGCCGATAGAGTCTCACACAAATTATTTTTTCCCTTTGTTCTTGCAAAATTTCTATTTTTCCTTCAAAGCACCTATATTCTTGAAAGTGTGGTGATAAGTGAAATATCAATCATACGATCGTTTGTCTTGCCCTTGTGTTTTTTCCCTAAAGTTTCCGATAATTTTCTTATTTCATAGATGTTTTTAAAGCTTTATCTTTGTCGACGATACACTTCCCCCCATTTTCCCTGTCTGTCTCAAGTTTTAGTCATCTCTATTGCGTGTATCTATATAAAAATGTACTAAAATTGAGGCAAAACACGTTAACGCAAGTTGGATGGAAAAAATATTTCAAAAGTTACATTAGTCATGTGTGCTTGTTGGCTCCGATGACGAAGCAATGCTAACACAGTAATTAACCAAGCTAGTATTATATGCGATGAGTTTGATGATGTTAATAAGTCTAATAAGTGAAATAAAGTGTTATAAATAATGATTGGTTGGAAAAATACAGACGAAAGCAATCATTGAGAGCATTGAAAATGAGTAAAACTAAAAACTTCGACCAGATGTTCAAAAACTCAGTAACGAAAGAACCGCTTACAAATGCATTGAACAAAAGTGCCATCGTTTTTGATGGCACATGTAACTACGCACCCAGGCTGGCTCTTCTCGTTTGTTCTAAAAGCGCCATTGACAGTGTGACACTTTCAAAAGAATCCGATCAGCCATGTCGTGGGTAACAAATTTAAAAAATTGGGAGAAATTAAAAGATAAGGATGCATATTTGCGTCAAGTTTACGGTGATCCTTTGGCCTATTTGCACATGGTGAGTTATTTTTATACTAAATGTACTTTGTTGAATTTACGCGTATTTAAGGAAGAAGAGAAACCCGAATTTGTGACAGAAAGGGAATATTTCGGCAAATTCGGTTATGGCGAATGCTTTAACTCAACTTCGTCTGCAGTACAATGCGAGATTATTCACGGCGAGTTTGATCCAAAAAGTTTGCCTTATGATAAGCGACTGAAATGGCACTTCCGTGAATTTTGTTACAAAACTTCCGCTCATGGTATTCCTATGATTGGAGAAGCGCCAAACAAATACTACAGAGCAATTTGGATTATGTTGTTTTTGGGATGCATGACAATGTTGTACCAAAACGCTAATTCTGTCATTGACAAGTATCACAGAAATGAGAAAATTGTGGATATTGCGTTAAAATTTGGTAGTTTATGTTAGTACAAAGTACATAGAAATATTAATGTTTGTAGACACTGCACCATTTCCGGCAATCACCTTATGCAATTTGAATCCATATAAAGCGAGTGTTGCAACAAATGTCGACCTTGTTAAACGTACAGTAAGTACTTTGTTAACGACTTTTATGTACTGTCATAACTTTTTAGCTTTCTGCATTCGATGGTGCTATGACGAAAGCGGGAGACACGGATAAAGAACATAAGCGGAAGAAACGACAAACTGAGTTGAAAGCCGTGAAAAGCGCGGGGCATTCACATGGTGGATCTATGTTTGAACCTGTATGACACTTTTTAACATTAATTTAGCGAAGTGACTACTATTTAGGGATATTCGAAATGTAACTGTCAAGAAAGAAGCCAAGAAGATGACTCAACCGAGCGAGAGGATTGTGAAGGAGAAAAGTACAAAACTGAAATACCTGCAACGGAAAACGACAAATGTCTTTGCGCTTTCGATCGTAAAACTAATGATGCATGGCCATGTTATCCCGTCGAAAAGTGGGGCCAAGAAATGTGTGACACATGTGATGAGCATGCATTCTGTAAAAAATGTGAGCCTTTTGCGTTTAATAAATCCATGAAAGAATTTCATCGTAATAATTTTAGCGGCTCATGGAGGAAAGAAAGGCAAGAATCCGTGTCTCTGTGCTCCAACTGGCTCATTCTGCGTGGCTTATGATGGAAAGGCAAAGATTGTCAAAATTTGGGAATACCTGAACGGAAACGAAGAAGAAGATGCCAACTTTTTGGAAGCTATGGGTTTTACTGTATGTTTTACTTCACAGTTTTTATATTTGCGAAAGGAAGTAACATGTTGATGCCTTCTAGGGTATGACCGATGAAGTGGCTATTGTCACGAAAGCTAAGGAAAACATTATGTTTGCCATGGCGGCCCTCTCAATGGAACAACGCATGTTGTTATCGAATACAAAACGCGAATTGGTCCACAAGTGCTCTTTTAACGGACAAGCATGCGATATTGATAATGATTTTCTGACACATGTCGATCCTACTTATGGGAGCTGCTTTACTTTCAATTATAACAGAACCGTAAACTTGACTAGCATTCGCGCAGGTAATGTTTTTAGAGCACAATAACTGATAACAAAATGATTACACAGGTCCTATGTACGGTCTTCGCATGTTGGTTTACGTAAATGCATCAGATTACATGCCTACTACTGAAGCTACTGGGATCCGGTTGACGATTCACGATAAAGAAGACTTTCCTTTCCCTGATACGTTTGGTAAGTTTAAGAATGTGCAAATTTAGAAACAATACATTTGTTAAGGTTACTCGGCCCCAACCGGATATGTATCGTCATTCGGATTGCGACTTCGCAAAATGTCTCGACTTCCTGCTCCTTATGGTGATTGTGTTCCTGATGGCAAAACATCCGAATACATTTATCCTGAATATGAGTATTCTGTTGAGGTAACTAATATACATCTTGACATTATACAACTATAGTCTTTAGGGTTGTTACCGTTCATGTTTTCAACAATTGGTACTCAAAGATTGTCATTGTGGCGACCCTAGGTTTCCTGTACCTGAGGGTAGTCATCATTGCGAAGCAGCGGATCCTGTTGCTAGTATGTTTTCTTAACATCAAAACAAAATAATAAAAACAACTTTAGGAAAGTGTCTCGATGAACGCATGGGTCAACTCGGCGGTCTTCACGGTAGTTTTCGTTGTCGGTGTCAACAACCTTGTCGGCAATCGATCTATTCTGTTTCCTATTCACCAGCAAGATGGCCTAGTCAATCTCTAAAGATTCAACTTGGATCATGCAATGGAACTGCTACCGAATGCACAAAACATTATAAGTATGAACAAACATTGTTACACTAATACAATATCAAAATTAATCATTTTAGAGACAACGGTGCTATGATTGAAGTATTTTACGAACAACTGAACTTTGAAATGTTAACGGAATCAGAAGCATATGGCGTATGTCTTTGGTTTCACGCCATATAAACTTTAATTTGTTTTAGCTGGTAAACTTGTTGGCTGATTTTGGTGGTCAACTTGGTTTATGGTGCGGTATCAGCTTCTTAACTTGCTGCGAGTTCGTATTTTTGTTCCTTGAAACTGCATACATGTCCGGACAACATAATTACATGATTTGGAAGAAAAAGAAAGAAGAAAAGAAAAAGCAAAAAGAAATGTTCGGTTGAACTTGTTGATTTTCTTTTAATACAAAAGTCGTATTGCACCTACTTATTTTGTATCAACGCTTATTTTATGCAAAAGTAATAAATTGTATAAAGTATTATACTTATAAGATTTATAGATGCACAATTAAGGGTTTTGATACGCTCTGTAGTCAGTGTAGTTTTCGTTTTATCATTGACCATGGTTTTCATACCGTTTAACTACAAAGACAAGGTCAGTAACTTTAATGTTGATGTAAAATGAAAGTAATGTGGTAATAAAACAAAGTTGGAATTTTTTCTTAACTCCCTGTAAGTTCTAACGTAGCATCAGTTTTCTTTGATCACGTACTTTTACAAGTTTCAGTGGTGGAATAAGCCCGATAAAAAGCGTCGGACTTAACTTTTGAATTTGGTTTGCTTGAGAGATTGAGGCGTAAAGTCGTCCGATGTAGAGCTTCACGCCAGGTAAAGCCGACGTGTTGACAGTCCGAACCGTTGGGCTAAGCCTTTGTTCGGTAGAGGGTCAAGTAGACAGGAAACCTCATCCCCCCCGACTGCACAAAATACAAGTCATTTTTTATTCCCCCATCACTTAAAATCGACACTGCAAATTTCATTGAGCCGTTATTGCTTGACAACGCACTTACTTTTTAAGTCAACTGAGCTGCGAAGAAGAGGTGCGTCAAACCAAGTAGTGATCGCAAACAGACATTTCCCGCCGAGTTGAAAGGTGTCATCGGATCCCGAGGCATTTGTGGGATCACCCATCGCGGACATTTCGTTAGACACAGTCTGTCAAAAGATGGTCATTTCCGTAACTGTACACGGTGTATCATAGCTTTGAGAATCGACCGAAGACCGCAACGTGAGGCGAATATGCCAGCCCACTGTTTACCATTCACCTGAGCTGTCAAATCCTAAATTGGCGCCGTTTACGATGTCGATCTGGCAAACAGTGCAAGACCGTTGAATTCCGTCGTCGGTTGCGGTCGACCAACTCCGCCTTTACCGCTGAGCCTCATTTCGTCGGCTCCGTTTTTGCGCATCTTCTGTGACTGAATGAGAGAAAGGCCTAGGCGATGTCCCTTTCTGCGTCAATTTCTAATATTGGTCGACAATTTAATCGCGCATGCATTGTAGCATTTTGTTTGAAAATACACTTTTATCCATAGCATAACAATGTATTCGAGAAGCGAGGTCGTGTTGGCGCGGCGAGTCCCTTCCAAATTTCCGTCGTCCCATTTGTTGGTACTTTCAATAATTTGCGGCATCCCTTGTTGTTCGGCAAGCGTGTACGCAAAGGTTGTCGGCTCCCTCTTAGGACAAAAAGCTATTTAAAATTTATCCGTTTTAGTATTCAACGTGAGCCGCTTTCTTCCAGTCAGATATGTATTTTTTCGCTGCTGTTTTGATTCCATCCCTCGTAATGGCAGGTTGGTTTGTCTTTTCGAGTACTTTCGGCACTTTGTTTTTGTGCCACGCGATTTCATGCCTGATTGAGTGCCAACCCAAAGAGCGCAGATTCGACCTGTTAATCCCTTGAATAAACCAAACAATAGGTATTCTCGTGAATCTGTCTTTAGACTGGTCCTGGCCCGAAGAAATGTCTCAACTATCGAAGCTCACTGAGTTTTCCATGTCCAGGTCATCAGACTTGGTCCGATGCCACTCATGCACGACCATGAACGCATCTGAAATTGTGGACGGATCGGGTGTCCATCCGGGAGTCTACCTCACTTCCTTGTTATTGTCCTCGATCCCCGTCACTTCAGAATGCATTGATCCTTCCGAAACGGACGACTCGGCGCCGCTCTGCGATCAAGGCATTTGTGTAAAAATTAACTACACTGCGCGTCATTCTGGTTCGCCCTTTTGTTATTTTTTACCTGTATACGCACTTGACACTTGTTTTCTTTGTTGGCGCATCCTAGGCCGGCACCTGTCCTTGACGTTTTCTTTGTGTCCTTATGAGTATTCAAGATTGTCTGGGGACTGTTTGGGAGCAACGTGGATAAGACCTTTCGGTTTCGATATTTTTTAATATTACATACTTCTTTTCGGTTGGGATAGGGACAAAATTGAGTCAAAATGATACCGAAAGGTTTTAGGCCGTACTGATGTCCTTCGAGCCTGCATCCCCCGCTCTCGAGGCGTTTTCAAGGAAGTCTGCACTCAATTTGTCTCTAGTGCTGCCCACGGAACATGGTGCGTCTGCGATGATGATATGTGCAATTCGGCTCGTGCATTCACAACTTCTTCCATTATCACAACTTTATTGGTACTTGTTGTGATTGCATTCTGCGGCTTCGCTTAAAGATGCACAAACTGCATGTTTGACCAAACTAATACAGATACACTGCCATTACTGACTTACATAGTATTGAAACTTGAATTTCTTTTGTTGTTTGTTTTTATTGTTGTCATTTCTAAGCCTATTTTTTATTTATCTGCGCTCTTGTTGGCACCCATACATCGTTTTACGTTATAAAAATAATAAATATTTTATAAGTGAATGGTCAAATGCGAACAATCCGATGTTACTCATGCACGACAATGGACGCAGATCGACTGCTCAGCGATGTACAAGACCAAAATTGGCGACGATGGCTCGAGAATGTCCGATTTGTCCCCAACACCGAAGAATGCAACGACAGTTTTGCGGTGAGTCTGTCTACCGTTATCCTGTTTTTAACAATGAATGACATTGAATTCGATTACAGCCGGAAGTTGCGCTCAGATCCGGGGTGCGTTCCCAAGAATGTGAGAATGGAGTATGCATGAAAATGTGGTTCCGTGAAAAAAATGGTGTGTAATCTTTCATGTAAGCTTGAATGAATCAATTGAAATCCAAATTTTGCAGGCAATAGTCAAGTATGGCGAAGCTGCATTCCCAACGCACAAGAACAGATTCGAAGCGACTGCACTCGCATAACCAGTAGTCAGGGTGGGTTTTTATCACTCTTTTTGCCCAAAAACAGTTAATGTATGGTGTTGTACCCCTCGAAAACAAGTACCCATGTGCAAAGAGAATCCTGCCGACACTAAAATTGGTGCTAATTGTGCATACGGGTCTGGTAGATCAAGAAGGTTGCGCTGTGAATTGCGTCGCAACCATTCAGCTCTTTATTTCTGCAGTTCGGGGAAGCTATTAAAACAAAATACAAAGGGGCGAACATTTTAAAGGCGGCTGTCAAACACCGTTTCAAACAATAATGTCCCACTTTCTATTGTTTTAAGAAAAATTTAATGTGTTTTCACTTTCAGGTGACATGGAAGTGTGCACCTGTGACAGCAACCTTTGCAACTCCGTAAATCGTGTACAATTCAGGTCTCATCATTTGTTGTTTATCTTACTTGCCATTGTGTTTCAACGTTTTTACTAAATAAGTTTTGACATTTCATTTAAGTTTGTTTGAAATTACGCACTAAATAAAGTAATAAATAGTTTTATCCATGAGAATTGGTGGTGTTTGCAAAATGGTTGTAATTACTTTTTCCCGTAGAAGCCCAAGGCAGCTAAGTTGTAGAATTGTCGCTCTGAAATGGTAATTTAGAAGCAAAGTACATAGTAAACATGACTTACGGTGGTAATAAGGTGTCCTCTCGATTGGGTATGACCATTCAACATTTTCGTACTCTTTTGGGTACACAAACTGCAATCGAGGGTTAAGTTGGTAAAAACTGTGCATTCTGTCGTAGGGGAAGTGCATAAAGTTGAAGCCAACTCGACGGATCAGTCTCGGATCGAGGGGTGGGCTTGTAGCTGGGGCTTCTGTGGTCGTTCTAGGCGGAAAATCTTCACGGTGCACTGGCCGAGGAGTACTATAGGTAGGAATAATTGGCTTGAATGTGACAGTCCGCAGATTAGATTTAGCACGGTTTGAGACAGGCTTATTGTTGAACTCTGAATAATCATCCTCGCCAGGGAGGACACTTTCCGGCTTGTCATCGTCATTTTCATGATCAGAAACCTCATCGACCAAGAATCGATGTGCCTGCCGTCTAGCTCTTGGGATATTGACTGAAAATATGATAATTCTACTGAAAAATACAAACAAACTTACCAATCTTCAAAGTCGGCGATTTCACTAAATCCGCAGATACAAATGTCAGCATGACCGATATACTGGTCACCACAGAAAGTAACATTTTGAAACAGATGTGATTGGCAACGCTAGCTTTCACCGCGTTTTATTACGTCCTTGCGATCTCGACTGGCCTTTATCGCTTCTCATCTCGAAAACTGGTTAGTGAAATCAGTGGTTCAAAACACGTCTTGTAACGGCGACCTTGAAAGGGAGCATCTTCATGAAGAAGATTCATCGAGAGTGTAATCCAATCCTGTAATTGCTTCACTATGTCCTTCCGGGATTTTCGCCAAAAATAATCCCGAGCGAAAACAGAAAAACTCGTTGTTTTGCTGCTTGTGAAAAGGTTGAATTTTGATTGCGGGGGCAATGAGAACTAAAATTACGTTTACGAAAAAGGACTATCATGTTACTCTGACATCCGGCAAGGTAGGCCTTGTTGAAATTCTTCCGAGGTGTCATGTTGGACGTCTTCGGAGGTCATATAAGCGGCACAGACATAGCAAATCGGAACATTGTCAGTATCAGAAATGAAGGTTTTTGCTTGTGTCATCGTTCTTTGCGTTGCAGTTGTTTTCCACAGTAAGCTTAGATTTGGTTATAATTAAGTTTATATGTTATTTATCAGGTGAATATGTCCATGCTTCTAACACAGACATAATGTCATGTGTTTTGTGTGAAATGATCGCAGAATCCGTATCGACTCTAAATAGCCCAAGTCCGGCGGCAGCGTTGTCATCAATGTACAAGTACGTAGTTTATGCTAACCCTTTCCACTTACTAAATCGAACATTCCAGACGATGCGCTCATATGGGATTAATGGAACCCGCCTGTGACCAGATCATTGACGACAACGCACGGCGAATCCTCGGAATGGCAGGCCTGGGAACTCCTCCGAAGAATATCTGTCGCGAGCTGAATCTCTGTGATCACTAACTAAGTTTCTTTCCCAAGCACTTGCTTTTTCATATCTCTGTGCTAATAAAAGCGAAAACGTTGACACTAGTTTTCCCTGGAGGCAAACGCATTTTATGGATATCGCCATCTATCAAGCGATAGTGACACATGTTGTTTTTTCGGATGCGCGAAGCGACAGTCAAGTTGGGTGTCTTCTTGCGACGGAAGAACATAATATTGAAAAACGAAGCATAAAAGATCCCTTTTTCCGGATTGTATGGTTGCTCGGGCATCCGAAATTGCCGTGTGTTGCAAAGGAGGTGAAGAAGGGGGTGAAGTACGACATTCAGATCGGACGTCAGAATGGAGAATCCACGGGGTTGTGCGCACGTTAGGGAGCGTCCATCCTAGGTCCACGCTCATCCTGCAAGAGCTACGGGTTGCCGACAAAACCGCCTCAAACATTCACGTATCCTTGTGCTCATTGCGCAGCCCCTCCACGCGCAAACATTTAGCGCTTTGTAGATCCTCTTTGTGGAATCTCTGTCATTTGTGTCCCTTCTTCATATTTCCTCAAATTCGGTCACTCGAACAAAGTTCAGACGTTGAATCATGGCAGTGGCGTCGGCGTTGTCGAAGTTTAAAGCGGGGGTACCCCCGCGTCCGGCTCACATCCTCTATGGCCCAGACCACTTTGCCTTCGCTGACAGTATTACTCAGGTTATACTTTTAACGCTTTTGTATCCAGTTAATCGTGCTTACTTTCAGTACATTGAAAAACGGATTAATCCCCACGTGGATGAGTGGGAACGGAATAAAGCATTTCCTATTCGTCGAGTATTCAAAGATCTTGGCAATCTCGGACTTTTTGGGGTCAATAAACCGATCGGTGTGACATTTCATTTCAACTTTACTTCTTGAAAAACTCATTTTTTTTAGATTACGGTGGCCTTGGCCTCGATTTTTCATACTCAGTGTTAGTCGCCGAGACTCTTGGCAAAATTAACTGTGGAGCCATACCAATGGCAGCTGCGGTCCAATCCGACATGGCGACCCCGGCATTGTCATTCTTTGGGTCAGATTACCTGAAACAGGAGTTCCTGTTACCGTCAATGACGGGTGACCGCATCGCATGTCTTGGCGTCAGTGAAGCATTTGCCGGTAGCGATGTAGCTTGTTCGTTTTTTGAAAAATTTGTGCCTCATCATTTCCGCTCTAAATATTTGTATTTTTAAGCCATTAAAACCACTTCCCGCTGGCACGGTGATGATCTCATAATTAATGGTTCAAAACAATGGATCACCAACGGTCATGAAGCGGATTGGATTTGTTTGTTGACAAACACGAATAGTCACAAATCTATGCATCGAAACAAGAGTCTTGTATGCGTTAACATGAACGAACCAGGTAATTTTAAATATTTGCTTTTGCTTCAAAGCTTGCTAAGCACAAATTGATGCTTTTGAAATTGTGGTGTCACAAGGAGTGGGTGCATGCTTATTAGTCATATTCGACTGAAAAAATAACAGGAAACCAATAATCTTGCCCTCGAGTTCTTGTTTTTGTGAAATGCCACTGCACAGTAACTTCAAAAAACATACTTTTGTATTTGTTCGGTTATCAATACAAAACAATTTCTAGGCATCACCCTGGGTCGTCGTTTCGAAAAATTGGGAATGCACTGCTCAGACACAGCCGAAATCTTCTTCGATGAAGTACGAGTCCCAGCCCGCAACATCATTGGCGACGAAGGTCGCGGCTTTGTGTATCAGATGGCGCAATTCCAAGATGAGCGTCTTGTCGCGGTTGCAGTCTGTAAGTAGCTCTATTGAGACGCGAAAGGCGATCAGACGAGGATGAATAACACATCTTGTCAGAAGAACCTGTTGTGATCGCAGCGTTTCACAATACAGCTGACGGCGATCCTCGCCTGTCGTCTAAGAAAGGGATTTACAAGGAAGGATGTTGTTTTTCAGTGTTGGAGCCCCTCGGCCGCATTCTCGATGTTACGATGGAATACACCAAAGAACGTCACATCTTTGGAGAACCGGTTATTAATAACCAATCAGTGAGATATCGCTTGGCGGAGTTAATGGCAGAATTGGAGTCTGTGAAAGCATTGTTGTACAAAGCCGTTCTGGAGCGTCTGGCAGGCGAGGATGTGACACCCCTGGCAAGCATGGCAAAACTCAAAGCGGCACGACTTTCCCGCGTCATTACTGATAGCTGTCTACAATTTTGGGGTGGCAATGGATACACTTGGGATAATTTAGTCTCGCGCTTTTACCGCGATCTACGATTATTCTCCATTGCGGGCGGCTGCGATGAAGTCATGCTTTCGATAATTGCCAAGTATAAAATCGACAAACCCAAGCGGCACTAATCCCCTTCATTAACCGACGTGAAACACCTTTATTTAAATTATACATGTGTAATACAAACAAGAAACAATGTACTCATAATTGTAGTGAATCAATAAAACGTTTCTGAGCGAATCATTAATGCAGTGTGAAGTTTTGTTTTAAGTAAAGTACAACAATCTCTTTTGCTTGTCTTTCAAGCCGAATCTCACTAACCTCACCCCACAGTTTCATTGTCAATTGCTCATCTTTGGAGGAAACCTGCTGTGCCTGCGTTGGAGCACCAATGTTTCGAAGTGTGTGTTTCACGTCATCACGGGTTTGCACGAGGCGGTATAAATCTTCGACCGTGTAGTAGTTACTGTAAGTGTTTGTTTTTATTGAAAAGCTAAACCTTAAAAATATAGTTAACAAAAACTTACTGCGTAGGTCGTGTGTTCCGTAGAAGCATATCATGTTTCCTCAAATCGGCCAATTCCTTCTCAATCGTTTTTAATTCATTTTTTTGCCGTTCCAAGGCTTCTAACAGTTCCACTGTCGACGTCATGACGGTTTAAAGCCACTGAACATATCATAATATTTGGTCAGTGGAATGTCCCTCTCAAAACTTGTCAATGTTAACTGAACCATATGGGCAAACCAGCACTTCCGGACTTGCTCCACCTTGGGAATTGAGAAAGTCATTTCAATATAGACGATAAAGCCAACGGCATGGTTTTAATTACCGTTGAAACAGGGGCAAGTACGACTGCATTTGCTGTTATTTCTGCGATGAGCTCGGGTGCCGTTGACGAAAAGCGGCAAAACAAAAACTACAAAGCTATTCAGACACAATTGTCTCATCGGCAAACTTTCTTCCTTTTAAAAACGCAACAAGGCATTATTTGGCAGAGTTTATGTCGCGCGACATTGATGCGGTTTATTGCTTTACAATCGGCTCGGCGTACGTTTAATGCATGAAGTTGCGCAACTACTGCCACTAACTTTTTTGGCAGCATTGAATTGCGTTTTTAGTAGCGGTCACCCCTTCCGTTTGCAACAACAAAAGCTTCGATCCCAAAATAAAGGAAGTCGCGACCCCGAAACTGGCATGGATCTCGCCGACAAGGAAATCCAACTCTCGGGCCCAGGTGCAAACCTCTAATCTTGCCGACGCGCGCCCGGCCTGTTGCGAATCCCGGCGCCCTTACAGTCTCACACGGTCAATTGGTTCATGTAATTGAGCACTTCACACCGCCTCGATCCTCAACCTCATCTAACGACCGGTTCAACCGGATGCCATTCGAGCTTTCTCAGTGCTAAGAGACAGTTTCTCCCATGGCTGTGAAAATGGAGTACAGTTAGGCAGACGACGGAAGCCTAGAGGCCGTAAATCTCTAGAATGGACCGATCGACTGACGAATGTGATGACATGCCGAAAACCGCACCTGTCGCTAAGAACACCGAGTTTGGGCAGCATTTCATCACATTGATGTGCGAATGGGGTTTTCATAGCTTGGAGGCACTCGGAGCCAGTCATCGATGCAGTCAAGCGGAAGCACAAAGTTCTTTTTTTCATTATTAAAACTACCCGGTTTTGTTTGTTTAGCGAACCTGACAGTCCCAAATAGGGGAACCCAGGCTGTGGTCGATCGTGGATTGTCTCCCTTTCTACCGAAGCATTTGTTTTCTACGTTCAAGGACAATTGAGACTCGCTCAATCCTCTATTCTTGTTGTCGCGACCTTGTCATAGTACTGTAATCTGTGGCGTCACTGCGCCAACTTCTGCTTTCTCTCGAAATGGAAAAACTATAAAATAAAATGTCTGATGCACCTTCATAAAAGCATTTCACAATAAAGAGTCGTCCCTGCACCATTGTAGAAGAACAATAAAACCTAGGTGCTAAGCCTTTTCGTTTTTGTACTTCTTAACCCCTGTCGGTCGATTCAACATGCTCTGTTTTTCTACATTTAATTGAGACACAGCGGGAATTAAGCACGTCCCGGATAACCTCATGCTTTCGCAAGTTTGAGTTCACAACTTTCGGTAAATTGGCATGCGCGCAAGACTTGTGATAATTGGCATTTGGAGTGCGACGCTTTGCCGGAAATGCCGGTATGTGTGTACGACGGCATCCGGCGACGATCACTTTAAGAAAACAGAAGTCCCTCACCTAACCCCTAACTCTTTATGCAAACACAGCGTCTCTGTGGGTGTTGGTCGTCTGTGTCAGCCGACCATGTTCGAGGATACGGTAGGAAGTGCTGCATGGAAATGAAGGCGGCGGATGACGACAAAGAGGTACAACTTCAGAGGAAGACCGATACACTAGGCCATGCATATGCCTCGAGGACCGAGACCGCGTCTCCGTCAGCTTCCGGACGTTGAGCTCCGCCAGTATTGGTCGTGCCCTAAAGTCAAGCATGCTCTCAGGCCGTATTGCGCGTGCGCTACGGCTATCTGTCAAGTGACAGCGTCGAAGGGTAAAGGCTACCCGCCATAATTAGCGCAGCCTCGAGGTCATGACAGGATGCGGGTCAGACTCTCCACAAAAGATGTGGAATCACGACGGGCATGGGCTCTGAGGGCAAAGGCACATGCTAGTCACGAGTCTATACCCTCCGAGTATATTGTAGGTAACCCGCGGGTGGTTGTGCCGTTTTGGAGCGCCGAACAGTGACCAAAAAAACAATGGATGGACACAGTGTATCTCAAATTTCTGTGGCACACTAGGTGTCTCGAATTGTTCGGTAGATCGACGAAATCCTGTTACATCGGCCGGGGGCATTGTGTGTTCCATGAATGCGAGGAGTCCAAGACGATTGCCGACTACTGTATAAGACGATGTGCCCCCCATGATGCCGCAAAACATGTGTTAAACCGCAGCAGGACGTCTGTAGACAATGGATTTGCTGGCTCAGGACAGAAGCGCGCTCACCGGCACAGACCTGTCAAGGAGGCACACTACGGCGCCATGTTCGTAAAAGGTCAGAACTCATGTCAGTACTCAATCAAACAAGGTATCGCAAGATTGACGAGTTAGAGACTGTCGGCTGGCAGGTGTGGTAAATCAAGGCATGATACTCTTGTCAAAATGCCATGATAGATTTCTTCCCTTTCCGGTGGGTCCCTGTACCACCCCCCAAAAAACTGTCATGAAACACTGAAACGTAGCGGTTCCCATCGTTTTGTACGAGTGAAAAGACAACTTTGTTGCAATTCCAAATCATAGCACATCTCATTGCGGCTATGAGCCAATAAAATTATTGGGTTCCCCTTCCATTGGAACGAGTCATTCGTACAAACACACAGGTATGCTCCAAAAGCGGCGCCTGTTCGGATCAAACAGGATGCATCCCCTTCATCGAGTCCCTCCACGCCGCGGCGTGAGTCAATTTTCTTCTGCTTCAGTTGTCTCTCCCGTCGATGGCGATCCAGTTTTGTAGCTCTTTATGGTGAGAACAGAGATGCGACGAGCCGCAAAGTCACACGCCTTCCTACCACCCTGGAACTCAACGTTGAAATCGATAAATCAACTGACATCAATGGTGATGAATTCCGTGAAGACCAAAAAAACATGACAAATACCCCTAGACAGGAAAGCCCAGAAGGAACGGAGACTATCCATGAAATGATTGGTCGCGTGCCCGTGCACCTGTCACACAAAAAGCTGTTCCATCGCGCGGGCGTCAAAAACTTTTTTTGCCACAATAGCGGTGATTTCTTTGCGCCGATACCAACAAAGGCGCCACCGGCTCAGGTGTGTGCATGAACCCGTGCTATATGACTCCCGTCCGCGCGAGCTACCATCCTGACCTTTTGAGAGAGAGCTTTACTAATACAGTACGCGTGCGGGCTTTTTTACCACCGCGCAAGCTGGGTTAGGCAAGACTGAGCTGAAAGATAAAATCTACACCCTTTGCGGGTTGCGCAACTTTTGGGATGCAGTCAAGCCACAACAGAGCCACCTGCTTTAAAGGTTTTATACAGTGACTGCGGGGATGAATCAGAAAACATAGCTATGAGGGTCGAGAAATTCTACAGTTTAGGCGGCATATTAATGTACGGTAATCGCAGTCGTCGAGAAAGGTAAACAAAGACAGCCAATGGTTGAAGGAAAAACTTCGCTTCGTATCGGGTATGTAAACAAACTCAAAGGTTCACACGGCAGCGGTGTCGTCATCGCAACGTTCAACGTAAAGTTTCGAAGGTAGACGTGAAGAAACTTTTCAACGACCGAACCTGAGAAAATTCTAACCACCGACTGTTTTTCGCGGCTGCCACCCGACAAACGGATTCGGAACATAAATTTGTGGCCGCCTGCGACTCAAATTATTGGCAATCACCTGCTAATGATACGGTAATTTTGTCAATTACATACACTCGCCCTTCCAAATTGCTCTGAAGGGGGCTGGACCTTATCGCCCATATTCCGTGGTCGCGTTTTCTTTTCCCTTTCACTGTATGTCTGGCGTCTGAGGCTTTGGTCTTCGTCGACGGCGTCGGCATACGGACGGAAGGAAGGAAACGACGATGCCCCGTCGAGAACAAGCTAGTTGAAGGAAAGAAAACGATGCCTTAGCCCAGTTTGAAGCTGACAATTGTACAACTTGTGCGAACAGAAGAAACAGCACCTTGAAAACACATGCTGGACCCCTCTTGATAATTGAGGGTTTGAGGTGCAAGCCGAAAAAGATCGAATAAACCCAATTCTTAGAAGTTGTGAGGTGTACATTCCAGTTGGACTTATCTCTAGTCATACGTTTGTTTCGGCGCCAATATAAGTATACTTCGAGTCTGGGATATTTGTTTCGCCTGTCCAGTTCGCTGGCAGCTTAGATTTCGAAGTCCCGCTTATAATTACTTCCTCCGCAACTCGCAACGCTTCCTTTCGTGCCAGCGTTACGATGCGTAGGTGCCACTGCTGAAAAAACCTTCTCCGAAAATGGGTTGACTATAGATAGACAGACAGCGCTGCGTTAACGAAACAATGAATCTTCGACGACCACACCAAGCATCAATCGCAGAAGCCTTTCCATTTTGCTGTATCGGATTCCGCTGCGTCTGTTTATGTCGGCAAGTCTCTACTTCGGCAATGTTCGATGAAGGTGCACCACCAATTATGTGAAAAAAGGGTGCCTTCCCCTTGCGCATGCCATTGAAGCCCCCGCAGCGGTGGCAGCATTATTTTGTATGTTTTTTAAATCGGAATACAATGACCTCTTCTTTTGCCGTGTATGGAAGCTCGACGACAGCCGACAGTGTGCGATGCGCATCCGCACCGTGTCACCACCACCACCAACGGCGGGACAAACTTGCCCTAGGAGGGCTGGCCCTGTAGCCACTGTGAGGGGCGACATGCGGGCACCCTTCACACTCAGGCGCAACCAATCGGCAAGTCCGGGACGGCCCCGTAGGCGGAGCTTTTACCTCGACTCAGCAAAAATGAGCAAAACAGCAACGACTGTGAAAAGAGGAAAACTACGTTTGAAGACACTCCACTCGCTGCCGTAATCCCTCACCGACGATTCACATTTATTTGCGCTTCATTCCCAAGTTGTAATTGCCAGGCCGCGATTTGAGTGGTGTCAACGATCGGGGACACAAAAAACCTTGCGCCATCCGAGATCGATTATCTCGAGACGGTGATTAGCGCGACTCATTATTTCAATCTTCCGTGTTCGCGTGTGCCAAACGTTCTTTTTAATTGATACTAATTCTTTGCGCAGATTTCCGGGCAGTCATTAGCGTTGAAACCGCGTCATTGTTGCCGAGGGATTGCCCGACTGCTTGAGGATGTCAGACGAGAAAACCGAATCGCCCTGGGAGGTTGATACGAAGCCTCTTAAACCCTTTGATTTCGGTGCCAATAATGTTAACCTTCAAGTAAACGGTAATACCCCAACTTATCCCAGCGCGTATACCCAACAGTCTTCGGTTCCTGATTTTGGCAGGACTAATCCTTCAGTACCAGTTTCTTCCTATTTTTATTCCGGAGGCTTTAATGGCACTAATCTGTATGCAAATAATGCCCAGAGTTCTAATGGATTCTTGTATCAGCAACCTTCATCATCGCCTGAGAGTATGTTTTGTTAAGATAATTTTTATTGTTCGTATTCTACATTGTTAGTGTTTTTAGATGGCGGCTTTTCATCCGATGCCCAGACAAAGATAATTGAAGGCAGCGAAGTGCAGATCAACAGCAAAGGCAAGAAAACTCGCAAACCTCGAACCATCTATACCAGTGCCCAACTTCAACAACTTCAAGCTCGATTTAAACAAAACCAATACCTCGCATTACCCGATAGGGCAGAACTTGCCAATACCTTAAATCTCACTCAGACACAGGTTTGTTTTTTTAACTACCGTTCATGTTCAACATGCCTGGGGGATTATCACACTTCCCTTAGAGTATGCCGAAGTGTGCCAGTGTTCTTTCGCACTTCACCCGTTGATTGTTTGTTGCTGCGCGAAGCGTGCCAACGGTGATGAGCGTGTCAATCGCACCTTTCTGTCAAATCTTGCTTCCCTAAGCCCTCATTTTTTGGCGCGTAGATGCCTCAATCTTTTGCCGCAGAGCCATCAACCATGTCCCTTTCTGTCAAGATTGGTTTCTCTCCGAGAACTTGTCGATATGCCGATCTTATCGATGGCGCCAATCAGATTGCGTAGTTCATGCTGCGGTTGTCTAGCTACCATTTCGTGGTCGTCCTCAAGCGCACCTGTCTTACCTGCTGTCACTCGAAAACGAACTCACCTGTCAGATTCAGGGGCAAGCAATGTACGACGCGACGCGTCCTCCTTCCGCTGTAGTCGATCGACAGTTCTCTTGGGATTTCGAAAAAGCGATTCACTGTCGGTTGCGCTAGTACCGTCAGTGAGAAAAACAACAGCGGTTGCAATCGTACAGGTCGGATTCGGAGACCGGGTTGCGCCGTCTTTTTTGACGGCAGACATCGCGACGCAGACGTACCATTCAAAACCTCGGACGGCGATGGCCTTATTCGGTCTGCGCACTCAAAACTTTGCAGGATTACGATAGATTCACAACCAAACGTGGAACTTGAAAAGAAAGGACATGGATCTTTTCCTCTTTCGGCGTACGATTTCCGTCCTTCCTGCGGAGCCGCAGGATTGTGTGCCTTTAACGTGGTATGTCTGCCAAGCGCCAGCCACCGTAGTCCTTTTTGGTTCCTTCGCTTGCTGCATGTCTTTGCCGACCGGCTTACTTCTGCGTAATATGGGGGCGACAACCATCACAGGTTGAAAAACTTTTGCCTTTTTTGCTCTGTATGATTCAAACTGCAAGCTAGTTGGACACTCAGAAAAGCTTACTTTAACGGTATTATTACGGGCAACTGGCACCAAGAGCTACACCTTTAATAAATACTTTGATAAAACGTGTAAAAATTCAAAAAAAGTATTCTTATGCCGGGGATGTCTGTTGTTTGATTCTTGGTAGTACGGTATAATAAATGAAAATATTTTTAGGTCAAAATATGGTTCCAAAACCGCCGCTCAAAGCAAAAGAAGATGAGCAAAAACCCTGATCGTGCTGGCTCCGAAGATGACGACTCTTGCAGAGATCCTGATGCCGATATGAGCCCACCAGGATCTCCCGGGTCTGCGGCGACAAGCCTTGATGGTGCCGGCAGCAACATCAGCAACAACGAAGATCCCATGCGGTGTGCCGACCGAAGTTCCTGCAGCGGCATCGAAAACGGCGGCGCTGCTTCCGTATCTGTAAGCGCTCCCACGAACATTGTCAATCCCGTGGCGCCGGTGCAAACGCCACATGTAACGCCCGCCATGCCAAACTCGCTGATGGGAATAAACGGTTTCCCCTGGAATCAGACGGCACATATGTCTGCCCTTCCTCCTGATATGACGAATACCCTTGCCACCGCGTTACAACAACAACAGCCAAACCCACAAATGGCGATGCAAACACCACAAATGGAACTATCACCTCATCAACTTGGAGCGCAAACGATGCAGTTTGGTCATGCCGGTTTTGTTAATCCCGCAACTAACTTTATGGATAGCGCAGACATGAAATACTATGAACAGATGGCTTACTATCAACAACCACATTTAGGATATCAGTACAACTACTAAAGCTTTAAAGGCCATCGCCGCAATGTTTTCGATATCCATAGATGCTGATTAGCCCCTCTGTCTTACAAAAACCTCGCAAACCCTCGATTCGATTTGCCGTGGCCCCGTGCCTTTACGGATATTTAAACAGAGCGTTTCAGCGTTCTCTTGTCGAATTACAATCATAACAGTGCAAACCAACATGATTTTTTTGAAAATGTCAGTATATGATTTATCTTTGATGTATAATTGTCATAACAAATGATTAAAAGATCTGTCTGAAATGTAGAAAAGTGAATAAAACTATGATGATACAACTTGTTTTTTGAATTAAACGGCAATAACACTTAATCACAGACTACTTTGAGAGTTTATATCAGTGATTCGTCGCGTAGGTGGATGACTGTTAGAGAAGTTTCCTGTTTCAAAGATTTACTTCCTTTTCAAAACCTCTTTAATGTATCAATATGTTTAGTTCGTGCTCAATGACCGTTTTCGACGCATGGAGATGCACAGTGTTAGTCAATGACCGAGTCTGGGGTACCGGACCGGACCACGTACGGTTCTGGTCCGGTACTGTGGTCCGCGGACCGATACAGTACCGGTACCGGTGCGGTACAGCTGTGCTGACCGGTACCAAAATGAAAAAAACCATGTTTAAATGCTTTTTAAGCATGTCAAACGTTCGAAAGTTTTATTAGCCGTATTTTAATTGTTTAGATTTTGTGAAAAAAGAAATTCAGCGCGATTGGGACCGAACTGAGGGAACCCATGTCGTGAAACTTTAGCAGGGTCTTAAAGGGTGTTTATTTTTTTCACGTTGAAAACATAAAAAGTGGCCTACAAAACGACCTAAGTTTGATATATTTCTTTTCATAAAGCCTATTTTTGACTTTTTTTTTAATTTTCAAGCGGACCGGTCCGGTACCTGGTACATGGTCGGTACACGGCGGACCACCGGTACATTGACAAACACTGCCCCAAACAATCAGCTACGTCATTAGTTTTATGTTTGAACCCGGTCGACGGTATTTGGCTGTCATTGATTACAACGGTCAACTTTACCCGCCTGCAAATCAACGTGAAACGCCACGGCTCGTGCTGTTCAAACAAAACAAGAAACAAAGGTAATCAGTTACTCAATATGCCATGATACCATTAAAACTAACTTTAGCTACGCCATCGTCCACATAAACCCGTCCGATTCCGCCAAAGGCCTGCGTTTTGTGACCCCTTCACTCGATTATGACACCTTCACGGCCAGATTCGCCCTCAATATTGAACGACATACCGGCTACAGTGCCATTTCAAACATGCCAATTGAACAATCAATCTATCAGTAAGCCAGTTTGTTGACACCTCAATCATTATTATGATTTTTCAGCATTTCTGACAAGATGGGCGAAGACATGTTTCCTCCAACGATCCCAATCCGGCCAAGTCAACTGGCTTTTGTCGTGAGCAACCTGAATTCGACAACCGTCTATGATTGTGGCACTCCAGAGCCTCCGCCAATGCCACTTCGGGTCAACTTTGTCAGCAGCGAGGTCAAAGATGTCGGCCACTTTTTTGGTGCTCTGACGGACAGATTAGGCGGTTCCGATGCCATGGGATTCCCGAAACTCGATGGCGTCATCCTACCGAAAGTTGAATCGGCCGATCAGCCAGGGATCAGCGTCATCAACGACCATGATGCGAGGGAATCTGCGGCACTGGCACTTGATGGACGATATCGGACACAATGTGAATAAATAGCGTGTAATAAATGTAATTATTATAATTTTAATGACATATAAATAAATATAAAAAACAAAGTTGGCCCATTTGAACATGTTTATTCGCCGTATCATTTATTTTGCCGTCGCCAGTCTCGCCGTTTTTTGACTCGACATTTTGTTGCGGGTCGCCGCTGGCGTCGGGTCCGTCCGAACCACTCACCCGTGTCGACCGCGTGCGCTTCGACGGATACTCCCATAGCGAACAGCCCGGCTGTTGATTTCATACTGTAACCCTGTTTGTGTTGTTGTTTACCCGTTTTCCCTACTTTCGTCAGATTGTTATTTGTTGGGATCTTGGGGACGGTTGTGTCTTCATTTTCCTGTGTTTTCGTTTGTTTTTACGACTACGTCGTGGCGCCGATAGCGCGGAATAAAATTGTTGTTTTATTCGTTGTGTCTAGTGGATTTGAGGATCGCTAGACATGGAAAACGTTGACTTCATTCCGGACGAGGATGAGCAACGTTCACAATTTTGTGTCTTCGCGCGCTCATTTCAACACGCGTTGAAATGTGTCGAGTGCCAATAAGTTATGAAACCTGTGTGCGGTGTCCACTGCCGCCGTATCACTTTCACTTTTGACGCGCGTGTCCACAATTTAGCTAAACAGCTGTTTTTCAGATGTCGTCGAATCAGCCATCCATCCCCGTGGCATCGCCTCTACAACTTCGCCCATCTACCAAAGTCCAGACAGCCAGACCAATCAACTCACG
Organism: Panagrellus sp. LJ2284; assembly: GCA_024447225.1. Lineage (NCBI taxonomy): Eukaryota > Metazoa > Nematoda > Chromadorea > Rhabditida > Panagrolaimidae > Panagrellus > Panagrellus sp. LJ2284. The sequence goes on from JAMRYC010000002.1 coordinate 10,580,573, forward strand.
CCCCAAACGCCTTTCCACGTACAACCCCTACTGGACTGGCTCCACTGACTCGGAGGACGGCCCTACCATCTACATTGGTGACAGCGATGAGGAAGCAGTCGTCACGTATCCGCCGAATTGGCCCCCCCGGAAGCCTGTTGATTCGGATTACGACGCCGATGGTGAAGATGCGGCCATGCCCGAAACACGACGACGAGTGCTCAAAAAGAAGGTGATTTCTTTCAAGTTTGCGGGACCGATATGTCGAACCGCGTCGTCTTCCATGGATGTCGACCAAGCTGTCATGGGCGACGTTGCCTCAAAACAAAATCCCTACCTGGCAGCCTGGATGCCTGACGTCTGCGATGTCTGCATGAGTGATGGCAACTACAACCTGGATGTCACAACACAATCGAACTATGACTATCCAATTGAGTCGTCGAATCCGGAGAACGCACCGATTTCAGAACCCGAAGCTGTATTGTCGTTGCCGATGGGATCTGGTAAGTTTCGACCAATTCTTTGTAAATGGTGATATCAGTTTGAAATTTCAGCTGCCCGATCTTCGCCAATTCACGTTCATGAATCTGAAACTGTGATGTCTGAACCTACTTTGAAGCCTCAGTTCGACGATAATGGCCTAGACAGTAAGCAGTGTTAGTCAATGACCGAGTCTGGGGTACCGGACCGGACCACGTACCGGTACTAATGTTCCGTGCCATGGATCTTTTAAACTACCAAGAAAAAAGTCTTATTATTCAAGAAATTTTCTGATTGATAGACCGTATTTTCATTTATTACATAACTGATACAAACATGACAACAAATCGTTTACCATTGCAAATATTACGTGAATAAATTGCCTTTCAAAGACTCTTCTTCAGGATTTTCACGACCTTTTTGAACATCATCCGCCTGGGGCGCAAGACAGAGTTCATAGAGATGTCGAATTGGCAAGGCGACAGCAACTTGTACCAGCACTGCTATGATGTAGGAACACACAAAAGTGCCAATGCTAGTAAGGATCTGAAAATTAAAGGTCAATATTTAATTTCTTTGACTTTCATGACTTACCAATGAGAAAAATGTTGCATTTATCGGTCGGTGGAGTGACGAAAACAATGATAGTGCAACGGGTTCAGAAATAACGAAAACAAGAAACACCAATTTACTCATGGGGTAGAATATTTTGAAGCCGAGAATGGCTTTGAGAACTAAAACCTTCCATTCGTTTATCAAAATTTGTACGAAATAGTTTACCGTTTCCCACACTAACGTTGTTGATCATGTATGCGATAATGAGAATAGTCATAGCCCAGAAAGTTCTATGAATAGATGCATAAATAGCGTACAAATAGAAGTTGTTAGTGCCGTCGAACAAGTATGGTGTCCAGACAATCAGTACAGTAAAGGCAGTTGCTATCCAGACATACTAAAAACTAACTTTTGTTTTACTACTTTGGAATTTTTGCCTTTCTTACCTTTTGCAGAGTGATAGCTTTTTTATTAATCCATAACGGTGTGTATAGGCCAATAAGAAAAGGCGCTAACCGTGATAATGGGTTTAAATAAATGTACTTCACGAAGTTATTATACATTGCATCTCTGAAAAAGTCTGTTTGTTTTACTTTTTCTTGCCAATAATGCTTACTGTTCTTTGAACGTGATTGCCGTCGGAATCAATGCCGCGTAAGTACCATAGTATGGAACTGCCACCAACACGTAGAGTATGGACACAACGATCGCACTGATTATAATGACGGACGCTGCCGCTCTGCTTTTGTTGCTTATGTAGAAAATCAACAAAGCGAGAAGATAAAACTGCGCATCGAGAGCATAAAGATAACTGCCGTCAAAGCACTAAAAGGTCAGATGAGGTTATGCTTGTCGTAAATAACGACATTAAACCTTACAATTTGATCGATACCAAACAGATTGTTGACAAGCAACAGATTGAACCACCATGAATTGAGACACCGATCAGGAAGGTCATTATGGGACCACATTGGACCACTACCCAAACGGATGAAGATCAAAGTGATAAAACCGACAACGTAGGCATAGGCTGGCCAAACGCGGAAAAAGCGTGACACCAAATGATAGAAAATGTCTTTGACAGAGTGAAATCCGCCATTGTTGTAGTATGTGCCAATCTTGAAAGCCGCAAGAGCTAGAATTCCATCAGCGTAGAAGCTGTAGTTAACAATTATTTGCATGAACGCGGATTGGGAACTGCTGTATGAAAAGGACACATTTTCTAAAATGTTCAGTTACAACAATTTGTTGAAAATTGGAACTTTTACCCAAAAATGGCATGACTAGATAAAACACGTTGCCGCAAATGAACAAAAACAGCGATACAACAAGCAATCCCGGAATGCAATCTCGCAAATGTTCTGTTTGACGTGTTGTTCGAAGGCATTTTTGGAAGTTGTGATGCAAAGAAACTGCCTCGGCAATATTGTAATACCAGGTTTCCAGAGGTCGGTTGTACCAGACAAAAAATGTCAAAATTGTGATAAATGCGCTCCAGATTATTGATCCGTAACTATAATTAGTTAATTATTATTTTTGTTATTGCTTTGAAAAACTTTACAGAAAGATAGTCGCAGCCCAGGACCATTGTTTAGGTGGCTCGCATTGAACATACATCTCGTGTTCCGCAACATCTAAAACAATGCAACGTGCATAGTTGCGTATTTTACAAAATAAATACCTTCAATTAGAGCTTTCTTTTCCTCGTCAGAACAACTTGCAGGCAAACAAATGCCAAGATGCACCTCTAAAGGCCTGTTTTCGTCGCACCGAGTATTCAGAACAGTATCAGGCACTTCAAATTGGATCATACAATAATGGCCGTTGAAAAGATTATTTCTAAAAATAACAACCTTTAAGCCAATGCCCCGATAAGGAAAGACTAATACATTTTCAAGGATTCGCACTGTTCGTAGTCTCCAAGCCAATGATAATTTCCGTCGCTGATCCCTGAGGGCATTTTGCCAATTGAGTCGACCCCTGAAGTGTGATTCACACATGTCTGACTTATCGACTGCGAATAAAACTCTTACACGTCATAATCCATGAACTGTTAGTGTACATTTCGGCAGCGCGAAGCTGGCACTTACTACATCCTTCAACATCGTCTTTTCCAGGGCATTCTGTGCTCCAATACGTCGCAAGGGCATTCAGCGAACAGAAAAGGTGAGAAACGTCTTTTTGACATTCTTGAGATACGCTACTAAAAGATAAGAAAGGAATACTATAGATTTTTTTCAACTACTACTGATTTCAACAAGTGTTAAGAAATATTTTTACAACCTACATCGATTGGTTGTTACAAAGCTGTCTGATGGCAGATGTTGTGTCGAGCAACTTTTTAATCGATGGCAATCGGAACTGGTCCAAAGGCTTAGGTCGAGGAGGGATATGTGAAGGAATAAGCAATGTAGCACTACCGAGACAAACAAACACTAAAAATACTGCATTTGTGCAGAGAATCCGTCGTATGGATACCATCGAAGCTTGATCAGGTCAACTTTTACTTTCGATTCGGCAGTGGCACAAAGTGGTGAATCTCGGTCGGCGATAAAACGTTGACCGAATGACAGTGCTGTCAATTATCGTTCATTCACACATGCTTGGCGTGGCCCGAGTGCGCTGTCAAAAAAGCCGTTTATCAGTCGACCTTGTTCGCTGGTGCCTTCTATGTGGTTAAAAAAACTCGCACCTGGATCGATCTCTTTGAGTGACGCGTCGCTAGCTTTTGATATGGATGAAGTAGCCAGACAGACGTCTCACTGATCTGATGTGCTTAGTAGTTTTAGTAGCTAGCTAAATTGAAAAAATGGTCGATTGTTGGTATAAATATAGCATTTGCTAAGCAAGACAACGTGCCAAACACATTATCAGCTCGTCAATTTGTTCTTGAAGATTGACACTAACAAAAAAATTCTCTTGCAGGTTGAAAGTAAAGTTGAGAATTCAGCAGCTGTGTGATACAACTGTTTTTAGTCCGGAGAACCGTCAATACCGACAGTCGGTGTCGACCTCGTGGCGGTGTGCAACCTTTGTTCCTTGTTTTCTGACCCTTTTTGTTTCAACTTCCAACTTTGACGATGGAAAAACGGTGATCACAGTCGAAAAGACCACTTTTTATTGCATTTTTAAATGTATCTGCAAGACAGAGCATGCTGGAATGTTTAAAACGCCTTTTAATTCATTAAAGTGATGTCAATAACAAAAGTTGAAAAAACGTTTTTCAAAATAGTAGTCTCGAATTGTTGGAACTTTCATCCCTCCAACGTCAACCCGATTCAGGTTGAACGAAACGCACGTACTCCGTTCGAGGACCCAACGTCCAATCCAACAAATGGCCAATTTCTGTGGCCATCGACATGCCCAAGCAGCATGTCGGGAACGGCCCCTCCGGCGGCGGATGGGTGGCTTCCGCCAAGGCTGTCTTCATTGCATTGTGTTGTTGATAACTGTCGCCAAAGTGCAGAGAGCAGTTTGTGTTGCACTGGTTTAAGCTTCTCCCTTTTCAACGCTGACGACGGCTGTCTGTGTCCTTTATTTTTCCAAAGTTATATGTGCATTCGACGAAGATTGTCGACGGAACTAAACACACGTGTTTTGTCCGTCAACGATCACAAACAACCGGGCGGAGAGCACACATAAAATAGAATTTGTAGTCCCTTCATGGGTCGGTACGGGTTCTCTTGATTGTTCATCACGATATTCGACTGGCTTCTACTGAATCCCCTAATATCGGGTGTATAAACCCGCAAACAAGACGACTGAACGTGATAAGGCCAGCATTGCAAGTGTTCTTTAATTCGTGATCCGTCAATGAACCAACTCACGCCAGTCTGCTCGTTTTCTGCAGTAGTTGATTTTTATCGCTTAAGCCAGGCTGCTCCCTGAGGGTTTCATTTTAAATGTAAATCTGTTTTAATGAAAATGTCGCTCCCCATTTCCGTTGTTTTTTGCCAACATGTGGCCGCGCTAAAGTCGTTACCACATTGTCATTTTATTCCCCCCTGTCGCAAGAAGGCTCATCGTTTCTGACCATGCGCTCGAGTACTTTGCCTGGTGTTGCGTTCTTTTTCGTGTCTCTCACGTAGACCCCTTGCGTCGGGCCGGCCTCATAACGCAGTTGCAGTTCCTCTCGACATCTTTTGTTTTGTTCTTTGGGCTCGCTGCAGCACAGCAATGCTGCTTACCCGACGTTGTCTTGCCCTTTTCGGCTCCAAGATCTCCAAGAAGCTCGAACACTACAGCCAGTTCCAACCGTCATCCCTGACGATCCAGCAGTATCTCGATTTTGGTCGTACTGGTACAGCCACATCGTCTTACCTGTTTTTGCGCAATGAGTTGCTCGTTCGTCTTGCCAATATTATGCAGGTTTGTTTTTTACGAGTTTATTATATAAAAATTTGACTGTAACCGATCAATCTTCAGGAGATTAACTTGCTCCCGCCCAAGCTGCTTAAAATGCCCAGTGCTAAGCTAGTCAGTGAATGGTACAGACAAAGTTTTGAAGACTTGCTGAACTTTGAGCACACCGAGCCCAACTTTGATATTATTACCCAGTGAGGACCACCTTTGCAATTACTTTTTTATATAAACATCATATAGATTCAACGACCAACTCCAAGTAATCCTGAAACGTCACGGGCATGTCGTCGAAACCATGGCCGAAGGTCTCATCGAGCTCAAAGAATCTGATGGTGTAGATATTGCCAGCGAAAAAGGCATCCAGTACTTCCTCGATCGTTTCTACCTGAACCGCATTTCCATTCGTATGCTTCAGAACCAGCATTGTGGGTTTTGCAAAACTTGTTTGTTGTTTACTTCATTGATGCAATTTCAGTGGTCGTCTTCGGCTCGGTCCTGCCCGAAAGTCCGCGTCACGTCGGCTGCATAGATCCAGCATGCGATGTTGAGAATGTCGTCCAGGACGCATTTGAGAACGCTCGCTTTCTCTGTGAAAGCTATTATCTGTCCTCGCCGAATGTCATTCTGACATGCGAAAATGCCGTCGACAAAGACAAGCGAATCTCGGTCGTGACGGTGCCCTCGCACTTGTATCATATCGTGTTTGAGCTGCTGAAGAACGCTATGCGTGCCACAATTGAATTCCACGGTGTCGATGAGGATTTGCCGCCTATCCAGGTTTCTGTCGTCCAGGGCCATGAAGATGTTTCTATCAAGGTTTGTCTTTTTATATTATATACTTTTTTTGAATTTTAATGGTACTTCTTCAGATCAGTGACCGCGGTGGTGGCGTATCTCGCACAATTTTGGAACGATTGTTCAACTACATGTACAGTACGGCTCCTCCGCCGCCTCGTGATGGCAGTCAAGCGCCGCTGGCCGGATATGGTTATGGTCTGCCGTTGTCGCGTCTCTACGCTCGATACTTCCTTGGTGACATGTTCCTCGTATCGATGGAAGGCTATGGCACCGATGCACTTGTTTACCTCAAGGTATGTTCAGATAGGCCCTTATCAACCACGCTTGTTTACTGATAAGCACCACTTTTAGGCACTGCCCGTCGAAGCGAGCGAAGTCCTCCCGATCTACAGCACATCGTCTCGTAGATATATGACCATGGGCGCTCAAGCTGCTGACTGGTCCCACCAACTGCCTGGTCACAACGCCGGCCATCGACACACATAAGCACCGCCAATCACGAACCTCACAAAACGTTTTTCCTGAGGTATCGCGACGACATTAAGAGGAACAAACGGCGTCTGATTAGCCTATTTTAACATCGATTTTGTTTGTTTTGGTTAAGAGGTAATTGATTTCATGGGTATCAATCCCTTCGTAGGTGGATGAATTGTAAATTGTATAAAGAGCAAGGATAATAAAACAAGTTCATTAGACATGTAATACCATCAGGAAACACGTAGTTCTATCATCACTTTAGGTAAAATCGAACAATCAATGGTTAGTTATGGAACAGAAACATGACACAGAAATTAGTACAGTACAATAGACAAGGCATACGTAGATTTAGGACATCACTCTTTCTTAGGATGGTACTTGGCTGTGAGATCGGTAATGTTCAGTTTCGAATCGGTCGTGACTTTGCGGATGACTACGGCGAGGATGGTGATCAGATTGCCGGCAGCGACGAGGAAGAAAAGCATCGAGAGCACAATGACTTGCCATTCTTCGCCGCAGGATTTCTTCGAGAAGTACATGGCGTACAGGCAGTAGCCGCAGTAGGCTTGAACAAACTAAAAATTGATCAACGTGAAAGTGCTTTCAAATGTTAAATTGGACTTACGTATCCAACAAGCAAGAACGGGATAAGAAAAGTGAGGCCCTTGAACATCCAGCTGCTAAAACCCTCAACGGTGATATCCATGTCGTCGCGCTGTCCGAGCGAGTGCAAACGTCGCAGACATCCAGTTTGATAACGATGCTGCAGAAGCTGGAGCAGGGAGACGTAGGCGGTCAGACCGATGAGGAGGTTTCGGGACTCCTTGTAGCATTCACCATCGTTCCAGGTGAGTGTGATTCCGGCAATGACGCAGGAAATGTAGTGATGAGTGACCCACCAGCCCTTGATCCTGCAAATTGGACATTAACCATACTGTACACACACTTTGTGTGATAAATCTTACCTCGATCGGTTGACTCGCAAAATAGACTCTCGAATGGTCAGCGTGCAGTAGTACCACACAAGAAGGAAGTTCGCAAGAGCATCAATGGCCCTAAAACCGTTTCATTGATCACTGATAAAAACTACAAAACCAGCAAAACCAACCTCGAGGGAAACATGTAGCAAAGGAAAAGCATCGCAAGCACAACATATGTCACAGTCATTTTAAAGCTCTCGTAGTCCTTCTTGTAACGGTATCTGCTGTTGGCATCGAGCAATGTCACATTAAGGGCACTACCCAGGATAATGGACAAATAGAGCCTAAATAATTTGTGTACACAAAAAGAGTAATTGAAAACACCAACCCGCTGTTTTCAGCTGGCAAATCATACTGCAACGTTTTGAGCTTCTCATTAACTTTGTCCAATTCAGCCTTGGCGTCCTGGAGCTTCTGCTTCTGTTCATCAGTCAAATCGGTACCACTCTTGTTTAACGCATGAATATCCTTCTTTATCTGTGAAGACACGTAGCTGACATGCTTCAAGGCTTTGGCACTGGCAGCGCCATCGGCAGTCAACGTCTCGAGCGACTTCAGGTATTTCTTGTGAGTAGTCTCAGCTGATGCGAAGTCGTTGATGACGGAAGCGGTGTCTTTGATGAGGCTTTCGACGGGATCTTCGGCCATCTGGAAAGCGGTTTACATAAATTTCATTCAACAAATGACCAAGTAAAGGTATAGTTCAAGATAAAAACTTGTAGAAATCGCACCATACACAAATATAAAACAAAAGTTTATCGTTGCTTATTCGATGATTATTAAAGCTGGCAAATAAAGCCACAACAATATGTATAAAATGAAAATACTGGCGTGCTATCAATGGCTAAGGCAGAGGCAAAAACGGGCACCAAGGTGAAGTTAATTAACAAAAATGGTAAAAATGAAAAAATGAAAGTTATGTTACAATGAGCAATCTCAACAACTGTCTCTGGGAGATTCGATAATATGCAGTTAGGTTAATTAGTTAGGTAACAAAACAACCAAAATTGGAACAACCATCAATGTCAAATGATAGTTTCTCGTTCGCTAGGATGCAAACTATAGTTCTTTGGTGTGGTGGTGCCTCGCGACGCGCGCTGACGAACGCCCTTAGGCTCGAGATCGGTTGTACTAGTGGGTTTTTCGGAACTGGCCTGGAAAAATCGAGATAAGCGACTATAAAAGTCAAATCAAAACTGCAACATTGAAATTGACATACCACTGAGGGCGGCTGGAACACGTACTTTGCATTGAGCAATTTACGGGCCTCAGGAATCTGGAGTGGGTACATCTCTGCTCGATGGATGGCAAGAGCGGGACCCCAATCATCATCGGGACACAGCAGGTCGCGCCATCGCTGAAATCGATTGTTGGTTAGCTCGAATGGCTGATGGCTGACAGGTAGGGTGGAGGAATGTAAAAAAACTTGGTCAAGGCGTGCAAGGAAAACGCCAAGTTTACGACCGACACGTTCGATTTCGTTTACAGCAAGCAACAAACTATGTGTATATCATTTAATTCTCTTTTCTCCAAAAAAGGCAAGGTTAGTACACAATTTCTGTACATAACAAAGTCTGTGTTTTTCGTTAAACTTTAAATTTGACACGTGATACGTTTTCAAATAAAGTGTGTCTAACAGTCGGTCAATGATCGACAAATTAAGATGTTGTGAATAAAAATTGACAAAAATAACTTTAAAAAGTGGTTAATTTGCTTACCTTTGCGCAGGAACCAGGCGTCATGATGAACTTGATAATGGCAACGAAGAAGGTGATGATAATGGGTGAAAGCGAAATCGCCCAACCAACGCAATGAGCCCACATGGGGAAGCTAACCGAGTCGTAATGGACTGGTTTGTATTCTAACCAAACAAATGACAGAATTGCCTGAAAAACAACATCAAATAATGACAAAAACTAAACAAATAATTACCATGAACATGATCGGGCACAGGTACTTCCACAAAACTCTCCAATAGAGGTACACGGGTGGATAGAATCGGGTCATCCATTTAACATTGTCAAGGAAGTTGTCAACTCCTGAAACATACCATTCAAATTTGATGTTTATGTGAATATCAAAGAACTAGTAACAAAAAACACCAAAAAAACGTACCATAAACCCAGCAGATAACCATGCACTCCAAGAAAGCAATAATGATCAGAGGCCAGGAAGCGGTGAAGGCTTCCAGGAAAACAATCCAGTATACACCGGCCTAAAGAAGAAGACGATAAAATGTGACAGTCAAAACAAGTCAACAACTTACAGCTGTACAAAGCGGTAATCCCAGAATGTAGAACAAAAACACCACAAATGTCAACAAATGGCGGTGATTTCGTCGGAGACGTTCAGGAAACTCATCGCAGATCGAAGATACGATCGTCTCAATGACGAATAGTTCAGTGTTAAACATGACCAATGCGATCATACCGAAGAAGAAGGCGGACCACAGCTGGGCGACAGGAAGTTTGGAGATCGCTTCGGAGAAGAAAACAAATATCAGTTGAACTCCGTCCTGTAGTTTGAACTGATCGTAGTCCATGTTTAGCTCGTAGCAGACAAATCCGACGGCGGCGAAGAGAAATGATGTCATGAGGAAGGAAGTCAGGAGATCAATGAGGCCGAAGATCCAGATGTCACGGAAGATGTTGTTATGGAAACGGTTGTAGGAAGATAACATGGTTAAACCGCCGGTACAGCTGGATAAGGAGTAGAAAACTTGGACGGCAGCTTCACCCCAGATCTGTAATTACGTTCCAAAATGAAAAGCAAAGCGTTACAGTAAAAGCCTACCCTCAGATCAAGAAGCAAATGCCATTTAGGTTTAAAGAAATGCATCAAGCCATCAATAGAACCTGGCAGTGTTAAGAATCGGATGAACATGACGAACAAGATAATGTACGGTAGCATCGCGGTGACATAGACAACCTAGAACGTAACAAGCGTAAAACATTTGTTAACAGAAAAATAAAACCAACCTTGCCACTGGTTTTGATGCCTTTGAAAGACGCTAGAAACACGGCAGTCCAGGCGACGAGCAGACAGATAGCAAGCTGCCAATTGACAGTTTGAAAATCAGTTATGCCGGGTGACAGCATTAACACTTCACGACTGAAAATAGATAAAAGTTAACAGAAACAAATAACAACTGTACAACATACTGAAAATATTCGGCACTTGGCAAAATACCACTGCCATGAGTGACAGGAGCGACATGGCCACTGGCATTGTACTCACTGATGAGCTCAGGGGAAACCAAGCAAGTTCCATTGACAAGCATTGTGCCATTGATGCTCATACAGGCTGAGACTGCGCCACGATTCCAGGCCGTACAATCTGAAATGAACTAATTAAAAATCAGATAGAAAAAAGCGTAAAGAGACGTACTTTCAGAATTCCAATGATTATTGCAAGTAGCCCACGGCAATGCAGCCTTCACAGAATTGACTAGGTAATGCAGAGCCCAAGATGTGATCATGTTGTAGTATACTGCGATGATGCATGACAGGAAAACCATGGAAATACCGATACCCTTGAACAGTGGAGCTACCTTCCAGACGGCAATCGGTCCAAGACTGATGAACTGTCCGAGCGCAAATTCCATAAAAATGATGGGCAATGATGTGAGTAGAAACATAACACAATATGGGATGAGGTAGGCAATGCCACCGTTGACGCTCCATTGGTAAGGAAATCGCCAAAGGTTTCCGAGACCGAAGGTAAAGCTGAAAACAGCGAGGTAATAGTCAACGGAAGACGACCAATTGCCACGGATTTTGTTTTCGTCGGCTGGTCCGCTGATATCTTCAAAGGGGTATTCGATGTCGCCTTCGAGGACGTAGTTTTCATCGACCTGGAATCAGTTTATGTTAAAATAGTCAAAAATGAGGGTATAAAGACATACCCGATTACAATATGGCGGATACATGTTAGGCACTACCGGCTTGACCAGCCTTTGGTCCTCACCGTCGAACCCGTCGGCCGGTTCAAGACCCATCTGAAGACAAACGTCGCTTAGCATTCAATAATGTTTAAAAAGTCAACAAGTATGCCATCGGTCAATAAACCGAAATCGATCCACCAAACAAAAAAGGAAATATACAGTTTATTACAACTCTGTATGACACATCAACAATTATCGCTTGTAGCATCTGAGCTCTCTTCTTTCCACCGTGCAAAAATAAATTATACGAAGTTGATTAGAAAATAACGATTAAGATTGCGATTTAAGTGACTTGGACCTTGAGGACTATGACAACAGACTAAAGATGAACACTCAAACGGGGAAAGGGTAACACCACGTAGAATAAATAAGAAAAGTGGAACAATTTGTGACCCGGCACAGTACAGTAGACACTCGGCTTCGGTTAACAACAAAACGGACTAGTCGCGGGCTTGATAGAACAAAATGTAGGCAGAGTTGGAATTCTTCTGGACATTGCAGTCGGAGAGGCCGAAATAGGCTTCGAGGGAGGCGCCTTCGATTTTCTGAAAAAGCGGATGTATATTTTGAAGGTAGGAGTTTGGTGAAACTTACATCGACAATGTCATCGTCAAAAAGTAGCCAGAAGGAATGGGACTTGACTAAAGTAAGGTAGTGCCCCCGATTGGGCGTAGAGCCGCAATGGACGACCACGGCTACGAGATCATAGAGGCGGTCGCTGTCGTCTGCGTCATCGCGCTGAAAAGTTTGAAAATGGTAAGTGATTCATAAATTAGACGGTGCAGTGGAACGCCATTTTTACAAAATTGCATCTGCTTTTCTTTCGGACGAGACTAATACGGCCTTCCTTTTACAATTGGTCATATTCCGAAGTTAAGAAAAGAAAAATAGCAACTTACCACATTGAACAAACGTAATTCCATCGGAAACATGACACGATAAGACAGCTTCGTTTCGCGACTGAGATGTTCCATGTATTTGAACCGTTTTAGGTGTAAAGCCAGTAGTCGGGGCAGTTTTTTGATACGCATTCGCTTTTGAGCTTCCTGTTTGGAGCAACAGTTCTCGCAGTAATACTTTTGATCTCCACATAGGGTTTCCATGTTGGAAAAGTCTCGCAGGCAGTAGGTAATTGACACGTTTGGTTGGACATCAACGCTGAGATCGAGGAAATCTTCGTCCTTGCTGCTAACAGTCTCGCAATTCAGACAACGGGTTTCGTTCGTGAGGGTGCCTTGAAAGATTTCATGGATCCACGTCTTCGGGGTTTCACCATTCTCGCTGTCGGATACGGATTGGGTTGGACCGTTGCTCTGGGAAGAGCTCCCCTCGCGCCTGCCATTGATACTGTCCCGGGCACTGTCACGTTTGAGATCTTCAATCAAAGTCTCTGAGATGGCGTTAAGTAAAAAGTTAAAGAATTCGTGGGCGTCTTGTTGCATAAAGTTGTCAAATAACTCTGAAAAGAAGAAATTTATATATAAAATGTAACTCCAAAGCTCACCATTCTCCTTCTTGAGCTTGGTTATAAACCGCTTCGGGGCAATAGTGCCAACCCGCCGTTTCTGGTTAGCTATACTCATGAACAAATCCGCCAGACATGTCAGTAGATTGTCCCGCTGGCCGCTGGTCTTCTTCGTCTGGACGCGATATTCGAGGATTTTCTCTCGGAAAGGTTGACAGAAATACAGCGCTTGGATGACCGAATTGCAGTAACATGTGTTTCCGAACTAAAAACACATTTGGTTAACCGCAATAGTGCTTCCTCATCTTCAAACATAGCAAAGTAAACAAATCTTACTCACATTGATAAGCCCATAGAAATGTTCATTCGCGAGTACATGATCGGCAGTAATTTCCTTCTCAAGCTGAGTAGATGCGTTGGCGCCCTGAAACAAACCTTGTTAACCTTGTCGCCATGCTAAAGGCAAGGTAGATTACCATCACTGATCATGTCAGGTTGCGCCAGACAGGAGATGGATATATACGCCTGAAAACGAGGAAATGCACTTGCGCTCCCTTGACCAACACACCACACACTTTGACCAACAACGCGCAAAAAAGTTATAACCAGAGGCAACTGTTGTCCCTCGGGCGCTATACAGCTTTTGGGTACGTGCAGTATCCGTCGAGAGCAGGGGCGACAAATCGGTTCGCTAGCATTTCCCTCGGCTAGGAAGATGTAAAGCTCGGTTTAAATTTGTCTCTCTTTTCGTTATGGGACAGCCTTAGACCACTCATAGTGCATTGTGCGCAGGTGGGTGGCCCGGTCCGTGTGGCGGCCATTGGAGTGCATGCGGAGGTGGCACTTTATGCCAAAATTGACCATAAGAAGTATTGCCTTTTTATTGAAAATTACATCTATCATTAAAACATATAAAAGTTAGTTACTTTTACAACAATTTAAAACATAATAAAAACTATTTTTATTGCAAAGTTATCAAAATTCAGATTACCGTTGTTTATATGCCATCTAAAAATATTACATTGCAAATAAGCGGTACAAAACATTGTATAAGTATAACAAACAAGCAGTTTCACAAGTCGTAAAAAATACAGTAATCCAAAAAACTGTAGCAGATGGGGTTTTGAACTTCTTCATCCTAAAATAGAAAAGTGCACTTTTTTAGTTTTCGAATTATTCTTACTGATCATCTTGGTCAATAAAAGTTCGTTGTTAGTTTAAAAAATTACCCCCTAACATTACAAAAATGATTTAATTGGACCAGAAGTTGCCTCTTGAAGAACTAACGGGAAGCCCGATCAATACTTGAAGGCGTTCTTTAATTCAATTACGCACTGTGATTGAAAACAGGTCGTCGGCCGCATCTGTCGGCAAGTGCGGCTTCGTTTAGGTTAGGTACGTATGTTAAAATTCGTTGAATCAGTGCAGGTTGTCTTTCTTGTGTGGTCGGAAATCTTCGTTCTTTGGCATCAGCGGTGTCTGCCGTCTGGAACCCCCCTGCCATGAAGTGGCGTGAACGTCTCGAAAAATGGCGTCAAGAACTCGATGACGAGTGGCAGATTCTGAGTGACCGCAAGGGTAAGTTACGTTTATTTATTTGCACTGCACTGATTGACAGAAGGAAATCATTTCGGTCAACAGTGTCGTCTTTTTTTCTTCTTCCGTGTTTCAACCGGTTTTTTTCTACAGAAATCGAGTTTGAATGGCCCTACAATACGCCACTTGAAGTGCGCGAACTTGTTGGTCCCGAACATTTCGATGCCGGTAGTCCCAAATATTTGATGCCATTCTTCTGGCGATCTGATGGTGTACCAGCTACGCGTTCATGGGCTATTGTAGTCTGTGGCATTGAATGGGCCTTTGCCGTTATTTGCACATTGTTCAATTTGCTTCATTTTGCTATCTTTCTGCCTGGTCATCCGGGGAATCTGCCATCACTTGTTTTCTTTGTTACTCTTTTTCAGCTTGCTATCTTTTACACTTTCAAAGTAAGTTTTGACTACCACTTAACATTAAATAGTAGTGATTGCAGGTGATATTTGTGATTTCAATAATCGGCAAACATGTCCGTCTACTGCGCATGCAATTACTCTTCCAGTACGTGACTTGTGTTTTTCTGTTGCTCAATTCAGCGTTTACGTTAGCCGCAGACTTCGGTGGTTACAATGAAGAACAACTCTACGCGCAACGAAACCCACCACTGATTCGATTCGTTGCATTCCTTTCCCTGATCTTCCTTTTTGTGCAGCTGTTCTTGCGCTTGATGACTATCCCCGTGTTCAATTTCATGAATGATGCTCGCAAATTCAAGTCAGTCAACGCTTTTTCCCTTTGAAAATTGAAACGTAGCTAGTAGCTAGACAGCCTAGCAATCAAAATGATGGCTTTTCTCAATTGCTTTTCAGAATGGCCATCTACAATTCACAGTGGCGATACCGTAAGCGAGTGTATTTCACCTACTGTTCGTTGATTCACGAAACGGCGCTGGAAGAACGCAAGAAAAGGGTAATCCGACCCGGAAACGGAAGGGGGCTATGAAGGGATTGACCAATGCCAATTGCAGCAAGCCTTCGAGAATGCCCGAGAACAGCACGATACGTCTTCGCAAGCTGTAGCGGCGCAGAGTAGTGCTGCCGCGAGCCAATCTTCGCATGGTAGTCGCGTGGCGGCGAACATAGCATCGAATGTAAATGAGGGAATGAGGGCACACCCCCCATGCCGTTGACTAAATATTTGATTCCAGGGATCGATACCCAGCGCCAACGACGACGATGCAGATAATTGTTCGTCGGAGGAGAGTGGGTAAGTATATGCGCGGGATTAAACTGGACCCTTACCCTATTACTAATCTCCCATCAACGTTCTTTAAAGAAAGCGCAATTGGCTTATTGATTGTATCTAACGCATCTCGCAAGTTTATGACAGCCGCCTCTTCAGGTCAATCAAACACGAGACACCGCCACCCGACAGACGCGCACCTCGTCGAGGCCGGCGGCTCCTCGTGCGTCGACCACGCATCCGAAAGCGTGGCACGCCACATCGGACTTTGGGCAACAAAAATATCGAAATACGTGTCGAGTTGGAGCCTGCTGACTTACAACGACTGCTTAATTCGTACGGTCGACCCGCATCACCGACAGATTCAAAATAATTTATTGGAATTAGTAGTCAATTGTCCATTGGAAACGCATTTTGACAGAGCCAACAATACAAGACCAATACATCAACAATGGCATCCTTGCTTTATGGGAAAACAATTTGAAGCGTAGGAAGCGTGAAGAAATAGCAAAGAAACACGATTGAAGTTCAAGTGGAAGGGTAGAGTGATGATGCTGCCAAAACCAAACGCAGTAATTACAAAAGGGGTTCATTTATAAGGAACTTTCATAAATAATAATTTACATAAGTTAGATGTGGAACCATGCAAATAGATTAGGTGGGGGATGTTACAAACAGTCGACGGGACGTGATACATTAAGTCAAAAAATCCACACGATCAGTGATTGCGAAAGGAAAGACAGGACTAACTTATCCACGGTTCTTGAGCTGGTTGCTGAGCCAATCGAGGCCTTCGTAGAGACCATCGCCAGAGGTTGCACAAGTCGCCTGAATGTACCAGTTGCGGTTTCGGAGGGTGTGGAGGCCAAGCTTGTCGGTGACCTCGGCAGCGTTCATGGCGTTCGGCAGATCCTGTTTGTTGGCGAAGACGAGGAGAACGGCGTCACGAAGCTCGTCCTCTGCAAGCATACGGATGAGCTCTTCGCGAGCTTCACCGACACGTTCACGATCATTGCTGTCGACGACGAAAATGAGACCTGCAAAAAAATCGATGAGCAACGTGGCTTATGTGGAAAGAAGCCGAACTACAAACCCTGAGTGTTCTGGAAATAATGCCTCCAGAGGGGACGGATCTTGTCTTGTCCTCCGACATCCCACACGGTGAATGAAATGTTCTTGTACTCGACAGTTTCGACGTTGAAGCCTGCAAAAGGTTGATAAGTATATATAAAGATGGATCGATAAGGACAAACCAATTGTAGGAATAGTGGTGACGATCTCGCCGAGCTTGAGCTTGTACAGGATAGTTGTTTTACCAGCAGCGTCCAATCCGACCATCAAGATGCGCATCTCCTTCTTGCCGAAGAGGCCTTTGAAAAGGTTGGCAAAAACATTACCCATGTTGGCGCTGACAAGCAATCAACACGCGGTCACTGAAAAAGCGACTTGAATTTGAAACTGGAAAATGGAGTGAGACACGCTCCGACAAGACAACGCAAGGAAGGTAGGTGGTCATGAAAACCGTTGCGCACAAACGACGAGCACCAACACGTCAGCGAACGGTCTGGCAGTTGTCTCGCCACGAAAAATATTGCATGCGCATCATAAACTACGATACTCGGCGTTGTGTCTTGCAAGAGCTGTGCGAGCGAGCGCGCGTGCGCGAACCTAGACTATTGGCGCGCGTAATAACTTTATTCCTCTCCCCTTGCGAAATTTTGTACAGCGTTAATACTTCTCTCCCTTCTACGAACGTGCCAAAATTATTTATCACGTCATGTTACTCATAGTTTCCATATTTGTACGGCATGGACGTTGAGGGAGAGGAGTCGCGCAGGCGCAAGGCGGATACTATTGATGAAAACCCGCCGGTAAGTAGTATGCGTATTCGTGAGTCATATATATATATTATTGTTTATAGTAACTGTCTTATGTTTACGATTATATATAATATTTCAGAAACGACTGAAGATTGACGCTCCTGCTGGATCTCGGTTGAAACACACCCCACCTCCTCACTTTGCGAAAGCTGGCAAGTCCATCCTGCGCCGAAGTCCACTGAAACGGAAGCGCAGCATTTCGTTCTTCGAACACGTTAAACTGATCCACGTTGAGAAGTTCCCCAAATCAGCCATGCAGCCCGGTCTCACTGACGACGATGCGATCTTCAACGGACGCGCTGTGAGTTTTTTGGTACTCTTTCGTCATTTTTATATATATTTTTCAATGAAAACTTTGCAGCGTCAAGTCGAAGTCGATGAGGAAGGCCGTGAAATGAAAGACAGCAAGCATACGCTAGATTCCGATGAGGAAGAAGAGCCCGATCACAATGTCCTCAACACACGCGATGTCGATGGCCAGGAAGAGCGTACCATCACTTACGATGGGGATACCAAGATTACGCCTTTCAACATGGATGAGGACCTTGAAGAAGGCGATTTCGACACTGCTGGAAACTTTGTCCGCGACAAGAAGAAGGCCGATGAGCTCAAAGATGCCTGGTATGACAGCGTCGACTGGAAGAAGATAGAGCAGAATGATGCCGTCAAGAAGGATGAGGCCTCAAGTTCCGGCAAGAATGGGGACGCCAAGAAGGAAGACGGTGAGATGGACGTTGACGACGACTCCGATAATGTAAGCTTTGTTTTTCTTTTTATATATATATATAATCTCAACTCAACCATTTCCAGGAAAGCCTCGACGAAGAAGGCATGCACAATGACTACATCGCCTTGGCCAAGCTGCTCCAAGCCGGCGAGACCCCTGCCGGTGCCATGAAGCGCATCGTGCGGAACCGTCCGTCTGAGAAGGACATGCGTCAGCAACGCTTTGCTGCCAAGAAGGAAGGCAAGAAGTTTGTCGATATTGCTGGTGCTCACGTAGAAGCTATCAATGAGTATGCCAATCGGATCCAGCGCAACGGCTACTACAACATTTTGAACACTCCGAAGGAGGATATACAGAAGCTCATCGAAGAATATGATGCTCGTAAGGAAGCCATTCGCAGCGTCGACGATGCATCTGCTAAGCTGGACAAAGAGAAGGAAGAAGAATCTGACTGTAAGTTTTGTTTTAACTTTCATAAAAACCCCTCTCAACTATTCTTTTCAGCGGAGGAGACCTATTGGGAAGTCCAAAAGCCCGGCGCGCCCGAAGGCGTCTACGATACCCACAGCACCAAGAAGATGGTTGCCATGCTTGAATCTGGAGAGATTGCTAATGATACTCCTTGCCGCCGTGTTGGCACCGAATGCTTCTACGAGGCTGGGCGAAGCTCGTTCGATTTGTTTTTGGATTTGTAAATCTCATCAAGTTCGCCTGTCTGTATCATTGTTACTTATTACTTACTAGCATGAGTATTCACGTCTGGACACTCGCCTTTCGTTTCTGTTGTCCCCAAACTTATTGTTTTTTTGTATACATTCTTGTTACGGTTTTTCCATGGTTGGCCGGCATGCTCTAGTCAGGACTTTATATAATTATATAGCCACAGCACTCGTACACTTCATAAGAAACTGTCCGCCTTCCCTGGAATGCACCCTATGGAATGTCAACTTTCTTTCCCTTCCTCATTCCTTTTTGAAAGCATCTCATAAAGGCTTAATTTGTTTGCATTGAAGGTGATTAATAAAAAAACTTATTATGTTTTTATCGGTTTTGAAGGTACCATGAGTTAGTTGACTCCAATTATCTGCGATGGCTTTGGAGTTGTCACTTTTTGCCAACTTTACCCACATGATAGCCAACGGCTTGGCCAAATCGATTCGCTTTGTTGTTCCCAAGTAGCCATGTTTTGCGTGTATAATGAAATTTCATTTTTTTGGTTCATCCAGTTTTAACTTGCTGCACTTCCAGGTTCAACTTACTTCAACATGTCCGACTTTGACAGCACTCCCGAGAAGTCCCTCTTCGATCAGACCTGCACCGCCGGCGCTGAAGTGCTTCGTCTCGGTCTCCAGTATGGCTTCCTTCCCTTCGTCCTCTATCTTGGTATGTTATTGCTTCTTTCCCCCATCGGCTCGAGCTAATGGCTTTCTTTCAGGCTTCCAGCGTGGCGGTGAGACCCCGACGGGCGAGCGTGTCGAGCTCGGTTTCTCGAGCCTTTTCTGGGGCTAAATGTGCTTTTGCTTCTCATTGTTCTGTTTTTCCACGTAGCTGTTTTTAGTTGCAGTTAGTGACTTTTCTAATTAATAAAGTTTTATTCGATATCGTACGCAATTACAACAGGGAAGAATAGGGCAGTCGTGTGGCATGAGATCAGATTGATTCTAAGCGATCTACAACTTTCGACTTTGTTGCGCGACAGATCCATAAGTTCGTGCAAGCTTGATATTTTAATGAGGACAAGTTAATCAAAAAGTAGGAATCAACTGAATTGGAAAGTAAAAAGAGACAGATTTAGAAGTTGAAGAAAGAACTCTGAAGTGTACTTGGTACCTGAGTATGGATTGCAGTCATGGGTCGACTGGAAAGTGATAGTTTACAGTAAAGGTTGTCATTCCCGGCTGAAATTGTGACATTAGTCTTTGGCATTTGGTAGGGATTAACAAACCTCTGTGTGTAAAGCATGATATATGCGGTTTCCGCGCTTTTGATGAACACGTTCCTGTTATTAGGTTCTTTGACGACGATGTCGTTGCACTCCAACCATTCGTCATTAAGTGGTGAACGGATAAGGCTCTCGTAGTGGCCTTTTTCGGACTTTTCTCCTGTGTGGCAGACGATCGAATTCAACATGTACTTATGACTTTGCTTTTCGATGCTGTTGAAATCGAGGTTCATGTCTGGCGAGATAAAGATGTCACCAGGTTCAGAAGCAACGTTGGCTGCGAGTGGAGGGAACTTAACATAGCGCTTCCCGTTGAAGGCCCAGAAGTTCGTCTTGAAGACGCTAGCGCAGGCCAGCAAGTCCAATGTAGTCGGCAGAGAGGTGCCGTGCTTGCACTTGTTGATCTCTCGACGGAATTCTGGCTCGGTCTGATTCATCAGAGGCGCATACTTCTCCGCATTTGCTGAGAGATGATCGCAGAGATGCTTTTCGACGAATCTCACGAAGCTCGTTTTCTGGTTCGTCAGGGCCATCAGGAAGCTGACGTAGGAATCATGTAGGTCGTCTTCATCAGCAGCGCGTTGATAAGAGATGCTCGAACGTGGAAGTCCTACTCCATGGAATTGGGCTAAGAGGAGACGGAAGTTCCGATGCATTAGATAGTCATGATCCCGGCAATCAATGGAGTACCGTGTCGGTTTGCCGTCGCCTTGGGGTTCACAGACGACATTCATTTTATCCTCCATCATTATCTTATCCTTACGCTTGCTTTGCTCTCCGGAACTGTAGGAGTAACGACGTATTAGTATGATGAAAACTCTGAAACAAAGTCAAGTTAATAAACGCTTTCTATCGTTTAAATATGTTGCTTTGCTTACTCGGGAATCTGGCTGATGTAACACGACATGGTGGCCCTTTGACCGTTGCACTTCTTGGCGTTGCATCTACGATCGACGTTCTCTTCACGGAGCGATCCCTGGATGATGTCGGACAAGCAGACGCTGTTTTTGTGCTTATCGCCAATGTCGACGATAAAGAAGGTCTCCACGTCCTCCTTGGAACCCTGACTGAAGCACGTCTGACAGGTGAAATGCTTCTGGATTGTGTGGCCGAAGCACGTCTCAACTGGCTCTGGTGGCAAGCTTTCCAATTTCTGCGGATCGGTGATGTCCTCCTTCGCGGTATCATACTCTCTTTTTAGGCAATCGAGCATGAAGGTTAGGAACTCATGGGCATCTTCCTGACTGTTGGAAGGAAATTGGGCTACGCTGTTCTTTACATTCAGAAGCACCCGCGTCAGATCCTCTTTGGTGGAGAAAAGGAAATTTCGAAAGAGTTCACAAAGGCTTCTGTAATTTTGACTTTTAAAACCTATACTAAACTACAGATTCACGTACGTTGACAGTGGCATAACTCGGGCGAGGTACTCCTCGGTAACATTGCACTGATTCTGCAGAAAATCTCGTACGTCAGTGACGGACGTCTTGAAGACGACCGTGCTACACAGTGATTGGAGAACGGAGTTGATATAGCATGTGTTTCCTGAGTTCGGAAGTCCTCGGCCCCTAACCCGCTTGGGACTCGCAAATGACATTCCACTGGCCGTGGACCGTTTGCCTCTTCGTGAGGCGATGGAGCCTTCCATGTTTGAAAAGATAGCTGAGGTAATGCGACTTCGAAGCTGTGTCGGCACTACTGGAGTAACATCCCTCAGAAGCACCTCTGCTTGTGGTTGTGGTGGCTGTACTGTCTCGATTGTCTCTACTGTCTCGACTGGCTCTGGTTCTGGCTCCGCTTCTAAAGTTTTCTTTTGTAATTTTTTGTTGCTTATTTTTTGTGTTATTATTGTTGATCTTGTCAGTGACTCTAGGTACTGATTAGACTCATATTTATAACCATTCAGGAAAAATATACTTTTTGAGGTATCAAAATTGAATGGTAATTAGTTAATCAAAAATATCAAGCTTTCTGTGTGTAAGGCAAACGAAAAGGTTACGGTATTCCTTGGCAGTGTTCAACACTTGTTACAGTACATTTTTAAGAACGCAAGCGCCTGCCTTTGCCTGTTTTCTCTACTACCGCGGTTACGGTCTTTGTCTTCTTGGAATTGGAAGACTTTTTTCCAATTATGGCCACTTTGCGACCTGCCGGTACTCCCACTGGTACCTCTTGGTTGTCTACCTCCTGGGGCACTAAAAGTACAAAGAGGATTGTAAAGGCCCAGGGGGGATTATTAGTCCGCGCGACTGACTTTGTTCGCGAGTAAAGTACTAATGGCGCCTACCGGTGCCATTACGACCGGTAAATGTCATGCGGCACATGAGTAACAGTCGTGTGCCCCGTAATTTGTGGTCCGGTCATGTGAGTAAAGTGGTAATAACGAACCTTTTTCCTCTGTTTCCTCGGATGGCACGTCACCATTAGCAATCGCATTGGCGAGATAGTCGGGATATCCTCTCAGAAATCGGATTAAGGAATCCGCGCGCTGTTCAGGGCTAAGAGGATGGTCGTTCGTGGGTCGGACGTCCTTAAAATCGAAGACGATATATGTGTTTGTCTTGGATTCTTTGAAGAAGCAGGAGGCTTTGTTGTCGGGATGTTCTTGGACGTCACTGACATCGTTAATGTGGAAGGGCTCCTAAATTTTGGTATTTAGACTGTATACAAAACAGTTTTCTTCTTACCAAAGCTTCCTGGTCAAAAGTAGTCTCAAAGATAACTTGCAAAGTGTTAGTTAGACTGTCCAACACCATCCGGCCAGTACGCAGCGAAGCCTTGTTGACAGTTTCCTGCGAACTTGCAGCCGAAATACGGCCATGCCATATCATGTGACCGTCGGCGGTTGGGATTGCTGCCATTCTGACTCAAATTGATCAACTTAACACATGAAACGAATTTGTCTCACACGCGCGTTAAGGAAGTGTATCTATCACATCAGCGGGGGCACGAGAATCAATAAGCAAAACGACGGCTGTCTTATGTTATGCGCCTCGACGCCAACAGCCATGCTCCGTTCACCGACATATTATTTGCAATTACGACCAAATTGAAAACGCGTCCAGGTCATAAGGGGAAAATGATTCCGGAAGGAGCGAGCGACTGCTCCGTCCGAAGCGTTTTCGGTATTACTGCCGTGGCAGCCAAATTGGCTGGCACCACACTTCGCAACTACCAGCTAAAAGGGAGGTGCTTGGCTGCGGGGCCTGTAAAAGTGTGCTGTGTGAATGTTGGCAAAGTGTGCGCAAGAACGTCAAGGGACATGAGCGAGAAAGCGCTGCTCAATCGAGCTTGTTCTTCCTTCTGCAAGTCTATTTCCGCATAAAAAATGAAATTTATCAACTTTGGAGAAGCTAAACAGCTCATACACCCGCATCACATTGCTAACATCTTGTTGTCACTGAGCTTCCTGTTGGTGAAATGTACTCCGTACGTGTGTGATTTCCTGTTCTCGGAAGAAAACTGTGCTTTAGACGGGGTAAGCTAATTTTATAGCTTTTTTATATATCGATTTTTGATACCTTGATTTTCAGCGTGAACATGAGATTCTCATCTTCCTTGGGGTCATCATTGTGTTCAAGAACCGGAAGGCGACCAACTGGCTTCATTACTTGTCAACGGTTTACATGTTCAGCAAAGCCGCTAATTGCTTCCTCTTCTTCCGAATCGACACACTTCTCGGCATCGCTTTCTCCATTGTCTGCCTGTTGGTAACCGTGCTGCTGCCTGAGCCAGTCTATCTCGAGTCTAGCAATGTCACGTATTTCCGTGCCGAGGGTCTTTGGGTAAGTCCAATTTAATATAGTTTGGACTGTTCAAAATACAAATATTTTTGTAGAATGAAATTAACCAAGACAAACGCGTCAACTGGGTCATCGTATTTTTCACCTCCTGGTCGCCAGAATGCCGTCACGTAACTCCCGTTTTCTCGAAGCTGAGCGACCGCTTCACCTTGCCCAATCTTCGCTTCGGAAAGCTTGACGTCGGCCGTTACCCCAAAGAAGCCGAGCGTTTCCGAATCAACGTCCATCCCACCAGTCGCCAGCTTCCGACCATCTCCCTCTTCCGTGACGGCGAACAAGCCATCCGTCGTCCCGTCATCGGCCCCAACAAGCGCGCTATCCCCTTTGTTTTCAATGAGGTATGTTTTCGAAAATGAAGGAATCGAAGGACAATTACAGTTTACAATCTTTTCAGGAAAATTGCATTCAACATTACGACCTTTTGAATCTGTATGAGGAGTGTAAAAACGCCAAGTTTTCAAGCAGGAAAAATAAGAACGAATAATGTGTCTGTGCTTTACAATCTCATGACGTCAGTCTATCACCATCTAGTTTATTGCCTTCGCGAAGGATCAAACTACAGCAGTGGGATCCCAACAAAATTTGTTTTCGTTTTCTGAGTTAAGCATTTGAATCTCATTATTTGTTAGTAATAAACGTGTAGATAAAAGGTTTTCTTGCAAGTGGGTTGGATTGGTTGTCTTTGGGATGACATAGAAGTTTTGGGAAGTGCCCCAGGCAAGCAGGATTTGTGCGGGGGTGGCGTTTTTGGATTGAGCTAGGTTTGTGACTTTGGGGTCGTCCAGGAGGTTGCAATTGTCGGTGGTGCCGAGACTACTGTAGGCCTACAATATAGAAAGGTTGTAAATATGAAAAATATAACATACTATAAAAGTTACCTGTACAATGATGCCATGCTTCCGACAAAGCTCAACAACAGCTTCATTTCGGTAGTGTGGATGCAGCTCAATCTGGTTAACAGCCGGCAGAACCGTAGCATATGTGAACAATTCATTCAAATGGTCAACTGTATAGTTTGAAACACCAATGGCCTTTACTTCTCCACGTTCTGAAAAGACATATATACCCATTAGCCATAAAAATATATATAAAGCAACTCACTGTTACACTCCTCCAATACTCGCCATGACTCTTCTCGCAAAACTCTATTCTTCTCATCTGAAGTAAGCAATCCTGAAGCTCCAGGCCAATGAATCAACATCAAATCAATGTAGTCCAGTTTCAAATCAGTTAAAGACTGTTTCACAGATTTCAAAGTCTTCTCACGGCCAAGATTCGACGGACTAATTTTACTCGTGATGAAAACGTCTTCCCTGTAACAGTTTTTATATATTTTTCTCTCGTTAAAGTGAAAACTGACCTCTTTAACTTCGAACCCGACTCTGCGATGTATTGTTCCAAAGCTTCTCCAATGTGATGCTCGTTTCGGTAGCATTGGGCAGTATCAATGGTGCGATAACCCAAAGCAAGCGCCGACTTGATGACATCGTTTATGGTCTTTTTGGCTTTGATGCGGAAAGTACCCACGGAAACCACGTCCAGCTTCTTCCGACAATACTCAAGACCTTTTTGATCGAGTTCTGACATGTTTGTACAAACAGCTTTTAGATTCTGAATCAAACTCTCGGTTTCTTTCGATTATGCGTTCTTGCGTGTCAAGACAGAACAAACGTTGAGCCGTAGAACAGCCAATGCACACACCGCCTGGTTATTTTGAACCAGAAAAGTACAATGGACAGAAATGGCTTAATGCTTTTAAGTTGTTTTAACAGTACAATTAAACTTTTATTTTGTTTACAATATGTAAACTGGTTTGTGAGGAACAATAAATTACCGTAATATGAAATTTTTTCACATATAATTGCTCGCTACTGATGTTTAGTGCCGAGCTATTTTGGACCGATGATTTACAACTGCTGTCACGAGCTATTTTCATTTAACAAAACTTTATGACGCTTATTTGTACTTTTATGCAAAATGTTTATTGAATTGTACTTTTAAAAAATCGAACAAAAAAGTGTAGTCAAAATTTGAGTGATATGGACGGCTAAATGGCATGACTATTGGCCAAACTCGAACTAGGTATTCCGGCAGTTGTAGCATTATTGCATGATACTTGCAGCTAAAAATGTTTGTATTAAAAAGATACAAGTCAGATACGGTAATACCTGAATAGTAGGCACGTATTGCTCATTGTTTGATTCACATTTAAAACGGTTGTACAACTTGAAGGCTTTGGTAATGTCTTGAACAAGTTCTTCGGTTTCGGCACTGCATGGTCTGTTATTATGGCGTCTTTGGTGATGCCGGTGTAAGGGGGATGATTCGACAATTCGTTCTTCTAGTTCGTATGTCGGATCACAATTGAGTTTATCATTCTTTGGGATGAATATTGGCGCTGATTTTCTAAAGATGTGGGTTTACGTGAAATACTATTCGACTTTGACGCAACAAAAGTATCAGCTAGAGCACACTTACCTCGCTAACACTACTTCAAAATCCACTCTCCGCATGTATTGGTGAGTTCGAAAGTCTTCTAAACATGCGGGTCGTCGTTCTGGTTTCGAGTTAACTAAAAATCCCATAAAGGCAATCAGATCTGAAGGCCACTGAGCTGGGCATGCAAGTGTATTTTCACTGAGAATGTGCAGAACCTAAATACAAACTTTTATACGGTAACCTTGCAATTGAAAAAACACACCTGAGGAGTTGAAAAACAAGCAGGATATTCAAACGGCCGGCGTCCACGTAAAAACTCGTAGAAACAGATGCCGAGTGACCACCAGTCGACTCTTTCGTCATATCCAGGCAAGTCACCAAGTGCCGTTTGCAAAATTTCAGGTGCCATATAGGACCGAGTACCCGTAAAAGATGTGGCCAGATTATTAGGCTCTAACTTTGTTGCTAAATTGAAATCAGTAAGGTGTGCATGGCCCTGATCATCGAGCAGGATGTTTTCTGGCTTGATGTCTCGATGGATGATTCTGCGTTTTTGAAGATAATCCACAGCGAGGGCTATCTCACATATGTATAATTTGGCACGTGTTTCTGAGAAGCGGCCTTGGTCGTTAAGATGGAACCGAAGATCACCACCCAGCAGGAGATCGCACACCATGTAGATGTAGCATTCATCCTGGAATTGGGTTAATAAGATTTTTTTTAAAAGTTTGGAAGAAAATAACAAACTTGGAAAGTAAACCATAGATTTACGATGAAGGGATGACTGAGCTCTCGTAACAAATCTAATTCACGCAAGACGTTGTATGCAACAGCTTTTTGGACGAGTCTTCTTTTTGCCATGTACTTTAGGGCATAATGCTTCTTCATGCCACGATGAAGGACAATGCACACCTGAATTATAACTTAAATGGTTAAAATAACAAAATTGTGAACATACCTTGCCAAAAGCACCTCGTCCGATTGACCTAACAAGTGAGAAATCTGATAACTGGGTTTGAGACGGACTGGAGGTTCGCCTTGAGCATCGCGCGCCCATATACAGCTAGACGCGAGGGCGACCCAAGACATGCACTTCTGGTCGCGAATTGTGGCCTTATCAAAACGGCAACTTAGGCAGGCGAGTATGTTTTAGTTGGCAACTATTAAAAATGCATAAAATAAGCTTTTCACAGGCTTCAGCTAACGCATTTAGACGAATTATGGCGACAAAAGTGAAATCAAATCACTTTAGTTGGTTGGTGTGGCAGTGCATCGAAGTCAAGAAAGTCGAGCAAAAAGTGAACATTGTTAGGAAAACACCTGAAAGGAGGATTGATGTTGCATTGAGCCCACAGTTCTTTTGTTTTTCACCGCTCGAGCTGTCTGCGCACCGCTAACGACACGAAGCACGCTTACGAGAGTCTCGACAACAGTGTCTCGACAAGTTGTCAAGAAAATAATTTACTCGGCTGAATGTCTTTCGTCGGCCCCGGGATCAGTTAGAGTTTCGACGCTTCCGTCTCTCTGTTACCCTTTTTTTGCTACGCGCTTTGCAAAAGAAGTGCCTTAGGGCATGAGAGGTACGACTAATTACATGTAGCGGGAACCCATATACTTCGAAGGACGTGAATGACTTCGACACTCGGGCGGGCACAAGGAAACCACAACCGTACGGGACAAAACGACTTGAGCCGCGAGATGCAAAAATGTTTTAAGCAGGAAGGATAAAAGCTTTCGAAAATGCATACAACAAGTTGAGATTACGGGGTGCAGTGTTTCGCCGCCAAATCTAAGCCATCTTGTTTCCCGACGCCATCTGTTTTCTCTTTGCTTTCAAATTTACTCGAAGCAAAACCACGGCCAGATTTCGAGTTCCACTGATGGCATTGCATATGTCAACGTTTCAACATAAGTTGTTGTCATTAATATGTGCATACGTCAAGATGGGCCAGAATTGTGTCTTTGATCTTCGTTAGGCCACGCTAGCAAAGTTCATAGCTTTGAAAGGAAAGAATTCAAAATTATTCATGAATTAGCCGGCGTGGGTTTCTTTGAATAATGAAGGATAAAAAGGGGAATGATTTAAATAGAAAAACTATTTAGCTAGGTGACAATTTATGCCTTTCCTGTTTAGCTCGGAAGATTCATAGCATAAAAGCACGACGTCGCGCCATAGGCCAAATGCACTGGCAAAGAAGGCTCAGCCAGCTAGTGAACCGAACCAACTGCTCGTCCCTTGCTCTCCTTAAATAAGCTTCACGAGTTGCAAAGGTCTGGCACACAGACAAACCCGGAGGCAGACGACAACATGAGAGAGACATCTATGCCAAAATGGGAGCGAAAATTCGCCTTCATGGTCCAATGCCGGACAACACACGCCGGAGTCTCATTCCCGCTCTCCGTGTACAGCGCCCAAGGCATAGTGTATTCGAAGCGAAAAAGGGCCGTTGACAACTCCGATGGCGTCTGCTGTGGTGTTGTATAATGCACACCGAGGCAATGACACGCGTTCCGGTGTTGGGCCGTCTCTCCAAAAGTGATGCCTCAGGCATTGCTTGGTGTTAAGCGATATTCACTTTTTACCCCTTTCGATGCCTCTGGCATTTCAGTTCGGCTAAAAATGATTAACTGTGCGAGGAAAAACCTTCATGCACTAGTGACAAACACGTTCTAACCCCATTTATGAACCTGACTTATGCCCAAAAGGTCGACAAAAAACGTTTATTTAACAAGAAAAAAGTGGTCAAATCAGTGGCAAAGCACACCGGCTTTTGAAAACTTTACTGTCATTATTATTAAATCTTAGTTATGTATTAGTTGTATAGGAAGAAGACCCGTATGATTAAAGTTCTCGAAAGAAAACTTGAAAAATACAACCCAGAGTAGTTAAGGATTTGAAAGAATGTTGTAATCAGGCGTAGGCCGCCATGCCGTTGTTCCGAGGTAGTCTTGATCGTTCGCTGCCGCTGTCTGAAGAGGATCCACTTCCAACTTGCCAGCCATTCTCACTGTAGGTGTTGCCATTGCGATTCGGCGCATCCTGATCCACCAATGAAGTCGAGCTGTTGACCAATTCGACGTGCCCTCTCACGGACGCTGATTGATTGTGCATAAGCACGCGAAACCGCTTCAACGGAAGATCCACGTCACGGAACAGCTGCATTTGGAAGATGCCAATGATGGTGGTCAGGAAGCCGATAACGTTGCCGATAACATCACTGGCGCCGAGGCAGGACCATTCCTTATACAGAATAGAACTTGCCAGGATAACGAACGTTGTAAAGAATACGTAGTAAATGGGTGTCACCATGGAAGTGTTGTAAATGTCGAGGGACTTGTTGAGATAAATCTGAAACAATAATTGGCTCTATTGACAGACAAGCAAGAAATAGGCCCTAAACGCGCTTGATGTTTGTGAAGTGAGTGACGAAGTTGACCTTCCGCTCACTTGAGAGGTTAAAAAAGTGGAAAATGGAAAGTAAAAATCAAACAGAGTGCAAACGGTGAAAGTAAAACCTACAAGTTGCACGGAAACGCATGCTATGACGGAAATGAGCCAAAACCACGTAAGCATATTCGTTAACTGTTGGGATCCCGTAATGGTTTCCTTGATGGCCAGCCCGAGACCTTTGACGGAAATGACGGAAAGCGAGCCTATCAGTGAGCAAACGGAGATGTAGACCAGGATGTTGGAACGGCCATATCGAGGTGCCACGTAGATGACGATGCCCAGAGTGACGATCACGATGGCAATGACGTACAGAATAAACACTAAAAGAGTGTTTATCGGTCAAGAATGGTGAACGCCTAAAAAGGTTACTCACCGGCATCTTTCATCTTTAACGCCAGGTCAGCCATGGATGACACTTCCTCCTCCTTCGGGGAGTGAATCACGATGGACGTCGAGCCAAGGAGACAGACAGCGCATCCTATTTTGCCGAGCAGGTTGAGACGTTCTTTCAGCAATCTGGAGGAGAGGATAGCCCTGAAATTTAATCAAAAATACAATACATACGGAAACGTGTGAATCACTTACGTGACAAGAACGCTCAAAGCACCGAGCGGTGTGACCAGACTGGCTGGAGCGAAAGCATAAGCGGCAAAGTTGCACGCTTCACCGATACCCACTGTAATAGGATTACATTGTATTATCAGTCACGCCAAAAGCTTAAAATAACTTACTCGTAATGACACCCATCCACCACATCCATTCCCTTAGGTAACCGTATCCTCCTTCTGATGCACGTTTTGTGACGTCTGTATGATTGGCAAGTTTGATGAGTGCTTTCTTTTTTATGATAAATGAAGATCCAATGAACAGGGATGAGCTGACGGCTAATCCAAGACCAATGTAGAAGTCGACCAAATTTGGGCCTTTAGTACCCGCTTGGGTAGTGGTATCAGTAGAGTCCGCCATGTTAGTATAGAGGTTAGTAAGTTGTCTGCAAAACGGTAAGATTAAGTCTCAATCCTCAACTTTACAGGTAGCTTGAATACAAAAAATAAATGACAAGCTACATTTGGGCCGTAAATGGGAATGTTCACAGAATGTATTCTCACGCGAGCTCGCCGTGACAAGTAATTGGGTGTAGTACAAAAAACAAGGTACAAAATGGGAGGCAATTTATTGTAATATAACGATAAAAAGGTAGGACCACCTGTCGTCGTTAAGCCTCAACTAGGTCATTTACATGGCAACGCGCGGGCGGGCGGGCAGGAAGGAAAACATCGATTTTGGCGACCGAAAAAGGGCACGCGAGCTTCATCATACAAGTAATATACACGTAAGAGGGCAGAACATGGATACATTTTAAAAAGTGAGACCTAACTAGCCATTTCCTGTTCAAAGCTTACTTAAATAGCACTTCGCCGCGCGCGTCACTAATACCAGCACATCGGAAAACATAAGCCTTTCGTGTCGTCATAATGAGATGCTTATAAGGCCATATAAGGGTGTTATAAACTACGAAATGGAATACATTTCGCGCATGTCTGTTGCTCACTTACAATGAATCGAAAAAAAGAACGGAACATCGGGATCAATAAGTTGGTGGGGCTAGCAGTCACTTGACGGACATGCTATCGCGAGTGCGGTGCTGATAGCTTTGAGTCAACGATAAAAGCACAACCACACGGTCAAGACAAAGGGGGAGATTAAATTGATACATGCAATGCTGAGTAATATGTGCAAAGTGGTATAACAACGGTAGTAGTAGAAATAAGTTTTGACTGGGAGTAGGCGAGGAACGAACGTTGCTAGCGGGGGTCGCAGGAGACCTCCCCACACCTATAGGCGGTGGTTGTCTTGGCGAGTCTCGCAGAAGCAAAACTCCGTGATCACGAAAAACGAAAGAACAGTACAAACAAATGGTCTGGACCGAAATGGGAACGACATACATACACTCAATGACTCACATTGATTCCGTGGTTGCCGTTCGGTTGAACAATGGATTATCAACAGACTGGTGAGCTACGAAATCGGCCGACATGATGCCATCGACCTCTGGGGGGAGAAGAAGCGAAACTCAGGTGAATGCAGTCGGTCGTCGTCGCGTGGTTTGTCTGAAAAATGATCGCAAAGATAGTTGACGGAGTTGGGCTAACATTTGCGCAAGCAAGGTAACAGCGGCTTTCGAGGACGGAAGCGTCCGCGTTGGGTAAACCTCGGTGGAGAACTTTGTAATCGAACAAATTGCCGTTACCTGAGGGCAAAGTCAAACAAATGATTCGTCTGACGACAGACTTGACAGCTCTCGAGCTAAATTGGTAGCTGTAAGCCTATGATTTAAGGCGTATACGTATATACTTATGCCATAAATATAAAGGGTGGGTAGGGTAGGCAGTAAAACGCGAAAGAGCTAATAAAATATATATAAAAGCGTAAGCGTACCTTTAAAAGTCTCACAAAGTCAGGTTGTAAAATGGTCTTGTCAGCGGGTTAGTTCAATAAGTAGAAAAGCGGACGGCGAATTGAAGTCAGACAGAGTGGAAGATATGGAAATGTAGTCAAAAGCCAGATTCAAGTCAGCCGCATCGACGGATCAAAGGCTTGAACCGATGCTGTCACGCTCACGTCAAATTTTTTCGTCGAAGTGCAATGACACACTTGGCCAAAGCATTCATTTCATTGCCGTCGGCTATGCGGGCGCAACCTTTCGATCCCTCGGTGTGTGCTTAATCAATCATCGACGTGGCGTCTCGGAAGTCGTGGCAGTTTACCTTGTTATCTGGTAATGACATCTTGTACATGACGACGACCATCTTCCGGTAAAGTACATGCAGCTACGTATAAAAACGTCGATAGTTGTAAGCAAATTTATATATACACCAACTCGTAAGAATCGTCAAACAACAATGTCATGAAAATAATACATAAGTTAGGTAAAATGGGTTAAAAGATAGTCATGGATGGCGGTATTGGATGTGACCTTCTCACCCGGAAGGATCCACTCCGTATTCGGGGCAACGGTCTCGCGGCAAAGCGGGCATTGGAATTCATGGGACTGTTGGGTCTGCTGCAACTTGTCGGCGCAGATCTGGCAGAAAGCATGGGCACACGTGAGCAAAGCATCTGGTTTACGTTCAAAACATATGAGACACTCGCCAGACTCGATGACACTGAAACTGAAATAGTCATTTTAAAAATTCTATCGACATATTTCAAAACAGAACCTGTTTTCAAAGCTATCAATCAGCAGGCTATCGTCTGATTTGTCCTTATTCTGTTCGATTGCGTTCAGAAGCGGTTCAATCGAGCTCAAAAACTTCATGTATTGGCCAAAGTTCATAATTCTGAAGGAGCTGGGGGTGATCTCGTCGTCCACAACTGACTGAAAAAGGAAAATTATATATAAATTAGCTTTAAACCAAGCTAACATACGCGTTTCATCAGCAAAATCTTCACATATGCTTTCCATAACAGATTCTTGTCAGTGTTGTGGCGGACGGCAAAGCATAGGTAGTGATCACTTTGTGATTGTGCTGCGGCTTCGAAGCATCTGCAAAACAAAAAATATATAAAAACATGTTTTTAACGCCGTTAAACGAACCTTTCATTAATCCGCTTCACCGTTTCAATAAATTCCTCATGTGACAGCCAAAAGTGTTTAAACAAAGCTAAATTAGGAGTACGTTGGGCTATCTGGGCGCGTAGAGCATTGTATTTTGCCTTCAAAACAGCTTCCATGACGACCTGAAACAGAAACGGAGTTGTGTGAGCGACGCTTTCTTGAGAGATGACTAAACAAAAGCACGAGTCGGACACCGCACAGCTGTTGTGGGTCGCCGGAGGCCTCCGGCGGCCGGCCGCACGAGTTTTTCGGGTACAATGCATAAAGTTCCTGTTTTCAATCTATAATAACGGAATTTGTAATGCATTTCAACACTTTTTGCAACTTTTTGTTTTTGGTATCAATTTTATTTATTACGAAATAGATAAGTAACACACGTCAAATAGAGTCATTTTACAAACTATTTGTGTAAATGTTTGCAAATGTATTTGCGATCCAAAAAGCAAAAAGTCAATAATCCTCTGCATAGTTAGTCTGTTGGGTGCGTGGGGGAGGCATGTTTCGGGTCTGGATGAACTTCGGAATCTGGGTACCGTAGCGAAGTTGCAAATACTTGTGGTAGTGGTTCATGCAGAAAATGAATAGAAAGTTTATTATGAACACAAAAAGTAAGAAGGCCATGACGTAGATTATCATGGCGTCTTCGTAGCCATCTGTACGGTAGGTTTTGTTGACATCCAGTAATCGGCCGAGCAGGACAGCTTTAACAGATATTTATTACAAAAACGTGTTTAGTGGGTTACTGTACTTACCAAATCCAAAAGCATTCATAAAAATCCCCACAATAAGCGCAATAAAATTCGGCAAAACAAACACCGGACGGTAATATTTGAACGATAAGCACACGATAAACAACGAAAATAACCAGAAGCATGCAAAAGCAACATACCAAGCCATGGCCAGCTCTACCCAAGCCTGTGACCATTTAGTAGGTATATTATGAGTTCCTGGCTGCATCGTGGTAGCTACTGTATTGTTTACGTAGAAGTTTGTGTCAGAAGTCCATAGCCGATACCGATCGAGAATAATGCCAGTGCTAGAAAGTGCCATTACCAGAATCACAGTCTGAAGGCTGGTCACAATCCCAGCCGCCGTCAGAGCATTACAGCCACAAATTCGATCAGACATTTCACCACGTTTGACACCTTGAACTGACCTGACAAAAGTGTGAACCAGCGTAAATGTGTTATTTCAAAAGTTACCAATTGCGTGGCATGGCATCTTAAAGTATCCATGGTTTTTGCGAGGAGCATTGTTTTCGAACCCCGGTTTCCCAGTTACAATAGCCCTGAAGTTACTTAAATATTCGTTTTTGAGCTTTTGTTCGTACTATTGACGGCATCATGATTCGAAAATCAAAATACGACCGTTTAAATAGAATTTTATTTAGCTATTGCAATTTGAATATGTAATCATAATATAAACCTTTTGACAATGTCAAAAAGGGCCCGCAACGCACAAAACGTCTGTGAAATATAAATGTCAAACGAAACTAATAATAATTAAAAACAGACGATTATTGTGAACACAATTGAAAAATGAACAGCGCCAAGTGATGGGGGTTGATTAAAAAAGTATTGCAAAAAGATGAAGGTTAACACGTTCTACTCTCCGTAGAAAAGGAAGAGGAGGATACGGAAGAATAACATAATATAGGAGCAGTAAACCAGGTAACAGATAGGAGGTGTGTCGAAGATGGACTTCCCATCGATGTCGATGGATGCCGTTTCGCTATCACATCGGCATTTGTCGCGCTTGACGACGTGAGACTTTGCAACTCGCACGGTTGCTCCATTTTTGCGCCT
This sequence comes from Panagrellus sp. LJ2284, assembly GCA_024447225.1. NCBI lineage: Eukaryota > Metazoa > Nematoda > Chromadorea > Rhabditida > Panagrolaimidae > Panagrellus > Panagrellus sp. LJ2284. Next base: position 10,616,053 of record JAMRYC010000002.1, read on the forward strand.
TAAAACAACGAACGTAAATAAATAGTAGGCATAAATGTCAAAACTTACGTTAGATTCGTCTTTTTATTGAGACGATGCAGCGGTCCATCAACACGGCAACAATTGCAGTGGTTCCGTCCAGTGCGGAAGATAGCCATTTCACGCTCGACGGGAACGATTCGGCCACCGAAGGGGTTCTTGTATCGATCGGCATCGGGATTTGGTTCCAACTTGGGCTTTTCTTTAACCGGACGTTTTGGGAGGCTTCGGACACGGTCCATCTGATCGCTAAGACTGATGAGTTCCAGATTTTTGAGTGTTTCACTGTTCAGAATGATGGATTGAATGCATTCCTGGATTGTCGGATTGATAGAATAGTGGCGTGGGCGTTCGACGCTTGGGATGGGTCCCATGTGACGATCGACTGTCGACACGTTACTGTAACAACTTTATCAATACGCTTTTAAGGCTTTAGTTATTGTACTTACAGTGAATTGACCTGTTGTGGACGACGAAGTGGTCGAAGCACGGACCTCGGAGTATGACGGATAACAGACTTGCTTACCAAGTCTTCATCAGTCCTTCTCCAGATTTCTTCAAGACTGCGGATAGACGCATTGAATCGTTCGTCATCGGCGAGCTGTTCGACTGAGCCCTCAGGGATTGTGGCAAGGTGGCGAGGATAACGCGGCGTGATCGTCCTGGGCGTCAAAGCCAACGAAAAATTGGAGGCCGTGTCTTCCTGACTATTAAGCGTCGTTTCATCCAGCGATGCAGTGAGGAGTTCATAGCGAGCTTTTGAAATGGAACGCAACAGGGTAGGCGGCGGCAGCTTGGAATTGTCAGGCGCCAGATTTCTAAAAGACAAACTTATGCCATTATCGAAAGCTCGATAAACGTGCAACCGATTTATTTAGTATGATGGGCCACCGTTTTTTTGCACTTGATGGTTTTTGGGTGTAAAGTAGCATTTTTTCGATGCGACTAAAGGGTTGAACATACTTACCCTTTTGAGTCTGGAACAGCAGACATAGATTTCGACATTATTGGTGCCGGGATTCTGGTCTTCTTCAAAGGTGTTATTGGAAGCTTTGTTCTCACCGCAGTTGAGGGAATTGAACTAAAAATAGAAAAGGGTAAAGTTAGGACATTGAAATTCACTTCTTACCCAGGTGAGTCGATGGCGTTAACAGTGTCCGGTAAGACAGATGTATCCATGTTGGGGACATTCTCGAAAAACGAAAAGTCCATGGCCAAGGCAGCTTCAAGTTCTTCGATACCGTCAAGCTCGTCGGACAAATCGTCTCCAATGCCCTGATCGTTACTGGTAGTACTGCTCGAAGTCAGAACAAGGTCGGGGCCAACGTTAGACCGCTTTTCGCCGCCCATGTCTGTAGTGTTGATTAAAACTGAAAATAAATCGTCTGCGAATAGCATGATGAAAAGCGATGTTGTCTTTTTTATCCCCTACCTTCTGCCAGCGAAAGGAAATGACCGCCATCGCAAGCGGTTGTCGGCAATTCATTGTTGTTATCCGGGAAAGGCGATGGCGAAAGTGAAGACCGTTCACTGCTGCTGTTAACACTGCTACTGCTACTGTTGAGGTTACTGTTCATATCGATACTGTTAGAGGAGAGTACACATTCTTTTTGGGGCGAATAATTAATCAGTGGCGCTGCTTTTAAGAGATGAGTTAAGTGTAAATGACGATCGGGAGAAGCCATTATAGCCGTCGACTTTTGGCGGCGCCGGCTACAAGTCCGCGGGCCTTCGGAAAGACCACAGGCGGTGTGCTTCGACCAGCGGAACCTGCCGAACCTTGACTGCCAGCCGGGCTGACAGGAGAGCCGATCGCCCTGCCATGTGCGCTGCGGGCGCGCGCGTTTTTTGAAGGAGTTGCTGCGGAAAGCCGTCTGAAATTAGAATTAATCAACAATAAACACCTGGCAGAAAGAACATTTGAATTAAGGGAAACGCTAATGAAAAGAAAAACAAAGACGCACCGTATGTTTGTAGCGGGAGCACGAGCGTCTCTGCTAGCACTCCGAGGGGCGGGAATCTTCGTAACCTCAATTATGACGCTTTGATTCGTTTTACGTTGCTCGATTTCCTGAAAACGCCATTCAATAACATGCAAAATTGAAACCATATGATCATAACCGCGTCAAAACTCGGACATACTTTGTGGTTATCCCCCGCGGCGGCGACCGAGTGATAATCGGTAACCTTGGAGGTGTGTGGTTCCAACCCACTGAAGGCGACTACGTTTTCGCCACAGAAACGGAGCACGGTGTCGGTGACAATGGCGGTTCCGTCTTTCTCACCGCCTCCATCGGTGAATGCGTTCATCGCTGGCGTCGGCGAAGAAAAGGCATGAGGTGTTCGCGCTGATCGCATCCGTTGCCGCAGGAAAGTTGTTGCCTCCCGTTCAAACGACGACATGGGGCGGCGTAAACCCATCAGTGATATCTGGAAAACAAAACCCCGTTAAATCAAATCAAATTCAAAGTCGAATGCAAATGTCACTGTTATTCTTGGAAATGTCAACAAACGTACCGGTCTTTTCACGGTAGCGAGTCGGCCTGAATCCTCGCTGGACGTTGAGGTTTCACTGATGCCAGGACCAAGGCCGGAATCGACCATTTTGGTCTCCGATTTGTCCAGCGACAATGATTCACGACTGCTTGGCCGTTCGCCAGGTTTGAGAACACGCCAAGTACCCTGGTCCTCGTCGAACACTGCCCGCTCACGAATCTTTTCAACAATGGCAGCGGGAATGAAATTTTCAAGAATAAGCCATTTCAACTTCAATTCTTTGCTCATTTCACTAATAGATTGTTCGAGCTGTTGCCGTTCTTTCGAGTAGCAATCGGCATTGTCCTGGATTTCGAGACGCGTCTGCTGAAGTTTTGCGAACAGTTTTTGAAGCTTTTTGGTCTTCACTTCGACCTCTTGCTGGAGGTTCGTAAACGTTTGGTGAATTTCGGCGGTATTGTCTTCCTGTGCTTCTAATTGTTGCAGAATTTCTCTTTCCTTTCGCTGAAAAGTAGATTGTTAAGCAAAAAACTAATGAAAAACAAACAGAATAACGGCTAGCAATTGAAAACTGACCTTTTGTTCGGCAAGTTCTATCTTTCTTTGGTTCAATAATCTTTGCTGTTCCCTCGTTTGGTCGAGTAAATTGCCATTTCCGCTCAAAAGTTTGCTTTGCATCGCTTTAATTTTGGCAGCAACCGCAGCCTGGGCTTCTTGCTCGCGCATAAGTTGCCGTTGGCGATCTTCAAGGTTGTCCATCAAACGGGTCTTCTCTTCCTCTCGGATGCTAGCATTCGCTTTAAGGGCTTCCCGTTCTTCATCAAGTCTGCGCTGCTGCTCCTTAAGATATTCCTCAGCATTGAGTTCCTCCGACGGTTCCGAGTCGGGTGCTCCGTTGACTCTTCTTCGCCGCCTCCGATTTCCAGAAGAACCACGCTTCTCCAGCATTTCGCGCAAACGCGAAATTTCATCTTGAAATTGACGAAGGAGTGCATCTTTTGGATCTTCATTGATCTTTGGTTTGTTTTTGATGTTCTTCGCACGATTAGCATAACGTAGAGTCGATAGGGTTTCTTCATAATTGTATGAAGCCGGGCCGATGTTGGCTACCATGACAGTTTTGGAGTTTCCGCCGAGAGAATCTTTTAAAAGTCGTGTCAACTTCGAGTCTCGATACGGAACTTCAGAATTCTCTTTCCCATCGACAAGCGCACTAATGACATTACCCAAGGCCGAAAGCGAAAGGTTAATCTTGATGCCTTCCTTGAATCTTTCACCAGTGGCACCCGTCTTTGAGTTACGTTCGCTGCCGGCCAAGTCGACAAGATTAAGTCGTCCAACGCTAAAAAATAAACATGCACGTCGACTCCTGACCTGAACCCATTCATCACTTACCGAATGTGGTTTTCTCCATCAGGTCCAGGCTCAGCGCATTCTACTGTAATCATAAAGATGGCATGCGAACGGCTGCTTTGCTCGTTCATGTTTGTAGAACTGCAAAGATTAATGCGTTTGACGTTAATTCATGACACAAAAAGCGGACAAGATGGCTTACCCGATGGATCTATTCGCATTTCCGACTTGCATGACGTGCAATATTTCATCAATGGATTTTGTTACAAAACTCGTTAAGTCCTTCACATATACACCGGTATCAGGACGTTCACGAATGTCAAGTCGCTTTTTCTGGTCTTTGTCAAGAAGATCACGGATAGTGTCTTGATAAATCTCCAAGTAGCTTGCTCGAACAAGGTATTCCTGGTTAGTACTGTTCGCAATGTGACGGTAGATGTGATCAATAGCATTTGGAATGACACCTCGAAGTTCTGGGTTGTCACGAACACCTTCCATGGTAAAGGTTTTGCCTGTTCCTGTTTGACCATACGCAAAAATGGTACCATTAAAGCCATTTAAAACTGATTCTATCAAATCACGGAATGTTTCGTAGTACAGATCCATTTGTTTTGAGCTAAAATATGATTGTTATGCTTTATTTTTTGAACTGTAGCCTCACTTTTCACCGTAAATAGCATCGAATGTAAAATTTTTCGGAGGAGCATCAGGATCTTTCGGATTGGCAACTTCGACGACACCTCGTTTGGTGTCCATCGTGACAATCCGTTGATGCCCCTTTTCGATCTCTTTTTGAGACATTGGACGACATCGAACAATGACTTTGATAGTTTCTTTATGAGCGGTAGCCGGCCTCTTCGGCGGCTGCCTTTGAGGAGCGTCACTCAATTGTGTCATATTATCTGAAACAAGTGTTTTTGAAACAACAATACTAAACCACGGCGTGTTACACAATTTCCTTAAAAAAGTGTGTCTGCATTAAAACCACTAACACCGAAGGCAAAGATTCAGTCAAGCGAACCGGTAAGACAAGACGGTTGCCCATAGAAACATGTTCGTAAAAAAGTGAAATAAATTCGAATTCAGTTCATAAAAAGCAGAAGCATATACGCATGTGCATAATAAAACACATGCCATAAGGAATTGCAGTATTTCCTAACGACACTAAAAGTCAAACTAACCTGTAAAATGCGTGTGCCGAACTTATTTATTTCATTTCATGCCGGCAAAAAAGACGAAAGACTAATACAGCTGCAGGCAAGTTGTACAAAAAATAAGGTTACACGTAATGTCGATTGTGACGTCACATATTTATTTGCGGCGTCAAAAGGTGGGCACAAAGAAACTGCAAAAGATTAATGATAAATAAGTTCAACCGCAGTTCATCATCGAAAAAGTTGCACGCCAGTGAAAAGAAAACATATCACCAATGTTAAAAACAGTTGTTTCCGATTTAACAATGGGTTCCCAGATGTGTGATGAGTTGCCAGAGGGGGGTCTCGGTTTTTTTCGAGTGAGAAAGTGGGCCTATTTATCACGTCTGTTGCTGCCAATTATCCACGGAGTCAAAATGCACACAAAAAGTGGGAGATAACCCTGTTACAACAGCTGCAAAACACTTGAGCAACTTGGAATCGGTCAAGATTATAAGGTGGTCGGGGATGGGGACATGTGGAGTTAAAGTTAGCCTCAGTACAATCGGTAGTGTAAAATGGGCTTGCTGCGAGGTAGCACTGAACAGTCATCGATATAATAATCATCCGAGTCTCGGTTTGTTTGCTCCCTTTTTCTAGTAATCTTATCAGTCAGTTTAAAAACTACAGCTTGCAAGACGACTGTCTAGAGCTTGTATACGCAAACAAATTGTACAGGTTGTAGGATAGGAAGTGTATTGACTCACTCACATTGGTTGCGCGTTAAGTGAACGACTGCCTTGAAGAAATTCAATCGGAATTGCAGGTCCACGTAAAACTTTATCGTTTAGCATTACAAAAAGGTGAAATGACTAATGTAAATGTCAATGGGTTGACCGGGCGGTGAAAATAGCACCGCAGGTTGTAAAGGCGCGCGAAGGAAATAAAAACACGATGTCAAAAAGAACACAATTACAATCTAACAGCGTTGAAGGACAAGTATAGACATCGAAAGACAGGGCGCCAACGGCACAGCCACGAGACCATGCCTTTTGCGGCGAGCACATGCGTTCGTACAGCCGCGGTCAATAACGTCCCCATGCCATCCGGAAGACAGCAAGCTCTCTTGCGACTTGCCTATTGAATGAAAAAAGGAAAGAAAAGACTTCGAGAATTGAGGGCCTACGCCAGTCTCGCGCAGCCGGAACCAACAAAATGTATCTTTCATGGAAGAAGCCTTACTTTTTGCAAATTTTTCGAAGATAAGAAAAACACGTCATAATTACAGTATGACTCACTATAATTTCCAGCCAGAAATAGCCACAAATTCGCGCAAGTAACCCGAGTTCGCGGAAAAGGTTGCAACGAGTAATGAAAAGGACAAATTCTCGACCTAATGTACGCAGAAAGCGAGAAAGCCTCAAGTCGCCGGATATTGATGACAGAAATCTCGGCCGTCGACGAAAGGTCGCGCGGAGGCACAGCTGACACTCTTGAGGCCTACGATCGAATGCCGATAAACCTTACCCATTCATTTGAGGACCACCCAATTGTTGCCCCGAGGCGATCAATTTGGTCCTGGCCGCAGGGGTCAAATAACAGCCTCACTCTTTGATGATCACAACGTTGCAAAACACTTTTTCATGGCCTTTCGTTTTTGACCAACATAAACAAAATGCGTCACAATATTGTATCGGGAGTGCAAAAAATCGTTTGATCCGGCTCTGACTGTTTTGTGAAACATTTCTCCGAAAACGATGTGCTTGGCAACACCTAGGCGTCCAGTTTGAAAGGCAGGATTCCTTCCAGAAAAATGCTCATTTCCACAGAAGCGAGAGGAAATTACGTTTCCAGACGCCGCTATAATTGATGCAACTATGGCGAGTCTAACCAGTTTGAGCATGAGTTGAGTGACCACGTATGCCTTACAAGGGCACTCAAAAAAGAAGCCACAACCGGATTATGAATTGAGGGGTTGGCGATCACGTAAGAGCATAAAATGAGGAGCCAAAGACGGTGGAAGCATCAGTCGAGTCAGCTCGCCTCCTTCACAACCATGAACAGTGCTCGCATTGCGGGATATCTCGCCATAGGTGCTTCCATCGGTGCTTTGTTCACCGTGTTTGCTTACATCCCCGCTTTGGTTTCCAAAATCAATGGAATCAATGAAAAGGTGAGAAATGTGTAAATTTGAGATTAGCTTTTGACCGATTTGGACACCTTTACGTTTTAGCTTCGTGTGGATTCCGACGAGTTTCAAATCATTGCCGATGAAGCTTGGGCGCAACTTATTTCTGTGAAACACGCCTATCCGGTCGACCGTTTCCGACGTGACGCTTATGACGATCTGCCTAAAGTGTATCCCTTGCACAACACGTACAAGAAGGACTCTTTTGTCGTTAAGCCCACTTGCTGTGAGAAGTTCATTTGCTATTCATTAAATGATGTTTTTTATACAAAATTTTACAGCCTGTAACGCAAACAACAACTGCCCTGCTGGGCCACCCGGCCCTCCTGGTAAGCCTGGTGATGATGGCACCCCAGGTGCTTCTGGCGCCCCTGGAGCACCTGGTCTTCCGGGTATCGCTCCGCCAGTGACTGTCGATCCCGTAAGTTTAACAAGTATCCTAACTAAAATAATGTATTTTTAAGTATCAACAATGCCGTGTCTGCCCTCAAGGCCCTCGTGGTCCCCCTGGCTCCAACGGTGAAGTCGGCCCTCCCGGTCAAGAAGGTCTCCCTGGTCAGCCTGGTCGTGAAGGTGAAGATGGACGTGTCGGATACCCTGGCAATCCTGGAATTCCCGGTGAACCCGGCAAAGCTGGTAAGCCCGGGGAGAAGGGTGCTCCTGGTCGTGACGGTGTTCGTGGTCAAAAGGGTCTCCCCGGTGCCAAGGGTGATGTCGGACCGATCGGTCAAAAGGGCCCTGAAGGCTATCCCGGCCCCGATGGTCAACGCGGTAACGACGGTCCTCCTGGCCCCACTGGTCCTGATGGCGTTGCTGGTATGCCTGGTCAAGAAGGTCACCCCGGTGTTCCTGGCACGACTGGTCTGCCTGGTGAAGATGCTGAATATTGCCCCTGCCCTAGCCGTAGCGCTGGCGTCGACAAATCCGAAAAGACCGCTACCGCAGCCTATGATGAATCTGCTGCTGTCGTCGCTCCCAAAACTGTTGCTATCAGCCAGCCTCCAGCTTACGAGCCGCAATCAGTAGCCGTCGAATCGGCTTCGCAACGACCTTACCGTCGTCTTTCATAAGCTGTCAATCTAAACTACTGTACAAGTACATCAATGTCAGTTTACTAACATGCAATAAACATTAAATCAACAATACTAAGCCTCAATAGGACAATATCATTTAAAAACAACAGTCGTGCCTCTATTTCCTTTTTTAGACAGCCGAAGTTGCTTAAGATTGACTGAGTTGCGTGCCACGGACCAGTCTGCCAAGACTTCGCTTTACGGTCACGGCCTACTAGAACCAAAGCGCATTTTCCGTGCTTGTTTTTTTCTTTTTCTCTGTAGATGTCCGCCGACGGCATTGCCGACATATTCGCTTCTGTCCGTGAAGCAGTTAGCGCCGCACTGCTTAGTTCGTATCAGAGTGGACTACAGCCATGTTTTGTGCGACACCCTTTACTTGTATACCCTCAATGCCGTCGTAGTTTACTCTGCAAAGCATGCCGTCTACATAGGCAAGCATTTTTTCGCATCCCACGAGTTTGTCATTTCATAAGCCACTTCTCAAAAATGCCCTAACCAGTCAGTAGTTCTATAAAAGGTAACAAATTTCAAAACTACCAGTCTGACTCATCTCGTCTTTGTTGTCCTTCATTGGCACTTTTTGGTGACGTTTTAAATGGTATCAATATCCAAAAAATAAATTCTTCGTTGAGAGTAATGCATTTCTGATATCTTCACCAGACACAGCGTGTGTTGCCAGATAGCCTTTGTCCGGACGTGCCTTAGAAAACGACGATGACATTATAGGGTCGAGAAATTGCGGAAATGCGTGAAGCTTTCGTTTAAAGCTGGATTGGCAAAGCCGCTGCCGGACAACATCAGAACATCGGATTGTTGTCACGTAATCACTTCACATACAGAAAAAAACAGTGGTTAGCGTCTCTTTTTATGCGGGTTTTTAAAGTTAAGTTTTACTTTCCCCTTTTAGTATGTTTGTGAAAGTCGTAGCTTCACCGTCTGGAACACGCTTTCGACATCAGAAGGTAGTCCAAAACACTCCCCCACTAAAGTCGGCACGTTGTTCGTTTGGTGGCACACCGTCGAGCGAGGAAGTGAAGCCAAAGAAGCGGTCCGTTGTCAGTTCAAGCTCGCAAATTAAGTTTACCGCTTTGGCTCAAATGGCAGAAAAGGCTGAACGTATCCCACCCGTAGTGGTCAGCAATGAAGACGATGACATTGTCATGATTGATACAAACAAAGACAAAGACAGTGACTCTGGAGCTGGGACCAATCTCATCGTGCCTCAAGGTAGCTTGCCGCGTTCTAGCAGCTTGAGCAGCTTACGCCGTGCTGGACGTAGAATTAGAAGTGAGTCAGAAACTAATTGTTGAAACGCAATATTGTAAAATGTATTGTTTAATTCGTTTCAGATAACCATTGTTGCGTGGCGCTGTTTTTCCTCTTCTCGGGTCTGGCTTGTAATGGTATTTCTTACATGATTAGCGTACAAACGGCGGCACTGAATGCAGAAGCTATCGATGCAGCAGTTGCGAACCACGCTTCGCTAAAGTTGTTGAAAAAAGGTTTGTAGACACTACAGAAATGCATCCTATTAGCTTTTACAAAATGAAAAATGGAAGGATCTGTTTTAGCTGCCGAGTATGGGCCTTCCAAGTACATCATCGGACTTTGCAACTTTTTTGGTCGAGTCACCAGTGCCCTGGGGACCTTTTTTCTAGCTCAAGTAAGGCTACTCATGCGAATCAAAAGCAACTTATGCCATAAAAATAATTATTATAGGCTGTAGTAACCTGGTTACAACGACGTCGTTCAAACACACTTCGAAAAGCGGCAGGTCACGCTGATGAAGCTGTTGGTGAATTGCATGGTGGATGCGGTGAAATTGTCGGTGACTGCTGGGCAAACTGTGTGCCTGCTTTTGGGTAAATTACATTTTAATGCTTTGTGGCCAATGCTTAAGTAATGAATTGACACCAGTGATCTCGTTTTTCATCAATAAAGTGCTTCTAATTTGTACTTTTAAGAAATTACATAGCAATGCAACAATAAATCTTACAAAAACAGCACATTCCCCCAACCTTTATGTAAACGAAACCACATTTACAGCAAAAGACGTAAAAGAAATCGGAAATAAATCATTGCCGGCATATGTTTACTCATATGGCCGTCATACTTTTTTCCAAAATCGGCAACCCCTGGCTTGTTCCTTTCGAATTTTCAGTTGTTATTGCGTAAACTCTACGGGCTGCCGACCAGCGTTTGCTCTGTCAACAGGTTATATGGGGGTTGTTTGTTGATCGATCTTTTCGCTGACCTTTCTTTCCCTCGTTTGATTTTTTTTATATCAAACGATTTTACCAGCACAAGCCGCTGGAAATGAACCAACCAATGTCAAATTCTGCGTTTAATGTCTTGAGTTTTCTGTTTTATGCACATGTTATCAGGTAATCAGTGATTAGTCACAATTAATACGGTGTTCGACGCCTTTCACCCGCCAATCTATCATGATGAATAGACCATCGGAAGTTACAAATACAAAACTTTTTCATAGGCCTTTTTTAACATGCCTACATGAGTCAGTAAGTGTACATCAATTTGGCTTCCGCCTACAAAAAGTGTTACAAAAGTCGTTAACTGCCAAAATTTCAAAATACATCTGCAGTCATCAATGGTAGACGAAACTGCCTCTTTATTTTCAGCTATTTGACGTCATCTTTTCGTTAGCAGCAACCTTTTTTCCATAATTTCATAGTAGAGGGTGGGATGAATCATCGCTACCCTGCGATGTCTCGGGATAGCCGTAGCGTGCGATGTGCGTGTTGTTTGGGTGGTTGGTGCGCTGATTGTGAAAAAAAACAGGACGACCGCCCTATGAGAAAAATGACAGAAAGAGTATAAAGGTTGGGCAACGCAAACAAGCACAATCGTCTCGCACTTTCAGTCAGTCGACGGATTCCTACAGTTTTTTTCCAGCATGCCTAACTTTAATTCTATCCTCGGTGGCTTAGCTGTAAGTTTATCTTTCGCTTGAGCACTAATTTGTTTCGCATACAAATGCCTTTGAAAAACTATTTTGTTTGCTTTCAGAACGTTGCCAGCCAAATCAAAGGCGGACAAGGCGGCCAAAATCAAGGTCAAGGTGGTCAACAATCAGGAGGCCAGAATCAAGGCGGTGGTTACCCGAGCCAGGGCGGATATCCTAACCAGGGCGGTTACCCTAATCAAGGCGGATACCCTAACCAGGGTGGTTATCCCAATCAGGGTGGCAACCAGGGCGGCTATCCCAACCAAGGTGGCTATCCCAACCAAGGTGGATACCCCAACCAAGGTGGCTACCCTAACCAGGGCGGCTACCCCAACCAGGGCGGCTACCCCGGCCAAGGCGGCAACAGCCCCTACGATTCCGGAAACAACTCACCCTACCCTTCCGGCCATAACTCACCCTACCCCGGTGGCAACGCCCCTGGTGGTAACTCCAATGCTTACGTCGGCTACCGCGGCAATGGCGGTACCGGCTTCCACGGCAGCCCTCAAGGTTCCCAGTCAAACCTTCCGCAGCAACCTTCTTACCCTGGCCTTGGTGGCGGATACTCTGCCGGTTAGTTTGTGTGTGCTTGTAAATCTGTCGCGAGTCCTAGGTCCATGTTTTCTCTCCAGGTAATAACGCTCCCGACGGATTACCGCTAGGCTTTGCGAATGTTGGTGGTGGTAGTGGTTCTCCGTATCCGTCGAGTGATCGTGGTGGACTTCCATACCCAGCCAGTGATATCGGGGCACCCTACCCCACTGGCAATACCTCAAGCCCCCCAAGTGCTCGAAGCTCGATCCGTGAAGGTTCGATCGGTAGTGGCGCCAATCCGTACCCGCCGCCGGCATCTGCAAGTGGTTTCCCGCAGCAGTCATATCCGCAAGGCCCGTACGGAGGCAGTGGCCCTCCTACCAACTACCCATCTGGTCCCCAGGGCGGCTTCGCTGATTCAACGCCTCCGCAGTATCGCACAGCATATGGTCGGTAACGACTCTCGCTTTGTTAACCCCTACCCTTTCCGGCCTGCTTGTTTTTCTCGCAAAGTTAACCGAAATCAAACCAAACCATCAATTACGCAATGCAATTCAAAGATCTGTTATAAAAATTATCAAACGCATCGAACTAACAACGCACTAATGTTTAGACTGATGCCAGTCTTGCCTGAAGAATGAAGGGCGCGCCTTGAAGGTTAGTCACCGCTGTGCCGACACAAAACGCTACCGGTTTCTAACAAAGACGCCCTTTCCCATCGTCAGGCGCCTCTTCACCTTCGGATTTCGAAAAATGCTCTCATTTTGCAAACATTGATGTGTACGAGTGGCGTGCATCACAGTCGCCACTAGCGCAAGGCCTTTTCGTTTAGTTTTTCGTTGAACTTTGTTGTCTTCGTCCCGCTGGAAGCCTTTTTTTGAAAACGGAATTCAAAACAACCTAACGTAAATATATTTACGAACGCATCCGTATTGTTTGAAGCAGTTGCGAAGGCTGCCTATAAACACCGAATACGAACACTCACTCACCCTACTTTTTTAATAACTATTTCATCTCTTGATCGTTCGTGTGTTTGTGTTTTGAGAGCACCCACGCTGAAAAAGTAGTCCTATTCAGCGTGGAGGATGATGAATTTAAAAAAGTCTCTTGTATCGACTGTCCTGGTGTCGTGCTGCGTGTACGCGATCGGATTAGCTCTAGTGAATGCGAATACGGCTTTTAACACTTTAGCATGTTTCTACTATTATAAAAGCAGTTTTGAGCACGTTTAATTGACAATTGGTGTTTACAGGTCCAACCATGTACTCGACTCCGTCCATCCGTCCGGTTCCATCGTTCAATCCCAATGCCGACGCCGAAATTCTGCGCAAAGCCATGAAGGGCTTCGGCTGCAACAACTCCAAGATCATTCAAGTGTTGTGCGCTCGTAGCAACTGGCAACGCCAGGAAATCGCCAAGGCCTTCAAGGTCATGTACGGCAAAGATCTTCTGAGTGACCTCCGCAGCGAGCTTCACGGTGACTTCGAAGACCTTATCCTTGGCCTCATGCAGCGCCCGGCTGAGTATGATGCCTACCACCTTCACAAGGCCATGGCCGGTCTTGGCACCAAGGAATCTGTGCTCATCGAAATCATGACTACCCGTACTAACGCTCAAATTGCTGAACTCAAGCAAGTCTACCAGACGCTCTACCGCACCTCTCTCGAGAAGGATCTCATTGGCGAAACCAGCGGCACCTTCAAGCGACTCTTGGTTTCGCTCTGTGCTGGATACCGTGACGAGAGCCCCCACACTGACCCCCTCAAGGCCAACCAGGATGCTCGTAATCTCTACCGCGCTGGTGAGCAACGTCTGGGTACGGACGAGAGCGCTTTCAACGCTGTCCTGGCTTCTCAAAACTACGCTCAACTGCGCTTGGTCTTTGACGAGTACCACAAGACCTGTGGCCACACCATCGAGCAGGCTATCAACAGTGAGTTCAGCGGTGATACCCGTGACGGCTTCCTGGCTGTGGTCAAGAGCATCCGCAACCGTCCGGCCTACTTCGCTGAGTTGTTGAACAACGCCATGAAGGGCTTCGGCACCCGCGACACGGATCTCATCCGTCTTGTTGTTTCGCGATCCGAAATCGACTTGGGAGACGTCCGCAACGCCTACCAACAGCTCTACAAGACAACTCTCGAGAACGCAATTGCCGGCGATTGCTCCGGATCCTACAAGGAAGGTCTCATCGCCCTCGTCAAGGGCAACTAAGCACTTATTGTTCTCTTAATGACTGCAACAACAGCAAACTTATCTTCATGTTAAACATATTGTTAACTGTTTCCTTACACCAACTTTGCATATATCCCATTTAAACATATTTTTGATCAACGCTTTTATGTTTGTAACTCTTGATTCTTTTTAAACACATAATTTGTAACTCCTATTTTTAAAATGTTCAGGAAGACAGTAAACTGTCTGCAAATAAAACGATATCATCTTTAACAGTTAGATTTGAAAAGACTTAAAATAAACACTTAAAGGACGGCTTTTCACTATTATATCATACAAGTCCGTGAATTGCAAACAATGAAAGCAAAAACTTGCTCAATTGGAGTCAAATAGGTCAAAAGTCAACCGATTCGCCATTGTTTTTTCAGCCTTGCTTTCTCTGTGCACGAAAAGGGGAGGAGGAACCGTCCTGCAGTGGAGGCTTGAACAAGATCACATTCTGCTGGAAGGGAATCAATGGATCCAGGCGTCTCTCGATTTTAATGTCAAAAGTGTCCTGGGCAACATTGTCAATATCGTTTTCAATAAATTCAATGATAATTCACGCCAAAGATACAGATGGCTCCAACTCCAATCTATACAGTACGCATACGTGAAGCTACAGCTATAACAAGGCGTCGACTACCTTCTTGACGATATCATCCGGTTCAAAAAGTCTACATTCAACAGGCTTTTGGTGAGATTGAAACCGTAAGGGATGCTCATTTCCTTTTACCTCTCGATACAAGCACTTCAAAAAAATATTGTACCACATAAGGCGGTAATAGAAAACGTGTGATAGAGCAGACGACGCTGCCAACAATGCATGAGTCAACCACTACTCTTTTCCGGTCTGCTTGTTTTTTTTTCATAAAGTTCACCGAAACCAAACTACCAATTACGCAATCCATAAATGTAAAAAAAATTATCAAACGCACCGATGTTTGGACAAATGGTTAGTCACCGCTGTGCTGACACGTTGCTACCAGGTTCTAACAGTGACGCCCTTTTTTATCGTCAGGCGTCTCTTCACCTTCGGATTTCGAAAAAATTCCGTCATTTAGCAAACATTGGTGTGTACAAGGGGTGTGCATCACAGTCACCACCAGCGCAAGGGCCTTTATGTTTAGTTTTCCGTTGAACTTTGTTGTCTTCGTCCTACTGAAGCCTTTTTTCGATAACGAAATTTAAAACAACCCAACGTATATATATTGTTTGATGCAGTTGCTAGGTTGCCTATAAACATCGAGTCCTAACACTTACTCACCCCCTTTTTAATAACTGTGTCATCTATTGATCATTCGTGTGTTTGTTTTGATAGCATCCACGTTGTAAAAGTTGTCCTATTCAGCGTGGAGATTGATTAATTCTAAAAATTTTTAGTATCGACTGTTCTGTTGTCGTTCTGCGTGTACACGTTCAAGTTACAATTTGTTTTTACAGATCAAACCATGTACTCGACTCCGTCCATCCGCCCGGTTCCATCGTTCGATCCTAATGCTGACGCCGAAATCATACACAAGGCCATGAAGGGCTTTGGCTGCAACAACTCCAAAATTGTTCAAGTATTGTGCGCTCGTAGCAACTGGCAACGTCAAGAAATCGCCAAGGCCTTCAAGGTCATGTACGGCAAAGATCTTCTGAGTGACCTCCGTAGCGAGCTTCACGGCGATTTCGAAGACCTTATCCTTGGCCTCATGCAGCGTCCGGCCGAATACGATGCCTACCATCTGCACAAGGCAATGGCCGGTCTTGGCACCAAAGAATCCGTGCTCATCGAAATCATGACTACTCGCACCAACGGTCAAATTGAGGAACTTAAGCAGGTTTACCAAAACCTCTACCGCAGCTCCCTCGAGAAGGATCTCATTGGCGAGACCAGCGGCACCTTTGAGCGACTCCTGGTTTCGCTGTCAGCCGGATATCGTGATGAGAGCCCCCACACTGACCCTCTCAAGGCTAATCAGGATGCTCGTAATCTTTACAAAGCTGGTGAACAACGTCTGGGATCTGATGAGAGCGCTTTCAACGCTGTCCTGGCTTCGCAGAACTACGCTCAACTGCGCTTGGTCTTTGATGAGTACCACAAGACCTGTGGCCACACCATCGAACAGGCTATCAACAGTGAGTTCAGCGGTGACACCCGTGACGGATTCCTGGCTGTGGTCAAGAGCATTCGTAACCGTCCGGCCTACTTCGCTGAGCTGCTGAACAATGCCATGAAAGGCTCCGGCACCCGCGACAAGGACCTTATCCGTCTGGTGGTTTCGCGATCTGAAATCGACTTGGGAGATGTTCGCAATGCCTACCAGCAGCTGTACAACACACCCCTCGAGAAAGCAATTGCCGGCGATTGCTCCGGATCCTACAAGGAAGGTCTCATCGCCCTCGTCAAGGGCAACTAAGCATTTATTAATCTCTCAATGACTGCAAGAAACTACAAATTTTACTTTATTTTAAACTTATTGGTAAACTTTTCTTCACGCATATCTCATTTAAACATATTTTTGATCAGCGCTTTTAAATTTGTAACTCTTGACGCTTTTAAAACACACATTTGCAACTCCTATTTTTAAAATGTTCAGGCAGACAGTAAACTGTCTGCAAATAAAACGATATCACCTTTCACATTTGGACTTGAAGAGACTTGAAATAAACACCTAATGTTAATGGACGGCTCCTCATGCCATTACACAACGCTTTGTTCGCGTGTTTTTTCCCACACTTAACGGAACGCGTTGTTGACAAGGAGCATCGCCGTCGCAACAGCTGCCACAAGGCAAGACGCAATTTCGGAAGCTTACGGCGGCACCGCCTTCGAACAAACCCTCCTCCTCACTTTCGTATAAACAAAGTTCGGAAGGACTTTTTGTGGCGATTCGGGCCAAGCCAATCGGTGGCCTGCAATAAAAGCGGTGACGGCGGCTCACTCCATCAGGTTCGTAGTATTTTGCTAGTTTTCGCTAACTTTTTTGAGTTTAATTATAGTTATAATTATTTAATTTTCAGATCATGCGTACCTCGACCTTCGTGTTGGTGTGTGTCGTGATTGCCGCCGTCACCGTGCCCACCGAGGCCGCAAAAAAGTACTGTGGCCCCTCTTTAAAGAAGATGACGGCACTGACTTGTACGTTCTCCGGCGAGTCAAGACCGTGCCTTAAGACCTCAGGCTCAACAACATGTAAGTTTAAAAGTGACGACTTTGGCGTGTTTTTATGTTTTGCTTTTTTCCAGCCGCGGCTGATAAGTGCTGCAAATCGGGCTGCGACCTCACTTATATCAAGAACAATTTGTGTTGCTTCTCGCAGTCCTGTCTTGACAGCTGCTATCCCGGAAAGAACTACAAAGTCGGTACCGTGTATTAAGATAACACAGAATTTCTCGGCAGTATTATCAAGACCATCTGGAACCCCCCAAGACCATCTGGACACCTACTACTTTACCAACTACTCTGAATTATCACCGTTACCGGCGGCTCGACTTGGGACATACTCATCGAGTTGCGCATAATGTTCGCTCTGAGCGTAATATTGTGCTTTTTTTGTCGTATATCTGAACTATGTAAAAAGTCCAATTCATTCGCAAATACCGGCTCTGCTCGCTTAACGACAGAGTTGGTAACGTCATTCATAAGTAAGATTTCCCGAGATAAACTAGTAAAAGGCAGGATAAGCAAATGTGTACGCTCGCATTGGAGACACAACAAACCGGAGAAAGGAAAGTCCGAAAATACATTGTTCCCGTTTGAAACAAGGCATCCACCGTAGTGGCTTCCTGAATTTGGGTGAAACACGCCTTTTCTGCGCAGGATTCTTCAAGTTTGAGTCAATTGAATGCGCTTGAGAATGACCAAGAGCATAAATTTAATTTCTCTTACCCAGGAGGAGCATTGAATTGGCCGTTTCCGCCTAATTAACGGAAGCCAACGAGGCGTGATGACAAAGGACAGCAAGAGTTTCGGCCTTCCAGCTGCAATCAGCTCTCGCGCCATCGCAGCTTGTCGTTTGGGCGGTTTTTGGCCTTTGGCGGTTTCAGGATGAAAAATGTCTACTGTCAACAAGTTCGACAAGGATACAGCCTCTTGTGTTTCGTTTCATCTAACAAATGTTACAGCTTTATGACTCTTCCGCGCGAAGAGCCATCGCAAATCATTCATCACATTCGCGCCCTCCGACCCTCAACTAAAAAGCAATTTTGGTGTCTTATCGCGATTCTTGTGGCTCCGACGTATTGTCAGTGATTTCTGGAGTGACAGCTGAGTGTTGCGAGGTGGTGTTTGGATCCAATCAACTTTTCACAATTGAGAACATGCCAATATTTGCATACAATCGCCCTTGCGTTTGGTCATTTATATTGCGCAGAGTCGTTCGGGTTAAGCCTCTTAATTAAACCGCCATCAAGTCAGGCAGGAACGGCAGCATTTCACACTATCTCGGCTTTTGTCCTCAGTGCATTCGTGCAAGAAAATGCACGGCTGCGCGAAATCCGTTTTTCAAGAGCCGGCATTGTTTTTGTGCGGCGATATGTGCCGCAAAAGACCAAGGTCAGGATGGATCCATGTATCCTGCCGGCATTGATGGCCGTATTGAGCAGTCTCGAACTCGACCAAACCTCCGTGCCAACCCAATCCCATAAAATCCTTCATTGTTTCACGTTGATGTGACCGTCCATTAATCACTATTAGCCGCGAACATTGGCTTAACATATGTTTACCCAATGGATCCTTCGGGCACAATTTTGCGTTGAAATTCAAGATTTTGAGTTGAACGACGTTCCAATTGGTTTGTCAAAAGTGCAGATCAGTTGAGCTTTATGATGCGAACAGCGCTGCTTGCCATCGCCGAACGCCTGTCGCGTATTACAGATCGCGCCTGCTGAGGGGTTGCTTCGATGGAATCCTGTTTGAACAGTGTCTTAGTTTCCGCTTCGGTCATCGCTGATGCTCCTGTGTCTTCCCTACGGGGCAACCTCGAATGCGTCTATTTGAAGACAGCTTCTGTCCTTTGGGTTTTTTCTGCTTTTGAGTTGCTACTTGCATATACACGCGAGAAAACTCTTAAACATAATAATTAGTACTATGCTTGACGCATCCTTGTCAAGCATGGTTGCGCGCACTGGCCAAGTGCCAATTTTGAGGTCGCATCCTTCTCGGTGCCAAAAACAAACAATACCATTTAACGTTGTACAGCGATTAGCCCGTTCAATTTTTGGCACAAATGTCCTCTTGAACCATCCTGTGTCATGCTCATCTGTCTTTCATGCTTACCCTAAAAAAGGAAAGCAGTTTCGCGGAAGCTGAATACCGAACTTTTCATTGCTTTCCCGGTGGCCCGTGTCCTCTCCTCATTGACGTCGTGTTCGTTTCGGTGTGGGTTTTACTAGAGTTGAAGTTATGATGATGTGATGTGGCTTAGGGTTGCCCGCGATAGGCAACCTAAAACCCTGAAGGGGCGAGGGATTTCTCGCCCTTCGGGATTAACCAACTTCCTCGCTGAAGTTACTCTGATTGCCAGCCCGGCTTTTTGATACCGACCATTGGGCCAGATTTTAGCGCCGAATATTATGTTCTATAACTCTATACTTTGGCAAGTATTTCATTTGGCCTCGCACAACTTTACTTTATTATGATGATGCGCTTAAGCAGTGCTGCTGTCGTCCTCTGGGAATTCTTGATTGCAAGATCGAGGAGTGCCCTTCTCTGGGATGGGCCATAGTGACCCTCATCAGAATTTCACATTTGCGTCTTTCCTTTTTTTAACTTTCGCTTTACATTTGATAATTGTTATAATATTGCTAAACTTTTCTTGAAACTTAAAAGAAATGAAAACGTGAAATTTGTCCGCTGACTGCACCCATTAAACAACATTTTCCGTGTTTCCTCTCAAAAATCACATCGCATGAAAATTCTAGCTTTTGTTTTGTTAACATTTAATCAAAAGCGTTTTTCCGGTCCAGGCACAGCTCACCTTTTTCTCGTTCAAGAGCGCTTTGTGTGTTGCGATTTTTAACGTCTGGTTAAGTATGCTAGTTACAGGGGGAAACTGACGGCCAACAAGAATAGGATTTCACACTTGCATGCCGTTTTGAGCAGTGTTGCGCGTGAGTTCCATGATGCCCTACTAAGTGTCCGTCTACCTTTTCCAGTCATGGTTCTCGACGGAATCTGTTGCTCCAAGCAGCTGCTTTGTAGCATCTGTCCTGAGGATCTCACGGATATGCTCCTTTTAATGCATTCCCGGTCGTAAAGCAACATCCAGAGGAAAGAGGTTGTTTACCAACGGATAATTCCCTCTCCACATTCACCTCCATGTAGAGCTTGACTGTCGGTCTAACCAATTGCAATTGTACGTGAAGCCCATTTCTCACAGCCCCATCCATGGGCATCCGTCCCAATTTGCAGTGAGCTCGATAAATCCACAAAATTTTTCATGTTAATGAGAGTTAGCGGCTTCTTTTACAAGAATGCGCTCTGTTGCGCGTTCGATGGATTGTTTGTTTATACAAGATTGGGCTACCCTTTCCTTTAGCCACGGGCGGTAGTTGATCAAAGCCACTTTGAGAGGCGCTTTAGTCCACTTTTATGTCTTGGCAGTACCGCGCGGACCTATGTCATTGAGTAGTGGATGTATCGAACTGGCTATCCACTTGTTTTTTTAACCTGATGTAACCTTCCTCCGGCATTTAAATTTAACGCGTTTGTTTTACAGCCAGCCTTTTGTCACAATGCACCTATTTTTGCTTAACTTTGTTCTACTTGGCATCTCTTCACAACATATAATGGCAGCAGGCTCGTCATTTTGCACGACAACTGTCGGATGTATAGAGAAAATCAAACGGATTGTGCCAGAGACAAATCGATTTTGGTTTGGTGATCAATTTAAACTACAATGTGGAACACTTGGTTCGCCGAGATATCGGGGGGTAAGCATGAGTTAACTAAAAACAACCATAAAAAAGTTTTCTTTCTAGAATAATGCAGTGAATTGTATAAACCCTCCAGAATTATCCAACTACTACAGTATGGGTAGTCGACTATTTCGAGTGAAAACATTCACCTCAGCGTATCTACAAAATTTAAGCATCTACCCTAGAATAACATATAAACCAGAAAATGGGACCTATCGAGCATGTGACCATGATTTTGATGAAACCCCAGAAATGTCAGAAGTTGAAGGACACCCCGATATGATCCCAGTAGACCCATTTTACATTCGAAATCCACCTGACATCTCTTGGCCGGAAAGAAGCGGCAATGATTCACTTATTATTGCTATGGTTGATGTCGGTTTCGGACAGCTACGATTTTTGTCCATAAACTTTCCCCGAAACACTCAAGTCATTCGGAAGTATTCACCAGTAGATAACTTTCGATTCGGCATGCCGACGCCGATGGCCCTGCTGGTGTTCCGGCCCGCACCTGGCGCTGTTTTTACTCCCAAAAGTTTTCGAAGCACATCGGATGAGAAGTTTGATTTGACCGAGTTTATGATCAAGCATAACCTCGAAAGCGGTAAAATTTTAACATCCTTCCAAAACATTAATTTTTACGATGGCGTTATTTAGGATTGATTGGTCTCAACTGGCTTATGGTCGGCACAGATGCCTACGGTATTGAACAACATAAAATGAAATGGCTTGTAGATAATTGTCATTCGTTGCTTCAGACAAGTAAGAAAAATGTTTAAAGATCTTGAATTATTGTAAAAATTGTCGTTTAGAACTGCTAAAAGACCAAAGATGGGAATTTGTCGACACCTTTCCTCTAAACGAAATGGACTCCACGCTCACTGTCAGCTTCAACCAACCGGAAACACATCAGGATGTTTGCTGTTCTAAAATTGAACTTGCGTAAGTCAATGCTATGTTTGATGGATAAACCCGTAAACAAAGAGTTTGCAGTGAGGAAGAAATATTTACTGATGCACTTGCGGACAAGCAGATTCCATCAATCGCGGTTCGAACCCCACCGAAAGTAACTTCATTGAGGCAGCCAGAGAATGCTGACAACTACCAGCGTACGCTGAGGCATTATTTAGTAACAAAGGAAGATAAATTTACAATGGTCATGTTTGACCCTAAGAAGCAATATCTGTATTGGATGGTGACCGATCTGTCTTCCGACTCTCTCGCCACTGGTTCTACGTCTGATGAAGCCCTGACAGTTTCCAAATATAAGTTCCCAGTCCCCGGAAAACCGAATGAATGCCAATATGTTGTTTTGATGTTGTTCAGACAGCCCAGAAGTGCGGGTTCATCTGACATCAGTGAATACTACAACAGTGATCACCCTCTGCGATCATCGGTGTGTGATGCGCACTGTGTTTATCGGTACGATTCAACTTTAAAAACTGTTTATTACATCTTTTTTAACCTTTTTCTTTCAGATCCTTATTCAGCATTGAACAATTCAAATCCTTCCATCGATTATCACTCGCCTCTACCACATGGTTTAAAGTTTGCTATGACGTCTACGAAGCCGCACGGCAAATTCAGCGAATAGCGGCGTCTAATGTTACTACCTCTACCACAGCACCAACAATCATCAAAAAACAGCACGGTCGTGAAATAAAGTATGTTTTGACGGGCCTAACTTTCATTCGTCAACAAAACAAACTCATATGTTCAACTTTCAGACCCGAAAGCGACCAAAAGAAGAAAGAAATGGCATTAATTTGCTCTATGATCAAGCAGACAAACCTGGACTGTGCTAAATTATCAAATGCTCCCGCGTATTCCCAATCCCTTACCAGTGCTATTCTTATCCCCGCCATAATCTACGCCATTGTATTTTAGTAGCACTGCTGCCAAAAACAGGGTTTAAAATAGTTATCTAACGCAAATGCTTCAAGTCAATTTCCATTAATATACGGGTCTATATTTAAATAGAAATAAAGTTATGTTCAAATAAGTTGTGTTTCACGTCACCATGTGCTTACACGAATAAACTGGTAATAACGTGGGCACCGATTAACAAAAAATTGGGCCCAAGGCGGATATGTGTCATTGAAGGCGCGACTAGCCAGTTTGTACATGCCATAATGTTGAAAAAACACACCGACAGAGCCATAGGCGGACACTTTGTACAACAGACAGATATTTAGGCTCGAAGCCCTTAGGGTCTATCATTTGCCACTAATGTTAACGCTGTTGCTATGGAGGAGACAACCACGGGGGAAAATTTGTACGCCGACTTACCATTCTTTCGGTAGATTAAGGTATTTGTTGGTGTAGTAGTACATCGGGGAAAGTGTAGAGTTGCCGTCGTCCCTATTTGGACATAATGTAAGTCAACGGCATTTTACGTCAGTAAAGCCTTCGGCTATGGCCGGGTAAAAGCCTCTTTTAAATATGCAAGTCTCGTTATAACCGTGTTAATCGATTTGAACTGTCTGCATCAAGTGGCTTTTGAGTGAGTTTTTTGAAGTAATTAGTCGGTTTTTGCTTCCTTTTTGACGGATAACGTCGTTTATTTTGTTTGCAATTTTAATAGTATCAGCTAAAATGATACTATTTTAGTAAAAACTGATTGTGACTTATTTTAAGCAAATATTAATAACTGCTGCAAATTTTTTTTAATTCAAAAACGTGCTTTTTACGGTTTATTATAGCAATCAAAGCTATATTCGAGTAGCGTGATAAGAATCGACTGTTTTTCCAATGCGTGAATGACCCTATCACGTAACCATAAACGCGCAAATGCTGCAATACCCATTAATGTGAAAAGTGCAAATGTCCCAATTGCCGCACATCCCAAGCGTGCAAACGCACACTTCACACCAACGAGCAACAACCCCCACGGGACTAATTTTTTTGTCGCACCCCTGATTTCCATCCATCTACGTTTGGTTTGTTAAAACTGAAGAGTTGTATAACTTTACAATTTAGCAAAAAGCATTCGATAAAGCAAAACGTCAGCGTTCTCTGGTAGCGTCCGTTTCTAAACTGATTCATAAAAACATCCACACCACAAAAAACGTCAAACGGACGAAGCAAAAAGACAATGACTCGCTCCAAAGCTGCCCATCGCATAAAGTTTATGGCTTCAAATAAGTCTCGATTTTCCTTCCTGTCTAACACGATCAGATTCATGAACGTGGAGCGGCGAAGATGGGGCAGCTGAAACTTCAAATTGACACAATTATTAACATTGGATAAAACTCACCAGATTCCATCGCCGACGACACTACAGCTTCGGGTTCTGAAATCGGCACAGCAATGGCAGAAGCGTTCTCCGCGTTCGACAGCTCATTTGGATGGTCATAGTTCGACTGTACTGCGACATCCAAGTTGTTGTTGCCATCACTCATGCAAACATTGCAGACATCAGACATCCAGGCTGCCAAGTACGGATTTGTTATTGAGGCAACGTCGCCCATGACAGCTTGGCCGACAGTCATGGAAGACGACGTGGTTCGACATATTGGGGCCGCGAACTTGAAAAAAACTACCTTCTTTTTGAGCACTCGGCGTCGTGTTTCGGGCATGGCCGCATCTTCACCATCGGCGTCGTAATCCGGATCAGCAGGCGTCCGGCGGGGCCAATTCGGCGGATACGTGACGACTGCTTCCTCATCGCTGTCACCGATGTAGATGGTAGGGCCGTCCTCCGAGTCAGTCGAGCCCGTCCAGTAGGGGTTGTACGTGGAAAGCCGTTTGGGACGTGAGTTAATTGGTTTGGTGGGATGGACTTTGGCGGATTGGAGACGTTGTAGAGGCGACGGCATGGGGATAGATGGCTGATTCGACGACATCTGAAAAACAACTTTTTAGCTGAATATTAGACACGCGCGTCAAAAGTGAAATTGAAACGGCAGCAGCGGACACCGCACACAGGTTTCATAACTTATTGGCACTCGACACATTTCAATGCGTGTTGAAACGAGCGCGCGCGAAAACACAAAAAAACAAAAGAACGGCGAGACCTAGCTTGACGGCATCAACGAAATTTTGGTCAGATACAGCAAAATCAACATGTTCAAACAAGTCTACGTTTTTTTCATTTATTATATGCTTTTCAAGTTATAATAATTACATTTATTACACGCATTTTATCCACATTGTGTCCGATACCGTCCGTCAAGTGCCAGGGCCGTCGATTCCCTCGCATCATGGTCATTGATAACACTTATTCCCGGCTGGTCGGCTGATTCTACTTTCGGTAGAATGACGCCATCGAGTTTCGGGAATCCCATGGCATCGGACCCGCCTAGCCTGTCCGTCAAAGCACCGAAAAAGTGGCCGACATCTTTGATCTCACTGCTGATAAAGTTAACCCGAAGTGGCATTGGAGGAGGCTCCGAAGTGCCACAATCATAGATAGTCGTCGAATTCAGGTTGCTAACAACAAAAGCCAGTTGACTCGGCCGAATTGGGATCGTCGGAGGGAACATGTCTTCGCCCAGGTTGTCAGAAATGCTGAAATGACATAGTAAACCTTGAAATAAAACTAATTAGGTGCTCACTGATAGATTGATTGTTCAATTGGCATGTTCGAAATGGAGCTATAGCCGGTATGCCGTTCAATATTGAGGGCGAATCTGGCCGTGAAGGTGTCATAATCGAGTGAAGGAGTTACAAAACGCAGGCCTTCGGTGGAATCTGACGGATTTATGTGGACGATGGCGTAGCTGAAGTCATTTTTGTTAGTATCATGGCATATTGAGTAACTGATTACCTTTGTTTTTTATTTTGTTTAAACAGAACAAGCCGTGGTGTTTCACGTTGATTTGCAGGCGGGTACAGTTGGCCGTTGTAATCAATCACAGCTAAATACCGTCGACCAGGCTCGAACATGAAGCTTATGACGTAACTGATTGTTTGGGCTGTCCTGTCATGGCTAAAATTTAATTTTTACTGCCGCAATTGTAAACTGCAAGTTTGTTCATTGGACCTCGGCGCTAGTCGGTTAAACTTTTAACACCACAACAAAGTTTGAAACAATCAAACGTGCTTTTTTTGTCATTTTGACCAGCCCTACGGGCTGGCAGCTCCGCTGGGGGCGCTTCGCGCCTACGCCCAAAAGTTGCCGGCCTTCGGCCGGCAACTTTTGGGCTTCGGCGCTCGCGCGACTCCTGCATATAAGTTTCCCAGCATAGTAAGTCACAAAGGAATAAAAATTTACTGAGGAAAAGTGAGTTAAATTAGGAAATAGTGTTGAGAAAATAAAGGCAGGGCCGCCTTCGGCGGCCCCATTTTTATTCTGTAATTTTGGGTGCAGTCAAAAATTTAAGTCTCAGATCTGTAGAATGCCGCGGGACTTTTTTTTAACTGCGATACGCAAGTTGGGGGACACGGGATGCTATTTTGATACGACGGTTGCATATTGTTTTCCACAGAATCTTGTAAAGTCAAAGAGCGCATGTTTGAAGCCACGGGACGCACTATAGGGATCACGGGACCTTCTGAATCCGCGGTATGCTTCTCTAAAGTCAGGGCATTGATTTTGGCAGAGTTAATCCTTACTTTCTGCAACCATTTTTATGAGACAGTTGTTTAATTAAAAGTAATAGGGCATGTAGGATCTCGGAACGCTCTTGGGAAGTTACTGTACGTTATTTAGATTGAAGTCGCGTACACTGAAAAAAAAGGTGTATTGCAACGGCGCGTGACACTTTTGGGTGCAACAAATCCGTTGCACTTTGTGCCACGGAATATTTTCCAACGGAAAAGTGAAACTATTACGTTGCAATCGGTGCAACGAAATATTTCGTAGTAAAAAGTGCAACATCATCGTTGCACCGAAAGTGCAACGTTTGATTCCTGAAGGGAGAGATGCTCTCTCTCGTCGTCTGTGCTTTGGAACTCTCGCACGCAATGTCACGATCCCTGTTTCATGATACCGCGGTTGATTTTCCGCTTTCCCATCCTTCGGGACAATGTGAGAAGCCCTCAGGGCCCGTGTCTAGCATTTGAATATGTAAGACTTGTAAATTTTGGAATTAATTAACAGCTGTTAATTTCCACATATGAATACTCGCAATCCAAAAAAAACAATTTTCTATTGTTCAGCCGTAGGTATGAAACGTTGCACTTTTTTGCGACAAAAGCGTTGCACTTTTTGCAACGAATGCGACACACTGAAACACACGATTGTTGCACAATTGATGTCGCTTGCGTTGCACATAGTGCAACGAAACCTGGTGCAACGTATGGGTTGCAAAAAGTGCTATGCGATTTTCCGTTGCACTTTTTGCTACCCATACGTTGCACTTTTCCTACCAAACGTTACACTTTTTTTTTCAGTGTATTTTAAAAACTGCGCTTTGGTAAGATCATAAAACGTTTTGGTACGAATTCTTTAGTTCTGAGATCCCCCGTTTTCGTTAGTTGCAAGACGCTTTGGTACAGACACTGGACACTTTAGTATAACCGAAACGATACATTTGAGTACCGTTACAAAACGACATCTTAATTGGACATGCTCCTATATCACTCGGAAAGTTGAAGAAGCTAAAATTGCTATGAATCTCTCGCGTGATCACGCATCAACCAAGGAATATTTTGTCCAGTTGCGGACGACCTTGTGGCATCACAGGTTGTTTGTCACTGTAAAATTATGTTACGCAATGCCCGACACAAAGATAAATTGTTGCAGCATGTCGTTACGAACGTTGCAACAATTTCAAAGAGTCCGTCATGCCTGAGGCGACACTTCACTTTTCGATTGGAATGAATCCACGCACGATGCTATGTGCCATCACGGAAATTTGCGAAAACCAATGCGCCACAAACAAATCACATGCTCACGGATCGCTTTTGTTGCCGAAGATCGTATTGTACCATTATGGACTACCTTGTGCCGTCACAGGCCGATTTGAGCCGCTGGCACTTTCCAACGTGCAACCTTTCATACCTGTGACGCTTTGCCTAGAAACAATGGTTCGCTTTTTCCTTAAAACTTCCGCACGACTTTTAATGAACCGCTCTCGCGTCATCGCTTAATAAAACTTGTTGCCACTGGTCGTTTTATGCCGTTGTGGACTTTTCTGTGCCGTTATATGTTTTGCCACACGCAACCTTTCATATTCATGACACCATGCCTAGGGGCCGTGGTCCACTTTTCCCCTTGATTTGGACCCACGCGCGACACTTTTCGTGGACCCTACAAAAAGCCCAAGGGGTACCCCTTAGGATTTGTAACTTTGGGTGATTTGTGTCTTTTCGCCATGCGGATCACGCCTGTGCGAATGACCTGTGAAGCGTTACGCACTCTCAAAATTTTGATTTGGTCCTCCTCGGTCGCGATCGACGCTGCACCGCCTGGGTACGCTGTGACCTGTCTGGCTGCCTCTGCTTTTCGCACGCTCCCTCGTCGGACAACGCAGCCGGCCGCTGGGTTCACTTGCTGTCGCACTGTCTGCGCTCTCTCCCATTCTGCACTCTCTCACACGCGAGCGAAAATAGGCTGGCTGGGGGTCGCCCCAGGGCGTCATTTTACAAAACTTTGTTTTGCCGTAATTCACTCAAATGCCAATGAATCATCACGATTTTCTCTTAGGATCTATAGAACAGTGAATTAATCATGCCTGCTTTTTTTCGAATTTTTTGTGGCACTTTGAAGGGTAGAAATAAATGCCAGAATGGAACGTAAATGTTGGCACTCCATTTTCACACCTTCAATGGCACTTTAGAGCTTCGGGCTCAGAGACAAAAGTGTGTAGCTCGAAATTTTGGGTCCAGGGGACGTGATGCCGAGATCGTACCGTGGCTGGCAAGAAAAAGTGCGAAAATGCGGTTTGGCACTTTTGGGCTGAAACGGCACAAAGACGGGCCGCGAAAAATTTTATAGTGCCGGATTCGACGGTTTTAGACAAATTTGGTCCGAAAGTGTCAAAGGGGCAATGTTGTAGGAGTACGGCAAATATGAGATTTGTCGATTTGGTCCAAAGAATTTGTATTATAAGGTGATTTCACACGCAGACGCGACAAACCAATTTTCCAATTTACCGAAACGTACAAAAGACTACACAGCTTCTCCTAATTTGTCCCAAATGTCAAAATTAAAAGAGCTTATATCTTTTTTGCTCCTGTTCCGCGAACGTCGCGTAGACATCCATTTTTGGCTGACAAAATAAGAGTGGGGCGCGGAGCCATCTGTCTATGTTGTCAGGGCTTTGTTCGAGAAAGGAAGAGAAAAAGAAAAAACCCATCCTTCCGCGACCCTTTTTTGGTGTTTTTGCGTTCGACTTTTATGACGCGTATCAATATCAAGCTACATGCGAAACCGCAGGGCATGCCATCGGCGATTGCGTGTTTTTGACTGGGTCGGTCCATACCTGGCTCGACGACCCGTAAAATCAATAGGTTTGGGTGTCTCGACTCGATACTGCAAGCCGCCTGCAGCGTTAGCGTGTGCGCACACAAAGCCCCGCTTTTTGCGAGCTCTTTTCCACCGACTTTCACTGCTTTTTCGTCTATCGTTTTTGCTGTTTTTCCTGAGGGATCTCATGTTTATCACAGGTTTCAATCTGGTGACGCCGTGAATCCTGTTTCACGCGACGACGTCAGACCAGTCTTGTCCGTGACGTATCGAGCATCTTTTTCTGTGCAATTAACGTGGCAAAAGTCCAAGCCGTCGTCGTGATCTTGGTGCGTCTTGCCTCGGATATATTTTTGCCTCCGTACATTGTTTCCTCCTTTTCAACATGATATTTCGTGCTTCCTACGGAAATGGCTATGATGAAAGAATCAGCTTTCATCACTGATTGATTTTAGATGGTGCAGACCGAGAACGAGGGTGCGTTGTCGGCTGTCCAACGTCGCCGTCTGCAGGATCGCAAGGAATGGGAAGCATTCTGGCAGGTCCATAAACTCAACTCGGAGGACAGTCTTGTCCACACCATCCGCTACTATGGCCATCGTCTCTTCGATGCCCCCGTGACGTGGTTCCGCGAGAACGTCGTCGAGCCGTTGCACGACAAGTACAAGATGCCTTATTACCACCGCCAGCTGTCTCGCGTTCCCACTATTGATCAATGTGGCGTCAACGATCAGGTAATTTCTTCATTCTGGACACTTTATATATTTATTTCAACCTTTATATCGAAAAAAATATATATAAATAGCAACTTTCAGGCCTGCTTCTTCGAGGCCAACGAGCAGTACCGCCTCGACAAAATGGTCGACTATCATATCCTTCAGATCCTTCGCGAGCGTACCGACCGCTGCATCCTCTACAATCAGCCCAGCTTCTACAAGTGTGCCAACGTTATCGAGGATATGGAGGAGGCCGAGCTCAACTATTTCATCAAGTTCGGTGAAATGAGCTCCGAGGCCGATGTTCGTGACGTGTACATGAAGCAGAAGCACCGTCTGATCTGGGAGCGCCGCCATCCCGAGATCATGGCCGAACGCGAGCGCGCCTACAAGGACCACAAGGAGAAGCTCCGCAACGGCGAATTCGACTACGCTTTCTGGAAGAAGGGCATGTGGTTCCAGGACAAGAAGACCTACGAGCCCCCGTACGAGTACCAGCTTTCCAAGTCTGCGGTCGAAGCCGACAAGCCTCTGTCCAAGGATTGGCAGTACTACAAGAAGTTGCAGGAGGATCCCGAGTTCGACAAGGAACAGGGCAAGAAGTCGACGTTCAAGCTGATCTAAGCACTGCCTTCAGTAGCGGCGTTTTTTTGTGTTTTGATAACGTTGATTTCTGTCTTGTATAGACATATAATAGGTGGTCGAGAAAAAGTAAATTGTGTCCTTTTTTGTTACTGTTCGATTTTTTGTGCGTCAGTACATGGTTGTCCCAACCAACGCCACGGGCGTATCTCATTCCATTTGATTTTTATAGCACTGTCTGGACTGCGTGGCCGTATTGTACGCGACTAGCTGTATATTGATTTCGTCTTCTTTTCCAGGGTGTGGGACCCCGTTTTCACCTTTCGTGGCACTTCCGACGGTCACTGATAGCTTAAGATGATTATTAAAGAATAGTACGTTATTTATTTTACCATTTTTGGTAATTTTGTTTAATCTTTGTCGTTTTAGTCGCGTAATCTTGCCATTGACCGTCGAGGAGTATCAGGTCGGACAATTATGGTCGGTGGCGGAAGCTTCGAAGCAGGAAACTGGTGGTGGTGAAGGTGTCGAGGTGCTCAAGAACGAGCCTTTCACCAATACTCCTTTGCTCAATGGACAGTACAGCTCTGGCCAATACACTCACAAGATCTATCACTTGCAATCCAAAGTCCCCTCCGTCTTGAGGAAGCTGGCACCAAAGGGAGCGCTCGAGATCCATGAAGAAGCCTGGAACGCGTATCCGTACTGTAAAACAGTATTAACCAACCCCGACTACATGAAAGACAACTTTTACGTCAAGATTGAGACCATTCATCTGCCTGATAACGGTGTTACCGAAAATGTAAGCTTTTTTGGGTTGATTTTGGAGGTTTTTGTTAATTGGCACTTTGTAGGCTCATAACCTTCCCAATGATGTGCTCAAGAAGCGTGAGGTCGTCAGTATCGACATCGCCGATGACACTAGCTTCCTGAACGCTGCCGATGTGAAGCCTGAAACGTCACCCTCGTTGTACGTTTCACAAAAGACGGGTCGTGGCAAGCTTGGACCTAACTGGCGCAATACCACCAAGCCCATCATGTGCGCCTACAAGTTGGTTACGGTGCACTTCAAGTGGTTCGGCTTCCAGGGTATCGTTGAAAGCTTTGCTCACAAGGTTCGTTTTTTGACTACTGTCCTTCCTAGCCATATTAATCACGCCATCTATTCCAGCAATACCCTCGCCTGTTCTCCAAGTTCCACCGCGAAGTGTTCTGCTGGATGGACAACTGGATCAACCTCACGATGGAAGACATTCGTGCTATTGAGGAGAAGGCCCAGCGAGAACTCGATGAGGTTTGTTTTCAGCAGTTTGCTGCTCCATGTCTTCCCCTGACTCACCATTTTGACATTTCAGGCCCGGAAGACAGGAGAAGTACGTGGAATGACGGCATGATTGACGCTTGCTTTGCTATTGCGTTCGTTTCCAACCTTGGCTGCTACTACCGTTCTTCATAATGCGCAGATTCCCCTCTGCGCTATGTGTCATTCCACTAAAGTGTCATCATTTACATCGACAATCGTTATTGTTTCAAATGTTGAGATGTATGGTTGCCTCTTGGTTATGTTTTCCTATGTATTTTCTCTCATATTGCCCTCCGTTGTGCAAGTGCACGCTTACTGCGATTTCTGTGCATTGTAGTCATGATTAGCTTATAAGTGGCAGTGCTTCTTTCTACTCAACTTATATAAGGCGTTCTTTCCTTTAATTTTGAGCAAAAATACTTGCCCCGGTAAGGTAGTCATGACTGGGACACCCCACTTCTTGATTTTGCAGCGTAATACTTTTGCATCGTCTAGTCTAACTCTCTCTGTATTGATATGCGTTCACTTTAAGTAGCTAAAGGATTGATCTCCTTTAAAAGCTCTTTTCTGCTCTGTTTTCATTTAAATTTTGATTGAATTTGCACAACTTTTTATACCCTTTTTTCGTTTTTAATGTAATTTAATAGAAATATAATTTTGTTGTAAGTCATAAATGTGTTTCATTAAAGTTGTTTGAGC
This sequence comes from Panagrellus sp. LJ2284, assembly GCA_024447225.1. NCBI lineage: Eukaryota > Metazoa > Nematoda > Chromadorea > Rhabditida > Panagrolaimidae > Panagrellus > Panagrellus sp. LJ2284. Next base: position 10,648,589 of record JAMRYC010000002.1, read on the forward strand.
AATAGCCAGAATTTGTAAGTAGCTTACCCGCTGATTAGCTATGTTTTTACTGTGAGGCAACGATTTGTTAAGCCGATTGAGCGACACTATTGTTTGTTGTTTCGGTCAAGCAATAGCCACAGGCGAACCTGAAATTGTTGCGTCAACGGTGGTGCGCCCGTAAATCGGCGATGGGCCGATGTACGTTGTGGGTAGTACATCATTAGATGGCGATACGTTGTCCCCATCTGGTTCAGAAGGCCTCGAAGAAAGAGATTACGATTACTTTTTTGCAGACGTGATTTGTTGTTTGAAGTGCGAAGTGTACTACGCTCAGCTTAAAAAATTGACGACTCCCAAAAGATATCGGCCTTGTACGCACGTGTCTTCATCACATCTGTTCTGAAGCCCTTGCCCCTTTGCCCTGCATCTTTTGGCAAAAAATCATGTGGGAGTTGTGTTGTTGGGTTAAGGAAGGGCAATTGGCCATTTGGCACAATTCTGACAACCCAGCTCTGCCCCAGTTTCCTGGAATGAAGAGGTTTTCGTGATGTCAATCATACAGAGTTGGTGATGTCCGGGAAGCGGCATGGAGCAAGGTTTAGCTGATGCATGACACGAGAGTGGCCTTGAGGCGAGGTAGACCACAACCTCGAGGAGTCAAGAAGGGCCATCCCGCGCGGGGATGAGAGCGCCAACCTTTTGTTTTTCGCGACTCATTCAACACGCTACTGTCGTTCAGCCATCTGGAACTTCCAGGGTATCCATCCACTCTCGACATGACTAGCCTTGGGCGCTTTCCATCCGCGATAGATGAAGAACCGGCGATCTTCCGGGCGTTTGGGAGGTGGACCTTCATCATCCGGCGACTACAAAGATGTATCAATCGCAGATATCATGCAACAGTGTTTTTTCGCTATCTCACATCAGTTGCAACTGCGCAGTGCTTGAGATAAGCTTGATTAAGGCCCCCACTGCTCATTTATTATGTCCACTTTGCGCGCTTTACACTACAGTACAGTTTCCGACACACTTAGGCTGACGGCAAAGGGGCAAGTTTTGTCATTGCGAGCCTTAGCTACTCAGGGACAATGTTTAGTGAGTCCAGTTTTTGTCTACCTACTGATCCTCATCCTTTTGGTGTAAGGACCGCTGCAAGAAGTGCATGCGGCAAGCGAGATTCCCGCATGTTACTCATTACCGCAGTCTCCACGCCTCCAGGGCTGACCGACCCCCAACTTCTTTGTGTCGAGTCGTACTTTTTATAATTGTGTTCGGGGTTGTGCCATTTTGTTTTCTTTTGTCGGCCGAAAGACCTTTCCGATCGGCAGCCGATACCGACACACCATTTCCTTCTGTTTGACTCAGATCCCCCTCAGTTTTTTAGTGTTGTTGTTTTCCGATACCAAACTGTCCTTGCCGCACGCAGAACATGTCAATTTTTTTACAACTAACTTGAATTCAATTTGTCGCACTGTCGTTGGGTTTGATTTTAGTCCCAATCTTGCTTCAATTTCGTGTTTTTTACAAAAACTCTCGGGACAGCGACCGGAGACTGGAATACCCTCAAGAGTGTCAGACGAACGAAGCCCACTTGCTGCGTTTTTGCTCCGGGTCGGATCGTTTGTTCGGATGTCGAGTGCTTATGAGAAGAAGGTAAACACGGATTTCTGCAATCCCCACCTCTTCTTGCACTTTTCCTGAACACGATGCACCGTCCTTGGCACGCAGTCAACCGCCTCTCTCCGAATTCGCAACTTTTTACGGCGTTCCGCGTCATGAATGGTCATTCTTCGCGGTTGTTTCGTCAATCCACGCCCTTTTCTCACTATTGTGATCAACTACATTGACGCCGTTGTTCGCACCTTTGCTCCATAAGGTAACGGTCAGGTCACGGCATCAAAGGGCCAACAAGCTGCGCAATTGGGCTAGTTATTTGGGGCCGTCATCAGTGGCAATGCAGTATATTTAGTGTCAGAAGACTGCCCTTTAATGCGAAAATGAATCTGCGCTCCAAACGACCCCGTACAGCCTCCTCCTTGTTCGAAGGTTTTTTTTCGGCTTTTCGACGGGGCAGATGGAAGCACGACCTACAAGTGAGTGGCGATCGGTGTCTTCATCGCGCGCGAGTCTATTGTGGCAAGCATACATCATGCTTGTCAGAAGGCGCCTTCCCACGGCACGGTGGTTGCTTGGATTGAGACAAACGGGTCGTCAAACACTGGCGCCATTCGGTCGTAACCTAGGTTCGGAGGATCGTTCCACAATCCCATAACCTACCGCAATTATGTGACTGCCGTGCGCCCGCTTGACCCCAGTTACCATTTATGTGCATTCATTAAACTGGCCCACATTCGTCGTAGTGCTGATATGATTAAAACTGAACGGTTTCATTGAGAGTGTCTTCCGTTCCAATCGGAACTGAACTGATAATCGCGTTCGTGCGCAATTTAACTTTTGTTTTGATTTAACTAACGTGCAGACGATGGATGCCTTGATGCGTGTATTCGGCGTAGCTTTATAGGAGCAATCAAACGTCGATTTAGGCCCACGGGCTTGGCCCGGTGCAAACATTATTCGCCCGATTTGCCCCACCACAAACAGAAAAACTTTTAGCTTGAGCTATGATTGTCGTTCTGCGTATATTTTTGGGGGGTGAGGGCTCGATTGCGCGACGCCATGCATGTGCAAGCACATAAACTTGAACTCTAAAGCCGGCTGGCGGTTCGCGCTTTTGCTTGACAGAAATCTGTCACCTGCATTCTTCCTGCAATCGTTGAAGTTTGCGCGATGGAGCTGTCTAATGGGATTCATGATCCTGAATGAGGCCCGCCTGTTCGATGACGCTTACACTTTCGTTTTTTCCTCGTTTTGTTGGTGTTTTCCTTGTCCGTGGCCTTGCGGCTTTTACACGTACATAAAAGGCGTATCAAGGAACGACGTGGTTCAATCCTGTTGTAATAATGGTTTTTATAATCAATTTGACTGTTTTAAGTGTTTTTCTTTGCATCTTATTATACGATCACTATACTTATGCTAACTTATAATGACTATAATGGATATAACATCATATTAACTGTCCGGAAGTAAATTAAACCCTTCATTTAAAATGTTAAATCGCACAGACAATACCCTTTCTGACGTTTGTTAGTAACCAAGGTTTCACATATTAGGCCCCAAAGATTTTTTATTTACGACTTCAGAACAAACATTATGATCGCCATTCCCTTGTTCACCACTGCATTCCATAGGGTGTCTTCGTGTTCCTCTCCGTGTCGACACCAACAAAGATGGGAAGCAGCGTGTGATATATGTCGCAAATGTTGGGCAGCAACCGTGAATGAGCTTCTGTATCTATGGTTTACCTCACTTGTGTCCCTTTGCGACTCCTACGCGCGCCGGTTATTGCGGTTTACAAGTCTTACTGCCCCAGACCGTCCATCCTCGAAGAACAGATGTTCCATCGCCGATGGGTCATTACCTAATTTCGGGAATAGTTTCATGCGTCTTTTCGCATTTAAAATCAGCCAAACGCGGAAACAGTTTTGACAATGTTGTGATCGGGTGCCCATCGAATTTTCCCCCAACCACTGCGCGGACGTTCGGTTTAACGTGAGTGTTTGTGGCGACGACGTTCGATACCTTTATTGTCTCTAAATTTTTTGCGCCCCCATTTTTTTGGAGGAAATTCGTCTCCAAATCGGTAGTATTTGTGTCTTTGCGTACCGGAATACATTTATCAGTTGGTGCAGCCCGTTGAGCACGCCTTTCTTCGCACCTTCAGCCGAAAGCGGCCTATCCGTGACTAAGACGCTTTTCACTTCCGATAACCCTAATTTGACGTGAGTTGCTAACCCCGCGACGACCACGGACCATCTGAATGATCGGCATTAAATTGATTTTTCATTGCCTTGAATCCCCACCTCTATCTAATACTATGAATCACGCTCCCTTGTGTGGTTGACGTTGTTGGTTATTCCAAAGTCTATACGTATTTTCTTAAAAGATTGAACCCCTCAAAAGGCGAACTCATTCTTTTCATTTTCTAGCTTTATTTCATTCATGCTTTTTTTCTTCGAGTAAGTGCTAGCATTTTTCAAGCATCGATTGAATGACTGAATGAACTGTGACCATTATTTAAAAACTTCTGACATTTGTGACTCAAATTATGGCTCCATTAATGTTACGTAGTTGCAATTAGGGAAACTAAAATTAATTTTACGTTTTTAACACAATTTTAGACGCTGATAAAATTTTACTTGAAATCTGATTTCTATTCAATGCAAATTCTGGAAATTTTAAAACTTTCAAAACGTAAATGACCATTGTTTTTGCTGATTGATCCATATTTTTTGTAACAAAAACGATAATATTTTTCAATGAGTATTTTGAAATAATACTTTTCACCGCTTTTTTGTCCACCACTCCAAGATTGATATAATATTAGATTCTTTGACGTTACAAATTTCTTATTTTTCCGTCCTTCTTTGTTTTTATAAACGGAAGATCCAAGTTTGACCACAAACAAAAGTTTCACGCAATAAGTTCAATTTTAATGTTTTCATTTTGTTAGTCGCTCAATCTTTTGAAAAAGTGTGCTCCGTCTGTTTGTCAGTCTTCATCTACCACTTTTAGACGCGACACTGTTTGTTCTGATTTTTTTAAAGTGGGATTCGCTAATTTGAGTTTGTGCTTTTTGCGCGAGCAAGGTCGAACGTGTATTTCCCCCTTACTTCCCGATAAGCACCATTATAGGACATAGTCGGCCTTTTTTCACATCCGGTACCGTGTTACGGGTTATGTCAATTTCAACAGACTATGAAAGTTTGACTGTTAAGCTGACAGTTTATTCTTGCAGATTGTAAAATCAAAAATATCTATCAAACATAGACGTCATAGTCTGGAGGCCATAAAAGCATGTTGTAACAGTTTGGCTATGGCGGATACCACACATATGCTGTCACATTCTACTGATGAGTGCACATCATCATCATTAAAGACGACTGCTGCCGATGTCATGGTTTCGGTTAGTTTTTTTTTTGGATAATTTCGGGGTTGGTCTTCTTGATCGTGTCTTTTTTGGATGTCGGTATGAGGGAGATAATGGGTTTATCGATCAATGTCGTGTAAACCTGTATGCAAGCAACTAGGCTTTATCAGCTACTGGAGCGGTACGCTTTGAGTTACCCCCCTTGAGATAACGGAACACATGAAGAAGCGATAATCTATGGAAGGAGCAATCACTCAATTCCCCCAGTAGCTAACTACTTTTTTGTTTCACTTGTGATGCTGGATGTTTATGCACGCTTGCCAGAAATTCCACAGATTATCATGAGACTCAATCTTGAGGTTAAGGCTCTTTCTTTAGCGGCAACGATCCCGGCCAGTCAATCAAAAACGTAATAATCATTTAAAATTTTAGGGCTATGGAACGGGAGCCGACGACTCCTCGCTATCATCAAGCCCGACCACCAGCATGGCAACTTCCGTGACTCGGGCCGTGCATAGGCGCGATCAACATGAGGCCTTTAGCAACACTTCATCTGGCGGCGATACCTCGTCAGCAGCATCGTCAATTGAGTTTTTTCCGTTTATGCCGGACCACTTGGCACAGTCATCTTCGTTGACGCCCGATCCCGTCACCTCGTTGAACTCGTCCACGTCCACAGATCTCGAACCGTCGACGACGCATAGTCCATCTGTAAACTTGAGGTGAGTCATCTACCGGCGGGATAGCCCTTTTGACGCTCCTTTCCTTTTCCTTTGCGGAGGCGTTAGCTTCCACGGATTTTTTCTTCGAGTACCGGTCGTACATTGTTTCTGTTTGACAATTAGACAAATTGTTTGCTTTAATCCATCCATCCATTCAAGAAGATCCGGTTACGGTGAAAACTAATAATACTTATAATTTTGATTAATGGGGATCTTAAATGAAAGTCGTTAGTTCGCGTTTAAAAAATGAATGGAATGAGTTTGTGCGTCATTCGAAAGGAAAAGTTTGCAGCCCTGATGTCGATGATTACATGATGAGCATGTTAAACATTGCAAATGAGTTGTCCACCTTCTCCGCAACCGACTGTAGCAACTCCTCAAGCTTGAAGCGCTTCCGTGCAAAAGCATCTCATACAAATCCAGTCAATAGTCGCAAAGCGCTTCCGCCTTTGCGATCGCCGCGTATCGTGGGGCGGCTTCCCGCGGATGACCCACAAAATCTCAAAGCAGACTGTGATGATGGGAACCGAGATCTCAAAAATCCCCCAACCCAGGTAAAACCCGTCTTTTCATAGATTGCTTTCGGTTTTTGATCAAAATGTATGTGCTTTAGAACGAAGTTCTCCTCGAGGCAGAGTCACTCTTGAGGGAATTGGACATGACGGCGGCCACTTATTCGACATCGTCCCAGAAATCAACTCCATGTACGTGCGATTAAAGTTTTCTTTCTTCTCTTCTATCAATTAATCTTTTAACCCATCTGTCTATCATTATATTTTAGCCTTTGCGGCGATAGATGACAACTACACGACCAACGAATATGTCAGTTTCGTCCGTGAGCGTAGCATGAGGAACAAATTGAAACCACCTGGCGGGTTTGACCGTAGGGAAAACTTCCTGTGAGTTTTTTTTTGCATTTATTGAACGGGTTTTTGCACTTGTCGGGACGGGTCGTCCTTCCGAACTCTAAAGCTGCAAGCTCAGCTATATGATGGGGTTGCTGCGCGACTGATTGTGTGTACACGCCCGTTTTTACGTATATGCGCGAACAGACGAAATAGAAAAGTTAGTTGCGCCGTTCCGGTGTTCAACTACTAGTTGCTAATCCGCTCACAAAGTGAGAAGTCTTAATCCATTGTCAAATGCCCGATTATTGTAGTCGAACGACAACATGGGCCGCCAATGTTGCACCTTCACCACCGCCTCCGCTTCCGATCACCAATGTGCCTGGCACCCCCATCGTGTCCCGATACCGTATGAAGACTGGTGCATCGATCCGTGTTAGACCGAACACAGCTGAGCCGCCATCGATACCGACTACGGCGAAGACAGTTTCGGAAAATGAGTACTTTTCTCATTCTGAAGAGAATCCAGCTTATGTATCGTCATTGAATCGTAAAGCGTCATGGCTGTTAAGAAATAACTTTAAAGTGAGACAACCGAATGGTTCGAAACCTGAGGTTGAATATGTTTCTAACTATGTGAAAAAGTCGAGTGAAGCTGAAAAAAGGCTGAAACCGTTGACGATTCACAACTTTGCACCAGCATTGCCTGTCGCTGATTCTGCTTCTGCCAACACATCGATTAGTTCTTATAGGTATGCATATTTTTTTAACTTTTTTGTTCTTTATGCAAATTTTGCTTTGATAATGTATCACGAAGGTATCGAAAACACTAAACGGTACTATATTTTATTGCCATTAGGCATTTTCGATCCTATTCAGTGTATTCGATACCTTCAAACCTCTTTGATGTCACACTTTCGCACCTTTTTGTGTGGCGTTAACACATCGTTAGTTGTTCTTAACATGACTATCAACTTATCATCTTTTTTAGCAATGACAGTGAACCTCACACGTCTCGGTTCCCACCCGGTTTCGCTGACACTGGCTTCAAAGGTGATGCGTGTTACATCGATCAGATGCCAGCTGATCAGGTGGTAAGTTGATTTATGGTTTCACATTCCAATTCCTTAACCACACTTCCGTTTTAGGACGTTGCTCGTGAGAAAGCCTTCCAATTCCTTGGGAAACATCTTCAAGAAGGCGTACTAGTGAAGGTCAAGCAATGGTCGCAAAAACTCTATGCCATCAAAAACTTCTTCTCAAGATTTAGTCGCGCTACCACAGAAATACCAGTTGATGGCCTCTTCGGCATGCCCTTGTCGACAGTTCAGGCCGAACATGGAAATGGCAAAGCTTTTCCACAGTTTATTCTTGACATCATGGCATTCTTGTCGAAGCACGCTCCTGTAGTTGATGGAATGTTCCGGCGGTGTGGCTCCAAGAAACGGATTCTGGAGATGCGTACCATCTGTCACGCGTTGAAGGTTCAAGACCCGATCCCCGAAGACATGCTGACGCTGAATCAGATCAATGATCTTACCGATCTCATGAAACAGTACCTGCGAGCTTTGCCCGAGCGTCTTGTCAACGATGAGATAACCCAGGCAGTCGCGAACATTGTTACAAGTATGTCTAATTTTGTTTTTTTAACTGTTTGTTTAACTTTTTTTACTTGCAGGCGGTCACAGCGAGAAACAACAGATTCAGCTGCTAAAATGTGCTATGATGATCCTGCTCGACGATCAGCGTGATGCGTTCTTCGTGTTGATTGACTTTCTTGGCTATGTTGCTTCCAAGTCTACTAGCAATTTCGTAAGTTTTGTTTATTACTGCGCTTAAAAAATTCTAACAACATTGTTTTTAAGATGACTGTTGACAACCTGGTCGTGTGCACGTTACCAACAATCTTCTACCAGAATGAAACCGCTGCGCCGGCCAATCAGACCCGTCGAAGCCGAAACAAAACCGTTGGTCCATTGAATCTTCAAGAAGCCGAGAAGTACACTGCCCTGCGTGTTGCCCTGAATTTGATGATCAAAAATCGCGAAGAAATGAGGTTGATCCCAACTGATCTCCTTGGCGATACATCTCCTCGATCTCAACGCAAAAAGAAGAACCCGCTTCCGCCTCTGTCGGCTACAGATGGCGCACGTACACTGGCTTCCTTCGTGCATGACTTATGCAACGTAAGTTCAGCTGTTGTCGGTACTTATCACCACTTGATGCACTTTTAGCAAATGGACGATGGCTGGAAGTACTGGGTCTCTGAGGTTGTTGATGAGCGTGGAACCGTCTTCGCTACTCGTGATGTTGACGACGACGTTCCATTGAAGAGCAATCGTATTCAGGCATTTATCGACGCTTCTCCGAGGAAAGTTTACGAACAGCTGGCAGAGTATAGGTGAGTGTTATAATTTTATTACCGTTTCAAAAGACGTTTTGTTGCAGGACACAATGGGATGGATTGGTTTTGCACATGCACCGCTACCCTAGCAATGGGGTTGAAGAGTTGTGGAAAGCCGATTTTGCTGTCTTTGGCGACGGCGTCACGAAGAATGCTACATTGACTTGGTGAGATTCAACTATCATCGGAATTTCTATTACTAACTTTTAAGTTTTAGTTTATCCAAGGCTAACATGTATTCCGGTGTCGCCTTCATCGGTGAAAAGTCAACTAGGACGGGCTACGGTCATTTCAACGAGAACGTCGATGTCTTCCACAACGTAATCTTGATCCATCCCCACCGCGGAGGGTCTCTTGTCAACCACATTGTGCGAATGGATATCAAGTAAGTCAATCAAAAACCACATTCGCCGAAAATAATTCCTTTCTTTCAGAGGCAAAAGCACAATATGGTATGAAAAGACGTTTAAACACTTATTGATCTCCAGAATATGTCGTGTAAAGGAGATGCTTGAAACATCTTCCTTGGGCAGTAACCCTGCCAATTTTTAACTTTGTATGTACATCGGTGATATTTTGTTTATAAAACTGAATCAATTCACGTCTTTCGATAATGCATTAAGATTTTACTTGATAAGTGTCACGATCTCCTAATAATGGTTGATAGTTCCCACCAATTACAGCTAATTTGTATAGTTGAATATACACAATTGTTAAAATGTCATCGGTCAGAGGAGTGACATTAGCGTCATTGCAATAAATATAATAGTTTTTCTCAATGTACACGGAGTAGTCAACTAATTCCTAAAATATGACAGTTCAAACAATACAAAAGGTCAAAAATCGTATTGCTCACCTTTGGATAACCCCGAGCATTTCCATAAGCAGCGGTGTATGCTTCTTGTAAAGCTGTGGATTGTATTGGATGTGTATATTTACTACTATATCGCCTACTGACGGATTTTACTGCCTTTAAGTAATCACTAATAATGCTGTAATCGTACTGAAAATGTCAGTGGCTGTAAAAAAGGTAATAAAATATTGTAAACTTACACACGCATTTGTCTGGTTGAGTTCTGTAACAATGCTGAAAACATAAAACATTAAGTACTGAATGCATTAAAGATTAGACTCACTTTTGATAATGAGAATCACCAGGTAGTATACTAGCGTTGAAAGTAAAATTGTAAATACTAGGACTATATTTATCTGTGAGACATTTGAACATGCTAAAAAGAAAACATCCATTTGATCGATTATATTGTTCAAAAAAGTGTAAAAATAAAAGAACGTGTTAAAAAGTCATTATTTTATCAAAGCTTGAACCGAAAGCAGTATCGTGCAACGTTTGCGTAGTTTGGTCATACCAGATGTGAATCTCTGTTGTGCTTTATTGCAAGAAATACGTTGGTATCATACCTTTTGTTCAAGTTTTCACATAAACTGTACAATGCACAATTCTATAAAACATCCGTGAAAATCGTTTGTCTAACGCAACCACAAGTGGTCATAGATTGTACATATATGTACGGTTTTAAAAGGATCTACGAAATGGTGATTGATATCTTATTTTGCGTAATCCCTGTCCGCTTTTTACTTTTTACTTTCTAACAACTTTTTCATATAAAATACTTGTTTTAACTCACTCCTCGTATAATAAATCGGGCTCCTTTCCGTCATCGCCAACACAATTACTAATGTGATAAATAACAATACACACAATAAATAACGCCTTCATCACTATAATATCGGCTTCCTAACGGGAAAGAAGACAGCCATGAAAACTTAAAATCAATCAAACTGCTTAACAGTTGAATTCGTTGTTGCTTTTCATGCCCCCTTATTTCAACCAATGCCAATATGATTCATATATGACGTCTGAACAATTGAATCAGTTTTCTGACAGTTTGTCGGGATGATTTCGCAATTTTATAAAGTGACACTGTGGGGGAGACACAGAGTTCAGTCTAATCTAATAAGCATTTTAAATTAGCACTCCTTATTTCTGTTTGTTATTGTATGGATTATGAAATACGCCACGGTTATTAAGTGGCCGGTAGACTGCTAATCTACTTAGAAACTCAAACTGTACCGGTTTTCATTGTATTGATTCTTTGATTTACGCTGAAGTTGTCAGAACGACCACTTGAATCCAAGTCCTTTCTACGAACAGCGTCACCGTCAATAAGAAAAGGTCCAAAAATGCTTGATTGCGGTTAGTCAGTCATTTCAAAGCACTAACATTGTCTCGCCGTGGTTTTACGTTGCAAGCATTCGAAGTGTTACATTTTATTATATTTGTATAAAAATTTGATCCCAATCTATGTGCTTTCATTAGTTTCTTCCGGACGTAGCCAATAAATGCTTTGCATTCCCGTAAAAATGCCTTATCAACAGTCTTTCACAGTTCATACACCTTGAATTTATTACTTACAATGTTTGTCCAACCCGCTTGCAACTCAGAAAATTAAAGCAGGTCGGAGTGGGTCGGCCCAAAACAAAGACCTCTTTGAGCTGTAACACGGTTTTCCGCTACGCATTGCTTTTCCCTTTCCGTATTTGTTTATCCTTTAGACCGTGATTTGTTTGGAATTTGTTACAGCACACCGAATGCAGTATCAATTTCAGTCAACCTAAGGACCTGTCAAACTGTGTACGCGTTTCCGAAATTGTAGATGGGGCTTATAAAGAAAAAGAATTCCTTATTTGGTATTATTGTAATTTTGTGTGGTTTTGGTTTTTATTTGCAACGACCTGCAACTATTGATATCAGCATTAATAAATTAAGTAAGTAGATGTCCTAATTTTTAAAAATAAGGAAGTTTGTTTTCAGATTACAGTAATAAAATATCAAAACCAGTCCCCTACGATGCTGTCAGAAACAATAGCATATTTGTACATAGCGCCTATCGCGTTTCTGACACAGAAATTAGAATTTCGCTGATTCGTCGGCATTTATCGAGGTATCTTGCGTGTTTTCTTTTAACAATGATAATGTCAATTTTTTTAGGACAAATTTGCACTACAAACTTGGAGATGTAAGAGGAGGAGTTTTGATCCAATGTGCACTAGATAAGTGTCTTGACTTCTTTTCAAAGCCATGTAACATGATTGGTAACATTGGAATTATTAAAAACGACACCTTGCCCGATGAAAACACACTTCACTTATACGTGTTATCGCCGGACTCTAAACCATGGGTTTCTATCGATGTCAAGTAAGTGTGAACAAATAACATAATAAGCTTATCTATCGCTTTCAGAGATGTGCGAGTCCGACCAAACCACAAGTATCCGCATCAGCTAGGTGTGTGTGTTCAGCCTATTTACTTACACGCTGATTACACATTGTTCGTCAACTTTTTTGAATTTTGGTTGAACCAAGGTGCAACTAAATTTTACATTTACCGTGAATCGTACACTGCAGAAGTGCAAGAAATTCTGGACTTTTATGAACAAAGGTCGAATGCGAGCATTGAGTTGATTGATTGGTCGACGCTACCGTATGATGATAACGTAACAGAGAATTTCAATACTCGTGTTTACCGGCTTGAGATGATGTTATCAATTTTTGACTGTATTCACAGGGCTCGATCACATGTTAAGTTTGTGGCACAAACGGATCTCGACGAAATGGTCTACGTTCACAGTGGCATTACTGTGGCACAAGTCGTCGAAAAGTTTGTCACAAAAAGGCCTGACACTGCATCTATTTCCTTTCAAAGTCAACGAGTTGCATTTAAACCTGTATGCTTAACATTCTTTTTGACAAAAGTAACCCCATATCGGTTTAGGAGGCCATTGATAGCTTTACCTCGCCCGAAACAATACAATTTTCTTATCTAGAGAATGTACAGATTGAAAACTATGTTTTCCCTCGTCCGCTGTACTCGAAGATAATCTACCGCCCGGAACGCGTTTATCGCGTGCATTCTCACAAACAGAAGCCAGCGGAACTGATTCCTAACTCTAAAAAGTTTAGCCGATATGGCAACGCTATTATCAGTTCGACTGACGCAGTCATTCTGCACATGAGGTCGGTGAATGTATCACTTATCACATGTACTTATGTGTTTTGATGTTGTAGGCGATCAATGGACACTTTCGAATGGAAAAACACGACGGCTACAACTATGCTTGCAAAATTCGCACATCAATTTACATCTTCTTTCCGGCTCAGACGTCTGGACTACGAATTTAAATTATCCAAATGGCGAAATGTAGGCGTCGAGATTGTACAAAAAGTTAATGATTGCCGAAAGAAAGCATATGAGCAGAAAGCTGTTAAATGCCACAGTATATCGGGTTGTGAGAGCGAACTTGGCGAAGCCGGCACGGGTTTTTTCATTCATGTAGGAAACTCTTGGACAGTTGTATAAGTTTAAAATAGTATACTTTATAATACCAAGACAATATGTACATAAATTATTTTGCACTTTTAAAACTGTCAAATAATCGTTTCAAATCTGAGACGGGTCGTTGTCGTTCTGCGTGAAGGCCGTCGACCGGATTCCAATCCAGGCTTTCGTAAGAACCGGCGCTGTTCTAAAAGGAATCAATTACAAAGGCAAACTTAAACATGTTAGTTAGATAACTAAGAGTAATTACTGAGAAAAGGACACAAATTGTGTGTTTATGTAACGGAAATAACATGTGAGTGCGGATGTACCCACCGCATTTTCTTCGGGAATCTCGTCTTCATCGGGATCCACCACATTGTCTCCGGTAGATACTCGTCGTTTTGCTTCGGCACGCTTCTTGAAGGCTTTGCGAATGCGCCTTCGTGCCGCATTCATCTTGTTGAGCTTTTCATCTTCTTCGACTTTTGGCGGTTCGGGGACCTGAAAAGGTGACGCAGGTTCGTCGCATCCATGAACGGACAGTACAGAGGGGAGTTTGTTTAAAAAAGGTAAAAAAGTGAAAAATAAATAGAAATGAAAATAGTTTAGTGTTTAACATAGTGGGGTGAGGATGTAACATTGGACACGACTTGACAAACACAAACCTCCATAGGGTCCGTTTGCACAGCGATTTCTTCGAAGCTTTGTTCATCCGTTTGACTGCGAATGTTTTGAGTTTCAATAAATTCAGTTTGCATTTCATTATCAAGAATGTCAATAATCTGCGTCTGCATTTGCTGTTCCTTCGTCAAAATGCGTTCAGTCTGTGTCTCCAAACTCTGAAAAAACGTCTGTTAGCTATGTTTAACTAGAGTGTGAGTGTCATAACCATAAATGTTTGCGGAGACGTCATAGTCTCGGAATCTATGAAAATAAGAATCGGTGTTTGTGACTCTTCTTCAATTCCAGAGTCTGTTTCTGTCTGCTGTTCTTGATCATTGCCCGTTGGCTCGACAAATTCTGTTTGCACGCCCAAGTCAGCAATCGAAACTTCCAAAGTTTGCGCAGTGTTATCATTTCTAAAAATTTGACTTAAAATTGCATAGTTTTAGTTATTCCATTTTACTAACAGTAAAACAGCTTCCGTTTGCGTATCAGCTTCGTAACAAACAATTGTCGGCAGTGGTGACCTGCTTGGAACGCTTACTCGCGTCGGGTCTGTCTGCCGGACAAGCTCAAGAATGTCCACTTTCTCCGGATCATCGTCATCCCGCTTCTTTTCATGCACGGCCGCAAGGATCCGAGGCATGCCAGTTTTTTCGTCGAGATCATTGAAAATAGGCGGTAACTCAACACCCGTCTCCTTGGCCTCCTCTTGAATTTGATTCATTACATGTCGCCGCGTGTCAGCACTAAAGAGTTCCTTGTGTTTTGCAAAACGAACATGTGTACCGAGTGGACCAACCTGAGCATTGGCATAAGATATTTGGCTGTTTTGCTTCGGCCCCACATTTTCATCATACCGACAGACGCGCCTTCGTGATCACCTTCTGCAAACGTAATGGCATTACTTTGTTTATATTGGAGCGATCGTACCTTTTGAAAGTTTTGCCTGGTAGTCCAGCAGTAATTTCATCAACATCTTCTTGTACAGATCTTCTAAAGCGGTCTGAATGACGTTAATGCACATGCTGACAAGTGATAAACCAATGATGACGAACAAAAAGCATAGCACCATCATACTGAAACAAACTTTTGCTATGAACTTTAACGCTAACAACACTTACTCTCGTCGCTTCACGGAGACGTCACCTAATCCGATGGTTGACATACTGCAAAAATAAGTTTGTGACATTTTGCAACAAAAATAGACAAAAACAAAGTTACCTAATGCACATAAAATACCATGATTCTGTGTATGTCCAATCCTCCCAAAGTTGGAATAAGGCTGCGCAGAAAAATATCCATCCGATGGTAATGAATAGGGCCACGGTGACAGGCATATTTTGAATTGGCAACGGTTGTTGTTGTTGTTGTTCGAGATCGTGCTGTTGAATGCTGATTAGCTCGTCATCATTGAAAACTGCGTCATCCGAGGGTTCGCCTTGAGTGCCGACGGCTTCCATGTCGAGAGAAAGTTGATCCAAAGTGATAGTTTCGGAGCCATGTCTGAATAAATTAAGTTATTTTTGGTATAATTGACCGTTTAAAGTTACCGTAACGCAAAGCTGACTCTCCTCTTATCAATACTGTTTCTTGTTTTCGAACTCTGACTCATTGCTTCGCCCTGCTCCATAATTGCAACCTGATCCTCTTTTTTCTTGCGAAACCTTGTTGACAGCACTTTCATATAATCCAAGAACTCGTTAATCGACTT
The DNA here is from genome assembly GCA_024447225.1 of Panagrellus sp. LJ2284. Lineage (NCBI taxonomy): Eukaryota > Metazoa > Nematoda > Chromadorea > Rhabditida > Panagrolaimidae > Panagrellus > Panagrellus sp. LJ2284. The sequence goes on from JAMRYC010000002.1 coordinate 10,664,245, forward strand.
AAATAAAAACTTTCCGAGATCGTTGAGAGTCATCAACATCACAGGGACGCCGAAGATGCCGTAAATGACGGTAATGGCCCGCCCGACGGCCGTTTGACAAGCGATGTCTCCATAGCCTATAAAACTAAGCTGACATATTGCCTCATATATTTGTGTTGCATTTGCCGTTAACAGCCATTTTTTCAACTTTAAAGCATGCGTAGTAAAAATGGCTTTTGACATGCTTACGGCAACACGACCTTGCCGACAGCATGTGCTTCTGGCGAAGTTCGCTTTGAGTGTGACTAATGTAAGTGTCTTCGAACAGGGTGTTCAAAAAGAACTCGAGAAGAGGGGATGACAAGATTAATGCACCTGGCCATGGGTCGTCAATTAAACTCCACAATGGCCTAGCTGTTCCGGCGTTACTTTTGTGCGCGCTAAATCAATCGAGACGAAGCCTTCGTAAGCGCTTTAAATTGCAACACTCAATTTTTTGTCATCACACTCACCGATAGTAGTGAACAACGTTCCGGCGAAATACATCGCCGCAAGAAATGTCCATTCGGCTTCAAGTGCGAAGTGAATGTCCATCTGTTTATGAAAATGATCGACGGCTTCTTCAATAAATCGACCCCGCTTTTCCGGCTGCAATGCCGCCTTGTCTTGAAGGATCTCCTCCATTCGTTTCAGTAGAAGTGATTTTTCACGTTGCAGTTCCTTGGCTCTAAAAGATCAACGATGCCATAAATTCAATTCAATATGGTGCACTAACTTTTGGGCAAGACGCTCTTCTTCGGCACCACTTTCCAACCAGTAAAATAAACAGGCACCAATGAACATGTAAACGACAACGCCAATCAACGGCACAAGATATTTGATGTGTCGTCGCTTGTAAAAATATTTGAATTCAGCTTTAAAGCGCCGAAAAAAGCCCTTCGGCGGCGCGGGTGACCGTGCCGAACCCGTGGATTGAACACCACCACTTCGTTCTGATGCACTCCGGTGCGCCGGACTTGGTGGTGGTCGTTGGATGACGGTACCGCTACTGGATGTGACACCCGAATGAAATGTTCGTTTTGAAGAAGCTGAGTCAGCTCGATGAAAGGCATGTTGACCCGCTGTATGAACATTAATAAATTAGTTATTCGGATGTTGGCAACTTTGTTTTTTGACCTAAACTCTTACCATGTAAAGATGCCGAAGATGGCCTGGCCGGAAAGTTTGTGGATAAGTTTGTGCCGGTTGTTGCTGTCGATGGCAGTGGAGGCCGTCGGCGCTTGTTAAACAAGACCGGCATGGTTATCCGTCAAACTGCGCGAGAAACCTTCAACAATCAAAGTTAAGTTCAAAACCACTAATAATCTAGACTTACGCTGATAAAAGTTTTAACTAAATGGCCAACCCTATGAACACACCCGATGCTACTGATCAGTGCCGACAGGTGAACAAAGCCAATAGGTTTTTTATTTGAAGGTGAACTGCTTACGCAGGTTTGTTTAGCGGGTTGATCGGAACTCGTGTCACTTAGGAATGCGACGAAAAATCAAAGGTTCTAGCCAAAATTGACTACGTTTACCGTACTTCAATAGTGATTGAAGTTTCTAAATTTGATGTAGCATCTAAAGTTAGTCGAAATACGAAAGAAACACAACAGCGATCGTGATCTAACAATCTTGTCCGAGTGCAGACCTCAGCGGACAACTGACTTTTTTCTCCCACTCCCCCAATATTAACAGGCGGCATGGCCGGAGGGTGTCAGTCCTGTTTTGAGTGAATAGACGTGAGCAAACTAGCATCTTCCATTTTTACACGCGACGGATAACCCACATCTACATCGTCGATCGACCAATAGGTGCTAATGTTGTTGTTCTTGTAGGCGTAGGTGCATATGTTCATAGTTGCGTAATCCCTCAAATAAAACGATCAATTTAGTGAGAACTTTATTTGATATATGGCATATTCAAAGTGTGTTATATTTATTTATGTCTCTTAAAAATCTGAATGACAAATGTGTTTTTGTTTTTCGTAAATTCAACTGTTTTCAAACAGCTTTCCCTAAAAGGACATGTGTCATTTGCACATCATAGAATACCGGAAAGCATAAATCTCAAAATACGTAGATTTAAGACAATGACGCCGTTCTCTAAATGTTGTAGATACTTCCCGGTTCTGTTTCAGAAATCTAATTGTAGATGCGTTTTTTACTCAATAAGTGTCTTAACTAGTATTCTTATTGCATCTGAGAATTGTTTTTATTAGACAAATTTATTTCCAAATTTGCTTAAACAGAGGTAAACCAGGAAATGACAAATTAAATCGTTCTATGGCATTGTTTGTGCTACTCGTAATTGATGAAACTGTTTTAGTCTACCGTATAGTTAGGCCATGAATTAAGTTAAGGCAATGTCATTTGGTGTGCACAACTCTAAATGTCATAACACACGCATTCTAAAGATTGTGACAACTTGGCGGAATCCAACGATGTCGTTTTCATGGCAGTGCTAGGTTTTCTTCGCGTCCGTGGCACCCGAGTACTTTGAGCCAATGGACGGTTCCGGGCCGGTGGTCTGCGAACAGAAGGCATTGTCACTAGCTTAGGTTGACGAATGGACTGCTGGTATCTTAAGTCTGTGAGATTGTTCTGCTTCCACAATTTTTGTCGAAAGGAGTTGGAGAAGACGTAGAATATCACAAAGTTGGTCGAACTCGATGCTACCACGAGAAGATTGCTAATGTCGACACACATGGTGGCTTCCGGCGATTCAAGAAACTTGTCCGCACCCACGGCGTGTTCAGCAACGTCGAGGGCTGTTGGCATAAGGCGTGAGCATAAGAACTTTGCCATCACATAGAGCAAAATCATTTCGGAGTCCGTGCAGCCGGAAACATTTTGCTGGGCAGCCATTTTAAGCCGAGCTTTGGCGGCTGCCCTCAACACAAACATGACCCGGGACGACATGGCAAAAAGTAGCACGTAGGGTAGCAGGGAATAAAACATCAGGCCGCCGATGATGCGATAACCAATCATGTATATTTGGTTATGCACTAAGTTGGTTTGTCGCAGCAAATATTGGTTATCTTCGTCCTGATACAGCTCAATTTCAAAGAATCTTGGCACCGAAAAGGATAAGGCGGCCACACACGTCAAGAACAGTATGCGATGAATGCTACTGAAGGACAATTGACGTGCCGTTAAGGGCGAACAGAGACTACGGTATCTGTCGATCATAAGAGCACACATTAGCCATACGCTAGCAGTCAACGCCGTATTACTCAGCAGGTAATAAACAGGAAAGAAGTGAATATAAGCTCCCATAGAGCCGCCCATTATTGCGGGTAATGAATACATCAACATGGCACTGATCAATAATGTTATATCAATAAAAGACAGCCACATCAGGTAAATATAAATACGCGGCTTACCGGCATAGCCTGATGAAGTCGAATCTGACCGACGAACCGATTTTCGACTTCTTATTCGACAGCTTACTTGTCTGACGAAATTATGTTTTGATAAAACATACACGGTGAGAGCATTTAGACACGTCCCAACTATTACAAATATCATTGTAAGTGGTCCATTCAGAAGATATGGCATGACTTTCAAAGGCAGTTAGACTGCCGTCGTCTGCAGCTAAAAACCAACAATTCAAAAATGAAAATACTTTTTTAAAGTTAACGTCAAAGGACAACTTTGCATCTTACTCCGGGGCTTAAGCAAGCAAACTCGCAAATGATACCACGTTAATTCCGAGGGCTACGACCGCGTTAATGCACTTCAAACGACTAATGGTAACGTTTGAATGGTATGGCAGGGGAAAGTTGTTCGAATGTGAGACAAATCAGCCGGGGTGGTTCCCGAGAGACCAATTGGTCCTTAATAAGGAACATTAAGTTAGCTAAGGGGGAGGCCAAACTAGGTCAGAATCGAACCCGAACCAGTCTGACAATGACAGTTTTGCCCAAAGTCTACAGAAAAAAGCAACGAATTGTTTTTTGGGCTGCGGGTCGTGGTTTCGATGTAAAACAGAAAAAAACTACACGAAAGGCGGGTCTTTTTAAAGCAGACACCCCGCAACTGTAAATGGCAGGCGGCTGTAGCGTTATGCTTAAAAATGGATACGATTAAGCATGAGGTTTCAACTTGGTTTAATGTTCCAAAATTTACGTAGCGTTCGTTTTGACGGTAGAGAAGAAAGACAAAAGATGCCCAGCGGGGCTCTGTCGAAGTGATCATCGATGAAGCGTGCCCGAAGAAACAAACGTTCATGATGTCAAAAAATATTCATAGTACAAGGAAGCAGACGTAAAAAATTCAATCTTTTAGGGCAACAGCAGTTATAAAATTTCCATTTCGTAGTAAAAACATGAAAAGCTTGACTGATTTTTCTGAGGGCATTAAAATAAGTCGCAAAAAATAACATTTAACTAACTGAACCATGGAAGGTAACTGAAAAATCTAGTTTAGCCTGAGATCTAACAAAGGCCTAGACTACCCAGTTGAATGAAGCGGAAGAGATTTACTCAAATGACGACGCGCTTACAAACTTTCAGCAATGTCTTCCCAAAGTCAAGATGAAAATGATTTTGCATCTTTTAGGATTTTAATTGGATAAAGGGTAAAAGCCAGGCACGGCAAAAAAGATGGGAAAGGCACTTGCGTTAGTTCACCATTCGGATGTTACCGAATGTGGCGATTAAGTTTCCCTCCTCCTACGTAGAAGAGAAGCCTCAGGATTTTAAAGAAAAGACGACACAGACTGTTGGAATTACTACAACCGCTTGGGGCAAACCAGGAAGAAAGCACGCTTGGCCGGACGTCCGCAAATGGGCAAACGCCATGATTTAGTCTACCAGGCGCCGCCAACTTTGCTTTGCTAATACTGATAGCCGAGATTTGGTAAGGCGAGTACTGGCGTGTACTCAAAGTAACTCAAAATACCATAATTGGGTTTTTTATTCAGCTGTAAATCGAGAGACGTAAAATTGTCGTTCATGCGTATGCTCACACAATATGGTGGTCAATTTCATCAACAATTTGAGAACATGTATACTATCAGGGGTGGGATGAACGCGTTTTAGGTGTGGTAATAAATTATACAACTATATTGCATTATATTAGGTTTTACAATGGTCGAAAACAAAAGGATCAGTAACCAAGCAAACTCCAACCTCGTGCCAAAGATGTTCAAGAAACAAAAACTGAGTAATTATGTGACAAATATATAACAATATTAATCGCTTTGTTCGTTAAAAATGTAACCAAGCCGCCCGTTCTTGGTATCAACTTAAGCCTATGGTTGCATGATTCATCAGTCAGGAATAAGTTTACACTTCACTGCAAATTGAATTAGAAGTAAAACAAAACTTTCCGCAAGTGGAATTTGATATGAACTGACGGAATGCACGCGTATTACTTAAATGGCTCTACTGCTCCTCAATTTTTGTAAATTTATTATGCAGCTCTCGATTCCGGCAAAGCAACATAGAAAGTTCAGCTATGCTTGACATGCTATGAAATACGGGGGGAATTTTATTTATCGTGTCCGATCGACGTGTGAATAAGCGAGAAACCGTAATAATTAATGCCTACGCAAAAAATGGACACGCATCTCCTGGTGGGTTTCTCATGTCAAAAGCTGTCCTTGATTCCGTCAAAAATACAAAAACAGGAACAACATGTCATTCGTTCATTCAAGCGCTTTGCATTTTGGAAGTTGAAAAAAAGGAAACAACGACCACAATTACGACAAATAGTTAAAAATAACAATCAACTTTCTTCGTCATCTTTGAAAATCTTTGCAAGAAAGAAATTGAAATCGTTGCGGAGGGCTTCTTCGTCATGGTCTATGTTAAGCGGGATAGTGCGAATTCCGGACATCTGGGGCGGCAAGCGGAAATCGGCAATGGCGGAATCGTTGGTGCTCTGGTTGGAATTGAACAATAACACCATTACATTGCCAGGTCTCAGCCCTGTTTTGACAACAAATTCATTGTACCTGAAAGTATTTAATATTTGTGAATGCTGACGAAGCGTGTAGTTTGGCAGCATTTTGTTAATGTTTTTGAATTTTTTGGGCAACGAACTGTAGAAAAGTGACTTAGCCTTGAAAGAGTTGGCATGCCAAGATGGCGCGGCGCGTGCATTGTCAAATGGGCTGTGCACTGATTCGAACCACAAACGTGGCGCCGACACCTTTTCCGATTCCCATCAACGTTAAATGGTTTTTTTGGGGATGCTGTGTGGGGCGACCTACCATATCAAGAGATCCTGTCCGGAGCATCTCTCGGGGTCAGCCACAAGCACGACGCCGCAAGCCCCATAACGTAGAGCCGCCCAACAGTCTTCATACTTGCGATCGCCACTGCAATCCCACAGTTCAATGAGCTTGTCTGGTTGCTCGTGAATCTCATTTTCAAGCTCCAAGATTCGCACTCCTGTAAAGTAAATGACACAATTTGAATGAATTGAATTGAAGAAAACAGGATGACGCACCTTTTGTCGGACGATATTCTTTGCTCGTCGACTCGGTCGTGTCTGCAACAAAATTCGATATGACAGTTTTTCCACACTGAAACAAAGCTAAGTAGTTTAATCTTTGAAAGAAAAGCTGTATGAATGAAAAAAACGTACTTGTGGCGGCCCAATAACAAGAATTTTAGTGCGGGAATCAGAGATGGAGGTTTCCGACATGGCTAAAATAAAAGTCTGACGAGGTTACTTACATGGCACCGCTTTGCGAACGTGTGTTTCTATGGCAACAAGGCGCACTCGTTTGGTTGGATCTTTGAATTGGGTAATTATTTGATAAACAGTTTCCCACAAAGCTGTCTATAAGGGACTGGCGATTTAAATTTAAATAAAACTAAGCTTGTTTTGTTTTTATTTAAACGGAAATGCATTTAGTGCAAATTGATAAAACGTTAAGCCGGAAGTTCACGTAAATTTGCAAATTAATTGACAAACACAAACAAGCTCTCCAAAAAAGTTAATTGAGGCTCTCATTAAGCTTGCCGCTCAGAAAGTTCAAGAACATCTTTGCTACAAAGTACAAGCGACTTAAAGTCCGGAAAAGGAAAAGGTGTAATCCACAAACATAAGCAGGGGACGACATTTTTTATGTGCCTCCTTACAACAGCCAGTGGGTATAACATTGGATAAATTATGGATGGCTCCCATGAGTGTTGTTTCCTTTTGTAGCTAAAAATCGCGCCCTTTTGGTGTCTTTGAGAGGGAGGCTTCCATGGCAAAACGGATTGTGTCCAGCTCTCTTCTGGGAGTCAACGCCTGGGACCGCCAAGAGAAACTGCCCGCCAATTTCCATGGCCACTCTTCCGAAACTGTCACTTATTCCATTAGCTAAGATAGAAGAACCCTCAAGTTTGTCCCCTTTTGTTTGCGATTTGACCCGTAACAACCACCCGTAAAGTGATTTCGCCGCAGGAGCTCGTATATATTTCTTCATAATTTTTTGCCTCCGTTACGTTACGCCAGAAACTTTTTTACGGCGTTCTAAACAAGGTCGTTTTGATCATTGGAAGCGCCACTCCTCTGTCAATGGGTGAACGTCTGCTTTGTTGTAAGTCATTTCAGAACCCCCTCCTCCTTCGCCTCCACGAACCGGTAGGTGCGTCTCCTATGATGTCTTCTGATCGCCAATGCCGTTTGCGTTTTTTTTCTGAAAGCTTCCTGCGTCATTCAATCATAGTTGCGCGGCTTACGAGCTTCGGTTTCCAATATCACAAACGTTTATGACAGTCTCTTTGTCGATGTCGATCGCTACAACCACCAATTTGAGGCAATTTCTTTTCCTACTCATTTTACTTGTCCATGAAAAACTGTAGAAGCCAGCCTAAATTATAGCTTACATCTTTCTGTTTTCATAATGTTTGAATTCCAACCGCAATAGTTGCCCATTTCAAATTTGCCATTTTGTTTGCCATTATATGCCGTAATGCAGTGTTATCAGTGTGACGCATCTCGCGTAATCTCACCTTAGTGGGAAAATGGATTTATATCGCATGCTTTTTACGACTTTTCTATAAACAATGCCTATCGCGCGCTACTATCAAATCATAAACCCTTTTATGAGTCAAAATGTTGCCGTTCGGGTGTCCCCAGCATAGACACGAGAACGTCTCCTCATCGTTGCGCAATTCCAGTTCGAGCGCGAAGTCATTTTGTTACAATGAAACAGGAAATGTATAAGTGTGGTGCCGTTCGTGCTTTTACACAGTACCTTTATATTAGGTCCAATTTGCGCGGTTAGGCGTGCATGCAACACTATGCTGATTTAAAATTTGTCGGATTAGTCCTCAAATTACGAGTACATATCGGCTTACTAAATTTGGAAGAGCCACATCGGGGGCCGATGTTCATGATGGCCGGAACAAGAAGACAAGATGCGTTCGTTCCTTCCGTCGTTCGCCTTTTTGCTGCAATATTCATTTCAAAATGGCAGAGTGCCCCAGGCAATGCTTTTCATTTGGAACCGCAGCCTTCGAAATTCCCACGGCAGTCAAGCGTTCTTCGTCTCTGAGCAACTGTGGATATATAGAATATTCAGATGCGCGTTCCAGTGCAGCTTCCGTTCCAGCAAATGACCCACTACAACCTATGCCATTGCGCAGTCTTTCACATGGTTGGTATCTCCTGATGCCCGAGGCCTACCCAGCATGTCACATCATGTTTTCAGCCAAATGTGCGACTATCTCTTGATGATGTCGATTAGCCCTGACATGTAGGTGCCAACGATGCACACCACAAGGTGCGACTTTACAACATTGTACGGCTGCCAGTATCGTGTGCCTAATCGGTCGGGATTAGTTGCGCAACATCCGTCAGCGACCTGCCGGAAGCTGTCTAATGCTTGACATGTTAAGTCATGCTGGAATTTATCGTACGTTTATCGCATTTGCGATGGGGACAAGGTTACATGCACGGCATGTGGTCGGTGTCGTTGTACATAACGTCCCTATTGCATTAGGACGAGTTCTGTTCGCATTTCATATAACATAAACACATAGTGAATTTTCGCGATCGGATCGTTTTGCGGCCAACTATTTTACACTAAGTTTTCGTGCGTGTCCATAAAACTTGGCCACTGGTCGTTATTTGGCTCCTTTCCGCCAGTCTCACTCAGTTAAGGATTATGTTTGTTGTCTTTTCGCGAGTGAATTATGGACAATCCATCGAACATTATGCCGGCATCCATCCCGAAGTACTTTGAAAGCCAAAGCATCACCACTTTGAATTGAATGTGTCTCGTTGGTAGCGGCAATTTGTCAAATGAACTGCCCCGACTAAGCGAAAGACAAAGGAGGTTGCGCGATATATCCGGCAACAGCCGTTTTTCACCTCCTGCTGCTACCACACGGTGATGCCTCCCGGCATCAAAGCCTGGCAATGTTTGTTCTGCTGGACAATGGTCGACGTCGACACCCAAGCGTCAGGCAGGGGATTAACAGGTCATCGGATGTGTCCGTCCTGCCATCATTTAGCTCACTTAGAAAGCCAAAAAACAGCAAGCTACAAATTTGGGCCTATTTGCATTGTTTGCCGTACCCTCCGCATGATTTGCGATACGATCGTGTTGAGCAATTGTTGGCACTTTGTTGACGACCAGGACAGGTGCATATTTCGGGTTAGCATCGGGTGATGCCACCTTGTTTTTTGTTCCTCCGTGATCCCATCCGTTTATGTACACAACCTTCTCACTGTCGCTGAATCAGGTCACCAAACGAAATCTGAACTCTCCCAAACAGGCAAAAAACTTCTGTTCGTTTAACCCCCGCTGACATTTCACAACTTTCTTTCGCGCTCATTTACGCTACGGTTCGATTACTGTCACGGCTATGCCGTATTTCTTTGTCCGCCATGCCACCGCAATGAACCCAATCAAAGACACCTCCGTCTGACCTTCTGATCACTATCTAAGGTGACGACTCCACGCTCAAAAATCTCATTTTCTGGTAATTTTTGCCGCATCATTAAGCTCCTTTGTCCAGAACGGCATGCCGCGCACAGTCGAAGTTCTTTGTCTCGAGGCAAATCAGCGGCTAGATAGAGTTACTAAGAGCGCCATATCTAGGGGTCATCGATGAGCCATCGCGTGGTTAATTCAAAGAGACAACTGCTGTGACGCCATAATAGACAAAAAAGACCTTCGATCGGGGCTTCAGATTCAATGTGGCATGGCTAACCAAGTAAGCCCAATATTGGCAGCTTACTTGTTCGATGCCGTGAAGATGGTCCAATCGAACATGAGAGGTTCACGATGATCCGTCCTTATAAGTGGAGGTTAAGTGTGTTTGACAGGCGACAAAAGACGCCATCCGTTCAAGAGTCTTGCGCGATTCGGCTTTGAGTGAGTTTCGATGCTGTTCTCACCGAGGTTGCAGTACCGACTTACTTTTTTGTAATCTATAAGGCAAATGCTCTCATGTCTCAAGTACAGTGTCAAAAATGAGTCAAGTTTTGGTACCGGTATAGATTCGTTTGTTATTTTCTTTCTGATTTTTGTAGTTTCGAAACTGTGTCCGAAAACTTGGTCAAAATTTTGAGTCTTTTTCAGTTTAGTTGTACAAAACGCATTCCACAGTTCCAAACTAGGCCTTATTATCGTCCTCTGGCCACACGCCACGCGACAAATATCCGTCCTATTTTTGACTGGCTTGTCTTTGCTTTCGAAAAATGTATTGTTTCTTGATTGACGCATTGATGGTTGCTGCCACCGCGATATTTGTACATCGTCTCAGGGGCCGAAATAAACTTCACCCGTTTCGAGATTGACTGTTGATGCGCGGAGTGGCAACTACGGGTTCAGCTTGTTGTCGCTTGTGAGGGCTCGTTGTTTTTCGCGCGGTCAGTGGCGACACTCTCGACGCCAAAACTCGCGAGTCTACGGCGATGTGTCAAAAGGGTTTTGCCGGCGGTTTGTATCTAACGTTTCCCCCTTTCAATCAAAATAGTTTATAAAAATACCTTTTCTCCGCTTTCGGCTACTCATGTCATGCCGTTTCTTTGAAGCCTTCTACTGTTTTCGTTCGCGGGAGGGTGCCGTCTTTATAGAATTTAAACTTGGCGCAATTATGATTCATTCCAGCGATAAGCACTCATTCCGAGGCTGACGTCGGGCGCCGGCACATACTATTTCAAGAGGGTTTATGCAATTGTCTCATCCCTGGCGCCAGTGCTCAAAACTTCCATCCCATTTTTTGTCGTTCATTGCGGTGATGTTTTGTCCTGAAACCGTTTCTACAAGTGACCCTTCGTACTTTTTAAACCAGCTGCCTACTTTTAAGGTAAACAGGTTCTGCACTCCCTCCTCAAAAGGTATATCTCCATCGGGCCATGTGGTCAGAAGCACCACCTTTCCCTCCTGCACTCTTTACTCCGATCGTTGCAGTCGCGGAAATACGACACTTTTGATTTGGACACATTTAGTCCATTCTACCACCTGGATAAAAAGTGGCAAATAAAACAGTGGTCGTTTGCGGGTTTTCAAGGCCCCCGTAACCCATCAAACCCTTTAAATAGTCGTGCCATTTGTGAGAAGTGGAATTCGAGAGTGAAAGCGTCTCAGCCTCCGGGCCATTTAGAGTCAATTCAAAAGTGTGGCTCATGGCACTGTGTATTGTTGCTCATTAGCGCGTTTTATTTTTGCTCCACCCCGTACCAAGCTGCCGAAGCGGTCTAATCTAAAAGACATTGGTATTAGTCCAACAGCCACCGGGGACCTTCGTTTTTGCCATGAATAGTGCCTTCTGTCATTATAGCCGTTGGCATTGACTGAGGTGTTTTTGTAGCCGTTAGGGTGTCGCATGTCAGGCTGTCCCGAAGCCTAGAGTTCTATTCATTAAGGTACTTTCACACGATTTCCGTAATTCATTCCAGAGGCTCACAATTATACAATCGTAAAGTCGATTGTGATGTCGTTTTTTGCGCGAATTCGGAGGGTGTGCCGCGCCGCGTTAATGACACAAAGGCGTGACATGTAGCAGATAGTCGGCTTGCTGCTAACCGGAAATCAGTCTTATCCCCCAAAGGTGCTTTTCCAAATGCATTTCGAAGTCGGTGCTCACGGCGGCGATGGTCACTCACTTGGCTTCTATAAAGCTACCGCCAATGCCGAGGACCGAACGTTTTGCCGTCCTCGTTTTTTTGGTTCATTAGTCGATAAGTGTACGAAGCCTAAAAGACAATTCCGGAAAGAAGTGCGGCACTTAACCTTCCTTACTTCTATCAAGCACATCCTTATGTTTCCTTTCCGGTTTTGCCAGGGTGTCAAAAGACCAATGCCGCTTCACCCATGCAAATTATCCCGTTTGCTCATTTGTTTCGGGCCAGAAGCCAAGGCAAGCCCTGCCAGGCCCATGTAAGCATCCTTGCTCATTCCGTTGTCAGCCGGTTAGATTAATGCTTGGTGCCGGTTTCGACGCCTCGACACCCGTATTGGGGTACTTGCCATTTCTGTTTCGGCGCGTGTCGATTTAGGTCTTAGGCTAAAAAAGTCAAAACTAAAGGTCAGCAGCTTTGAGCTTTTCCGCCCTTTTGTGTCAGCGGTCAGCGGCCGTTTTGTTGCGATTTTCGCGCACCTCTGGTGCCGATGTTTTGATCCGTTGAAGTGGGCGTCCCTAAAAACAGGAGCCCCTGACGGTTCTGACCGATCCGACCGTGTCGTGCATCGGCATACACAATACCGCAGCTGTTTGCGGCCATTTTCTTGTTTGCACGTCCGGTGTCAAGCCGAATATTACTACTGTGCTTTGTTTGTTTTGGCCCCCCTTTCCTGGTGTGATATAAGCTAACTTTGTGCCGTTCTATTTCTCTTTATTCGCGAAACACTTTAGAAGGCCCTTTCATTCGTTTCCTCCAAATTTGCCTTGTATTCTAATCCCCGGTTTCGCCGCCCTTGTAAAATTATTTTAACCACCGGCTCAGCGTTATTGCAAACTTTGGCGTTGCATAATCCTTTTGCAATGGTCAAGCCCCTGAGGCATTTTATCCCCCCTCCTCCGCTGTTCCGACTTTGGAGCTTTGCTTGTGGACAGAGGTGCATTTCTCCCGTGTAATTTAATTATGGCATTCAGGGGTGAAGTACATTTTGGCTTCTTTTTGGAAGCGAGTGACCATTGAAGTGCAACGCAACAAATTGTTTTTTCTTCAGACCCATGCGACAATGTCCAATAATTTGATACCCCCGTTCTTCCTCAGGGCTGGCGCCTGTTCTGTTTTTGGTATGTCTTGGAGGACACTTCGAACGACCAACCAACCATCTGTGAGCTTCTTAAACCCGAGCTTAACAGGTGGATTGACGGTTGTCTACGAAGTTGGTGCCCGACATCGCGGCGCCGATCTCACTCTAGGTGGTCCACCGTGCTCCGCCGTTAATGTCATTATTAGGAGGTTTGCTTGCATTGTTTTTTCCAGTCTTTGCCTGACGCCAGCCTATTCCGGTCACATTCATTTACTCATTTACTTGCAATGGGTTGGTTAACTTGTTCAAATTGATGGTCCGTCGATTCTGTCAAACTTGTAGGTCATTGCGGGTCTTGAGCCATTGAATGCAAGGGCATCCGGCCGAGGCAATTGTTTGGCTCTTTCTTGACGACGAGATTTCTTCATGCAATCAGCCTCGATTAGCTATGTATTGAACTAATGGCTGGCACTTCTGGTTGCCCGAGGCTTTGCGCACGCTTTGCTGCCGAGAGTCAAAGTGGCAATAAGACAAAAGACAAGTGAGGACCTCGTCGCCAAAAGTGAAACATATGGTTGTCGTGTCGGATGATGAGCGCGTGGGAAAGTCCACCTAAAATGCTTCTTCTGCTTTGGTTACTTTATCCCCGACTTTGTCCCCTTTCAACCCCTGCTGTTACTTTCCGTTGTATGTCACTTTTTCTACATCTACACCATCACAATATCAATGTTCTCGCATTTTTAACAAACATACACCCATCACTTTATTGGAGGCACCCGTCTGGTTGATGCTCCATGGGTCATTGTCAGTTTCGCTCACCGTC